>QLOH01000122.1:0-1200000 GCA_026901365.1 Sesbania bispinosa
ATGCCAAAGGAATCTATTCACTTTTTGTAATTATAAATTAAATTTTGACATATCACATAAAATTAATAAATAAAAATAATTTCTTGTAATAGTGTGCTTGAAATTTAGATGAGCGTTGAATCAATCCAAATACCAATGCAAAAGATTTTAGCTCTCATAATTTATTTATTTATTTTATAAATAAAATATATTTTTAATCCCTATAAAATTAATGAGTTTTGTTTTTAATTTTTATAATTTTTTATTTTTAAAAAATCCTCCCAAATTTTTGTTTTAAAATAGTCCTTACCTTAATGAGTGTGTGGCTAATGATAAATATTCGTCACAATTCTTGCCTAGTCAGTAGTCACCTTTCCTGATCACTATGGATCTTTCCTAATTAGAATTTCTTCTCCCCCATCATGAACAACCGTCTTCTTTCTCCCCTCACCGGTCATCTCACCACCATCTCTACCACACCGCGCTATGGAGCCGGGATTGCAACATCTGCAACATCTGCTCCTTTTGTTCTAAGGGTACACATTAGATTGAAGATTGAAGAGTCACTATAAGTAACACTACAACAATCTTGGGATATTAGAGCACTCTCTTAAGGGCGCTCCCGTGTTAGGTTGTGTTAACAATGATCGTTTTAAATTGAGGGCGCTCCAAATTTTGGACGGGAGCGCCCTGTAAAGCTGCAATAGAGGGCGCTCACAAGGAGCGCCCTCGTATAGCAGGAATTTTTTATTTCCCTGAAATAGAGGGCGCTCCCAGGAGCGCCCTCCTTTTCATTTTTCTTTTTTAATATTTTTTTTATATCCCTAAAATAGAGGGCGCTTAAAGGAGCGTCCTCGTTATGTTTCTTCTAATTTTTTTATTTCTGTGAAATAGAGGGCGCTCTTTATGAGCGCCCTCTTTTGTTTTTTTCTTTTATTTAATTTATTTTTTTGTCTAGATTAGAGGGCGCTCCAAGGAGCGCCCTATTTTCCTGTTTTGCAGGGCGCTCTATAGAGCGCCCTTGTTACATCCCTGAATTTTTTTAAATATGAGGAAAGGAAAGCGCTCCTGAGCGCCCTCGTAGGTGGCTTTCCAGGGCGCTCCAACGGAGCGCCCTCTTTTCCTGCATGAGTGTATTTTTTTAATTATTAGGAAAAGAAGGCGCTCCTGAGCGCCCTCTTAGGTGGCTTTCCAGGGCGCTCCCAGGAGCGCCCTCTTTGCCTGGACATTTTATTAAACCAGAATCGTTTTCACAGTTCGCCTCACGTACGCCTCTCTCTCGCGAAGCTCTTCCCTCTCTCTCTCTAAGTCCGCCGTCCGTCTCCCTCTCTCTCCTCCGTCTACCTCCGTCTCGCTCTCTCTAAGCTCCTCTCCGTCTCCCTCTCCCTCCTCCGTGTCCATCTCCGTCCTCCGTCCTCCGTCCTCCGTCTCCGTCCCTCCTCAACCTTCTTCTCCTCCTTCGCGACGCGACGGCCATCGTCATCTTCTCCGGCGCGGCGCGGCTTCCGTTCGGTGCGGCAACTGTCTTCTTCTTCTCCGGCGCAGTCCTTCCCTCCATTTGTAGTTCGGCCGCCGCCACCAATAGGGTAAGGGAAACCCTAAACCTCCATTTTTGTCCAACTTTTGCACCTTTTTTGCTATCTGCACCTACTATTTTGCTATCTGAACTACGAACATATTATTATTATTAAACACTATTTGTTTTATTGAACCATTTTGGTGGTATTGTTGTTGGTTTGAGTTAAAATATTGTTTTATAAATTTGTTGGTGGTGGTTTATTATGCATTTAGTAATGTTTTATAAATATATATTACTTATATTGATCTCTTTTGGACTGGTAGCTGATGGTTTGGACTTAAAATTGTGTTTAATTATAATTATTAGGTTATTTGTATGTACATGCATTAACCTTAGTTTCATGTTTAAGAATGAATTGTACTATGTTTGGCCACGGAGGCTTATTGTTATTGAATTGTATTATTGCTTTGGACATTATAAACTGCACTGGTATTTTCTGGGTTTCAGGTGAAGTTCTAAAAATTGGAAATGTCCAATTTGCAGGGGAAACTCTGCCGGAATTTCGGTAGAAGTTTCTGAAGTTATATAAATATATATTACTTATATTGATCTCTTTTGGTCTGGTATAGCTGGCGGTGTAGACTTAAAATTATTTTTCCTTAATTTGGGAATGTTAAAGAAATAGATGAAATGCTGGTCAAATTTTTAGGACTAATAATTTTTATTACGAGCGAGTATATTTTTTTACTTGTCTTTTTTTCTTAAAGGTATTTTTTCCTGGGGCTAGTTATAATTCAACACTGCTGATTGGTGATTGACTTTAATTAGGTATATCCTTTATAAAATGGATCGTTCTTGGATGTTTGCGAACCGTCTGACACATGAGTATGGGGAAGGAGTGGAAATGTTTATAAAATTTGCCACTGACCATGCAACAAACCCTAGTAGAATTCTCTGCCCTTGTACGAAGTGTTTTTGTTCTAAGCCAGTTAGTGTAACCGACTTGAGGGACCATCTTTTCTGTTTTGGAATTGATAAGAGTTACACATGTTGGACATTTCATGGTGAGATTAGGAGTGAACATAGTGGTATGGGAGAGAATAATGTCAATGTAGAACCAAGTGATGATGACTTTGGTACCGGGTGGGAGGATTGCGACCGAATTGATGAGATTCGAAAGGTGGTTGAAGATGACCTCAGAGATTGTCCCCAAATGTTTGATACCCTAGCCAGTGATGCTGAAACGCCATTGTACAACGGGTGCACCAAGTACACAAGGTTGTCAGCTGTGTTGAAGTTGTATAACTTAAAAGCAACAAATGGTTGGTCTGACAAGAGTTTCACAGAGTTACTCACCCTGTTGAAGGAGATGTTACCGGAGGACAACGTGCTACCTAAAAGAACATATGAGGCAAAGAAGATGTTAAGTTCTATTGGGATGAGCTATGAGAAGATACATGCTTGTCCCAATGATTGTATTTTGTTCAGAAATGAGCATGCGTCATTAAGTGCGTGTCCTAAATGCAATTTGCCTCGTTATAAGAAAGAGACTACACCAGCAAAGGTGGTTTGGTATTTTCCCATCATACCAAGGTTTCGAAGGATGTATCGTAGTGTCATTGATGCAAGGAACTTAACTTGGCATGCAAATGATCGAATCAAGGATGGCATGTTGAGACATCCCGCTGATTCTCCGCAGTGGAGTAGGATTGATGATGAGTTCCCATCTTTTGGCGAGGAACCAAGAAATCTCCGCCTTGCTTTATCAACAGATGGAATGAATCCGCATGGTATCCAATCTAGTAGTCATAGCACATGGCCGGTGGTATTGATCATTTACAATCTCCCGCCATGGCTGTGTATGAAGAGGAAATACATGATGTTGTCTATGTTGATATCGGGACCCAGACAACCGGGTAATGACATAGATGTGTACTTGGCACCATTGATTGAAGACTTGAGGCAATTGTGGGATACTGGAGTAGAGGTCTATGATGGCTACAAAGAAGAATCTTTTCAGTTGAGGGCAATGTTGTTTGGAACGATAAATGATTTCCCTGCATATGGTAATTTGTCTGGCTATAGTGTAAAGGGTCAGTGTGCCTGTCCTGTCTGTGAACAAAATACTACTTGGATGCGTTTGACTCATTGTAAGAAGAATGTATTCATGGGTCATCGTAAGTTTTTGCCTTTAACCCATCGTTATAGGGGATTGAAGAAATCATTCAATGGCAAAACCGAAGAGGGCATGGCTCCTTCTCCACTGACTGGTGAGCAGGTGTGGGAAAAGGTGGGTAACTTGACCAACAACTTCGGCAAACCTTTTGCCTCACAACTCGTTACCGGAGGTTGGAAAAAAAAATCCATTTTTTTTGACTTGCCATATTGGAAGACATTGTTTGTTAGGCATTTCCTTGATGTCATGCATATAGAAAAAAATGTGTGTGAGAGTGTTATTGGCACGTTACTGAATGTCAAAGGCAAAACCAAGGATGGGGTAAATGCGAGATGGGACTTGTTGGCAATGGGTATAAGGAAAGAATTGGTACCAGACAAAAGGGGATCACGTACATTTTTACCACCGGCGGCTTATACTCTTAGCAAGAAAGAAAAAGTAACTTTTTGCAAGTTTCTGCAGGATGTCAAAGTTCCAGAGGGTTTTTCTTCTAACATTAGAAATCTAATATCACCAAAAGAGCAAAGATTGGTAGGTGTAAAGTCTCATGATGATCATGTCCTGATGGGTCATTTGCTTCCGGTTGCAATACGCTCCATTCTGCCAAGTAAAGTGCGTATTACAATTACTAAACTGTGTCATTTCTTCAGAGCTATTTGTAGTAAGGTAATTGACCCTAGGAAGCTGCCCATTTTGCAAAGACAAATAGTTGTGACACTGTGTGAGCTTGAAATGTATTTTCCTCCATCTTTTTTTGACATAATGATTCATCTCACAATTCACCTGGTTCGGGAGACTGAGTTGTGTGGACCAGCTTATATGAGATGGATGTACCCAGTTGAGCGATACATGAAGATACTAAAAGGGTATGTGAAGAATCGCAGTCGTCCTGAGGGTTGTATGGTCGAAAGGTATATAGTTGAAGAAGCTGTTGAGTTTTGTACAGAATACCTTAGTGGTGTCAGCTCCATAGGGCTTATGGTCTCTGGACAGAACAAAATCCTACAATTAGGAGGGATTGGGGCAAGCGAAGTCATCAGCATTAAAAGAGAGGAATGGGTTCAAGCACACCTTTATGTCTTGCATAATGATGATGAGGTAGAGCCTTATGTAGAAATTCACAAGGAAATACTTCGGCAGTCTAATCCTAATAAAGGAGACAATTGGATCACAAGAGAACACAATCGAAGCTTCATCACATGGTTTAAGTCTAGGATTTTTCAGGACATGAACTTAAATAATTCTTTAGTCTCTACAAGGCTTAAATTTTTGGCGTATGGTCCGAGTTTTAACGTTATATCTTACAAGGCTTACAAGATTAATGGCTACACTTTCTACACAAAGGACCATGATGATAGAACGACGGTACAAAATAGTGGAGTAACTTTAATTGCCCAAGCATTGCATATGTCAAGTGCGAAAGATAGAAATCCAGTTTATGCCAATATGTCCTATTTTGGGGTCATTGATCGCATATGGGAATTGGATTACACAAACTTTCGGTTGCCTGTCTTCGGTTGTAACTGGGTCGACAATAATAGTGGTGTTCAGGTTGACAATCTTGGCTTCATCAAAGTTAATTTTAGCAAGGTGGGTTACAAAGATGAACAATTTATCCTAGCTTCCCAGGCTGAGCAAATTTTTTATGTTAGTGATCCCGCAGACAAAAATTGCTCCATAGTGATGTTGAGTAACAAATTCAAAGACTCCCCCAATGTGGATGATGATGACCAGTGGGAGGATGTTGAAGATGATCCTTTTGTTACGACACCACACATATTACAAGTTGACTCCACAACAGATGTTGCTTGTTACACTAGACCGGACCACGATGAGGGTATTTGGATCAACCCATCAATTCGTATTACAAATCGACCCTCTACTTATAGAAAAAGAAAGAGAATGAGTTAGTTAATGTATGCCTGAACCCTATACTTATTCAAATTGCATTTTTGTTTTTACATTTAAAATATTTTACTAAGTAATTCGTTATGTTTTTTTCATGCAGCTATAATGTCAGGCGGGGATCATGACGATACAGAAAAGATGGATAACGAACACCGACGTGGGATTACAACAATGGCTCATGTTAGGAAACAAAGAAACAAAGGAAATATAATCAAGGTAAGCATTTAATTTCCTCCATTGCTATAATTTATGCTTAATTAGATGGTTTATGTTATTATAAACTAAGTACCTTGACTCAGGTGTCGTGGAACGAAAAGGACCAACCTATTGGATCCGGTGGCACAACACTATCTAGTTACATTGGTGCCATTGTTCGTGAAAGGGTACCAATCACAATAATTACATGGAGGGATGAAGTTTGTAAAGAATACAAGCAAATGATCTGGGAGGACGTTAAGGTATGTAATATTTCCCCTTACTTTGTTAATAAGAATTAGAGGAGATAAAGGCACGTGACTAACTAATTATCTTATTATGTTTTGTTTTATATGTAGTCCGCATTTGGCACCGTTATGAACGTGTATTGCAGGTAATTTCAATCTAAAACATCTCATAAGTTATTTTTCTCGTTTTATTTGCTTGGATTGACATTATGTATTTTTTTTCGTTTAGTTATCTATATCATTCGGTCTTAGCCCCGTCTTCTCGCACGGATCGATATGTTTTTATATCTCCGCAAACCACCACTTTATTCAACGCGAACACCATGCAACATGTGTTGGTGGGAAATTTGTTGTATAATAGACGCGGGCAAGACAAATTGTTTCTGCTTCCATTCAATCATGAAGGGTATGTATAGTATTTGTTTATGTCTCAATATTCTTGTCTTTTAAAAACCATTTCTTTGACATATTTTTCATTGGGATTGTAGACAACATTGGGTTCTACTTGCATTGAGTCTCAACCGTTTTGGCGAGGTTTACTTTATGGACTCAATGCGTAAACCACCAGAATATTATAACATCAAGGAATTGATTAAAAAGTAAGTATTCATTGGATTACTATCACAATAATATAGTTACGGGCTCTTTTACAAATTACTTGTTATATTGCTTTAGCTCTATAAAAGAATATAGGAGATTGATGGGATTCCAGGCAGGACCGAATAGTATTTTACCAGATCCAACATGGTACCGCATTAAGGTAATATTGATCTCTTCTACACATTTTGTATCTTCATTACTATGCGCATAAGCATCACTTATTTTTAAATTCATTATACTTATAGTCTCCTGTCCAAAACAATGACTCCAATTGTGGGCTCTACGTAATGCGTTACATGAAGGAGATCATTGATCAAAACCAACTGATAATACCTAGAGAGGTAATTATGGCTTGTGATAGCAAAGTACTTTTTTGGACCCTCATTCACTAGTTTATATACTGATATCAACTTTTGCCTTTTACAGTACTTTGCTCAGTGCCGATGCAGATGCTACACAACGGAGCAGCTAGATGAGGTCCGGGAAGAATGGGCGAAGCATGTAGTTACCACTTTTTTGTAATTTTTTTTACATTATAGGAGTAAGTAAATATGGATAATGAGTTAACTAACGGATTCAACAGAGTAACTTGTTTGTAATTCAAACTTGTATAGGTAATTCATACTTACACCACTAAGTTATATCTTGCATAAGAAACTATTCATATTATGACAAGTTTGAATTCTTGTTTCAAGTTGATATGTGTGTTGTTTACTAATATAAGTGTTGTTCATAGTATGACTAAGTGTTTCAATTTTAAGGAATTAATATGCATGATTTTGGATTAAGCCATTGGGATCAGACTGAAATAAATATGCAGGTTAAACTAGTTTTAAAAAAAAAAAAGAACAAACAGGGCGCTCCATGGAGCGCCCTTGTTTTGAAAATAAAAATCAAACAGAGGGCGCTCCTGGGAGCGCCCTTGTTATAACAAAAAGAGGGCGCTCCAAGGAGCGCCCTCTATAGCTTTGTGTTTTTTGTATTGGAGGGCCCTCCAAGGAGCGCCCTATTAGCATGCACGGGAGCGCCCTCTTTGGCCTTATATCAGAGCGCTCCATGAGCGTCCTCGTTTTGTTGACCAAACAAGAGCAGTTGCTATTAGTGCGCACGGGAGCGCCCTCTAAGCCTGCACGGGAGCGCCCTCTAAGACCTTTTTTGGCATAGTGTAACCAAGCCTACGATGAACTTGGTCCTTTTGATTGGTACGAAAAGTACCTCATTTTGGCTCCCATCATCATCATCATCCTGTATGTTGTTGATTGTGGCAACTCAGACAACTTCTTCACTCCAAATGATATTCTCTATGTGGACTCGGCCTCTACCTGCTAGGATACACGTTGTTCACTCTAATTTCATAACTCATAAAGATCAAAAACATATTTAGACTCAGTTAGTATAAATTTCAGCAAAAGAACTTTGAAAAAAATGAATGAGTTAAAAAGATTAAATGATATTAACTTCTCCATAATTTAAAATTAGTTACTTATGTAAAAGTTAAATGAGAGAGCTTATAAAGTAGGTGGACTATAAAGACTAATTTCAACTTATAGAAAAGTTGAATGCATTTGACTTCTTTAATTTTTTCTATTTTTTTTTCCACTTAAAAGTACTTCTACAAAAATTTCAGTTTGGATGAAATTTCTGCAAAAGTACTTTTAGGTAAAAAAAATATAATTAATTAAAAAGGTCAAATGCATTTAACTTCTCTATAAGTTGAAATTAGTCTTTGTACGTAGCTTACCTACTCCAAAAATTTTCCTATTTAACTTCTTCATAAGTAATTAATTTCAACTTGAAAAATTAAATGTATTTAATTTGATTATTTTTTTTTACACTTATGCAAAAGTTTCATCCAAACTCGCTTCTTATCTTTTGTTTTTATCTTGTGTGAAATCACATTAAGATATGTGTGTAAGGCCTAAACAATTACACACGTAGCATACAGATTGATTTGATTTTATAATTTGTTTGACCTCAATTGTTTGCGTGCAAAATATAAAGCAAATCTGGTTAGTTTAGATTTTAGAATGGATTTCTTTTTTTAAAAAATAAATAATTATCTGTGCAGTAGGGATAGTGACATCTGTCAGGATTAGGTGCATCGGATGACTGGTGTTGCCTACAACTTGCCCACTGACAAAATTCATTTATGTTTGTTTTATACTTTTATCGTTGTTAAAAATCATGAATTCACAAAATTAATTTTAAATTACTTATTTTAATTATTCATTTTTGGAATTAACTCTATTTAATTAAAAATAATGTGGACACTAAATAAACATATCTCATCTCACGTGTTTTTATTTTAGGGAGAAAAATATATATTCTACAGAAAAATTAAAAAAAAAATCGCTGATTGAGACATTGAGTGGTACATATTCTTTATGTTACGTGTAAGGTGCTCTTCACTCCTCCGGCCTCTTTCCAGTCAAATTTAGTTACGGAATAATTATGAATTTTAATTTCTTAGTTATTTCATAATCATTCCGTAATTAAATTTGACTGGAGAGATAAAATAAAGATGACTAAAGAGGATCCGATCCTTGATTTACCTTCTCCTGGATGTGATCGCTTGTTTAACATGATATACAGTTGGTGCTTCCTTTTTGTGTAGTTTTTTGTTTTGATATGGCTCACTTGGCAATATTTGTGGAAAGAATTTTTAAATTCACTTCTCACTAAATACATTTTTTTTAAAATGAGAAATTTAATTGTGAATAAATTCTGCACCAGTTGAATGTAAAAAAAATAGGGTAAAATATGTTTTTGGTCCCTATAATTTATTTTTGTTAAAGCGTCCTCCCAAATTTTTTTTTATAATACAATTAGTCTCTCTCTTCAATTGACGTGTATCAAGTGCTTACATGGCACAGAACTGTCACTCTTACGTGTGTATTATTGTATTTTTGGCCATCTTAGACCGCAAGAAACTTAATCACCGCACCGCCAAAAGAATGTCTCTCCATTCCCCTCCTCCCCCACTCCCTCTTCTCTTCTGCCGTCATTTGAAAGCCACTCACACACCATTTCCTCCACCACCCTAAACCAAAGCCCTTCTAATATGTTGTTGGTGTGGATGTAGAAATCTTTCTCCTTCACCCACTCCTCCACCGCCATGAGCAAGTAGACTCGTGTCCTTCCCCAGCTTCTCGCTCCATAGGAGTGCTTCAACACCCATTGCCACTCTTACCTCTTGAAGTGGGAGGTTCCTTACAATCTTTTGCCAAGGGAACAACCATCCCCTCTAAAACAGAGCATTAAGAGGTCGAGGAAGAACCACGCCCCTGAATGTTGGGGATCAATGTGGGACTCTGCAGCGAAAGAAAACCAAATTTGAATGAGCATTGATTGGCAACAAAAAAGTAAAGTCACCTGGGCTACAAATCTTCCAAGAATCATAATCACTTCTGGGGCTTCCGAAAGAGGAAGAGCGACCCCCAAGAGAAAGGGCACGGCTATGAGGGGTAGAGACAGGGCTTGGTGACAACCTGCGATTGACAGCAAAATAGAGATCAAGAGCAGGCAAGGTGTTGCAAAGTGTCTGACCATCTTCCTCATTGAATCCAAAGCCAAGTTCTATACAACCTTTAAGCTCATCTCATGCAAATCCTCATCGGTGAGATCATCACAAACACATTCTTGAAAGGTACTCCTCATTCTTTCTTGACGCCTCCTTCTCTCCCACGCTCTGTCTCTGTCACACATGGAAAGCTGTTTGGAAAGGAGGTTCCTGTTCTTCCACACCACTAGCGCCAAAACCATGTGCTGCAACTCCTCCTCTGACTCCCTTGGCAATGCGGAAGAAGAGGAGGAAGACGACACCGTATCATGATGGTTTTGGTCTTCGTCGCTCATTTGAGAAAGCGCCTTGCCTTGCCTTGCGTGGCCTTGGCGCCGTGAAATGGATGAATGAAAGGGGAAGTGGAGGGAAAAGGAAGTGATAATGTGATCTATTAATGGTGGGTTTTGAGTTTGAGGGTTTGATATTGGACCGTCCGTTTGGAACAGTTAGCGGCAACATTGTAGGAGCAATATTTAGGAGGGATTGGTTATGGTTGATTGAAGGGTGCAGCTAAAATCTTTGCTATGTTCCACTCTGTGTGTAATGGCATTTGCAGCTGATTCAGTTGCCTATTATGTGTCCTTGCCTGCCTGGTATAATGTATTTGTTAAAGTGGAGAAGGGGAATGGAGAGACATTTTTCTGGCGGTGAGGGTGATTAAGTTTCTGGGGGTTTAAGACCGCCAAAAATACGATAATGTACACGTAAGAGTGACAAAACGTGCCACATAAGCACCTTACACCAGCTAATTGAAGGAAGGGACTAATTGCAAAAAAAAAATTTTGGGAGGACGCTTTAACAAAAAAAAATTTTTATAGAGACTAAAAGCAAAATTTACTAATTTTACATGGACTGAAAACATATTTTACCCAAAAAAATATCTTGTTGTGACTGCGGGTTTTTAGTCCCTCTTCATAATAAAAAAAATTGCTTTTTTTTTTCTTACAACAAGTATGTTAATTGGATATATATAAATAAGTATTTTTTTAACGAGATTTATATATTTTTATACATGTGAAGTACTGTAGTATTTGTAATAAATTGTGCCTGGCTAAAAAATACTACCCTCCATACTGGTGTCCGGATGCATTCAATTCGTCAGGGGTAGAAAACAATCAATTTCTGTTTCAGTTTCAGCTGGAAAGAGTGAATTGTTTTTCTTAAAATTGTGTTCTCTTCCCTCATCTTATCATTGATTTAAAGATAGAAATAGCGAATAAAAAATCAACCAGAAAAAAATAGAGAAGGGATCAAACGATTATAATAGAGAAAACTTTTATGCGTCTTTGTTTTCCCCCTTCTTTCTGTTTTATTTTTGCAACCAAATGAGAGAAAAATATTATATTTTTCTTTATTCAATTTTCTCTTCTTTCATTGAAATCAATTGAAACTCATTTATGATAAATAAAAATTTCAAAACAAACCTTTTAACAATAAAGACGCACGGTACACGTTAATTTCTTCATTTTTTCAAGTGTTATTTTTCAAAAAAATTATTTGTTTTGTTTGTTTAACAAAACTCAATACAATATATTTATTATTATTTTTTTAATTACTCCTATATTTAATCAATCAATAAAACAATTTTTTTCTGGTATGCGATGTGCTGGTCACGTGGAGACGGATTCACATTTGTTTTTCGAGTGCCAAAACGCTCACCTAGTTTGGATGGAATGTTGTAATTGGTTAGGTGTCAGTACAACTATGCCGAATATCTGTGCAGTTTATTTGGAACAGTTTTCTGGTCTATCTTTTTGTAAACGTAAAAAAAAAAAAAAAGATTGTTTGATTCCTATTTGGTTAGCAATTTCATGGACTCTATGGTTGGCTAAAAATGAACTGGTTTTCTCTCCATTTAAATTATCTGTAATAGAAATGGTGGATCTAGTTAAAATCAGAACTTGGAATTGGTTAAGGACAAAGCACAAAGATTTATGTTATGATTTTGTTTCATGGTCTTCAAATCCAGCCAATTGCCTCACCTAGAAATATTCACTATGGTCTATTTCAATTTGCAGGGCGTTTCTAGTTCTTTCAATCTATTCACTGGTATAGTTTATATTGAATTCGTTGCTGTTGGAATTTTATTGATATAATCCTCCTGAGTTCGGTCTACTAGGTTGCTGCCACTGTGTTGGTTTTCATACTCTTTTTGACATTCTATTTGTTCTGCTACTACTGTCATGATGATGTTGTATTTATTCTTGGAAGTTCTGCACTTCACTTGGTGTTAAGAGCATTTTATCGGTGCTGTTTATTGAGCAAAAGCTCAATAAAGCACGGTGCTTCACAAGAAGGCACCACTAGAGCACTGACACGGGCTCGAAGCCCAAGCGTAGCGGTTTATATTTTTTTTTATTTTTTTAAGCATTTACCGGGGGTCAACCCCCGCTAATATTTTTTTTTATTTTTTTCACTTTCCCTGAGGTTTAAAACCCCCGTTAACTTTTATTTTTTATTTTTTGTTACTTTCCCGGGGGTTTCAAACCCCCGTTAATTTTTTTTTATTTTTTTCACCCGTTAACTTTTCCTTCTGTTTTTCCTGATAATTTTTTTTCATTAATGTTTTCAAAATATTATTTTCGTTTTTTTATTAATTAATATATTTGGGATTAATAAAAATAAAAATTGGGTGATGTGTATTATGGGACCCATTTAAGATTTGTAAATAGTAAAAAAGTTAGTTGCTGGGTTAGAGAAGAGAGATGTTTAATAAGAACTTGCTGATGTGTACTGGTATGACCCATTTAAGATATGTGAATAGTAAAAAAATGGGGTACTGCAATAAAGATGGCCTAATTAGCTAGAATTGGATTTATTAGGAACTTTTGTTTTATTGGGAGTGCAAAAAGTTGGAAGTTTGTGCATGCTGTTTCACGGCTTCTAGTATTGATATATGGATAAAGTGAATTGGGTTTTGTACTTATATTGGTTTCCCTATTGTTGGTATAGGTAGAATTTTCTTTTGGGTTGGTTGATGTTATGTAACTCTTTTAGATATACTTTGTATATGGGTTGGAGTTAGGGGTGGAAATAGATCGGGCCGCTCGACAGGGGCCTACTGCTTAGCCTACTTAAGGCCTAGTTTGGCTCGGTTCGTTTAATAAAAAGGTCAGGTTCAGACTTTTGAAAAAGTCTTTTTAATTAAATAGGCCAAACTTAGGTTTTTTAAAAAGCCTATTAGGCTTGACAGGCTAGCTTATTTATAAATAATATTATTTTTAATAAACATATATATGTATATATATTATATAATAAATAGCATAATAATATATAATTTTTTAATTTTTCTTGTTGGCCTATTTAGAGATAGACTTATTATCCTATCTAAACGTATATATTAGTGACATATTTATTTACATTATAAAAAAGTAAGTCTATTACTTTGTAAGCGCACTAACCTATTTAGAGAAAGATTTATTGGCCTATTTAAAGGTCATAATATGAAATAGATTTTTAAACAGGTTAATAGGCCAAACCAGGCTTTGAAACAAACCAGACCAAGCCTAAAAATATGGCCTATGACAAGTAGCAGATCAGGCCTGGGCCACAAAAATATAACGCAGGCCAGGCTTGAACCCTGCAAAGCCTAGCTTGGCTCGGCCTACTTTCACCCCTAGTTGGAGTACCCCTTGTACTCCTTTTAATAAATTTCTTTGCTTATAAAAAAATCAAATAAAACAATTTTATCTGTGAAAAATAACAATTAAAAAGATAAAAAAAATGTATTATAATTTTTTTTAAATAATTTTAAAGTATTAATTATATATTTTAATCTATATGTCATTACTTTAAATAATACTTAAAAAAGAACTAATATATAGAGTTTTTTTATAGGCAATTAATACTTAAAAAATGTATTATAATTTTTTTTAAATAATTTAAAATATTAATTATATATTTTAATCTATATGTCCATAAATATCCTATTCGGATGTCATTAGAAATACTTGTGGTCTGAAAAAAACAAAATCCCCAATAGGAACATCCAGATTATGATAGAGCTAGCTCTCTCGGTGGAGATTTTTTTCACACACACACACACACACACATATATATATATATATATATATATATAACTGCACCGCTTTTGTGCTCTCTTCAGCAGCTAAGAACCGAGAGAAAATTAATTCATAAATAAAAAAAATGGCGTGAATATTAACCATGAGAGAGACCTTGCATCTAATACATTAGGCAAGTCATTATACATATAAAAAAAATAGACAAACACGGAACCTCATCAATGGCTCCTCAGATCCGCACAAAAATTTCTCTGGGATTTAATTTCAGCATTGCTGAGACGTGTGTTGCTCTTGAAAATTGGAAGTAGGTATGGAGATTTCATTTTGCATGGAACTTGCTGTTCACAGATTCATAACTGGGCACATTTATGACTGCCACAGACAACAAAAAAAGAGAAGAAATTATGTCATGTTAATCATAGGTCAAAACTAGCATTTTCAGTAAAAAGAAAAACTTATTAATTACCATCCCCATAGGATGCCATAGTCAAAGGTGAGGAAATAATCCTCTGAGAAATTTTAGTGATATCATTCAAAGTTATTTCATCTACAGCCTTCAAGAATTGCTCCACAGGCTTCCTGAAATGGGTGAGAAATTCTTATATTACGAGTCACAATACAAACAAAGAATTACACTTCCATTCATGTGTTTAAAGTAACATGTAACAACCCAGCAAGCTTTAAAACAGTTCATTGCTTGAGATTCATAAAGATTTCCCCACATGATTCTGGGTGGGAAATTTAAAAGTAATAGATTGTTTGTTAAAAAAGTAACCCCAAGAACCTAGCCAAGATTCCTAGGGAGATATCTGAGAGAATGAGAGGGATGCAATTTATAAGGCATCGCTGCTTCCCATTGGCCAGTGATCCCGCTGGATGGTCAACCCTCTCCATGGAGATCCCTTAGTCCGCTAGGGGCATGAGCAAGTAGCCTTTGTGCAAGGAAATCCTCTAGGTGAACCTCTTCTTGTCCTTTGGAATCCCAGGCATGTCATTAGTTGGCTGGCTGTGACCGGTAGTATTGGGGTAAACTATCCTCTTAATAACAACAAAGGTTTTCCCACTTGGTGGTGTCTGTTCTATAATTTTCCTTGATCTTTTTCTACATCTAACTATTGGATCGTCCATCTGATTAACCCTCCTCATTAGTACATTACGGGCGCAAATCATCTAAGGCAAGATTCTACCATTTTTTCTATAATGGGAGCTACCCAACTTTGTCTCTAATGATTATATCCCCAATCCTATCTTGTCCTGTGTGGTCACTCATCCACCATAACATTCTCATATGCAACATTTAGCTTACTTTCTTGTTGACTTTTTGTCACCCAACATCTACCCCATACAACATCGCAAATCTTATAGCTATGTGGTAATATTTTCCTTTTATTCTGGAGTAGTACTTTTCTATCACATATCACACTCAAATCATTCCTTCAATTCATTCACCTTACTTGGATCCTAAATTCCTAATCCTATTATCTTCTCACTGTTTTGTATAACGGACCCAAGGTACTTAAAACATGAGACTTGTGGTATCAGAAGTACCCTATCCTTACCCACAAAAAATATAGAAGCAACAGGATGTAATAAAAAGAAAAATCTCAACATTTATTGGGATTGGTATTGTTTACCTTTCTCCATAAGTCAAAATCTGCCTTCCTATATCTTCTGATGCGATCATCTGAAAAGGTGATGATTTTTAGAATACAAGAACCATATGAAATTAAACAAACCTCACTTTCCCTTTATTCAGTATTTAAAAAAGGACAAGGGAAACCCACAAGAAGGCAGAAGCATGCTATGATACTATAATCACATAGTTTTAAGAGCTTTCTTAGTTCGGGTGAGGAAGGAGGCACTAGCTAAGCTAGACCTGAAAATTCTGTGTGTAAGGTAGACACATTTGTGTAAAAACAGGGGAAAAAAAAGTATGCAAGATTAATAGAGTTTGAAAAAAGTGATGCTCCTACAAGGATGAGTAAACAAACAAGAGAGTCTAAGCAAAAGAGAACTTCCACAATATATAAAACATCACAATTTATGTAGGGCAAGAGCATACTCTAGATTCCAGATTCATTAAAACTGCAGACTTTGTGGATTTTTTGGCACGGTCAAGTTGTACCTGCGAAACTGTCATTGCAAGAAGCATTAGTTTAATTTGGCAGAAATTAAGATTAATATACTGCAGAAACAAAAAGGAGATGCAAATAAACCTTGTCCAGGCGATGCAATTGCTATTAATTCTTTGGCTGCTATATCCACAGCTTTTGGCACAAAATCAGGGCTCTACACATCCACATATCAGAAAATATGTCACAAGACTCACAACCTCAGCAAAACATATCAAGTAGGAATCATTAAAAGTGATTTTTTTTTTATAGAAGAAAACTTTATTTGAGTGGTGATAGGATTTAAAACAGAAATTTATTGAATTCCACACAAAGAGTACACAAACACATGAATCTGGTAGAAGAATTTCCCTACCAGCCTTAGAGCCAATGCTCTCCTCTGAGAAAACAATTCTCACCCTTACACAACAGAAAATTTGAATGCTCACCAGAAACTGTCCCCAAAACCCCCTATAATTACACTGCATACAATTAAATAACTGCTACATAACTGTCCTACCATATAACTTCCTCATTACACAATTAAATAATTACTAAATAACTGTCCTACCATATAACTGCCTTATTATTATTAATTCTGGCCTGCTATTTCTTATTTCTCCTAGAGTACACAAGCCACATTTTAGGCTTGTATTCTGCACTATCCAGAACCTGACCCACATATTGACTTTGGTTTCTAACAAGTGGAAAGAAGGACAATACAGCTAATTGGAGACTAAGAAATTCCCCTAAACAGAAAGAGCAAATACATACTAGAGTGAGTAAGAAAAGAAAAACAAAAAAGCTTCCCAATCCCTATGCAAGTCTGCAAAGGAAACTCCCCTGTGCAATCCCATGATAATTTACAACCATCACTGATTATAGAAAATGGAATAAAAAGGAAGAAGACAGGATAACTAGTTTGTTTAATTATGACAATCATGATTAATGAGTAACAATTGAAAGGTCGTTGTAGAATCCTCAAACTAGATATTCAGTCCGATCAATGTTCATCAATGCAACTAGCTGCATTTTCTAAATCTATCTTTTGCCAGCATTGAATAATATAGAGGAGCTTGTTCTCCTAGACACATTAACCCAGCCTTTTAATGAGAAAAAAACGGAAGAAAAAAAGGGAAATCCATATCTATATTAAAAAATATAGTATCCATGAAAATGAATGGCTATTAACTGCAAAAAATTTTCCTTACAGTGCTTGCATAAATGCCAAACAGTCCTGTATTATTGAAGATACTGTTGAATGCAGAAAAAGATTGAATCTGCTGATATTCATTCAATACACGAAGATCTGGATTCAATTGTACATGCAAAGCAAGTTAAAATATTAGATAAGATATATTAATACAAGGACAGAATGGAGTGAAGTGAACATCAGACAAAAAGATAAAAAGAAGATTCTTCTCAAATGAAAAAGTTATTAAAACATAATGACAAGGATAAAGCACATCATTGACCAAACTAAACTGTAGACAAGAAGATATAGGTAAAACTTACATAGCCTTGAGTGCATTCCTTTCCCGGGGCCCCCTGCTGAGAATGACCCACCTCCTCCCATAAGCATCTACATGACTCAGAATTATTACTTCTATTCAATCATTTCTCTGTTCCTTTTGCGTGCAACAGAAAAAAAGATGCAAAAACCAAAGGCACAGTATTTCTTGAAATCAGAGAGAATGAGACACGATATGAGTACCTGTAGAACAGTCAAAACTATAGCATCTTTCTCTTTCTGCCAGCCACCGGGCACTTCAAAAGCAATAGCAACATGTGTACCCTGCCCTTGCAACATATTTTAGCAGGTGAATGACAATACATGCTTTGAGAAGGGGATAAATGAAAGGAATGAGAGATACAAGAAAATACAAATAAATAGTATTATATTAAAACTTATACGCACCCCTGATTCACCTTGACGACGAAAATCACCCCCAACATAGACAGATTTTGGTTCTTCGGGACGGGGAACACTAGGGAGATCAGAGAGAAGTGGCTCAGCAACAGATAGAAGCTCTTCATGCTCAACCCCAGATGCCGCAAGTACCATTCTAGGTGCTGTGTAATTTTCCTGATTTTTCACATCCAGCAACAATTAGATTCTCAAATACATTGCAAAAGAAAAAAGCAAGAAAAATGTTCATGTTTTGCATAAATCGATACCGGTAGTATTCATGCAGTATCAGAAAGGACAACATATCTTACAGCAACAAATTCCTCTAAACTGGGGCCATCCAATCTGTTCAGTGCTGATTCAGAAGCCAAAAGAGGATAAGCCAATGCACCAGAATAACCAGCAGAGTGAATTGCTTCCAAAAGCAAGCCCTGGGGATTGTTCACGAGTTCTCCAAGCTCTGCTTTCACCTTTCGAAGCTGTACCAATTGATGGTTCAACAGGTTCAGAAGGATTGCCATAACAGCTATTAGCAAAGAATAATAGACTGTCAAAATGGGATGGTATGCTTTTATCACAACCCCTGTGCTTCTGTTAGAATCCAATTGCAAGGTATGGGACTTGAGTCTCACGCTGGAAAAGTTTGGGATATTGTCATGGGGTTTACATGGCCTTGGGCTCCCTCACCACAATGGCTAGCTTTTAAGGTATGTTTTGCAGTTCTCCCAAGGTTCATCTTCATCATATCAATTGGTATCAAAGCCTTCCAACCCAACGTGAGCATTAGGGCTGCAGAGCTAAGTGAAATGCTATGATCCAATTGAAAAGTATGGGATTTGAGTCTCAAATTGGAAGATCGGAAGTATGAGATTCCGATGTGGGGTTTATATGGTCTCGGGCTCTCAACACTCACTAGAATGGCTAGCTTTTCTGCTATTGTGGTACCAAGGTTTGTATCAGCTTCTCAGTACATTAAAGGAAAAATTAAAATGGACATAATGCTCAAAGGAACTCAGGGCTAAGAAATATTTAACCTCGCACTCAGTATATGAGTCGGTATAGTTGGAACATAGAAGACCAGAATATGTAACTTAAAAAAAATGGAATAGCTTTGTCTCCCTTTCACTTACTCAGTTGCAGGTTATTAAAATACACTATACACATAAGAAAGGAATATCCTATATAAAGAGACATTACTGGTGTTTCATTTCCCATAATTTTTTTACAAAAACAACCAATCATTAGCCCTCTAGATGGGACCTGTATTTTCTTTCTATAACAAAAGAATCCCATCATTTTTTATCTATCCTACTGTAGACCATAAAACAGGGAAAAAGCCCCCATGCTCAGATATAGATGAATGAACTTGCAAACTTAAGAATTAGAAATCAGTCCATAAGAAAAGAGACTTATAAAAAATAAATACCTCTTCATTGACCTCCCAATCCAAGAAGGCTGGGTTCCTTACACAGTCAGCCAGTAATTCAACCATTTGTGGCACATAGGTCTTTAAAGCATCAAATGAGTAGCCCATTTGCTCCCGAGAGGCTGAGGCTCCTATATTACCACCAATTGCTTCTACTTCCCTTACAATACGAAAGTGGCTACGGTTTGTAGTGCTCTTGAAAGCCATTCGCTCTAGCAAGTGTGAAGCCCCACTTGACATGGGTGTCTCATAGATAGAACCACAGTCAATATATAACCCAATTGAGGCTGCAGGGTCCTAATGAACAATCAAATGAAAACATTAATCAATATGCTAGCCAAGCAAGTCAAAAGCACTATTAAGTCTTACAATAGCATTGTCATTGAACATGTCAACACACAGAAAACTTGAAATATGCACATACTGGTGAGGTCTCTGATGCTATTTTGAGTCCATTGGAGAGAGTTGTGATCTTGGTCTTGCTTGGTTCAACATAATCTGGTAATGGATCAGGGAGAGCAACACCACCAAGTGGTGTGTCCAGAGGAGGAAGAGAACTAGAACGCTCCCCAGTAAGCCAGCTAAACAAACCACCAGAGGAAGGCCTTGTAGCCACCGCTGTTGAAGTCGCAAACCTAGTAGCCCCCAAGTTGCCACCATGGCCCTAATCACACATGGTTTCATTACACAACATAGCACAAACAGCAGCATTCAACACAAAATGAATATTCCACTACTCCAATTACAGAATCACCACAACAGGCTACAAATTCCACACACACCCCTCCAAAAAATCTAACAGAAATTTAAAAAAGTAATTTGTAAATGGAAAACAACGTAGGAATTATCAACACCGGTTAAGTAGGATTTAATTTCATATAACGAATCATAAAAAGATGCAAAGATACAAGGTCCAATATCCAACCCCACCAAACTGATTTCCCAGAAAAACAATAAAAAATAATTTCTGCCAATCAAAACCGAATTTTGTTATCTGGGTAGGTTCCAAAAGAAATGGAAAAATTTTCTGGTCCTAAACATTAATAATGAAAATAATAACTACTAACTGCAGTGACCAACCTTGAGATGCCTCTTGAGTGATGAAGCTGCTGCTCTGTACATGACGAGTGACGAGAAGAATGAATCCCTAAATGAATATAAAGCACTCAGATTAGATGTAAAAGTTGTTTTTGTTTTCCTCTGGGTCTGCCAACAAGCCTACGAAGCAGGGAAACACGACACAGAGAAGCTGATTAATTTGGAAAGGGTCAATAATGTTTTTTTTTTTTTCAAAAATATTTTGGTCGAACAAATCTATTGGGCCGAATCCAACTGGGCCGGAGCCAAAAGCATTGGGCTAGATCAAACTGGGCCGATAGAATACGATAAGTCCAGCAAGAGTAGTTGGCCGAAAAAACAAAGTCCAGCAAGAGCACAAATTAACAAAAATGTAGACTTGACAAGAAAAAGAAATTGTTGTCCAAAAAGAAAAAAAAAAAAGAAATTGACAAAAGTTAAATTTACAAAAATTAATAACCAAAATGTGGGTTGATAAAAACGAAATTGACAAAGAAATAAACTAACAAACAACAACTTAAAAATGTGCAGGAAATAACTTAACAAAAGATAATTTTGCAACTAAATGGACTGACATAAAAATAAAGAGAAGACACTTAAATTGATAAGGAATGTAAAAATGAAACTGACATAGAGAAATAATAACAATATAACCATACTGTAGTGTCAGGATGAGCTTGGATCCTCCTTAGCCATTAAATTCTGTCAAGCAATATTAGCTGCGAAGAACTAGGAATTAGCTACCGATCTTACTCACATGAAATTTGTCAAAGTTTGTCTATCATTCGGTTTGCCTCTGCTTTTTTACGTATAGGTTAATAGACTTCAGCAAAGTATCACTATCGGCTCTTTACTTCCGCCCCCCCCTCCCCTCTCTCTTATTTATGAAACATGTTGTTGGTTGAATAATTGAATTTATGACTTTTATCAGAAATCTCCAAGCTTCAAGTCCTTCCTTCAAAATCTCGTTAATGGTATACTAACTTAGACACAAATACTTGTACCTACTATGTCAAAAATTATTCATATTAAGTCCAACGTACATATCAAGTTATCAACCTGTTTTTGACATTTAGCATCAACATGCTTCTTCAAGTCCCTTTATTGGTTACTCGTGTTTTCTCGCCAACATCAACTAGACTGATCTCATGTAAAGTCCATTTTCTATCAATAATCTTTGAGCTTCGACTTTTTTTTTTTTTTAATTTTGTAAACCTATGCACTTTCAAACACAAACTTGAACTACTCTTACTCATTGAAGTTGTAGTAGCTTGTAAAGTCATTTTGTTGAAAGATTAAGGACTTGTTTGGATGAAACTTTTGTAAAAGTATTTTTAAGTGGAAAAAAATAGAATAAATCAAATAGGTTAAATGCATTTAACTTCTCTATAACTTGAAATTAGTTTTTGTAGTCCATCTACTCCAAAAGTTCTCCCATTTAACTTCTCCATAAGTAACTAATTTCAACTTATGGAGAAGTTAAATTCATTTGACATCTTTAATTCATTCTATTTTTATCTTCTAAAAGTTTTTTTGTAGAAATGTATCCAAACTGGGCCTAAATGATTTTTGTTTAACTTTTCTTTAGTCTTTAAACACACCCAGATGTCAAATTCTTGGTTGGTAAAAAAAAATGCACATATATATCTCTTCAACATTGATATATCACTTATACTGAATCCATATTATGTCAAAAACATCTCATGCCTTTCATGTCTACATAGTACCTCTTTTATCAAACCTATGCTTTGTCAACAGAATATTTAACATTTACTATAAATGTGCTTGATAAATATTTCTTATTTTCAAATTCTTCCCTGAATCTTGTAAATTTGACCATTTTATCTTAGAAAAAAGTCTTATAATCAACTCGATATACACAAATATCTTGTATTAAAAAATATGTATTCTACTACCAAGAGTAGAGTTGGCAATTCGAGCTATCTGACCCGACTCGTTGCTGGTAATGGATTTTTACGAGTCAGGCTAAAAAGACTTGAGGTATTTGGACTTCCAAAATAAAGGGCCAAAGCCCTGTATTTTTGCAAGTAGGCTAACTTTTTTGTAGATTTTGTGAACTACCTCATCTTTTTTACGAATAGTAGATTTTATTGAAACGAGGCTAAAAAACTCAAGAGTTATCTAAATTTCTAAAATAAAGACTTGAACCCTATAATTTTATGAACTTTTATGGACTGACCCGGTCAAACTAACCCATTTTTTACCAGCTCTAACTAAGAGGGACAAAAAATTAATTTTTTATTTGGTAATTAGGGTGTCCTCGAGAGTCATAAAATAATTCTCAAGATTTACACCTTTTACCGCAATATCACTTAAATTAAGTATAGGACAAGTTATAATTATGAAACTTATGTCTTAAAATCTAGATGTAAATTATATAAAATAACAAAACTCATTTTTCTTCAATTTTAATGAATGAATGGGAAAAAATGGGAAGAGATACCGAAAACCATACCTAGTAATACATACATATATTAATTATGACATTTGTAAAGTGAGAATTGTCCTAGACTCATTATATATTTATTTGAACTTATTTCTAGTCAAATTCTATACGGTATACAGCCCCTCATACAGTCATACCCATGACTAGCCATTTAGAGTGTAAAGTTTATAAGGCTAGACATTTGATGATCCAATAACAGGTCTAGGATAGATTTTGTCGCTCCGATACTGTATTAGATTTTAGGTCTAGGCTTACCTCAACCCCCAAAAACTAACTTAAGAGAACTATTCAAAGCTTATATTTGACTATATCTCTTATCAGTGTGAGACTAACAAAAAAAGATGAAACTCATTTTACTTCAATTTTAAGTAATAAAGGGGGAAAACTGGGAAGAGATATGGAAAACCATAAATGGTACACATCTTAAAGATGCGTAAGCTATACATATATTAATTATATGACGCGTCACATCTTATATCACACCAATTAAACGATTAATGAGAGATCTGCAGAACATAAATACATTAGTGTGACCAATCACTTGCTTCTTTTCATTATATTGGGAAATACAGTGTTAATAACGTCTTTCAGATTCCTGCAACCAACAACTTTCATCTTTTCCAAACCTTCAGTTCCTAAAGCTTTTTCAGCTGCCTTTGGTACTATGCACATTCTGTAACCCAATTTCGCCACTGTGGATACTCTTTTCTCCATTCTAGGAACCTGTATCATCATCACATGAATAAGAATGCAAAATAAACAATAAATAAAACAACAGTATGTTAAATTATCAGTATCACTTAATGGATACACATACAATAAAAATTATTGGTTTTGGATTATAATTTGTTTAAGCACAAGGAAAGTTTAAAAATTATTTGTCTCACCATGCGAAGCTCACCACCAAGACCAATTTCACCTATGAATGCAATGTCATTTGGAATAGGGAGCTCCAAGAAACTGGAGAAAAGGAAAAGGCAACAGAGGTAATAAATAAATGCAATAATAAAGATTAAAATCTAAAATAGTATATTTGGAACGTATAGGAGACATAAAAACACAGGTGCAATAATCATGGTTAACTTTTATAAATTGGCTGCAAAATTTATTTCTCCAAACAATGTGCATGAAATGGTCGAAAACACCCTCCCCAACCGCAATCCTCGCGTGACATTGATCAATGTCAGATTAGCAAGAATGCAAGATTTGATGTCATTTTAAGAAAAAAAAAAAATTAACACAAACCTGCTGCAAATTGCAGCTGCTATTGCAAGATCACCTGCAGTCTCAGCCAGTGTCAATCCACTAACAACATTCAAAAACACAGCCTGTTGTATAAAGGATTAAAGGTAAGACAAGGAAATAGAATATAATCAATACAAACAAAATCATATCTCCGGTTAAATTACAAGCACCAAACAGGCAATATACTTCATAACTGACTAAATAGTAAAGTGATTCGATGGACTTTTTAAATAACAAGTATTTGTCCGTTGTCAAGGAAAGATGCAGTGTACACTCATATTGGCTTCTCCCCACAGAATAGTGTGAAGTAGGTCCTTGGATCATTGAATTTATTGTCATTCTTGCAACCCTAACATGAGATTAATGAACTAAGATTTAGAGAAAAGACATGCGCATCCTTGTTGAAGTTGCCATATTTGACATTAGTTTTCCTTTGCTATATTTCCATTTGTTTATTTATTCAGAGGATTTAATTCTGTGAAAATTTCAATATTGACATAATATCTGCATTATGAATTATGATAAAATACAACAAAGGAAACCTACTCAACCAATAAATGGAGAGATTAGAGAAGGAACAGCAAACCCAAAAGGATATATTACATTTATAAATCATCTTACATGTTCTTGGAGACGAAGACCTGCTTGCTTTATAAGAACCTGCAATTCAAGGGATGGAAAGATGATCAAGGAACAACTCTACACATTTCATTTCAATGCAGTGGATTATATTTTGAATAAGAAAAGTAATACCCCTCAAGATCCTTTTCATTCATTTTCCCATTAAGATGAAAGAGAATATTAAAAGATGAACATATGTCATGAAAGTGGGGATAAGAGTTGAGACTGTCAAAAAAAAAATCTTTTGCAATAACTCACAGATATGATCATATCAGCTCTATTTGCTTGGATCCCATTAACTTGCCTTGAACCTGTTGAACCAGAAAGACAAAGTGCCTGCAAAGTTCAACTAGAAATTATCCGAAGTGCCTAACTAATTTTTTGAAGGATGTCCGAGTGAAAAAGTCAAAAGGATGTTGATAATATTGTAATAGTGTGTTCCAAGTTGCTTCATGCATTGAGATGGTAATTAGAGATTGTTGTTTCAACAAAAGGTACTGAGATTATTAGAGAGTGTCGTTTCACCTCAATACCATGCATTATATTTGATCTAAAATACAGAGACTATAAATAGAGTATTTATTGGCAATTATTGAACCCAGTGTTTTGTAAGCATCATTATTTCTTACAATGGCCTGCAACTTGCAAGATATCACAATTAATGACAAGGGTGATGGTGGTGATGTTTCTAAAAGCAGAACTGTCAAATACAGTGGGAAATCCATACTGGGCCTGACATTTTAAAATAATTGTTACAACGAAAGTACAAAAGAAAATTACCTGAATTTCAATTAGAAATGTTCGGGATCCATCCATTATTACAGCTACAGCTAGTCCAGCTAAAACTTGTGAATCTAGATATTGCTCGCTTAGAAACATTTCACTGGCATTTGAAACAGCCTGAAGTCCTGAATGGGACATCTCAAAAACTCCAAGCTGACCACAAAAATAAAAAACAACACAGATCAAACAAAAACTTCCTAGATCATAATGATTACAGGGTAAATAAATATAAGCCCAAGCCAAATAACATTAAGAAAGACATAATAATACACAAAGGCACTTATTAACACTGTTAAATTGAGAGATGAAAAATGCATGAAATGAAGAATCCTTTAAAAAGAAAAAGTTTCAACCATTCACAGAGCAGATCATACATAACATACTAACTTGCCTCATTTCCACTCCTTTTGGTCCCAATTACAAGTCACATTCTAGAAATTCCGTTGTCCCTCTATATAAGTCATTTTAGAAAATCTATGAAGCATTAAATAATTTTTTCCAAGCTTACCCTTAATCTCTAATAAACTATATTTAATTACCATACACTTTACAATAACTTTTTTTTTCACTTTTCCGATAGGAGTATTTACCAGTCATTTGAAGTGCTTCATGTTCACTATAGGAGTATTGGAAGAGATAATGGGATATTGAAGGAGATAATTAAGGTGGAGAGAGAAATTAATCGAATATTGAAAGAGATAATTGAAATGGGGAGAAAATTTAATGGAATTGATGAATTTTCAAATAAGGATAATTTTGGAAATCAATCACATTTTTTTATACATTTAAGACTAGTAACTAATTTTAACTAATATTTTTAGGGTTTTTCTAACATGTGCAACCCTTGCACGGGATAATAAAACAAAACTGGAAAGGTTTTATTGGGAATTGCAACTATCACAACACTCAATGCATTGGTAATGTTAATGGTTGCAATTCCCAATAAAACCTTTCTATTTTTGTTTTATTATCCTGTGCAATATTGCACAGGTTAGAAAAACCGATATTTTTAATCCATGTGAATTAATTAAATGTGACTTATAAATAGGACCGGATGCTAACTTACAGCCAGATATGCATTGACTACAAAACCTAATATCAAGTATCAACTATCTAAACAACTACGTTGTTTTTGGAGGGAAGGGAAAAGGATGGGTTGAGGGGAAGGAAGTGGAAGACTTTGTAAGACATATGAATAGAGAATCACACTTGCAAACACAAAGGAGGGAATAGCTTCTTGTAAGCCTCTCCCTTTCCCAATCGCAAACACGCCCTAGGAGTCCAATCTTTTCTTTTTAAGATAGAAAAGTCTACCCTGAAAATTTGACAGTCAAAGCCAGGCATCTTCTTACTAATCTTTCAACTCCCAGTGTCTAAGACCATGACAGTAGTTTCCTATGGCATAGACAGCATGAAAAAGGAGTGGATTTAAGTTTTCCTTAGGAAAAATTTTGTTCATTACACATAGTAAATAGTTCACGAGATGAGTCATTGAGGAGAATAGGTCAACGGATCCATAGATACAAAATTATTAAGCATAGCTGAGAGGTAAAAAAAGGCATAGACCCCAAAAGAAATAGAAGCTAAAGCCAGTACATACTATTCGAAATATTATGTATTGCAGACAGTTTATTGAAAGTATTGATAGAAATAAAGCAGTTACAATCAAGGAATACATAGTAGATCCATAACAAAATTATTGCGGCATACCTCATCAGTGGAACCAAATCGATTTTTTACAGCTCGAAGCATACGATGGGAAGAGTACTTCTCTCCCTGAGCAGTAATATAAGCAATTTAGCATAGAGAAAATGCAGTGATTTCAAAGGGCCAACTGAAAGTAAAGTGCAAAAAATAAAAAATGAAAATAAGAAAGAAAGGTTTAACAAACAAAACTTCCAGATTTTAGTTTAAAAGATGCTCTCAAACGAAGTTTCAAAAGTGAATAGGAAGAACCATGTCCTGTAATCAAACCAAATTTTTGAATGTTTAAAAAATGATATATATAGTCAACAACTTATTCTTTGATACTTGTCTTGATCAACAAGAACAAAGCACTTTTTATAGTCGAATGTTATTATTGTTCTACTTTATCGCATCCTCTTTACAATTTGTAGTGACTTTTTTGTTTTTAGTCTCCTACACTATTATTGATACTTGCATATGTTGTTACTGAGCTGCAAAAGCACAATTGAAAACAAGGTTCTAAATTTTGGGCAACACTAGTAATATTATTAAGCTTCCAAGAAATCATGTAGATTTTGCAATGGACATCAGGTCCACCAAATGTCATAATGAGATCTTCTCCTATCCCCTCCCCAAAATTGGAAATAGTGTCCCTTAGCCCCTCCTCTTGCAAAAACTCAATTTTATGTTGTGCTATGCCATGCTATAATGCATAAAAAATATATAGGGTGTGTTTGGGACTTGGGTAAATGGCTTAATTAAATGCTTATTCAATAAGCACTTATCACATAATTGCTTATTCATGAGCTTATCTGAGAAGCTTATTGAAATAAGCTCAAAAGAGTTTATAAGGACCACTAGCAACACTTCAATCAGTAATGTGATATATGCAGCCTTAACAGAAGAATGTAAAGAAAGCCAAGAAACATGCAAAGTAGTAGAAAATGGAAACTATAATGATAAGCACAAATCAGCTTTACCAACTATCCAAAGAAAGAAAGACATAATAAGGTACCAACTTCCATATACAAAACAACATCAACAATATGCTCCAAGACACGAGGTCCTGCTATGTCTCCAGATTTTGTCACATGTCCAATCTGAAATACAGAGCAAAAAAATTTGAAAAAAGCAAAATTGTCAAGAATACATGCAAGTAACACCAATCATTTACTAAATAATATATATAAACTCTGCAATTTTAGGTTCCTAGAGAGAATATAAAAGCATTTCCATTTACCATAACAGTAAATGTAAATAAGTGTCGATTGATTTAGAAGACTATACCATGAGAAGGAAAAATGAAAATATCTGCAAGATTGACTTCCTCAAAAAAGTATATCACAAAGTTGATAGACGTATGTATACTCACCAAAAGAACCGGGATGTTTGTCTTCTTTGCAAATCGCAGTAAAGCTGAAGTACATTCTTTCACCTGTCTCACACCTATTACATGTCATGTACCGTGGAACCAACATTTCTTTTCAACATCAAAAAGGTATGGCTAATGCACTTTTGACTGTTATTAATAGAGTAGATGACTAAATCTGTCTTATTCATGAACTTGAAATACAATAAGGTGTGGCATAAGAAAATAGACTAAATTAATTAACTAATAAAATAATTTAAAGCAACAGAAGACTACTACCACCCTATGAGTGTTATTTTTTTAAAAAAGAAATAAAGATTAAAGATTTCATCTGGCTATGGCTATTATTTTATTATGACGTGTTAGTATGGAAATTAAGCAGGATAGACTCCCACCTGCATAATCCCTCCAGGACTTCCCATTATTCCTTTCAAATAAACAGTTTGTATTGAATCAACAACTAGAGCCCCAGGGGAGAGATGCTGAACTTTCTTCAATATATCCTGGCACCATAAAAAATTTAAAAAAAAAAAAACAATTATTTAGAGTTTAGACTTCTGCACAATCCTCTAATCAAGCCAATTAAGAACATTTAAGTCAAACAAACTTTTTGATGGTAATAACATTGTATAAATCTTCAAAATTCATGTAAAAAAAGTAATAATGCAAGAAAGTGCTAGCACCTCAATATCATTACTTGAATACAAATAAATATCTGATTCAATCCTAAGGCGATCTGCTCTGTTACCAATTTGCTCAATGCTCTGTCACATGAAAGAAAAAAATTGATGTAAATGCAAGCAACATTAAAAAGTATAAAATGCAATAAATAACAGTTGTAAATCAAAGGTGAATCTATACTAGCCATCTTCAGCATGATGATATTTAATGCAGGGGGGAAAAAGTTTTAACAAGATTGAAATAAAGCTTACCAGTATTTTTCTGCAGATTAATTTAGCATTAATATCTATTATTTTTCAATCATAAAGAGTAGAAGTAATGAATAATTTTTTTTAAAAAGAACTAGAACTTTTCAGCAATATGAAATATTAAAACTTAAAAGGACTACTAGAACTTTTCAAATATTAAAACCATTAAAAGGCTCAATAAACACAAACCTCTTCACCAGAGACATACAGGACTGGAGATGCTTCACCATCATTGTGCCCTTCTGCAATTATTGCGGCAATCTTCCAATTCAAATGTTTACAATTAAAACAAATATTAATGGGGGTTGATCAACTTCACAAAAGAAAATTAACCATCTAACTTTAGATCCAGTTTAAGCATTGCAAACTAATTCATACCTGCAATAACAGGGTGCTCTTCCCAACACCAGGATCACCACCAACTAAAGTCAATGAGCCTTCAAACCCAAAATTATAATCAAAGTTAGCAATTAATACTCATTACACTTTGTAATGAGTCTTCTAGTGAACTTGAATTAAGAAAGAAACAATAACTTCTAGCTGGAAGCATTCATAAGAGAATTCAAATATTAGGATCATAGGAAGCCAAAAAGCACCAGAAACAGCATTCCAATCATGACCATCCATTCACCAAGATAAATCACTAAAAGTAGCAACACTTTGAATGAGTCCACACCCATGAAATGTACAGATCAATCATAGTTGAGCCAAAATGTTTGTGTGAAATAAGCATAAATATTAAGTATGTAATTAATCTCTGCAGTCATAACTAAAGAACAGAAGAATCACATTTGATGGAAATAAACAAGAATGCTATGCTGATATAGTTCTTACCAAATAATACTTAATTAAAAATTTGTCAAAAAATCCAAATTAAGACACTATTTTGACTTAGACACCCTTACTGCATAATGCATCTGACAATTTAGAGCTGTAAAATCCTACATACCCAGAGAAACAAAAGGAAGCAAAAAAACAAAACAAAACGAAAAAACAAAATATTGTCAATGTAAATGGTGTCTTGCATATCAAAACAAATAAGAAATTGGATTAAACCTGGTACAAGGCCACCACCAAGTACTCTAGAAACTTCATTTCCAAAAGGACCAGACCTGCAATCAAAGCAAACAACACGATATAAAACTAAAAAAAGGCACCATAACCTTGAGACTAAAAGTGCAGGTATATGTGAAGATGCTCTCACACACCAATGCATGGAATATGACCTTCAGATCTTAATCCAGATGATAACTTTCTTTGTAACATGCAACGAAAAACTCCTAATTTTATCATTTTATGCATAGGGATCTGCATGAGAAACTACCACAGTTACATACACAAATAGATGAAAAATAGGGTTAAGAAAAGGGATGGACCCCAAAAAAAAGGCCCATTTGAATGAATAACACGGTTTGAAATATATATATAAATAGATTATTTGTGTTAGAGTTGTAATAAAACCATTCATGTCCTTCTTCTAATAGCTTAAGCTTAAGGGAGAGCTGGTTTATGATATGACATAATATCAGAGCTTGCATTCTTCTAAATAAAAAGTTGAATTTAAGCACAAAGTATATGGATTTGTGCATTGCTTATACTTCAAGTCCAAAGGACTCTTGCATGAGAGGACATATTATAGATGTAATAAAACCGTTCATGCATCTTCAACTAATAGCTTAAACTTTTCAAAGAGTTGGTTGATGACAAAGTACTCCTTAAAGAGCTGATGACCCTGGTACAGAACCACAAAGTACTTTCCCACTCTTCAAAATTTAAACTCAAAATAATAAATCAACAGAAATGCTGAGCCTAACAAATTGCTTGTTCAGTGTCAGACTAAAAAACAGGATACCCTCAGAAGTCAGAATATCAATCATCAATGTATCTAATCTAATAGCTACAATGAATTACCAGGAAGAAAAAAAAAACAATAACTTACAAAGGAATTCTCCAATGCAGATGATCAAGTCCCCTGTTTACCTCTGCCAATCTCAAGGGACGCAGCTCACCTTCCTGCTGTGGAAGCCAGGACCCCACACCATCCTCCAAAACCGCAAAACCATGGACTTTACTATCAGCATCACTGGATTTGGCCTCATGAAACTCTTTCATAGTGCCAGATACACTGCAGGATCGGCACACACCCCACCATTGTCCAGCAGTGTATCCACAATTGCTGCAAACCCAGTAAATTTTCTCCTTTGCCTTTTTGTTCTTCCTTCCAAGGAGAACCCCACCACCACCCTGAATTGGGTGCACCCCCGTCACTCTCCCACTCGCCTTTTCTCTTCGAAAGCCTTCAACTTTACCATCCCCAGAAGAAGAAGCGCTCTGTTGCAGGTCCGACCCATGGGTATTAGTTGAAATTGAATTGGGGGTATAAGGGTCTTGTGGCGGGTCAATGCGAAAGCTTGCATTTGTGGCTGGTGATGGCTTGCGGAGTGGCAATGAGTGGTTTGAAGGAAAACGAGAAACGGAAAACGAAAGCATTTGGGGTTGGTTTTATGGTGGATTTGCTTGAATGAGTATAAACCCTGGAGCAGGGTTTTGGTGGAAAAAGATGAGGGCAATCTACAACGCATTAAGAATAACTTCATGCATGATCTCCTTTTTTTTTTTACGGAAAATAAGTGCATGCATGATTAATACAAAAATTTTGACATTCAAATCGAAATCATGATAACTAAAAATATTGAATAGAATATATAGTAGCATGCAAATTAATCATTATTCAGTGTCTTTCAGGCATAATAGAACTTATTTTTTTATAAATTTTTAAAAAGTCTTTTTGGTTCAAAAAAAGTGTTAAAAGTAACTCCATGAATTTATGACCCAAACACGTTAATAATGAATTAACCCCAAACCGAAGTGAAGCGCTAGGGAATACAATTACTTCTAAAAAGAAACTTATATTTGTTGTAAGAATAAATAGATAATGGGTGTCAATCAAACTTCATACTACTCTCCCCATTTTTTTATTCTACGATGTTTTAACAAATTTATTTTGTTTATTATTTTTATGAAATAAATGAATAATTAATATTTTTATATATTTAATATGCATTTTATTGATAATGTGTTTATAGAATAATTAGAAAAAAGAGAATAAGGAGTATAATAAAAAGTAAATAATAATTTTCTTAAAAATTAAAAATATTTATAATTTTTAAAATTATTATATATTTAACCTTAAATATCGTAGATCGTAGAATAAAAAAAGTAAAAGATATAATTTAATGAAAGAGATATAATTTAATGACAAATGAGGGAATAAAACTAATTAAAACAAGTGGAGCAAGCGAAGCTTCGTCATTCTTTAGTACAAAAAGAAAGCATCGTCTTTCAACTTATTAATAATGCATTTAATGCACTCATCTAATTATTCAATGCACATAATTTACTGAACATGTCTCCTTTGATTCCTTGGTGTTACAGCTACCAACGTGTCCTTAGCATATTCGTAATAATTTATGTATTTTTTTTTTTATATTTTACATACATGTTGTTTTAGATTTCTAAAAAATTTCTTATCAATGTAAATACATATAATAATTAAAAATGTAATTAAACATGCTATTAAAAGTAAAAACAGATGCATTAAACTGAATTATCACTTATTTACCTAACCATCATCCTTGGCTCGTCACAACTATGCGTGTGAGGGGTTATTAAACTGAATTATCATTTATTTAAATACTTCAAAATACTAATATTTCTAATAACTTTCTTTTTATTTATTATTAATATAAATAATTAAAAATAACTAATGTTTCATTTATTTAAGTTTAAAAGACAGGTAACATTAAAAAATCTTTTTAATTTATATTTTTTTAAAAAATGTTATTATTTCAATTAACTATATTTACTTTTTCTTATAAACCAATGTTGTCATTCCCAAGTTCAATCCACTATATATGTATAGATGACATAAATTTTTTATTTTTTAAAATTGTAGTGTTACCTGAAGTAATCTATTGAATTAATATTTTTTTATAGAGCTTTGTTATTCATGGAAGTCTAATCCAACTCCAGTAAGAATATAGAATTGTGTCCCATAAAAAATATCTGTTAATATGTGGTGTTGCAAAAACACTTACTGTTTTTCCCTCTATGTATTGTTACATGTACGTATTGAATTGGAGTACCTTGTAGTGTACTACTTGGGTCGGAGTACTCTATTTATTCGATCTTTGCTTATAAAAAAAAATAGAAGTTATTTATCACCATAAAACTGAAGTAATTTTTCTATTATACCCTCTTAACTTATAAACACACCATTAAAATAAATGCATTGTTTTAAAAAAATATAAAATTATTATCATTAAATAATGACAAAAATTGTAGCAATATATATATCCACACATATATACCATGCATGTCAAAAGTTAAAAATATGCATTTTCCTCTTTAAAGTGTATATATACATTTTATTTTAATACAGAAAAGTTTTGATTAACTCCAAAATTCAGCTGATAACTAGTTTAATACATGTTTTTGAATTAATATTAACATATTTTATATTTAAATTTAAAGTATCTGACGATTAAAATAAAACATATTTTTTTGACATAAAAATAATGTTATTTAATATAAGACAAATTATATAATGTGTGAGCCATAAGGATAATGATGAGGGTTTTAGGTTGTTTGCATAAGATTTTTAATTTAAATCTCTTTACCTTAACTGTACAGTAAAAAATTATACAATATGTGTTAAAAGAGAAAAAAAATAAAAGATAAAAAATTTAAAAAAATTACAACCAGAAATATATGTAGAAAATGTTATGACTTTTGCATTACTCATTTTGCTTATTCTAAAATTTGTGGAGATAGGCACACAAAAACAAATGGAAAGGGCACTTAATTAGGGCCTTTCTTTTACTATATTTGATCTGATCCCACAACTTAGCTCCACAATTAAACAACTAAGATGGATAATTAAGAATGTCATCTTATTTACTAAATTATTTGTATTTTGTTATAGTTTCTTTTTTTTTCATTGGTCGTTGACTCAGTGCAACCAGAATCTTCATTCTTAACGCTCTGTCTCTCTTACCTTTTTCTCTTTGTTTTCGTTTTTGTTTTTGTTCACAATTTCATTTCATATTCCTGTTCTGTTTCTCTTTCTGACTTGACCAACTTCCCACATTACATTTACCATTTACCATTTACCTAAGACAGAAATCAATCAATGGGCTGTGTTTGATGGTAAAGACATAATTGTATTTTTTTATTCTTTCAAAGGTTGCATTCATACCCAGTTGTTCTTTTGTACATGAGAGGGACACGCAGATACGTAATTGAAACTACTACAAAGAGACAACATCGAAACGCCATGCTTCTACTCACTCCATTTAAAATTATTGAGGTACGAGGCCAATGATCATGCTCCTATAAATATAAAGTTTCATTTTTTTCCCTTCAATATCCTAAAACAGAGAGATTTATTTGCTTCACTTTTTGCATTTTTTTAATGTTAATCTATGTTGGGTTTAAGGTAATTTTATTCCTTATTAACTTTTTTCTGCATAATTTGAATTTCTTTTGCTTCTTTTCATATTTTTCATGATTCATTTAGTTTTGTTAGTGGTGGATTCATTTAGTTTCTTCATGATTCATATCTTGTCTTGTGTGAAATCTATCTAACATGGTGCATGTAACTTTAATGGTTTATGGTTTCGGGTATGTTGGATTATTCCTGATGAATATGCGTGCTGTGCTTATGTATGATGGTTGTTGTGTTTATAGGCATGAACCAGTAATGGGTCCTATGTTTTCTATGTGGGCATGAAATGGAGGATGATGAAGTAGAGGACTTGAGTGATATCTCTGTATTTTCATGGAGAAAAGAATGGTTAGAAAGTTTTTAAATGTGTTGGGGAGAGAGGAAAGAGGCATGAAGCCTATTTTGCTGAAATGTGGTTTGGCTTTGGCTCTTACCTTTGCTGGATTTCTCTACTCTCACATGAGAACCAGAAGAATCAAACCTTCTGGTACTTCCCCCAGGGGGAACCCTTCAGGTTTGTTTCTTCATCATATCAACATTTCTCTGGTTTTAGTTTTTGTTATTTTATTCTTTTGAATGATAAATAAAATCTAAGTGATATTTTATATATAATGTTTTTCTCAGGTCATGGGAGAGAGGCTAATTTAGGAGGTGGTATAAGAGCATCTGGTTCTTGCAGCACTCTTTCAGAGACAAATATTTTGGATAATGTAAGTTACATGAGAAAAGTATATCTTTCTGTTTTTTTTTTAACTGTCATTTTGTTGTTGATAGGTTGAGTTTAATTTTTTGTTCATTTTTTCCATCTAGAATTCTAGATCTTATTTATTATCTTATGGTATTGTTGATAAATTGGAGTTTGGGAAGTTTAATAATATGAATTTGAGAAATTAAAGCTAAGTTTATACCTATGTTTCTATTTTCATTTTTTGGACAGCCAACTGAACTTTAACTTGAGCCTTCTCTGTTTCCATCTCTGTGTCATGAATATGATATTCTTGTGGAAACAGAAAATATGTAGCTTTAATCTCTTCTGATGACAGATTATCTCTTTGTAATCAACAATTTACAAAATTAAAACATTGAAAGTTAGTAACAATTGCTAAGATTCTTTTTTGTTCAACTCAATATGGTTATTAAATTTCTTTTCTGCCAGGAAGAAACATGCATCAACAAGGTGTTTGGTAAAAATTCTCCAATTATTCTCTCTCCAAGAACTAAACAAAGTGGAGAGAAAGATGAGTTCCTCAATGATCTTATGAAGGAAGGAGACTTTGGAGCAGGAAATTCTTCTAAGAAAGAGGTAGAAACACCAAGGTCAAAAGTAGGATCTCCTGTAGCATATCCAAGTCTTGAGAAGGATGACTATGAGCAAGAGATTAGGCAACTGAGGAACATGATCAGAATGCTTCAAGAGAGGGAAAGAAGTCTTGAGGTTCAACTGCTTGAATACTGTGGTCTAAGAGAGCAAGAAACAGTTGTGATGGAACTCCAAAATAGATTGAAGATAAGTAGTATGGAGGCAAAGATGTACAATCTGAAGGTTGAGACCTTACAGTCTGAGAATAGGAGATTAGAGGCACATGTGGCTGATCATGCAAAATTGCTGGGTGAGCTTGAGACAGCAAAAACAAAAGTCAAATTTTTGAAGAGGAAAATTAGGTATGAAGCTGAACAGAACAGGGAGCATATCATGAATCTTAAACAAAGAGTAGCTAAGTTGCATGACCTTGAAAGCAAAGCTGCTGCTAGTGATCAAGAAATTCAAATAAAGCTGAAAAGGCTAAAGGATCTTGAGGCTGAGGCTGAACAATTGAGGAAAACTAATTTGAGACTGCAGATGGACAATTCTGATTTAGCTAGAAGATTGGATTCTACTCAAATCCTTGCAAATGCTGTTCTGGAAGATCCAGAAGTAATAAGATTATAATCATTAATCAATCTACTCTCTTCCTTTAATCACTTTTTTGTCAAACTCAATTTTTCACCTCATGCTTTTGGATGCAGGCAGATGCTTTGAAGGAAGAAGGTGAGCGTCTGAGACAAGAGAATGATGGATTGGTGAAAGATATTGAGCAACTACAAGCTGATAGATGCTCAGATGTTGAAGAATTGGTTTACTTGAGATGGATAAATGCTTGCTTAAGACATGAACTGCGAAATTATCAACCTCCACCTGGTAAAACAGCTGCAAGGGACTTGAGTAAAAGCTTAAGTCCTACATCTGAGAAGAAAGCCAAGCAACTTATACTTGAATATGCAAATTCTGATGGGAGAGGGAGGCTTTCTGATTTTGATTCTGACCAATGGTCCTCCTCTCAGGCTTCTTTTCAAACAGACTCTGGAGAGTGTGATGATTATTCTCCTCTTGATAATAATTCATCTGATGTCATTGCTAGAGCTAACACCACAAGCAAGTCAAAGGTTCTTAGCAAGCTTATGAAGTTGATACGAGGCAAAGATAGCCATAATCAACGTAGAGTTACATCTCAAGAAAAATCTATGTCTCAAGAATATAGCAATTCTCCACATTTCAGCTTGAGTTTATCAACTGGAAATGAGGGTCTTAGGAGTGAGTTTGCAACTCCAACTGACACATCTAGAACTTCCTTAGATTTCAACCCTACATTGAGTATGAAGGATGAAAATAGGAGAAATTCAGATGCTGTTACCCCAGGAAGCTCAAAGAATTACAGTTTAAGTAAGAGAAGTTCAGGAGATTTCAGAGCCCGCATTGATTCTTTCTCAGACTCCCCTGGCACAGACAAATCCAATTTGGTCAAATATGCTGAAGCTTTAAAAGATTCTACTCCCAAAAGGATACATAGAAGATCAGCATCATATAGTTCATTTTAAGCTAATTAGATATATACACAGATTTTACCTTTTTCAACTGCAAATTTTACAGATTAGCAGGTTATACAGTAGTCAATCCTGATGTACTCTCCTGGCTGTTAGGAGCTGTTCAGATCAGAGACTAACTGTGTATTGAATAAGGATAAGAATTCTATTAAAATAATTGGTTAGCATTCATATATAGTAATACAGTTGAGGGTATCTCAACTTTTTTAATTTCTAGTCATTCCTCTTGCTATTACTTGCTTCTCTGCAATTAATGATTTCTTAAAATTAATTATATTGCAAAATTTTGTTGAAAAGTTTTGAGCAGTCAGGGTTAATATTGAGCTCCCCTCAAAATTGCTTCCTTGCAAGAAAAAGGCTAAATTTGGAACTAGGCTTTTGTTTGTTACATCTTGGTTCTTGGACTTGTTTAAAATTTTTTGGCCAATCTGGTGAGACTAAGAGAAAGATAAAAACAATCTGTTATTTTTAGTCTAGCAATTTTATACTACTTTTATGGTATATATTGGTATGTTATAATCCTACCTTTAAGGATTTAAGATCCTCTTTTCCTTCCTTATATGGTGATTCTTTGATCATTACATACCATGGCTTTAAAGTCACCATGGTTGCATTTTCATATATGGTTGTCCAAATCTATCTACCAAAAATAGAACAGTGCATTTATAAATCATAAGCAGTACTTTCTCCATTATATAATGTTTTACAAACGATTTAATCTAAAACTTCTCAAGATTCAAAATACATAGAAATACAGATCTTTCCAGACTCCATAAGAACATATAGGAAACTTTTGCATCACTTCCACGTATGATGTGTAGTTTAGTTGTACACGAGAATATTTAAGAGAGATAAATAATCACGAGCTCTTAATTATGTGATAAGAGCTATGCCTTGCACAATTAATGCATCAGCTAGAACTTGGTTAGCAGCTTGTGAAGGATGGACACTGTCCCAAAACACATATTGGGTTGCATTAGAACAAGTTCCTAGTGATTTTGGATTGCACAACAAGGATGTTGTCTCTACAGTCCCTGTACCACAGCAACCTCTGCTTGCCTCCACAAAACCTATGGAACATCATAAGAAAGGTTAAAAATTAAATAAACATCATTTTATTGATGTCAATTATGTTGAATGAATTTTAGTCAAAGAAATGTCTACCGAATTTTGAAGGGGATTGTACAAGGTCATAGAGAGGCTTGTAAATATCAAAAATTACAATCTTAAGACCAGGAAGTTGCTTTTGAAGATTTGCAGCAGCTGAGTTGACCTTCTTGTTAAATCCTTGGGCATCAGTGTTGAGTCTTGAGACACAACCATTCTCATTGAAACCAAATAAAGTCCTTGCAGCAGGTAGGCAACCCAATGGTGGGAGTGAAGTCACTCCAATTTTCCTAGCTCCCAATCCATACAAGTTCTGTGTACTCCAAATAAAGAACCATGCATTAATTCATATAAATAACATATTCTGATAGTGACCTAATAACTACATGTAATAGGGCTTTACAGAATACCTTAACAAAGCTTGAGAATGCATCCACTAGGTAGGATGAATACTGATCAGGAGTCAAGGCCTTGTTGATCCAAGGATTGACATAATAGTTTTGTACAAAATCACTGCTTCCAGCACTCAATAAGTACAGTGCATCCTTTACAATTGAGGCTGCTTTTTTACTGCCAGCTACCTGAGCAAGCTTGCTTTGGTATTCCTTGTAATAATTTAGCTGTTGGGACAATGGGATAGCATGCTGCCAAAAGGGAAAAAAAAAAAAAAAGTTAAAAACAAAAACTTTGAGCCTATATATAAGATTATTCAGTCCAAACTTACATTCAAAATAGCAGCCTTTTCATCATAACCAGATGCAGCTGAAGCAAAGTTTGCTCCAATAAGAAGGTTCTTCCCTGATGCCTGTGGGCTAAGATATGCAGGTGCATAACTCGTAAAACCCAGTGTTTCAGCTGCAAGAGGAAACATTACAACAAGAATGAACAAAATTTAAATGCATGAGTATATATATGCAAATGCAACATCTACTCTTAACTGTCTAGTATAAGTAAGTTCCAAGTTGGATATATATATGGTTTTTCCCTTAATTACCGGTAATATCAGTAGCTAATTTTCCATTACAAAACCTCCCAGTAGGTTGGTGGTTAACAAAGTCTCTCCCATAAGGAGGGTAATCAGCCTTGAAAAGAGTGGGAAGATAGTCATTATTCCCCACATCGACGGCAGAGTCACCAAATGTTATGATTGCTGGTACAAGGGCAGTGTCTTGTGCATAGCCACAAGTAAGGAAGAGAAATGCAAAGAGTAGAAGAACAAGTGCTGATTCTTTGCTATTGATGTTCATCATTTTTCTGCTTTTGGAGGCTTTCTTCAATGTATCACAACTTATATGGCAATCGAAAATGACCCCTATTGAAGAAGGAGGATGGAAGTTAGGCATAGCCATTAAATGTGAACGCGTAGAGTGGTTACATATACATGTATATACCCTCCATAGATAGACAATTGTCTCTCTCCCTCTTTTTTTTACTGTAACACATTCAATTGCATCCTTTCTGCTGAAAGCCTGGAACTATTCAATTTAGCTCTGTATCCTGTTTTTCTCTTTAATTAAGCAATCACTCTCGTATGATCAACAATATATTATGACTTTAGTTTTCTTTCATTTACTATGGTGGAGCTAAGTAGTTGAGATTGAGTGAAGGATTTGGTTATATGAATATTGATGGAGGGACATGTGCATGAGTTATTTCGGTTGTTGCATAGAAAAGGTTGTGTACCTACTGCCTGACCAGAAAAGTCATGATAAATTACATATATGCCCGATTTAATTTTACAAACACCAAAAAAACTTTATCAAAAGATTGAAAGGAAAAACAATGCTTTGGTGCAGTTTCTAACTTTCTATTCAGGTTTTGTTCTATCCCCTGCTGCACAAGACTTTGTAATGTAATCCTATAATGCTACTCACTTTTCTTTCTTATGCAATTTGAAAACTGAAAGTAGAGAATAGTAACATGTGGATTCGTTTCTCAAATTCATAACATATTGATGTGTGATGAGTTATAGGTAATGAATAATAAATACTCGATCATTATTGTTTTGTGATGCTAAATATCTATTTGAGCAACATGTTTTTCTTTTTGTTAAGACTTGTTTACATAACTAACAATTGTTCTGCTATCTGCTACCTATAAAATACGGGATGTAAACATTCCTAAATATAGCCAAATTAAAGCTCCATTAGATGTTAATTAATGACACAAAATTAAGGTGGGTTATGAAAGGTATCTAAGTTAAATACTGCATATACCAAACTATATGAAAGTGATATCAACTGGAAAATGGATCGTTTTAGCAAGGTATATTATAATAAGAAATACTGACAGCACCTCATCTTCTTTTTATTATCAGTACAACAAATGACCGCTGGCACCCTTTAAAAATAGGGGTTTCCGAACTTGCAATCTGTAGCCAACCGCGTTAAATTTTTGTATTTAATTATTGAATTCAATTGCATAGTTACTTGAATAAAGTCATTGGATTCAAACTTTTTAATTACAAATTTAAAAGATTAGTTGATCCATATAAAAATGAGTATACTTTTATGAGATATTATTGTCTTTTCAATAGAAAGTTTAATTTCTTATTTACGTTGTGATTAAATGAAAAGTACATGTCTGATTTTCATATAATTTAAATATATTAGTTATTACGAATTATTTTTACATGTAAAAAATATCATAATTTTTTTATATTTTTATAAGTATGAAAAAATTATATTAGTTATAACATATAATGATGAATATATGTTAATTTATTTATCACAATTGATTGGGGAATTTATTTACTTTATTTAAATAATATAATTATTTTTTTCATTTACTTATATATATCCAAAAAATTATGAATTTTTTCAATTAATTTATTTTTAAAAAATAGAATTTTATTTATTTTAAAATAATTAAACAAAAAATTTGGAAATGGAGGAATTTGATTTATTCATTCAAACAAAGATTTTTTAAAAATGAAGAAATTTGATTTCTTCATCCAAACAACAAATTTTAAAAATGAAGGAATTTCAATTAAATCAATTGAAATTCCTATGAATTTAAATTCTCCAGAGTTGCTCCATTCAAACACAGGGTAAGGGATGCTAAACTTACGAAAATCTAATTTGGAAATTTTAATTGACATGTCAAATTTTTATTAGGGGGCGGACAGGGATTGGGACAGAGAAATGAGACAAAAAAAATTTATTCGTATGGAAGAGAGGGATAAAAAAGAAATGAAAAAAAAAGAAAAAGTGAAAGATATAATAATTGATATGTGATCTGAAAATCGGAGAGATAAAAAAAAGTGTAGAAAAAAGTGTATAGAACATGAGTGTAAAAAATCATGGTCATTTATATTTTTATGCGCTCTCTCTCCCCCCATAATAACTAAAGTTGGGAGGGGTTGTTAATAATAACAAATAATTAATATATGTTAACTCATCGATGTAGTGAATTATCATAAGTAAAAAAAAGGTAAACATTTATGTGTCAATTATGTATGGCCCATTTGGATACAAATTCTGCATATATAAGAACTTCAAGAAGAAAAAAAAAAAGAATATTGAATCAAAGAGGTGAAATGAATTTAACTTTTTCATGAGTTGAAATTAGTTATTTATGGAGAAGTTAAATGGGAGAACTTGTGGAGAAGGTGAACTATAAAGACTAATTACAACTTATAGAGAAGTTAATTTCATTTGACCTCTTTGATTCATTCTATTTTTTTCATCTAGAAGTTATTCTGTAGAAGTGCATCCAAACTGGCCATATATAACCCCGAACAGGATTGCCCCTGGTAACAGGGAATACACGTGGTTTACACCAAAAAAAAATCTGGCCATATATAACTCTTAATCATTAAAAAGTTAGGGTTTAGAATAACAAGGAGAACCTAGTCACTACGTATTAGTTACTATAATCAAAATATTGTCCCAAAATCAGGAAACTAGAAGTTGGGCGCCTAACTTTGATTTGGAATATAAGCAATATTTGAATTGAACAAAATAATTCAGGATCGACTTGCTTGGCTTGAATTTGTTTGTTTTTACTAATAATTTTAAAATATTCCCTTATTGTTTGGATTTTTTTTATTTTTAAATTTTTATACTACTGCTGTTCTTATCGTTTCTATACTTTTCTAATAATCACTTCTCAAAATATCAAGAAGAAAGTACTTAATTTTAATCCTTTGATCACTACAGGCCCATTCACACATTAATTTTCTCCTTTAACTAGTCGGATACCCGTGCATCGCACGGGGCAGAAACAATAGGAAAATGATAGAGAGTGGAGTATTAAATTTAGCTAAAAGTGCATGTATAAATTATTATAACAATTAAAATTAAATAAGAATAAAAAAGAAAAAAATTACTTAAACAATAATGATTATAATAAAGTTCATTGTAAAGACATCTTAATAGCAAATATACTTAGACCCCGTTTGGAAATATAATTTATTTAAGTGTTTATAACATAAGCTCTTATTTAATAAGCACTTAATGAATAAGCTTTTTAAAAAATTGATGAAAATTAAAGAGGGTGTAGTGTACTTAAATTTTCCATAAGCTATTCTCAGGAGTTTATTGAAATAAGTTGAAAACAGCTTATGAGCATGTCATAAGCTCTTTCCATAAGCTTACCCAAACAATTACATAAGTGTTTATGTTATAAGATAAGCTCAAATAAGCTCTTCCAAACAGCACCTTAAAGCATTGATAATTCAATAAACATCTATTGATAAAATTAACAAATAAAGATTGACCTTGACTTTTATTGATAGTCACTACAAAATGATACAACTATAACTGCATTTTCTGAAACTTAAAAGGAATTTTATTATTTGAAGGAGTCAATGACACTTTAGGAATGAATATCTTGTGCCTCACATTTACTCCAGAAATGACTTTTACTTTAAAATGTTCATTTTCATGTGATATATTCTTGATTTTATAATTTAAATATTAATAAAATCCTATTTACCCCTATAATCTAAATTTAAACATTAATAAAATTTATGAAAATTTTTCATTCTTAAGTGAATTATATTAAAATCTATTTACTACATTAATATTACATTCTATATTTTTCATTCTTAATGTTAATAAACTTTTATGTTAAGATTTATTCACATGTGAGGAAAAATATTATAAGTACTAATGATTTATAAATTTTAAATATTATTACAACTAAATATTAAAAGACAAAAGTTAAACATTTATAATCAACAAATAATTATATTAAAAATAATGAAAGTGTAATTTTACCCTGATAATTTAGATATTAATGAGCTTTTGACAGAAATGTTTATTTGATATATTCTTGCTTTATATTTTAAATATTAATAAATTTTTATTTATATACAATAAACACAAAGTTTAATATTTATATTTTACTTTAATATTAATATCATTTATTTATCAATTTCAATATTAATGCAATTTTATCTAAATTTTTCTTCGTGTTATTTGATTTTACCCTATAAATTAAATATTGCTAATACTTTTCATATATTTTAACACGTAATTTAAATGATTTCTCCTTATTTTTATCTATTATCATTTCAAATGAGAGAAAAGTTAAAAATAATTAATCTACAATAAAATTTAAAAGGTCAAAATAAAACATCACACACATACACATGAATTTAATATATATACATTGTCAATGTAAAACACAGATATCCAATGATATGCTACGACCTAATATAAATGATCATGATATTTATGTATTTTCTTGCATTATTTTCATATATAAATGATCATGATATTTATGTATTTTCTTGCATTATTTTCATTTCTACTTGTTATAAGCATTTAGCCCCTATAATTTAAATTCAACTATTAGTAAATTTTAAGTAATTTTTTCATATTCGGTGAATTACATTTACCTCTTAAAAAATATATATACTAAATTAATATTTAAATTTTAATAAAGTTTTACATAAAGATTTATTTCCCATGGTGCGTAAAAAAATTTTATTAAAAAATTAAAAAACTTCTATTAATATAATTATAATTCAATTTAAAAAAGACATTCATTTTTATTAATTATATTTTAATATTTTTACAACTAAAAAAATATTTATAATCAACCCAAATTTATATTAAAAAATAATTAAAGTGTAATTTTACCTTGTTAATATATAAATATTAAAAATTATCCTTTTATGATAAGTAATTAGTGATAATCTTGGGATTGTTCATATGCAATTACTCATTTCAATTATTATAAATTGTATATCATTACTTTCATGCAAAATAATCATACAAAATAGATATATTTTTACACTTAAATTATTATATTATGTGATTCTACTCTGAAATTTAAATGGTATCCATTCAAATTAAGTCAACTGTTATATTATGTTATTTTACATTAAAAAACATTTTTTTCTTAATTTTAATGTTAATATTAATATTTGTCAAGTAAATAAAATATAAATGTGTTTTTATATAATTTTTTCATCATGTATAATTATTAGATATAATGAATAGTTTTACGTATTTATTATGATTGAAGAAGAAAATATAGAAAAAAAATTGTAAAGAGGAACAAATTTATTAATTAACATCTAAATATTAATGAACTTAAAGTGAAGATTTATTTCTCTGTAATAAATTTAAAAAACATTATAAGAAAGGTTAAAAGAAATTTTCTATCGATAAAAACACAATAAAGCATTTAATTTTTATTAATTAAATTTTTATTACTTTTACATCTGAAAATAATAAAATACATGGAAAAGCTTTATAATAAAAACAAATTTATATTAAAAATGTAATTTATAATTAGATTCAGATTGATGCCATTCGCCTTCATAAGGGGTGAGAATTGAACTGAGCTAGTGAATTGTAGTTGAAGGACCTTCCAAACAGGGAATGAGCAAGTCCTTGTGCGTGCATCCATTTAGTCAATACTCTAATGAGAATCATCTAGTCTCCATAGTCCATACTATACTACTGCAGTCTGCAATTTACAACTTTCAAGTAACTTGAGGGGGAAAAAGTTAAAAACAGTGCAGGCTCCTACTCTGTAACCACTTTAATATTTTAAAAGAGCAGTTAAAACCCCATTACTCCTACTATCTCTTCTCTTTTTATGAGTACATGCATCCACTTTGCACTTATATGATAGTAATTGAGAGATATGTATTCTATTGAGTAACTTGTCTTCTCTTTGGTTGGCTAATCTCCATTGTTGTCAGGTAGTCAGATGTGCTCACAATAGCACAGTTCACAACATCCCAAATTTGATGTGGCATTTCCTAATTATAAGCCATGACAAAACTGCCCAAATTAGATTGTTTGCCATCATGAAAAGTAAAACATGGATCATTTTTAGCATAGCAGGACTCATGTTCGCTAGTTTTACTATTAATGATGCAGCAAAGACAACCAGCTAGTAAGGGGAAAAAAAGTCTATAAGGGAGGATGAAGTTTTAAATTTTAAAAAGCATAAAATGATTATGGAAGTTAAAAATTCAAAATTGTAAAGGATAAATCAATGTTAGAGGCTATGGAAGTTTAAAAATACATTGATGATCAAATTTACAACAAAATAGATGTAAAGGATAATCCACACCTAAAGGTGCACTTTAAAAGTAGCCTGATCTTTGAAATAAAAACAAAAACATAAAGACAATTTTAGTTCTTTAAAATAGCAGACATAAGACCAGGCTACAAAACTTTCAATGTCAAGCAATGCTTCAAAAATAATAGCACGAAAATCAAAAGATAGATAACAGTAAGCATTGATTTAAACAATCCTAAGAGAATGTACCCTTGTAAATCAAAATTGCTATTATTATAGCTGACTTCTCCAAGAAAAAGTGGATCATCAAACAACACACACATATATATACCCTTCGCCAAGTTAAAAAATGTAAAAGGGAACAAACATTCAGCTGAAGAGATTTTGTAAATATGAAACTGAAATACTAATAATTGACCTTTGATTCTTCTTTTATTGAATTATACTCTTCACACCAACCATATAGACAATAACATATATCAATTCATTCTCTTCTTTCATTTGTTTTAAAAATTTGAAGCTTCTTTTTGTCTATATTAGAACATGTTTATACGCACAATTTAAAAATAACTCTATTTATATTCAAATCAAATCATTAATTTCAATCTATTAAAATACAAATTTAGAAGCAAATCAGATTTAGAACACCTATTTATATTCAAATGAATTCAGCTTTAGAATCAAATCAGATTTAGAAATCCTATCTATCTATATTAAAATAAAATGAGATTTATATGCACACATTAAAAGCATATCTATTTATATTCAAATCAAATCATTGATTTCAATTTAGTATAATACAAATTTAGAAGCAAATCAAAATTAGAACACCTATCTATATTCAAATGAAATCACAACTTTAGAAAACTTATAAATCTATGTTCAAATCAAATCAGATTTAGATTTAAAATTTCCACAGATACTAAATCATACAAATTGATAAGCAAAAATCCCTTTCAAACTACAACCTGTCTCTCACCTCCTTCTTGTGCTCCAGAAGATACAAATAAAAAATATGATACAAACAGAAAAACTGAAATTGAATCAACTCCAACATATGAAAATGACACAAATCCAAAAATATATGATACTAAAAGGATTCAATAAATTCAAACATTAGGTTCATGAAAGCATATAACAGAGGAAATAAAAACATCTTTCAATGATGGACAAAGTTCTTAATTCATTTAATTTTAAAAGCAGTAACATTACTCAACACAAACCATAAATGATTCTTATCCAAAAAGAAAAGTCACTAAATGAATCTTTAAGAAGAACTGTTTGAACAATAAGTTGTCCCAAATCAGTACCCATCAAGGAAAAAAATGCAAATTTAAGAAGGAATATAACAAATACAGAGTCCATTCAAACTGAAGCAACATGAGAGAGTTTAAGAATTTGAAAATACACACAACCACATGAGAATCCACACATTAAAAGAACAAATCAAGAGAAGAGATTTCAATGAATTGAAAAAAAAGGTTGAAGCATCAGAGACTAAATTCAACCTCACCTCCATCACCATGTCCCTAAAATAGATAGAAAACCCTTCCCAACAGAATTGAAAAACAAATGGAAGCATAGGTTAAAGTAAGGATTTCAAAATTGAAAACAATGCAATAAGGTGATAGAATAACTTAGATATAGTATGGATTTGAGATTCTAACTTGACAGCAGCTAATGTTTCACATTTGGTCCAGTTCTAACACATAGATATAGTGAATCAGCCATAATTTATTATCTATTTAATTAATAATTAATCTCTCAATAAAAAACTTTAACAATTTAAATGTGAAATTGCAATCCATTTGTTAGAGAAAATAAGAGTTAAATAAAGATTTATATATCTCATGAATCATGTGTGCAAGAATCATATATGAATTGATTGATTTAATTATTTTATCAAGTTAAAATAAAAACCAAAACAGAATAGAAATAGTTTGATTTAATTTTTTTTTAAATGCAAAATTAATCTCTCATTAAAAGACTTTACAAATTTAAACGCAAAATTGCAATATATTTGTTAAAGAAAATCTGACTTTACAAATTTAAATGTGAAATGACAATCAATTTGTTAGAGAAAATTAGAGTTAAAAAAGATCTATATATCTCATAAATCATGTGTGCAAGAATCAAATATGAATAGATTGATCATGATAGATTGATTCGATTATTTTTAAATGCAAAATCTTTGGATAAAAGACTTCAGAAATTTAAATGCGAAACTGCAATCTATTTGTTAGAGAAAATCAGACTTTACAAAATTAAATGCGAAATTGTAATCAATTAGTTAGAGAAGATTAGAGTTTTAAATAAAGGATTTCTATATCTTCATTTGCATATGTGCAGGAATCAGGTACGAATAGATTGATTTAATGATTTTATCATAAAAAAAATAAAAACAAAATCAAAATAAAAACAAATCATTATCCTACGATATACATATGCAAATTTTCTTGATGGAACTTTATAGTATTTAGTTCCTTTTAGAAAAAACAAAAAGGAGAATGAAGAAAAAGATGCAAAAGAAAAAATCAGAATCACAAAATATAGAAACATGAAAAAATTGCACAAATCAGAGAAGTATGAAAATTTATTCAAAAGTGATGGAGACTACATATAACACACACACACATATACATATATTTAAAAGGCAAATTACTGTCACAGAGAGGAGGCATTTAGTAGCTCCTACTATTCTCGAAGAGCCAATTAAACAGAGAAGAATCAATTAAACAAAACCCTAAAGGATAAGCGATGGAATTCAGAAAACCAAAATAATGATACAAACAAAGCAAACAATAATTATGAATACTTTTTAAACTAAGAACAAAGAAATGCAGAGAAAAAAAAAACAAAAAAGTGAAGGAGCTCCTAAATAATAATAATAATAATAATAATAATAATAATAATAATAATAATAATAATAATAATAATAATAATAACCACAAATAGATAAAAATATCTCCTAATCGAACAGAGAACAAAAAATATCACAGAATTGAAATTCCCACATACACAATAACACCCAATTCTAAAATTGGATTTCTAATCGGCAATAATGTTACCCTAAACACGGTATCATGTTTCATGTATGAAAAAGTTACAAAATCTTACCCATATGTGATGCTAACCGGATTGCAAAGACTTGACGCTCAAAGTCGAAATGTACCAAACAACAATTGAAGAATCTATAGCAGGAAGAAGAAGAAACAGTAAGCAGAAACATCAAAAACGATTATCATATTTCGAAATAAACAACAAATAAAAGAGGGGGAAGAGATTTGAAAAACCCTAACCATTACCACCTTCAATACACAGAACAAAATTTATGAAGAAGAAATGGGAGAGAAGAAACTTCAAAACCCCTAACCATTACCACCTTAGTAGACCAAATCCCCGTAAACAAAATACATAGAACTCAACCACATGCTGAACAGAACCATATAAACCCAGCCAAAGCCGCGACGAAGACCCTAAAGACAGCCACAGTCGCGGTGAGCAGTATCGGCCGCAGCGAAATGAAGAAGAAGCCCCATCAATCGCCTCTTGCCACATGAGATTGGAGCTTAACACACACCATTGTTGTGTAACATATGGAGAATGAGAAAGACACAAGAAGCGAAAACAAATATCTAAGCATTTAATGGGAAAGAGTATCAACAATTACTCAGATTGTTGTGCAACCCATTCACATTTCCCAAACCCACTACATACTAATTCAAAATTTAAAATCAGTTTTCTTTTTAATTTAAAAAAATAGATTAAATATGATATTACAATTTTAACCTTCATTTTGAAAGAGAATTGAGTTATTAAAAAATGCTTATTACTTACACAATTAATTATAAAGAAGCACGATTTTCAAAATGAAATTTTACACTATTCACAAAATTGCCATTAAAAAGAGCGGGAAAATAAGAATCTCAGACTCAATTCCTTTATATATATATATATTATCACTGAATGAAGAACTATAACATAAATCATACCCGGCCCGTTTAGCAGATTAACTAGAAACAGGTCACCATCGGAATCAATTTTTCACACAATGTATATGATCTTTAAATTAATTGGTGATTTCTAACGGATAATTCAAGTTAGGATTGGTGGATTTGAAATAAATGAAGTTTGATCTATTAATACATTTTTCATTTAATTGAAATATAGGTTAGTCTGTCAAAATAATTGGTTATACCTCTTAATCATTCAACAGTACGTAAGGGTGAAAAATAGAGAAGAAAAAAGAAAAAAAAAATACTTTCATTCTACGAGAGAGCTTAAAAATTGCAGGTCAAGTGAAAATGAATTCTACTCCACTTGTAAGTGCTTCGTGTTTTCTCAGCTTAAGCAAGGATACGTTTAGTTTATGTTGGGTAAGAACAAGCAATTGAAAGCTTAGAAAAATAAGAGAATCAAAGAACACGCAGAAAGAGAAGAAAAAATATGCAAGAGAAAAACACTTCTCTTATTTCAGACAATCAGCTTCAGAAGGTTCAACCACCTTCAGCAGATTACACCAAATTCAGAAGGTTACTTCGTTAAGCACTTCATCAAGTTCTCTGCAATCGTTCTCACTTACATTTACACCTTTCTCTATATAACAAGATACTATATATAGGCAATTTAGAGAGCAACGACTAACTAACCTAACTGAAATAACAACCTAACAGAATAACAAACTCATTCCTAAGTCATAACTAACAATCTCCACCTTGACTTTGGAATGGCAACATTTAGACGAAGCCCACCAAGTTTAAGCATCTCTCAAACTTGCATCTTGGTAGTGTTTTGGTCAACATATCAGCAGGATTATCTTCAGACGCAATCTTCACAATCCTTACTACCCCTGTTTCAACCACTTCTCTGATAAAGTGAAACTTCACATCAATGTGCTTGGTCCTTTCATGGTACATCTGATGATTGACTAAGTGAATAGCACTCTGACTATCACAATGAATCTAAACACACTTCTGTTCAATTCCCAACTCATTCAACATGCCTTTCAACAATAGACATTCCTTCACTCCTTCAGACAACGCAATATACTCAGCCTCTGTTGTAGACAATGCTACCACTGATTGAAGGTTTGCCTTCCAACTCACTGCATGTCCAAATAGAGTAAACACATACCCTGATAAGGATTTTCGTGTATCCACACACCCTGCATAGTTTGCATCAGCGAACCCTTCAATTGCAGCTCCACCTTCTAAGAGGTACCATTTCTTTTGATATAGTAATCCTGAATCCAGAGTTCCATTCAGGTACCTGAGGATCCACTTCAGAGACTCCCAATGTGCTTGTCCAGGGTCTCCCATGAACCTGCTGACAACACTCACAACATGAGCCAAGTCTGGTTTAGAACAGACCATCACATACATGATGCTTCCGACTCCACTAGCATAGGGAACAACATTCATCTTCCTCCTTTCATCTTCTGAATCAGGAGCTTGACTCCTTGAGAGCTTCATGTGGTGCCCCATGTGAGAACCGGAGGCTGATGAGGGCGGAGAGTGATCGCCGGTGCAAAGAGGCACGGACAAGGAGCGGCTCCTGGTAGGCTTCTAAGCACACATGGATGAACCGAACCCACACCCGAATGAGAGGGATCCAGAGGTTGTGCAGTTATGGGACTGTACAGTTGAGGATAGCTTAAAAGAAATTGTTGTGGAGAACTATACCAACAAGATACATCTTCTTTTCGGAAACCCATAACATAAGAACTCCATAGTTAAGCGTGCTTGGCTTGGAGCAATTTTGGGATGGGTGACCTTCTGGGAAGTTTCCCAGAAAGTGTGCAAGTGAGGACAAAGCATACTGGAAAGACTCGTGTTGGTTTGTGGGGACCTTCATCACTCCTGCAAGCGGCTCGGGGGCGTTACACCCCAAGGGTGCATGTGCCCACAGGTTTAGATTGATCATGTGCTTGTTATGGCTAGCCACCAGGATATCATCTACATACAAGAGCAGGTACAAAATGCCTTGTTCATCTCTTAAAATGTAGACACAATTGTCATAACTACACCTGCTGAAGTTCATCCTCATCAGAAAATCATTAAACTTCTTATACCACTGCCTTGGGCTCTGTTTCAGACCATACAATGATTTTTGAAGTAGACATACTCTCTAATCCTCAGCAAACCCCTCTAGTTGTTCCATGTAAATGGTTTCATATATCCAGATCTCCGTGCAGAAAGGCTGTCTTGACATCCAATTGCTCCAGGTGCAAGTCAAACTGGTTTACAATTGACACCAAAATCCTGATGGAACAGTGCTTTACAACTGGTGAGAATATCTCATTATAATCCACACCCTCAACCTGTGTAAATCCCTTAGCTACAAGCCTTGCCTTGAACCTCACTTTCTCAACACCAGGGATCTCGTCTTTCTTCTTAAAGACCCACTTGCATCTGATTACCTTCTGTGCCTCAGGTAAGTGATAAGTGCTCAGAATTAGTAATTTTTTGGATATAATTTCAGCACTTTGAGATGATAATTGTTCTTAGTTTAGCCCTTAATTGCCCTATTATTTCTTAAATTTAGTTTTATGTAGTTTTTTTCCCAAATCTAAGTTTTGAAGCTATTCTGATGTAGAAAATGATCTTTTGTAGATTTTGGATGAAGGAAAAAGAATTTTAGAAAGAATCAGAGAAAGAAATCACCCAAAAGTGCAATATTTGAGAGTGGTCTGAAGCACACTTTTGTGAGCTTCAGCCCCCAATTTCAGAAAGCAGGAGCTCGAGCTTAGAATGGTGCGCTTGCAACCCCCGCTCGCGTGCTGAAGCGCACGAACTTTAGCCTGAAAAGAGAATTCTCACTTCTCAGCATGTTAAAGCGCATTGCAGCCCCTTTAGTGAGCTGAAGCCTCCTAGCGAGCTGCAGCCCCCCTCTGTGCGCTGAAACCTCCTAGTGAGCTGAAGCCCTTACTACGCTACACTTCCTAAAGAATTTAAGTGCGTTGAAGCTCACTTAGGAGGCTGAAGCGCGCATTTCTCTTCAATTTCAGGCTCAATATAAAAGGAAGAGAGAGAAACTTTGAATCATCTATCGTCTACAATCTCTTTCCATCTCGTCTTCCTCTACAAGTTTCTCCAGGGAGCTCTGTGAGGGTTTTCTTCTCCATTTCTTCTCCTCCATTTCTCTTTGGTTGTAAGTGCTACTATGAGTAGCTAAACTCTTATTTTGGGATTGAATGTAGTCTATTCAAATTTGGATGTATTTTGGATTCATTAATCTATAGTATTTTCATTTCTTTTCAATATTGGTTTTTTCGTTCTACTCTTAATGCTTGATTCTATTAACTCAGTAGTAATCTCGATTTAGATTTCTTGAAGTAGCGGGAACGTATTTCGGAAGTTCGAAATGAACGAAAAATGCTCGATGGGTCGAAACGCTAGGAATGGCTTTCGGTTTATCGATAGCTTTAAAACATCTTTTCTTAATGTTAGGCAACTTGTTAAACATTGGAGGAATCAGTGTTTAGGGAGTTGTTCTAAGGATTTCACATTGGAGGAATCGGTGTGAATGATTTTAGCTTGTGCTTCAATATTGTTTAGTTCGAATACTATAGGTTTTTTTATATCCAAAATACGGAAGAGGGCGATAGGTGAAATTCAATCCCAACTTTTTCCTCTTGAATTTTTCCAAAACTTTACTTCGCATTTTATTACTTCTACGCAAGTTGAAATTAGTTTTTACAAAAATCAAATCATGAATCAAATATCCATCTTTGTGTACATATACTTAGTAAGCTAAACTTTTAATTTTAATTGAAACCGTTCCTCGTGGGTTCGACATCCCTACTTAAAAACTATTATACTATTGCGATATCGGTACGCTTGCCAAGCCCGCGACAGTAAGTCTACAAGTCTCCATGTGTTGTTCTTCTTCGGCGAATCAAGTTCCTCCTCCATGGCACGTTGCCATTACTGACTCTCTGAACTCTCATGTGCCTCTCTGAAGCTTCTTGGTTCATTTGAACTCTGTATCTCTTCAGCTATACTAAGAGCATAACAGATAAGGTCAACATGTCCAAACCTTTTGGTAGGTTTTGGAACCCTTCTTTCTCTATCAAGAACTAGCTGATAGTCATTCACAACGCATTCTGACCTTCTGAGGTCTTCTGACCTTCTGAAGTCTGAACCTTCTAAAGTATCATCTGACGTACCCGCTGAAGTATCATCTGAAGTAGCACCTTCTGAAGTCTTCAGATGATCCTCCCTGAGTTTGCTCGTAGATGCCTCCATCTCAATGTGAGCTTTTTCCCTCCCATTTTCAGAGTCTCCACCAAGTATTCCATTCTCGTCTCATCAAATGTTACATCCCTGCTAATAATAAGCTTTGAAGGTTTAGGTTCTAACCTCCATAGCCTATATCCCTTGACTCCTTCACCTATCCAAGGAAGATACACTTCTTAGCTCGTGCCTCTAGCTTATCCTGCTGACATGTGCATATGCCAAAGCCCCAAACACCCTCAGATTAGAGTAATCAGCTGGTTTTCCACTCCAAACTTTCATATGTGTCTTGTATCCCAAAGCAGACGAAGGGCACTTGTTAATCAGATACGCAGCAGTGTTAACAGCTTCTCCCCATAAGTTCTTAGGCATCCCTGCTCCCAAAAACATGCATCTGACTCTCTCTAGAATGGTCCTGTTCATCCTTTCGGAAGTCCATTTTGTTGAGGAGTCCCCCGCCACAGTTTTATGCCTTTTGATTCCATGGTCCCTGCAAAAACTGTTAAACTCATCTGAAACAAATTCCAACCCATTGTCTATTCTCAGTACCTTCAGCTTGGTCCCCTGCTGATTAGCCATCTGAGTATGCCATTCTCTGAACTTCTGAAATGTCTCAGTCTTGTTCCTCAGAATGTAAGTCCATACCCTCCTTGAGAAGTCATCAATAATGCTCATAAAGTAAGACCCTCCACCATGTGTCTGAGTCCTAGATGGACCCCAAAGATTAGCAGTTGCATATTCAAGGGGCCTGCTGGAAGTGGTTTACCTGTCCCAAACAGCACTCCATGAGACTTACCCAAAACACACTGGTCACAGAAATCCAACTTCTGAAGCTTATCACCCATCAGCAGTTGTTGTTTTTCCAACTCCACCAAGCCTTTTTCACTAATCACTAACATGGCCCAAACGCAGGTGCCATAGTTTAGTCTTGTCTACTATTGTCTGACTTGCAACTGACGCTTGTGTAATGACAGTAGATCCTTCTAGAATGTACAACCCATTACTTCTTCTCCCCTTAGGAAACTATGGATGCTCCATTGGACACCTTCATCATTCCATCCTCCACCTTGATGGAATACCCCATAGCATCAAACATTGCTAATAGACATAAGGTTCCTCTTGAGCTTTGGAACATACCTTACATCCTGTAGTAACATCTCTCTGAGTGCCTTATCACCAAGACACAGAACGATTGCACTCCTTGCCTTGTCTACCATATCTTTTTCTCTGCCTGCGTTAAAGATGATGACATGTTCATCTCCCCCTTCAACGCTTCCTCGCACCCTTGCTGTATCAAGATAGCCTCCATCTTGAGTCTTCCACAGGCCCAAAGTCATTTGCTCTAGAGAACTTCTCAATATCAAACTTCGTTGCCATTCTTGATTATCTTTCCTTTCAATCCTCACAGACGGCGCCACTTGTTGGGTAAGAACAAGCAATTGAAAGCTTAGAAAAATAAGAGAATCAAAGAACAAGAAGAAAGAGAAGAAAAAATATGCAAGAGAAAAACACTTCTCTTATTTCAGACAATCAACTTCAGAAGGTTCAACCACCTTTAGTAGGTTACACCAAATTCAGAAGGTTACTTCGTTAAGTACTTCAGCAAGTTCTCCGCAATCGTTCTCACTTACGTTCACACCTTTCCCTATACAGCAAGATACTATATATAGGCAGTTTAGAGAGCAACGACTAACTAACCTAACTGAAATAACAACCTAACATAATAACAAACTCATTCCTAAGTCATAACTAACTGTTTATAATTAGGTAAAATTTACTTTGATAGATTTATAAATCATGATAAAAAATGAATAATACACAATTTATAAAGTATATTAGATGAAAGTGATTTAAAATCAATTCTACTCTAAACTGTTCCCAATCAAAAACCATGACAACACACTAATTTTTTCCTTTTATATTGTACATAAGAATGATTCATCCCTGGTCAAAATTCCACGTAACTTTATTATGTAAAAATTTTGCCTACGTGTCTTTCTCTGTTTTTCCATTAACATTTATAAATACTGTATAAAAATTTATAAATATTAATTAATGAGAAAAAGAGATAAACACAAATTTTTTTAATGAGTAAAATTCTAACATATGTAGTCCCATTTAGGGGCGATATGGGTTTGGTAGACCCAATAAACATGATCAATCCAACCCAACCGGCCAATTAAAAAAATGGGTTGTGTTGGGTAGTCAGGTCAGATTGAATTTCATACAGACGAACCCAATCAGATTGGGTTGGGTATGGAGTTTTCGTACTCCCAACCCAATCAATCCAACCATTAATAAAAAAATAATTTTTTTAATTTTTTATACTAATAAATTACACATTCTAATATTTATTATTGTGAAAATTGATTTCCTTATTATCAAATTATAGGTTTTATTTTTATGATATTTATAATGACAAATTATATTTTTCATTTAAAATATTTTTCATTTTTTATTTTGTTTACAAACACAAACATTTTAAAATGTTGGACCCAATTGACCAAACACTAAACCCTAAACCCTAAATCCAATTGACCAAACCTAACCTAACCCAACTATAATTAGGTTGGGTACGTCTCTGAAAATGAAAAAAAAAAAAATCCAACTTAAACCCAACCCAATATCTCATCATCGGGTTGAGTCCATCAATGCCTTAAACCCAACTCAACCTGGTCATTATCACCCCTAGTCCCATTCATTTAGTCATCTAGCTAGTCATACAAAATCTTATCTTAGCATATATATAAAAACAAAGTTAAATTTTCTGATCATTTTAATCATAGTCGTGTATCGGAACCAACTTTATAACTGGTCAAATTTGAGCATCTCGACTCAAGGTATAACGATTTCAATTTTCTAGTGGTGGACCATAAGATCAGAGCTCCAATCCTAAACAAAGTTGTTGCCAGTTGCCATCCGCATTTAAGGTTGCTTCCACCAGACATGAAGACGAGGCACAGTGTTTGGCGGTCTCTTCAGTTTTTTTTGTTTGAACGTATTTTTTCAATGGAGTCAATCCTATTCTATTTGAGTTGAAAACATTCACATCATGGTGGAGTTAGCTCTCTCAGCGGAGATTTTTTTCCATCCTCAATACTTGAAACCCGAAATCTACTAAGAAAATGGCGGTCTCTACACTTTAGATCTATTTCATATCACCGCTACGCTAGACTAAAAGAAAAAGTTTTAATTCTATAAATGAGCGAGTTTTATTTTTAATTTTTGTAAATGATTTTTTTACCTTTTTTTAAATACACCTTTATTGTTAAAATTCCGTTAATGATGGACTATTTGGATTTTTTTCGGTATCCGTGAATGAAATTTTTTATTTTTTACAAATGATTTTTTTTAAATATATCCTTATCGTTGCAATTATTTGCTTGTTCTCTTTCTTTTGCTCATTCTTCCATTGCTCTATATCCTTCTTTTTCTTTTGTTGCTCCTTCACCTATATATTTCAGGTTTGTTTAATTTGAGTTTATTTTCAGAGTCAAGCTTATAAAAAATAGTTTTTATTTAGTTCCTTTAACTTTATGCTTATATAATAAATTTATTTTTTTCAAAAAACCTTAGTGGAAGAGAAGGAGAAAGATTCTTAAAAAATTAACATGAGATTTAACGATAATGATCAATTCAAAGAAACTTATATTTGTAATGACATAAAATAAAAAAAAACATATATTTATAAGAACTATAACTTTTTTTTTTCTAAAAAAAAAAGTTATCTTCCATAGGGAGGACGCCATTTACTGTTGGTTGATTATATTCTTCCATAGTTCCATTTCTTAAGTAGTACGAGTAGTAAATAACGATGCATGAGTAATCTCTAGTTAGGTACGTAGTGACCACTTAAATTTTTAATTAGAGTCCTATTATATAACGAGTATTTTTAGCTAATTTTTTAAATATAAATATATAAAAGATTTTATTAATATAAAATCACATGCATTTATAACATTAAATTTTTACATAAATGTTTTTAATATTTGATTCTTTCACCAAGAGCAACTCCACGACAAGCTTAACTACTCTCTCAATTTTTTTAAGACACTCTACATTATGTCATGAACTAATTATCACAAAAATTTAAATTATTAGGTGGAGGACACATGAATGAATATATTTCTAACACGCTCTTCCACGTAAGAGCCCTGTTCTGGACCAATTCTGGCCTACTTGCGTCGACTTTGTTTCGGGCTAAGTCCCTTGATCAGACCTATTAGGACCGACCTCTATCTTGGCTTAGTCCCGTTCTGAACTGGCATCCGACATACGTACGCCACATGCTATTTCCGTTACGGGTTAACCAAAGCTGGCTTACGATATAGGCACCTACCAGCATAGGGGGCATACCGACATGCTACCTTTGAGGCTACTATTCTGGACCGGCATCCAGCATAGGTAAGCCGATATCCACCTTGTGGATTGACTTAACTGCATACGGATAACAAGTATGAACTATGTTCTAGACCGGCATCCGGCTTGTAAGTGCCGACATCCGCCTTACAGATTTACTTGGCTACGTACAATAAGCGAATATGGACTCTAACCGACATAGAACAACATCCGGACATGTGTGTCTCGGGGCACATGAGTCCACCTTAATTCAGGCACGTTGTACTCCTATTAAATTACCGTTAAAACTGTCTAACGGAATTTCCTGTCTTTTACCTGCATATAAATAAGGCTGAGTAATCGAAATCAGGTACATTATTCTGACTATTACAAAAACACTATCTACTACACATGCTGACTTGAGCGCCGGAGTGTCTGCAGGTACACCACCACCGGAGTTTGCCGTCACACCGCCGTGGACAACAAACCTTCTCACCCGGAAACCACGTTCGAAGGATCACACTTGAACATTGGTGCCGTCTATGGGGAACGAGTATCGTTTTTCTGCCACCTCTGCTACATGCTAATATGGTTTGATACTCGCGCTAACTCCACCGTTGGCACTGGCTGTGGTCGTCCCTTTGACGCATACCGCCGCCGTTACGGCTGTGAGAGCCGAGGCTGATGAGGGCGAGGAGTGATCGCCGGTGCAAAGAGGCACGGACAAGGAGCGGCTCCTGGCAGGCTTCTAAGCTAGAAGGGACACATGGATGAACGAGCCCACACCCGAATGAGAGGGATCTAGAGACTGTGCAGGTATGGGACTGCACAGTTGAAAATAGCTTAAAGGAAATTGTTGGGGAGAACTATACCAACAAGATGCATCTTCTTTTCGGAAGCCATAACATAAGAACTCCATAGTAAGCGTGCTTGGCTTGGAGCAATTCTGGGATGGGTGACCTTCTGGGAAGTTTCCCGGAAAGTGTGCAAGTGAGGACAACGCATACTGGAAAGACTCGTGTTGGTTTGTGGGGACCCTCACCACTCCTGCAAGCGGCTCGGGGGCGTTATACAGCGGCAGCCGCCATCGTCGCCTCAGCAGCCACACAAGCTATTGTTGTGCACCGTAAATCACCCTCGCAGGCGTGAAAATTGCAATCACTAACAATCGGCCACCTCCACTCTACTCCTCCGCCGCATGTCACCAAGCAACCTTCTGGCTCCACGCCACTAAACCAACCTTCGTATCAAGAACTGCTATCTATTATCAACAACAAGATTCTTTGTTGTAAGATTACGCCCAACGCCTTTCTAAGCTCGAAGCGGAGCATCTCCGCCTCTCAACCTAGATCGTTACCCAAGAAACGCCACAACCACGTCCTCAGCCGCAACAGCGCCAACCTGCTTGTCTCGCCAGTCATTCATCTCACCATTCCGCAGAGCCAAGAAATTCCACTAGAAGAGATTCTTTGCATGGAGAACCTCGACCGTCGCAGGCACATCCGAGGCCATCCCGGGAGTGCCGTCCGTCGCCTTCCTGCATCCGTCCACTCAGTAATCCCCCGCGCAATCCCTCCATAGGCATCCACCATCCGCCGCCAACCGGGGCCCGCTATGAAGACCATCACACGATTATTGTACTGATGATGAGGTTGTCCAGGCCATTGTGCCATTTTCTGATAGAATAATGCTTTTTCCTATTGATCGCAGGTTTGAAAAACTGCCGGTATCCGAGCAGTTTGACGATACCGGGGACCCTTTAGAACACCTGGATGTGTATGAGTCTGCCATGTCAATCAGGGGAGTCACTGGACCTATCATGTGTCGGGTATTTCCATTATCACTTAAGAAGACTGCTTTGCGTTGGTTTCAATCCTTGCCACCCAGATCCGTCAACACCTGGGTCGAGTTGCGCGACAAATTCATTACTAGCTTCACTACAAGCAAGGTCCAACCCAGGACAGAAGCAAGCTTAAAACAGATCTGCCAGAGGCCGACAGAAACCCTCTGAGATTATATCAGTAGATTACCAAGGAAGCCCTCTTGGTGCAAGGGATTCAGCCCAGGGTGCAACTCATGCTGGCCAGGATAGCCTCATCCCGCATTCGCCATTTTGGATTGATTTATCCAAAAAGAAACCTCCTACTATGGAAGATTTTCTGAGAAGGGTCGAGGAGTACACCAGCCTCGAGGATGAGGAATTGGCATTGAAGCTGGAAGATACCACTGCACAGGCCGGGATCAGCCGGGATGCAAACATTCTCTATGAAGCGGGGGACAAGTTGCCGACATCCGACGTCGACTACTGAAATTTGATATTGGAAAATACAATCGTTTGGTGTACAAACCTATTAAACTATGGATTGATGTTGTCCTTATATACTCTATACCGTCATCTTAATGGTTTAAGCAACTAATTAGTCGGGGTCCCCACCCCTGGAACTCAAAACTCGGTTGAGTCACGCTGACATTTCGGGTTAGCCAATGTACATGTTGTACACATATTTTCTTGTCAAATACATAGTTTTTCTGTGTCATTGCAGGAATTACCTATGGGACCTTGTTCCTCAATAGCGGACAGAGTTCCTAGACATGTCAGCTTTCTTCTCAATCTCGGTAACCGGACATTAGTTCCTTTGATACCTCTTGATTTCTTCTCAATCTCAGTAGTCGGAATCAGTTCCTTGATACCCTCATATTTCCTCTCAATCTCGGTAGCCGGACTCAGTTCCTGATACCTCATATTTCCTCTCAATCTCGGTACAGCCGGACTTAGTTCCTTGATACCTCAGATTTCTTCTCATCTCGGTAGCCGGACTTCAGTTTCCTTGATACCTCATATTTCTTCTTAATCTCGGTAGTCGGACTAAGTTCCTTGATTATTCATACATGATGTTCGGACTTAGTTCTAGAAAAGGTAGGGAGTAATCGAGGATTTCCTTTTATAACGACTTGCCACCAGAATAACAAGGAAATATCCTACATGGCGCCCCCAATTCGCGGTTTAATACCGGAGTGCTGGGATTTGAAGGGAACCCGACACTGGCAATGTCCAAGTTCCCGGCGTGCGCAACTTTGTAAAAACGAAACAATCACGAGTACTATATGCATGCCACTCAACAGTAAAGAAACCAAGATAAATCGACAACTAAATGTCAAGAGTATTGCCAAAGGAACGTTACATAATTAACCGGCATTTCTCGACCATCCCTGGTTTGGCAAACATTCAAGACATGCGTCGCTTCGAGTACAACAGCTACTCGAAGAAGAATACTAAAGTGGTTGGCCTGTGCCGCCTTGTAGTACCTGAGCATAGTCGGCATATCAACTACGGTGCATCACACGACATAGGGGCAACTGTGCTAGACCAACTTCTGGCCTGGCTTGCGCCGACTTTGTTTCGGGCTAAGTCCCAGTGATCAGACCTGTTAGGACCGACCTCTAGCTCTTAGCTTAGTCCTGTTCTGAACTGGCACTCCGGGCATACGTACGCCTCATGCTATTTCCGTTACGGGTTTAACCAACGGCTTGGCTGACGATATAGGCGTCCTACCGACATAGAGGTCATACCGACATGCTACCTTTTGAGGCTATTATTCTGGACCGGCATCCAGCATAGGTAAATCGATATCCACCTTGTGGATTGACTTAACTGCATATGGATAACAAGTATGAACTATGTTCTAGACCGACATCCGGCCTGTAAATGCCGACATCCGCCTTACGGATTTACTTGGCTATGTACAATAAGCGAATATGGACTCTAACCGACATAGAACGACATCCGGACATGTGTGTCTGGGGCGTGTGAGTCCACCTTAATTCAGGGCGTTGTATCCTATTAAATTACCGTTACAACTGTCTAACGGAATTTCCCGCCTTTTACCTGCATATAAATAAGGCTGAGTAATCCGAAATCAGGTACATTATTCTGACTTTTACAAAAACCCTATCTACTACACACACTGACTTGAGCGTCGAAGTGTCTGCAGGTACACCACCACTGGAGTTTGCCGTCAACCGCCGTGGACAACAAACTTCTCACCGGAAACCACCGTTAGAAGGATCCCACTTGAACAAGCCCCATTGGACTTGAAGCATGGACAATGCACAAGCTACCTTTTTTATTGGAATAATAGGGGTAGAGATCGAACTCTTGACTACTTGATCATTGAGGCTATAGTTTGATACCATGTCATGAACCAATTATTCCAAAAACTTAAGCTATTGGATGTGGGACACATGAATAAATATATTTTTAACGAATGTACAACTATTGGATGAGATATTTGGCTATAAACAATTGTGCCTTTATTAAAATGGAATAAATAATAAAAAATGAGTTAAATGTGAAGTTATTTGTAGAGTCATTTAGTAAAATATTTAGAGTTGTAATTGGGAGGAAAGTTACTTGAATTGTAAAAGTAAAAAAATAAAATGTGAATATTGAGATTCACTTAAAAATGATAAAAAGTGAAATAAAGAGTTGCACCAATGATGATCTGCCTCTAAATGAGTTAGAGCACTAGATAACATTTTCTCTTCAATTAAGATATTAGTATAAATATATCGATTTTCTAACTTGTAAAACATTGCACACGATAATAAATTAAAATAAAAAGTTTTATTGGAAATATAATTATACAACACATTCAATGTTACATTTTCCAAAGAAAACCTTTTCACTTTTGATTTATTATCCTATGCAATATTACAGGGTTAGGAAAACCGAAAAATATTATTGGAGTAATTTACAAATTACTCACTCCAGTCCTATTTATAAGAACATTTCTTAAGTGGACCTTGTTTTTTTATAAGACTTTTTCAGATTGTCCCATGTATTAAATTACTATTGACAAAAATCCCCATTAGTGGAGGTAGGTGAGTAATTAATTAATAGAGAGAGTATGAAACACTTGAGTACTCCTCCGTCCTATTTATAAGAACCTTTTAACTACTTCATACGGATTAAGAAGTTGGTTAATTTAGTTTTATACAATAAATTTGTCATGAAAGTTTATATTTACTAAAACCCTTGAATTTATTGAGACCCATTATCTTTCTCTTTCTATTTAACTACTCAATTGTGTCATACTCTCTCCACTAATTAATTACTCACCTACCTCCACTAATGGGTATTTTGTCAAATAAATTAATGCAGACAATCTGAAAAAGTTCTTATAAAAGGACCAAGGCACACCTTCAAAAAGTTCTTATAAATAGGACGGGAGGGAGTAGTTAAATAGAAAGAGAAAGATTTGGGGTCTCAATAAATTTAAGGGTAGTTTAGTAAATATGATACACATTCATGACAAATTTATTGTAATTAGCTAAATTAACCAATCCTTAATCCGTGTGAAAAAGTTTAAAGGTTCTTATAAATAGGACCGGAGGGAGTAAATGAGATACGTACATTATTCATACAACACGCACATATAAAAACCCATACACACTTTTATTTCCTATGTTTCATCACATTATCTATGACATCTCACACACACTCTATTTCTTCTCTCTTTATCTCTTATTGTTATATGGCATTGTTGTTATGCAATTTTTCTCTACAAATTAAATTTGCAATCTACCACTGTATAGTTCGGTCAACGCCTTACAGGAGACAATTCATGTTCTGCAATAATAAATAGAGCACATTAATATGTGGTCGTTGCTCTAGTTGTCCGCGGACACACATTGATGGGAAGAAGGTGGGAATCCTATGGTTGGTGAATTTATGGGAAAATGCAGGTTAGCTCTTGCTATTCATCAGTTCTTTGGTAGTCTTTTTTGGCAAGTGTGATGCTCCATGAACCATGAACTATGCCAAACGACATATTCTCATGTTTAGAATTTGATAGTCTCTGTTTGTGAGCTTAAAAAAACTTCTGTCCGTTTAATTTTACCTTTAAAGATTTGAATTTTCAAAACTATTATTTTTAAATTAATTAATTAATAACACAAAAATGGTTGCAATGCATTATGACAACTTAGCTCTTAATTCAGTGTTTCGTGAGTCTAGAAAAAAAATGAATGAAAGTATTACACATCATATAAAAATGTATTAGTACTTTTTTCTTTATTTGTTTTTTTCAAAACAAATTAATTTTGTAATACGCAAATGTCTAAAATTGTTAGATACAAGGATGACTTGTATGATTAGATATGACAACTACGATAAAGAAGCAATAATATATTCGTCTCTTGGATGAATCAATTGATATTAGACCTCTAACCAAATTGTAAGGATCTTCTCCGGTCTCTATATCCTAACCAAAGGACCCCGCGTATAGAGATTTGCACTTGAATCAACGAAGTCTCCTACCCTTGTACTCCTTCCAGTGAATCAACCGATCAAATTATATATTAAAAAAAAAAGGTAATTAATATTTTAATTTCTTTCAATTTAGTCTGGAATTACCAACTGTTAACATAAGTAGATTTGTGAGGAGTAAAAAAAGATCAATGTAGCACAAACACACAGGAATATGATAGATTAGGCCTTGTAAAAAAGAGAGGTTGCACAAGATTGGAGGAGCACTTAAATTAACTTTTGTTGAGTACAAGGTCGACATTGAAGAAAATGAGGCTATTGCAAAATGAAAACTCAACATTGTTCAAAATACGAATGAGTGACTAGTACAACATTTGTCATTTACCATCTCTAATAACTACTTCATCCACACTTGAATATAAACAAAGAAATTAATCCACATATGGTGGCTAAAATATAAGTAAATGTTATTCTCCCAGTTTCTTTTTATCCATTGTTTAAGGTTTTCACAAAAATTAGGGAATATAATAACTATGTCTTAGCCCTTCTTTTTTTTCAAATATTCTCTTTCTCTCATTAATGCATTTAATATCTCTCTTTTTACAATGAAATAAATTCTTTTTTTCAAATTTGTTTTACCACTTTACCATAATTTTTTTGTTGGAAACCTAAAGAATACATTTTATCAAGATTTTGAACTTGTAGAACATTTATGATATAGTTTTACTCCCTTCGGTTCTTTTTATAATGCACCTCTTATCAGTTTTAGTGGTCATTTTTATAAGACACTCTACAATTTCAATGAAACATTTATTATCATTTTCCTTATTACCCTTATTAACTTTAATGTCCCTGCAACTATCAAATGATAGTGGAATTAGTTAAACTCCAATAAAATTAACCAACTTTAACAATTTTTTATTGATATGTGTATTCGGTTAAGTGTGCATTGTAAAAAGGATCGGGGATGAAGTATAATACTCCCTCCGGTCCTATTTATAAGAACCTTTTAACTATTTCACACGGATTAAGGAAGTTGGTTAATTTAGTTGATTACAATAAATTTGTCATGAATGTGTATCATATTTACTAAACTATCCTTGAATTTATTGAGACCCATTATCCTTCTCTTTCTATTTAACTACTTAATTGTGTCATCTCTCTCTACTAATTAATTACTCACCTACCTCCACTAATGGGTATTTTTGTCAAATAATAATTAATGCATGAGACAATATGAAAATTTCTTATAAAAAGGACCAAGACTCACCTTCAAAAAGGTTCTTATAAATAGGTCCGAAGGAGTAAATGTTTAAAATAATAAAGAATCAGAATAAGAAAGGGGTAAAATTGGAAAATAACATTTATTATTGCTTTGGTATCTCATAAATGACACTTATCTAGAAACAAATTTAAGACTAAAACGACATATAAATAAATGGAGGAGTAACTAATTCATCGAGATCATCCCAAATTAACCTTTATTTAATTCAAATTTTATTTTCCAACCATTTTATTTAATGAATCATGTGTGCCAATAGAAAGAGAGTATGTCCATTTGAATAAGTTTCAATGAAATTGAATGTAGGGTAATTTAGACAATGCAATTACTTTATGTGATATCAAGAAAATTAAATGAGTTTAACAAACTTTTTTAATTATTTTTTTTGGCTAAAATATGTTATTGGTCCCCCCCAATTTTTTTCCCAAGTGGTCCCTAATTTTTTTTCATTCCCATTTGGTCCCTCTGTTGGTGTACCGTTTATTATCTCCGTTAAATGCTTGCGTGACGCTTAGCTGACAAAATAATCATACATGGCATACATATGTGTCTTCTTATGTGTCCTACATGATAAAATAAGCCTATAGGTGGTGAATCAACGCCTTTTTGTGAATCATATTGATGAACTCTATAATATTTTTTCATGAAAGGTGATGATATAAGTCATGTATGACACATAAGATGACACATATGCCATGATGTATGCTTATTTTGTCACCTAAGCTGCCACGCAAGATTTAACGGAGATAATAAACGGTACACTAATAGAGGGACCAAATGGAAATGAAAAAAAATTTGGGGGGACCACTTGGACAAAAATTTTGGTGGGACCAAATGGAAAAATCGGGATATTTTGGGGACAAAACATAATTTAACCTATTTTTTTTATTCATAAAAATTTCATAGAGATATTTTTCATAATTAATAACCAATTAAATACTCCATGAATTTACACTTACAAAAGGAAAAAAGATAAATTGATACCGACCACGGGCAAGAACATGAAATCAACGTTATACAATCAGGCAATATGAGATTGAACATTTCAGGCGCGTACACCTGAAACACATGTTTGCGAATTAGGGCGAAATTGACAAAAATGCGTAGAGATCAACATAAGAAGTTAGTATTAATTAGATATAATATGATATATATCTTTCTCTTTTTATTTATTAATTCTCTCATTTTTACATTTCATTCATATCCATGTTTACTTGTGAGAATATATTTCTAGGTTTAGAGCTATCAAGAGGGCTGGATTTAAAATCCATAAAAATATATGATTCAAGTCTTTTATTTTAGAGTCAGATATCTCATAAATTTTTTAGTTTGACTTGATAAAACAATATATCCATAAAAATCCATAAAGCTCACAAAACATACAATACATAAAAATATATACAAAGATTAGATATTTTATTTTAAAAACTTAAATAACTCACAAATTGTTAACTTGGTTCATAAAAGTTTGCTATCCACACTATGTGGGCTCCATTAGGTGACCCCAATCTACAACTCTAACTAGGCCTAGGTTAATAAAAAACCAACCATATGTTGACTTAAGTTTAAATTATTTAATAATTGTAAATGAATTAGATCTTAAATATTAGAAGTATTACTCTCACAAATTATTCCAACTAATATATAGAATATTACACTATTGATAGGTATATCCATAATGGGATAATGACATATTTCTGCATTTTTTGTTTTTCTTGTCAAATAAATTTATCCATTTATATACAATATATCTAATGAGCTCTTGCAGGATGTCAAATATAAATTAAATATAAAAAAGTCCTCGCCATATCTCCTTGGGAGGACTTGGATACTATCCAGTTATGGTGAGTTCATCTTTTTCTTGGTGCAACAGCTTAATTCTTGTAATATTTGTGCCTAAAGTACATGACAGATAAAATGGAGAGAAAGGCTCGAGGATTGTCACCTTAAACGTATGGGGTATGGCTTGCGTGCTCCATTTTTCATTCTTATGGTTATGGCAGCTCAAACTAGAAAACATGTTGCAGAGAATCACTAACGATATAATCCTGGTACGTACTACATACATACAGCGGTTTATGTTTTTTTTTTTTTTTTTTTTTTTACGTATGTGGTAGAGAGAAAGGGTCCCTTTCCTATCTATCCGATCCCCGGGTAGGGTGAGGTGAGGCGGTAGAGAGAAATAAAGAAAAAAAAATAAGGAAAGAGAAATGTGGTGAAAAAAAAAATGTGAAAAATAGAAAAATAATATTTTTATTTGGTATAAGAGAAATAAAAAGGAGAGAAATTAGATTATAAATTTAAAAATCAAAATGCCCCTAAATTGGATTATAATCCATTTTCAATGATATATAAACGTCCCTTAAAATTGAAAATCCATTTCTTCTGGTGATTGATTTGAGGAGGACGGAATGAACTTGGTTCAATCAACAATAAAAATGAACAAATCAAGACATACAAAAAGGAACGTACTAATTGGAGCAAATTAAGTGAGGTGAAGTACAATGGTGGTTTTCGGTACAGGAGGATTACTGGAGAATGTGGAGGATGCTTTATTAATGGTGAGGCGGTGATGGTTTACTCATGAGGATGATCGGAGAATGTGAGATAGATACAGGATAATTGTTGGTGTACCGCAACACAGTACGATTGGAAAATTCCACACCCTCTTTTTTCACCTCTTTTTTTCACCCCTTTTTAAATTTTTTTCAAAACTGTTTTTTCCTTTTCCTTTTATTTAAAAAAAATAATTTTATTTTTATTATTATTATTATTATTTTATTTAATTATCATCAAATAAAAATATAGATCAAGAAAATACGATTAAATGATCATATAAAAATTATGTTAATTAACATGAAATTAATTATGTGTCCCGAAACGGTGAATATATTAAAAAATGAGGTTAATAGTGTTTCCGTTTGTGGTTAACAAAGTAAGATTTTGGTTAATTGCAACTCCTGTTAACAAGAGGTTAATTATGTGGCCAGAAACGATGAATATATTTGTAAATGAGGTTAATGGTGTATACATTGGTGGTTAACAAAGTGAGATATTTGGTTAATGAATTTGTGAGGTTAATTGTGTGCACAGAAACAGTGAATACAATAGTATATTTGGTTAATAAATTAAAAAATAAAAAAAACTATTTAAAAAAATGAGGTTAATGGTGTTTCCGTTTGTGGTTAACAAATAGGATTTTTGGTTAATTGCAACTCCTATTAACACAGGGTTAATTTTGTGTCAAAAACGGTGATCATTTTTTAAATGAGGTTAATGATGTATACATTGATGGTTAACAGAATAGGATATTTGGTTAATTGATTTTGTGCAGTTAATTATGTGTACAAAAATGACGAATGCAGTAATATATTTAGTTAACAAATTAAAAAATAAATAAAAATAATTTAAAAAAAAAAGAAAAAAAGACCGCACACAATGCAGTACAATTGCACGTGCACTGTGTGCAGTACGTCAATCATCATGATAGATATATGGATGAGTGGGAAGAGATCTGATTAAGAAGAAAGAGAAGGGCAACTTTTGTTAAAAAAAGGGTTAAATATGTTTTTAATTCTTGAAAAATAGTCGAGATTTGGTTTTAGTCCCTGCAATTTAAAACCGGTGGTTTTGATCCTCCAAAAATTGAAAATGCACCAATTTAGTCCTTATTGATAAAAATTCATAGCTAATCCGTAGCAAAATCTGTAGCAAATAAGGCAATAAGGACTAAATTGGTGTATTTTCAATTTTGAAGGACCAAAACCACCAGTTTTAAATTGCTGGGACTAAAACCAAATCTTGACTATTTTTCAGGGACTAAAAACATATTTAACCCAAAAAAAAAAACTGATGCTTTCTCTCTCTTAGGAGTCAAAGATTCGTCTTTCTCTCCTGTTTCTCCGCAAATTTGCTAAAAATTTGAACACATGGAGACCCAACATTTCTATGAATTTCTTTCTTTGCATATTTCCACACTAACAAATGTATATAGTATTTCTCATTCCTATATTTCTCTTCTTTACCCCCCTTATTTTTCTCTACCAAAACAAGGCATTAGGATATGTTTGTGAGTTTAAAGGGAAAGAGAAAGAAAATACTTAGAAGGGAAATAAAGGAGGAGGAATGAAGGAAAAAACTTTATAAATTATAAAATGAAAGAATTACACTCATAAATAGAAGGGAGAGAAAAACTACTTTGAAACCTTTCCTTTCCTTTCCCTCCACTTCCCATCATATTTCAACTCACAAATTAACCTGTAGAAAAGTCTCAAAATTATATGTTTTGAGCAAAACCTATTCTCAAATTTAAGTAATTTAAAAAGATTTGATTTGTATTTGAGAATGATATAAAAAAATAAATTTAAAATATTTTTTATGTGAAAGATAAAATATATATATTTTAGGATAAATTATATTTTTAGTCCTATAAAGTCAGTAAATTTTACTTTTAGTTTATATAATATTTTTTAAAATTAAACATATCCTCTCAATTTTTTTTTGTTTCAAATGTTCTTTTCTTTTAAGTGCTAACGTGTACAATATTATACTACTCATCATTTTATATTATCAACCCCAACCCTTAAATCCTCTTATCTCTCTTCTTCCCTCTTTCATCTTTTCCTTCTTTTTGACGGGAAATTATTCCATCCCTTTTTCATCCGTAACCTCTATTCATAGAAAAAATTTATAACTTAATTTTAGTAAACAAAAAAATGTCCAAACTTACTATTGAAGAGCTTATCAAAAAATGCACTTACTTATTATGCTCATTTTAAGTAACCCTTTTTAATACTTATTTATAAGATAATTCAAACAAAAACACACATACTAAAAAAACAATTAATACATTGATTTTTAAGAAAGGTTTAAATATCATTTTGGTCCCTACATTTTTTCGTGTTTTGATTTTAGTCCTTACCAACTTTTTTTTAATTTAGTCCCCAATTTTTCAAACATATGTTATTTTAGTCTCTACTGTTAAAAGGGTTAACAGGATTGATGACATGACAAACGTTTAGTCCTGCTCGGATGCTATCCTTCTCTCTTGTCGACGTTGAAAATAACCCCTGTTTTTCCTGCTTGGATGATGATCGTGCCAGACAAATGTTCGTGGCAGAGGTGATCATCCCTGGATGTTCCAGGGTGGTTCTGGGTGTAATCCGAGATGTTCCATGCTGTCCGAGATAGGGATCCGCGATGGTCCAAGGTTGAGATGCGGTGGTTGTTGCCTTGAACAGTAGCTTCGGTGGAGGATGAGGGGGTGACCTGACCCTCCAAGGGAGGGGGTATTTATAGCATGGGGTCTGGCCAGAGCTAGCCTGTGGTGTAGCCCAACCTACGCCTGATTGCTTGTGTCAGTGGGTAAGTTGCTCAGTCTATGTGATGGGAAGTGCCCTTTATTGGTGTCAGTCTGTGTAGGCATAGGCAAATGGTAAGGTGAGGAGCTAGTTGGTGGTCCCCGGGCTGCACAGTTGTTAAGTGTCCATGCAGCATAGATGACTGAGTTAGGCCAGCCGAGATGGCTGGTAGGCCAGCTGAGCTGGCTGTGGTAGGCCAGCCGAGGTGGCTGTGGTAGGCCATTCAAGGTGGCTGTGGTAGGCCAGCCGAGATGGTTGTGGTAGACCATCCGAGGTGGCTGTGGTAGGCCATCCGAGGTGGCTGTGGTAGGCCATCCGAGATGGCTGGTAGGCCAGCCGAGCTAGCTGTGGTAGGCCAACCGAGGTGGCTGTGGTAGGCCATCCAAGGTGGTTGTGGTAGGCCATCCGAGGTGGCTGTGGTAGGCCATCCGAGATGGCTGGTAGGCCAGCCGAGGTGGCTGTATGATAAGCCTAAATCCGAGGTAGCATGTAGGCCGTTAGACCAGCCGAGCTAGTTCCGAGTTAACCTCCGGATCAGATGCCCCCCAGCTCGATGCCATGTCTAAGTATATGGGGTCGAGATGTTGAATGCGATTTTAACGGCTGGTCTGACCTTTTGTGGGGTGAAGATCCAAGCAGGTAAAACTGGGTGTGGGACATATGGGACGAGAAGATTGGTCGGCTGGGATATCATCATACCCGGTGAGCTGAGTTAATGAGATATCGTATTTTTCATACTTTTACCCAAAATTTTATTTATCCGAGTTTATGAACTCGGAATTAGAAGTACTCCACGCTCTGTATATGAAGAATTTTATTTATCCGAGTTTATGAACTCGGATTTATGGGTATTCCATGCTCTGCACATGAAGAATTTATTTATCCGAGTTTATGAACTCAGATTTTGCCAAGTTTTTAGACTTGGTTTCGCCTGTGCGTTTACATCAGCTCTACCATCTCGTTTTTATTGTCCTGTGTTTCTAAAACATCGTCTTTCATATTGCATCTTCATAACTTTTCCATGTGCGCCATACGGGTTCTAACTCCTCGGACTTAGGAGTATATCATGCTCTCCATATGTACGTTATCCGCCTAAGTTTTCACACCTCGGATTTATAAGTATCTCATCCAGGTTTTTCATACCTCGGATTTAGAATCATGTCATCCTCGCAAGCATCTCATCCGGGTTTTCACACCTCGGATTAATAAGTATCTCATCCGGGTTTTTCACACCTCGGATTTAGAATCGTGTCATCCTGACATGTATGCTATCCTCCTAAGCTTTCACACCTCGGATTTACAAGCATCTCATCCGGGTTTTCATACCTCGGATTTAGAATCATGTCATTCTCATCAAGCATCTCATCCAGGTTTTCACACCTCAGATTTATAAGTATCTCATCCGGGTTTTTCATACCTCGGATTTACAAGCATCTCATCCGGGTTTTCATACCTCGGATTTAGAATCATGTCATCCTCGCATACACACTATCCGGGTTTTCACACCTCGGACATAGAATTATCTCATCCTCGCATATAAGTTATCTGGGTTTTCACACCTCAGATTTAAAAGTATATGATCCCCGCATGTATGCCATCGAGGTTTTCACACCTCGGATTTAGCAGCATGTTGTCCTCGCATGTAAGCTATCCGGGTTTTCACACCTCGGATTTAAAATCATATCATCTTGACTTGTAAGCTATCCGAGTTTTTACCCCTCGGATTTAGAAGCATGTCATCCTGACATGTAAGCCACCCGGGTTTTCAAACCTCGGGTTTAGAAGCATCTTCATAACTTCTCCACCCGGATTTTCACACCTCGGATTTTAGGGCATCCTCGTAGCTTCTTCACCTCGGATTTTAGAGCATCTTCATGACTTCTCCATCCGGGTTTTTACACCTAGGATTTAGGAGTATCCTCAACTTCTTCATCCGGGTTTTCACACCTCGGATTTTAGAGCATCCTCGTAACTTCTCCATCCGGGTTTTCACACCTCGGATTTAGGGTATCTTCATATGTAAGCCATCCGGGTTTTCACACCTCGGATTTTAGGGCATCCTCGTAGCTTCTCCATCCGGGTTTTCACACCTCGGATGTAGGAGTATCCTCATAACTTCTTCATCCGGGCTTTCACACCTCGGATTTTAGAGCATCTTCATGACTTCTCTATCCGGGTTTTCACACCTCGGATTTTAGGAGTATCCTCAACTTCTTCATCCGGTTTTTCACACCTCGGATTTTGAGGAGTATAACTTTTGCAGGTATCTCCTCCCATACAGTGCAGAAAACAACCATAAATCGAGAAACGGATTATTGATGCAAAAATCCAAGAGACGCTCGTTTCCCCCTCCTCCACTTTATAAGATTCGTAAGAAATAAGTTGATCCAAAAATGGAGGAAACTGGGCAAGCCCAGATCTGAATATTCATATACGCTCAGGGTGATGGTTTCTTCTGAGAGTGGGAAAAAAGAAAAAGGAGAAGAGGTTTCAACCAGAAGAGCTATTGTTGGGGTTTACTATTTACCTCTTCCCACAGACGGCGCCAAATGATCGTGCCAGACAAATGTTCGTGGCAGAGGTGATCATCCCTGGATGTTCCAGGGTGGTTCTGGGTGTAATCCGAGATGTTCCATGCTGTCCGAGATAGGGATCCGCGATGGTCCAAGGTTGAGATGCGGTGGTTGTTGCCTTGAACAGTAGCTTCGGTGGAGGATGAGGGGGTGACCTGACCCTCCAAGGGAGGGGGTATTTATAGCATGGGGTCTGGCCAGAGCTAGCCTGTGGTGTAGCCCAACCTACGCCTGATTGCTTGTGTCAGTGGGTAAGTTGCTCAGTCTATGTGATGGGAAGTGCCCTTTATTGGTGTCAGTCTGTGTAGGCATAGGCAAGTGGTAGGGTGAGGAGCTAGTTGGTGGTCCCCGGGCTGCACAGTTGTTAAGTGTCCATGCAGCCTAGATGACTGAGTTAGGCCAACCGAGATGGCTGGTAGGCCAGCCGAGCTGGCTGTGGTAGGCCAGCCGAGATGGCTGTTAGGCCAGCCGAGGTGGCTGTGGTAGGCCAGCCGAGCTAGCTGTGGTAGGCCAGCCGAGGTGGCTGTGGTAGGCCATCCAAGGTGGCTGTGGTAGGCCATCCGAGATGGCTGGTAGGCCAGCCGAGGTGGCTGTATGATAAGCCTAAATCCGAGGTAGCGTGTAGGCCGCTAGACCAGCCGAGCTAGTTCCGAGTTAACCTCCGGATCAGATGACATCTTTCTCGGATGATATCCTTCTCAGATGACATTGAGCTCGGATTGTAGCCTGCTTGGATGGAACTTAGAATGATCTGGCCTATCTCTTCACCTTGGTTTCCATTCGAACACGATACCACCCGAACAGGATACCATCCGAGCTCAACGCCATCCGAGTAGGATACCATCCGAGCTCAATACCATCTGAGTAGGACTAAAATAACATACATTTAAAAAAGTGGGGACTAAATTTTTTAAAAAAAGTTGGCAGGGACTAAAACTTAAAACGCGAAAAAATGTAGGGACCAAAATGATATTAAGCCTTTAAGAAATTATTTTACAAAATTACAAGTTTATTCATATTTAAAATTAGACTTCACTACCATGGTAATTGTGTGTTACCTTAAAATCTTTAATGATCAATAAGAATAAATATGAAAAAAAAAATAAATACATCTAAATTTTTGTACTTTAATTTGTCTTATAAATAGTACCATAGAAAAATTTTAAATATTATAATACCGAGTATAGTTTTGACTCATGGTAATTGAAGTGAGACAAGAATTTTAAAACTTGTGCATTTTGAGTCGCCGCTTGCATTGACCCCTATTATTAATTTTTTTTATGGCCAAAAGTTAATAATTTTTTATATATCTGGATTTTTCTAAAAAAATTTTAAATTATTTTTTTTTTTTAGATTTAAGGTTTAGAATTCAGTACTAGATGAAATATAATAGTTAGGTAGAGAGAAAGAAAAAAAATCATGCTAAAACTAAAGAAAAAAATATAAAAGATTAAATTTATAAATAAAGATTCATAAAAAGGTACTTCCCTCTAGTCTTATTATAAAGCACTTATAATCAAATTATACACACTAATAAAAGTAGTTAAAGTAATTAAGAAAGTTTGTTAATTTAGTTTATCACAATAATTTTGTCATGAAAAATGTATCATTTTTTAAGAATTTCCTTTGAATTATTGAGACTTATTATCCTTTTCTTTTTATCTAATTCTCTATTATCTCATTCTCTTTATTACTCCATCTGATCCTTTTTATAAGACATCATTTAGAAGACATTGACGATCCTGATTTACCTTTATTAAATTCTTCCATCATGTATTTTGCTAATTGTTCTTTAACGAGATATTATAAATATTGTTACATAGGTGACAAAGAGAGAAAGAGTTAAACCTTTACACTCTTCCGTATCCATTTATTTGAGATGATGTTTTCTCTCAATAAACCTTACTCCAACCTATCTTTTCGACTTTCCAACGTTGAAATATTATTATCATATATGTATACACCTTTAAAGTTTTCATTCTTTGTTATGCAACGTTGAGTCCCTTTTACCATCAAGGGAGACAGAAATATATGATGTTCCCACCTTTTCTATTTATGAAATCGTTTTTTTAACTTTTTCATTTTCTGTTTCAATTACAAATGGGATTAGTGGGAACCAGGATCGAGAGAAATAAAAATTTGGATGTTTTACTACAATTGATAGTGACAATTAGTACTAATACTTAGTGTCAAATTAATCTCAATTATTTAGTGAGAGATTATTCTAATAGTATTAAATAGGGGTAAAAATGGAATGTTGTAATTATTTATGAAACCAATAAAATCAACCACTTAAACTACTTTCCTTGATATATGTAATTTGGTTAGAAGTGCAAATGACCAGAAAGAGTAATTAATTATTCACCTAACTCCACTAATGAAAGTATTATTGTCAAAAAATAATTAATGTAAAAAATAATTTAAAAATGGTCTTATAAAAAAGAAGTAAAACTCTTCAAAAGTTATTATAATTAAATACAACATTTCATCTTTACTCATTTAATACCATATGGTGACATTGAAATCTGAAGTTAATTTTAATTCCTACTAACCATTAAACTCTCAATTAGTACTTATTTTCCTTGTCATGTGTTAATTCTTAAAATTCCTCATTAATAGTTGATAACCAACCAATCAACAAAAATAATGAAAGACTTTAATGAGAGCAAAATAAGGAAAAAAAAAATTAATGCCGCATAGAAACTATAAAATACCCTATAAAAAGAATCACCAAAATCATCTAGACTATATACTACCTTCCTTCCAAAACCCAACTTCTTGTTATTATCATATTATTTTATATTTAATTAAAATAGCATTGCTTTTATTCTTCTCTTGCCTTAAATTTTGTCATGTATAAATTAGCTTTACATGACATTTACTAATTTTCAACTCATGAATTTCCTTTTTTTTTTTTTTTCTTTTTTCCCCCATTTCATAGTTCATAAAGCTATTATGCGAGTTGATTTTGTTGTTGAAAGGGAGTAGAATACTCTTCTTCTTTCACTTTTATGGTTATTTGATTGAATATCTAATCTGTAGGTTTCATAAGCATTGATTGTGGATCAAACGTAGATTACTTGGACAAGGGAGTGGGAATTTGGTTTGAAACAGACAAAGATTTTGTGGAAACAGGAGAGAATCACGTGGTTTCACCTATTGGCAGATTAATAAACTATCCCTACTTTGGGAGACGAGTGAACACTCTGAGAAGTTTTCCAGATGGAAACAGAAACTGCTACACCCTGAAGCCCAAACAAGGCAAAAACAATACCTATTTAATCAGAGCTTTTTTGCATATGGAAATTATGACTTCAAAAATCAAACCCCATCTTTTGACTTGTATATTGGGGTCAATTACTGGGAAACAATTGGTCTCGTCGAAGATTATCATTTTTATGAGATTATTCACATTCCCTCAACTGACAACATACATGTGTGCCTTGTTAAGACTGGCCCAACAATACCTTACATTTCTTCATTGGAATTACGACTTTTGAACACTTCTGTTTACCAAATTCCGACCATGTCCCTGCAACCACTTCTCTTATCTCTCGAGACAAGGCTGGATTATGGGGCTCCAGAATTTCCTACACATACAAGGTAACAACAAAATCTTAAATCTTCTATGATATACAAGCTTTGTGTAAATGTCCACCTGATCAGAAGAAATGTTTTACAAGAAAATGCCTATACTGTATGCAATCATCCATCCTATTAAATGACGTATCAATACAACATGTTAGATGGAATTATAAAACTTTTTTACAGTGATAAATATATAAATGTGATTAATTAAGTTGCTAATAAATGGTTACTATTAATCTTTTTTAATTTCGTAGTGATTGATTGATCAATTATCCTTAAACAAAAAAGGCATTCCTTTCATTTACTTTCTTTATTTGTTTGTTTTTTTTTTCTTTCAAAAACAAAATAATGTAGTACATTTGCAAATGCCTAAATTTTTATAGGTTCAAAGATGATCCATATGATCGAGTATGGTTTCATGAAGAAGCAGATAATATATCGTCGACTGCGTTATTATTGGATGAATCAATTGATATGAATTCTCTAACTAAAGGCGATGCATATAAATTACCAGCCCAAGTATGGAGATCTGCATTACAATCCACGAATGTCTCCTACCCCTTAGAATTTGACTTAGAAAACATCGATTCCTACCTTGACAAATCTATTGAGTATGCTCTGTTTTTCCACTTTGCTGAAATTGAGCGTGGCAAAAAAAGGATAATCAACATTACTCTTAACTCTGAAAATATCCTCTCTGAGCCTTTAGTTCTTGAATACTTGAAGCCAGTCACCATACGTCCTCATAAAACAAGTCAAAGTTATGTTCGTTTTAACATTAGTGCAGCGTCCGAATCAGACTCTCCCCCAATTCTCAACGCCGTTGAGATCTATAAATTGATAACGGACCTTGATTCCCCAACAGACACTGGAGATGGTAATTTAATTTGAGTTCTTAATTTGTTCACATTTTACTTTTATTTAATTAGCTAGCTTTATTTTGCATTATAATTAATTAATTGATTAATGTATGTTGCATATGTTTATTTATGTATGTATAGTTGGTGCTATTCTGGACATAAAAAACGCCTACCAGATCTCCAAGTTGAGTTGGCAAGGAGATCCATGTGTTCCAAAACAATGCTTGGGAGGGCCTCAATTGCAGCTTTGACATCAATCCAAGGATCACATCTTTGTGAGTATTAAAATTAAGCTAAGCTTCTTCTAAACTTACTAGACCATCTAGGGTGCAAGGGGAAACAGAACAAGTTAATATTTACGTGATTAATTTGTAAATGACAAGCAGGAACCTGAGCTCAAGCAAACTGACAGGCGAGATAAGTACTTCACTCTCAAATCTCACAGAGCTAGAAATCTTGTGAGTGGTGATTTTGATGGTTGTTTCATTTTTGTGCTCAAATATTTTAGTTAGGCTTTGTTTGGGGGAGCAGAGAAATGGAGAGAAAAGAAATGAATAGAAGAGAAGTGGGAAGAAGAGAAATGGAGGTGAAATAGAGGAGAAAGTAGGTTGTTTGTGTGAGAAATAGGTCAGAAATAGAACCAAAATAATCGATTTGTGATACAAAATAATCGATTATTTTGACAAAATAATCGATTTTGCGTGACCACAACTCTATTTCTCTGCATTTATCCACAATTTTGGAAGAAATACAAAAGGCGTGGGACCCACCGAAAAAATGCATTTCTCCTCATTTCCACTGTGCCACCAAACAAGGGAGTATTGGAAGCCCTTCCCCCCTTTGTGTTTGTGAGTTTGAGTATTTTACAAAGTTTTTCCCTCCTCTTCTCCCCCTCCTTTCTCCTCCAATCCTTTCCTTTCACTCCTCTCTAAACAAACAAACACACCCTTAAGCATCGACTAGTTAGAGCCAGAGGTCTGGCCCCACCACTAGTGACATTATGCCAACTTTTGTAGAAAGTTTACATAACATATATCTAGCTCCTTATCTTTGTGCTTTACCATTGACCATCAATGAAGTTTAATTTATAAATTACTATATATGTTAGGGACTTGTCAGACAACGAGTTGGATGGACCTTTGCCTGAATTTCTGGCAAAATTAACAAAGTTGAAAACTCTGTAAGTATCCTAGGAAACATATATAGCTCTAGCCTTTAGGCATATCTAATTATTTGATGCTTATGATCTATTATATAATAATAAAAGAATTATCTAATGAAAAAAATCTTGTGTAATATGAAGATAATACTCTCAATAATTCAATCTTTTTAATTATTAAAATTTTTGTGGCATGTGTACATTGTACTCACTTAGCGTATTGTGTAAAAATTTCTGGCTTTTAGTGTCTTTTTTTTAAAATAGCATATAGCTTAAAACTTACACCATCCATGAAATTAAAATTTAATTTAAAAGATAAGAATATTCATAAAAAAATACATAAGCAAAACTTACACGATTTTTTTTGGATTTATGAAAATTCAAGCATCAATATTTTTTGAAAAAATAAAAAATTTGTAATTCTGTATAATAATGATATATTTTCATAAAACTATAATTAACATTAAATTAATCATGCTTTGTGATATAATTAATAAATGCATATTTTTCTGGTTGAATTAGTTATTATCATTAGTTTTTTATTCACCTTGATTTATTGGGTTTCTATGGCAACATTACTAGTTGATATATGATATTACTAAGGGTGTCTGAAAGTAAATTTGGAACAGTACCATTTGCATTACCACTTGCTACTATCTAAACTAATTTCATTCTCAATCTGCAGGGATTTGTCAAATAACTATCTAACTGGTTTCCTTCCTGATTCCTTATCTCAATTGGAGTCCCTCACATTTTTGTAAGTTATAATTTATATTTTGAGCAAAACTATATTCTAACCGTTTTTCATTTTTTTTTCTCTTGAGAATAAAGAAGATCATATGTTTGTCTTTCCTTGAAGAAATTTAGGAGGGAATAAGCTATCTGGGTCTATTCCAGCAAAACTAGTTGAGAGATCAAGGAATGGATCACTTACATTAAGGTATGCATGCATGCTCTGTTTTTATCTTGTAATTTATTGGTGTAGGTCACATTATGTATCCATTTGAAAATTACTGTGGGTAAAGATAAAGATGATTATTCTTCCTTGGTGTGGTTGGAGATGGCAAATGGATTCTAACACAATGAATACCCATAAAAATTATATACTATAGGTAAGTTTTTACCCATTAAATAGATTAATTTGGGGGTCCAATTTTGTGTAATTACCCACAAAACATTATAGGTATGGATGCTATACTACCAAACTCAACCCAAATCCATAATATACATTTATTATACTTTACAATTAAGATTTAAAGGTTATTTATTTATTTATTTATTTTTTGTATATTGAGATAGCTAGATATTATACTTTCAATCATTAATCTTTGTTTCATTGATTATTCACAATTAAGTTTAGTATTAGGACGATAGTGATTCTATTTGAAAAATTTGTGAAAAAAAAACCCACAATAAAGGGAAAACATATCTTATTCAACTAAAACTTAGAAAATAGGTATAAGTATGAATCTATAAGTACCCATTAGGGTAGATATTAAAGTTGTTACCTATACAAGTTGGGGTATACAAACAAGTCTTTTTCTTAATATGAATATAGGTATCAATATTGAAAAGCTGAGATCAAATTGGTCAGTTCAATCGATGAGAATCAGACAAACAATCGATCTAAGCGATAAATCAAATTAGATAGACATAAGAACTTATGTGAACCAAGTTCACTCGGCCATTATTTTTTCAAAATTGGTGACTTGGCCTTGTTTCCGGCTACAAGTCTATAATTTATACAATCAATTTATATAACATACCAATGTTATTAAAATTGGCTCGAACTGGCCGGTTAAACTAGAAACCGTACCACTGGCCGGTCCGGTCAGTGCAAATGGACCATTATGCAATTGAACCAGTCAAACCCGATCAACGCTCGGGTTAAACTGCCCGAACCGGTAGGAATTGGCTGGGTTGGTGGTTAATTGGTTCTTGTGATAAAAATAGCAAATGGTGGCAACTGAGATTCAATCTATGACCCGAGGAAAAAGTGCATGCACGACAACCGCTATACCACGACCACTTTTAGTATTATATGTTTACTTTTTTTTATATATATTAGCTTTCTAGTCAGTTTTACATTTTACTACCACTATATTTTTTTTCTTTTCACAATACCACTATATCATCTTATATGATGATATATACTATATGATAAGTAAAAACAACAAATTAATTTTTCTAAGGAAATAAAAAATTAAATTTGGTACAACAATAATTGGAACACTACATATTAAAATATAAAAATACTTAAGTAATCATTACACAAACATATTTACTTTAATATTATTATGTATTATTTATTTAAGGTATATGACCGGTTTAACCATTGACCCACCGGTTGAACCAATAACCCATTAACCCAATGCCTCGACCGAGTCGATGACCGGTCCATGTTTAATAACATTGCAACATACACTTTTTCTCTCCATCTTTTTTTATCACATCACTCATCAATCACTCCTTTTTCTTCTTTGTGTTATATAACTTGTTGTATAAATCTATTGTAAAGTTATAATTTCTTTTTACAAAACCTATTAAATCATGCATTAAGAAAAAAAATAAACCACTTTTTTGGCTTGCAAAAGATCTCTCTGTTCCAATGATTAGGTCTTACTTCAAAGAGGAAAGTGGTGTGACTTGTGGTGCATGCTATAAGGAAAGTGGTGCGATTGAGTTACTCTAGTGTTATGTAGGGTTAATAATGAAGGGTTATGTGTTTGCCAAGTTGGAAGAGAAAAAATAAGAGGCAAGTGGTGTAGCATGACTCGAATTTTATTCGAATTTGATTTTAGTCCATAAACTTTAAAATCTTTGGTTTGAATTCCTCATGTTTTGAAATCACATAACTTTAATCTCTCATGTTCTGAAATGACGTAACTTCAGTCCCTCCCTTAAATTGTTAACTTTGACACTGACGTGACAAACAAATTTCCGTGTCAGTTTATCCAACCAGTTACATTGACCATGTTGTAGCAATTGGATTACACTTGATCATGCTCATCGAGACAGATTTTATTTAGGATTTTATTAAATTTAACTTCACATTTTTCATGAACAGAGAAGGCCACAATATTGACTGGATAAGCTGAGTTGTAATTCAATTGTCACATTATGGTCATTGAAAGTGAATGGACAAACTACCATAGAAATTTGTTTGTTACATCAACGTCAAAGTTAACAGTATTAAGGGGAGGGAATAAAGTTACGTGATTTCAGAACACGAGGGACCCAAACCAACGATTTTAAAATTTATGGACTAAAACAAAATTTGGGTCAAACTTCAAGCACTAAAAACATATTTAACCCTATATATTTTAATGAAATTAAAATTCTAATTTAATGTTTGTCAATTTTGAATTAGGGATGGGCCAAGCACAGAATCAGTTTTCTTTTTTATTTTTGTTATGAAAATCATGCGAGACTTTGATCCATAAATAAGTCCAATTAATTTTTCTATTATGAGTTTGATTATCTACCAACTCACATAGAATTAGTTTACATATATTTGTTGTAAATATGCAAGGGTTGATGGAAATCCATATCTTTGCACATCGAGTCCATGCCACAAGAGGAATAAGGTAGAAATTTTGTTGATAGTAACACCTGTCGGAGCTTTAATCCTTTCAGTTGTATTACTCTTCATTTTTAGAAGAAGACTGCAAGGTACGTACGATATAATAACTATTCTCCATGATTTTAAGATATAAATTTTTATGACAAGGGCATGCATGAAGTGAAGTAATTCCAAATTATAGGCAACGTTTTCACTTCATCGATCAATAGCCAATAGTATTTTAAATAAATTAGATAGGAGATACTGAAATATATATATACACTTAAAGATATCGGTCAATTAACCAAAGTTTTTAATCACACACTTCTAGATTAATTCCAATGACTTAAAAATCATCTTAGCTAGCAGGTTAAATAATTTTTGAATATATTAAGGAATATTTAGGAATTTTCTTTTTAAATTTTAAGAAAATAATGTTAATTAACAAAATAGCTTTATATATACATAGGAAAAACATAAGAGCAATAATGATAAGTAAAAAAAAAACTTTTGAATGTCCTCCCTAACTCTAAATTTTGTTAACAACCAAAGGTGAAATTAAATGGCCGGGTATTAATAAAATATTTATGTGTTTTCTTATGTCTATCAGTTCTGCTGAGTATGAACAAATCAAGTTGTTCTAACAAAAGTAATTGTGTGGACTCAAATAAAAAAGAGTTCACCTACTCGGAGGTTTTAAGTATTTCAAACAACTTTGAGAGGGTTTTGGGTAAAGGAGGATTTGGAACTGTCTACCATGGTTGCATAGGTGAAACACAAGTAGCAGTGAAGATGCTCTCTCTCATCTCAAGGGTTTCGGCAATTTCTTACGGAGGTAATTATATATATTGATGTTATTAAAATTAAATTCCATATATTTAATCCTCATATTTAATTTTCAAGTTAATTATCACTTAATTAAGATAATGGAATTGCAGGCAAAAATTCTGACTATAGTACACCATAGATGCTTGACTCCTCTAATTGGATATTGCAATGAAGGCACGACACTCATCTATAAATACATGCCCAATGGAAACTTGGCAGAGCATCTTTCAGGTTTCAAATATGATATAATATACATCTTAGAAGTTTAAATCATTGTTTCATTGAGTAATAATATTAAAATTTATATAGATGTTAATGTAGTAATTAAAAAATTATTTCCCCATGATTATCCAGATCCACTTTAATAACGTGATTTTTATGTGAAACCAAATACACCATATATTCATGGTCTTAAATTAGACAATATTAATACCTACTAATTAAAATTTCATCAATGATCATGGATGCAGATAAGAATAAACTTTTGCTAGGTTGGAAACAAAGACTTCAAATTGCTCTTGATTCTGCGATAGGTGAGGAAAAAAAAAATTACCAGTATATATGGTGTAATTACAAGCTTGACAACTTAACTGCTTTATTTGTAGGTTTGGAGTATCTCCATAATGGTTGTAACCCTCAAATTGTACACAGAGATGTTAAGACTAGCAATTTTACTTGACAAAGATTTTCGCGGTAAAATATCTGATTTTGGATTATCAAGAATCTTTTCAGATGAATGTGACACTCATGTGTCAACAATAATTGCAGGCACCCGGGATACCTTGACCCTGAGTAAGTTGTTATTTTTAACTACCATTTCAACCTTACAGTGAAAACACATTTTATCATACAAATCAATTTGAGGAATGGAATCAAATTTTATGCAAATAAATTACTTACTAGCTAATATTTTCATTAATTTAATTAGCCTGTCTTTAGTTAAATATTTACTAGTTTAATTAATTATGTTGATACATTGTTTGTCATGCAGATACTACAAAACAAACAAGTTGACTGAAAAAAGTGATGTTTATAGTTTTGGGATTGTTCTATTAGAAATACTTACCGGGAAGCCTGTTATCTTAAAAACCCATGAAAATACTCACATAATACAATGGGTAAATTCCATGTTAGCTACTGGAAATGTAATTGAAAGTATTGTGGATTCAAGATTAGAAGGAAAATATGACATTGAGAATGCAAGGAGAGTAATAGATGTTGCAATGGCTTGTGTAGCTCCGAGTTCTATTCAGAGGCCAACAATGAATCAAGTGATGATAGAATTAAACCAATGTTTGTCGTCCATGGAGAATCTTGGTAGTGCATCCAATGAAATCTCAATGGAGCTAATCAGCGGGGAGAGTTCTCTTGTGAGGTAGTAATTAATTTTACAAATTTGAAGGAATAATATAGGACTTTTGAGTATTAATTGATTTTTCCTAGCTTCCTAGTTTCATTTTATGGTCTTTACAAAGAGCAAGGTAGTTGTGAGGACGTTGAACATTGTATCACATTGCTATTATCATTTTTGCTTGTAATAAAATAGAATGAGAAATATTAACAACACACTTTGTACCACACTCTTTAAACAGATTTTCAAGTTTGTTAAAATTGGTTATATCATGGGGGTCACAGTGAGGATAGCGCAAAATACAACAAAAATAAAGTTTTTCATGGAGTCTAGGACACGAAAGTTTATTTATTTAAGAAAAGCATTTAAAAAAATCCTTAGAAACAAGTTGGCCTTTTAAAAAACAAAGTTGAATTCAATTGTCAGGTACAAGAAAGGTACTAATACTGTAAAATGTTTTATTTTAAAATAATTAATTACCTTTAATTATTGCTGCAAAATTTACTAATTTTAAAATACTTAGTTTATCCTTTTTTTTCTTATGAAAATTAACAAGGAAAAATGGGAATTTATTTTTATTATTTTTAATTATTATGTTTTATCACTAAGAACCACAGTCACGGGATTTGTCTTCGATGAAGAACATGTCAATTTCTAGTATATTTAATTTATTTTAAAATCACATTTTAAACGTGGATATGAATAAACATTAATTGCCACTAATTTTGTGGTGCCGCCTGTTAGCAACAAAGGAGAAGCAGTATCCATGAAGTACTGCCATTGAGGATTTTGGGGGAGAAGTTTCAAGAGACTAGAAGTGATCAATTTAGTAGAAAATGATAAAATTTAGCCTAGATCAATTTCAAATAGATACAGCAAACAAGCATGTTCATAGAATACAATACCATAATAGAATTGGAATTGTGTACCTGGAATGAGAGAATCATTCGGTTATGATTGCAAGTGAGAGTAATTGCTCCTTCCTGGTAGGACGCCAAAAAGACAGAGTACAGAGGGAAGGGTCTGTCATATGAACTGACTGATGGGTCACCAGTTCTATTCCTTACCAGTAGAGACTAGGGACCTCTCAACGGGCTACTGAACTGAACAGCCTAACCCATCACGGGCTATTCACAATAAAAGCCCAATATATATAATCCATCTTTACATGTGCTATAATTAAATAATTAATCTATAATTGATATTAATAATTCAAATAAATATAATTCTAAATAATTTATTAATGTTAATCCACAAAATATAATTAGATAATTAACATCTAACATTCTCCCACTTGAATAACATTAGTCAATTACCAGAACTACTAGGAATTATTAAAACCAAAGTATCAGTTATAGCCAATGCACATAACATTCAATAATTCCAAGAAATAAGAGCATTAACAGTATAAAAGATAGCATCCGATAGGGATACATACCATATGCTTATATTTCATAAAATGATAATAAGAGAAAGCATAATTCAATGAAACAATATGCTATCCAATAATGGTCCCAGCATCTTAGATGCTATAAGAGATATGATAATAAAAGTAAATTAACACATATCTCATAATATTGAGCAAATACAAATCAGACTCCCACTAACCCAAAATACCAAAAGACTTATACAAATACACATGAGTTATGAAAAACTACAATAATCAAGTCTTTGGTTAGTGAATTTACTAAAATGCTCAACACACGTGATAGTTGCTGTTAATGTCTTTTCGACACTAGTTCAAAACAACTCCTTTCACCATCACAATAGGCCACAAACCCGACACTATCCACATGAGTATAAGTGCACACAATAGCCCAGTATCAAGAGTAATTACATAAGGGGAAGACCCAATAACAAAAGTAATTACACTTGGGCTAAATCAAGAATGCTCGAGAACAGTTGACATTTAATTAATCTGAGTTTTACTATATAAGTGACTATGCATGTTCAAATAGAATAAATAAATTTAAACAAATCTCCCACTTGAACAACATAGGCACTTAATTTAAACAAAATAAAACTCAAGATTAATATAGACAAAAAATGTCAACAATGAGCAAGCACTTATAGCAATTGGTTCAAACAAAAGAATATAAGTACCTCAACAATGCAGAAAATCATACTCGATAGGAGTATTGATATCATACATGCAAGATACTCATACATCTTAACTTTATGAAAAATGTGGAATATCGGTTTAAGAAAATTACAACAAAGTTGCATACTAAAATAATCAAAGTGTCCTTCATAACACAATGGCCAAAATATAATAATAACATAGTCCACATAAACTCAAGTGCCTATAATAGCCCAATAACAAATAACTAAAGTAATTACATATGGGCATAACCCAATAACCAAAGTAATTACAAAATGGGCATACAAAATGGCATCAATGAGTAAGCACTTTACTGGTCCAAATAATAAGATTTACAAGTACCTTATTGATCCAAGAAATCATACTCGATAGGAGTATTAATTTCATATAAGATACTCGCAAATCTGTGACCTTATAAAATGTGGAACGTTGATCAAGAGAGAAGCACAATAAAATTGCAAGTCAAATGTGCAATACCAACAAAATAACCTTAGTGTACACTTAGTGTGCCTTACTGAGATTCAATAAAATTGCACATAAAAAATATATATACCCAACAATTTGTGCACAAGAATACATCTCAGTAATACGAAATGAGATTTCTTCCCAAAATCTCTAAGAGCATGTCATATGATTAAGTGCACATAAGAACACATGACAACCAAAAGCTCAAAATAATATATTAATACAAAAGTGCACACAAGAACATATAGCAATGCTATTGTCTCAAGACAACCAATTGTGTGTACTCCCACTAATCCATAATAATATAATATTACTAGGATTTTCATTAGAGTCAAATAATATTAAAATACTCTAATGTTATAATAACTAATAGTGGGATTATAATTTTTGCTAAGGTACTCATTATGAGTCTAAAACTCACAATTTTTCTCTCTTCAAAATTTGATATTAGAGAAAATATTGAAGCAAAGTCAACAGAAATGGTTATATAACAGAATATGAAACTCAACATAAAACCATAATAATGGTTTTGCAAAGGAGTTTCATAGTTAACCATATACTTTGCTTACAAAATGAAGGAAATTATAAATGTCCACTTGACATTACAAAATAGAAAATCTCCTTAAAAAATTATTGTAACACGCAATTTTATAAAATATGATGGCTATTTGAAAAAAAAATTACCAACATATGAGTGAGATTATAATCTCCAACATATTTCAAAATGAGATCATAGAAAATTCAACAACTCACTCCCATGACTCAAGTGTTACAATTTAAACAATAATAGCAAAGCACTCTTTAGCGGAAGCGGAAACAAAAGTGCACAAGACCCTTGACTATTATTGAGGATACAATAAAATTTAAGAAGTCTCTAACTCCCACTGTTCTTATAATTACAAAATTACAAGATAACAATATTGTATATACAAAATTCATCCATATATCCCAAAATTTTAAGAATGATACTTGTTATTTCAAAATAGCTTTAATAAGTCTATAGTTTGACATACCATCGATTATAAGAAAGATTAATGGTATGCAATAGAGAAATTAATCTCTTCAAACAATAACAAGTTAATTTGGGACATCAACATATTGTCTGGCACCGATAATATAAGACAATAACATGGAGTTTAACTATAATGTTCTCAAAGAGACTTAACAAACAATATCCTCAATATAAAGTCTTGACAATAAAGGGTAACATGTAATTTTTTAAAGAGAGAAAATACTACAAATTTTGCTTGACAAAATCATAACTTAATATATAGATTTCTCCCACTTGATAGAGAAATAATTAAATAAATCATATAATATGAAAATCATATAAAAAAATATTTAAAATTATTTCTCTATCACACAATGATCATGTCAAGCAATGTCATACCGATAGGGTATGTCCATCACCTACACAATTCAATTCAACTTATCTCAATAAAATAATTTTCTAAAAATTAGGTCGAATTCAAAATATTAATAGAAATGGGCTAACACCAAAATAACAAAGAAACATTTAATATGCATAATATCTTATGCTAATACAAAATTAAATGAATTTGTGTGTCTAGCCAAAATAATAAAGTGCCCATTAACCAAAATTTCTTATTTACAAGAATCCTGCTTAAGGATCCTGAATCACAATAAATAAGAAATAATAAATTATACAATATACAATTCTCATGTCTCAAAATAAAATCCTAATACCGATAGGGTATTAAAATAAAAATTTTGACATGAGTTAAACACCAATATATTGCATAAAACCAAATCACATTAATAATAATACACCGATAGGGTATAATTATTATTAGTGCAATATAAATATAATTTAAAATAAGTAATTTCCATAAAATTTTGCACAATTGTACCCACGATAGGCGAGCTCACAATTATACAAAATATAAAAATCATGCCAAACATAATTTAATTAAATAAATAAATTGCATGATTAACAAACTATATGTATTATAAATACATAAATATGATTTCAAAATGGCCCAAAAATTATTTCATAACACTTGGCTCACTACCAGAGAGAGTAAAATATGCCAAAAACTCTCTAATAAAATATGAAATATACACAAAAAATTTCAGGCCAAAATTCTGAGAGTAGCATTTCCAAATTATAAATTACTCTCAAAATAATTAAATAAAATACCTCCAGGTATCCAAAAAATCACAAAAAAATATACCAAAAATTTATAAAATTAATTAATTAATTTTGGTATAAAAAAAAAATTTTTCGGGCCAAAATAGAGCACACACGCGCCCCACGCGCCTGGCCCCGCGAGTGGGCAGGCGCGTCACTATTCATCTCCACCTTCACCCGCTTTGGTGTAAACGGGTCGAACTCTACCCAGTTTCTACCCAAAGCAATATCCGACTATTTTGGGAACGGAAGGCCGCAATTTTCCGGCCATATGACCGCCTCTTTACGGTGGTTCGAAGCCCTCAATCAATTTCATCGTTCAGCTTCTCAGTTTTGTGAATTTTCAGATAGAAAACGGAGAGATTTATCGAATCCGCGAACAAAAGACTCGTTCGCACGCGGCAATTCTGGTGACAGTTGGCCGCAATTTTCCGGATACAGGACCGCCTCTTCACGGCGGTCTAAAGCCCCAACTCAATTACCGGAAAAGTTCATTCATGTGGGAGAATTTACTGATCAAAGAAATTGGGGTTTGATAGTTCGAAACCCGGAAGAGAACGAAAATTCTCCAAATTTTTCAAATGATTCGTTCTCAAAATGTGCAGATTTATAAGATATACAGAGACAAACAAAAAACCCCAAACCAATTTCGAAAAAATTGGCTCAATTGTGAGATCAAAAATGGGTTTAAGCGTTCGAACCAATGAAGAAAACGGTTTAATTCTCGCGAAATACACAATGAAATCGCACCAAAATTTGGCTTATCATTCGAAATTGTATGGGTAATAAAACCCCTAAATCAATTTTGTGTTTCGAAGGCCAAAAGCGAGAATCAAAATTTCGAGCGTTTCGCGAAAGAGAGAAGAAAAGCGATTCTGTTATTCACAACATACCACAGAGTATGTACACAGTATGATAATCCAGAATAATTTTGTAATTTTAGGTTATTGATTCTATAATCAAGAACACCCATAATCTGTATCTTATAAGGCTCTGATACCAATTGATAAAATTTAGCCCAGATCAATTTCAAATAGATACAACACAAACAAGCATGTTCATAGAATACAATACCATAATAGAATTGGAATTGTGTACCTGGAATGAGAGAATCATTCGGTTATGGTTGCAAGTGAGAGTAATTGCTCTCTTCCTGGTAGGACGCCAAAAAGACAGAGTACAGAGGGAAGGGTCTGTCATATGAACTGACTGATGGGTCACCAGTTCTATTCCTTACCAGTAGAGACCAGGGACCTCTCAACGGGCTACTGAACTGAACAGCCTAACCCATCACGGGCTATTCACAATAAAGCCCAATATATATATATATATATATATAATATATATATAATTCATCTTTACATTATGTGCTATAATTAAATAATTAATCTATAATTGATATTAATAATTCAAATAAATATAATTCTAAATAATTGATTAATGTTAATCCACAAAAATAATTAGAGATAATCTAACATTCTCCCACTTGAATAACATTAGTCAATTACCAGAACTACTAGGAATTATTAAAACCAAAGTATCAGTTATAGCCAATGCACATAACATTCAATAATTCCAAGAAATAAGAGCATTAACAATATAAAAGATAACATCCGATAGGGATACATACCATATGCTTATATTTCATAAAATGATAATAAGAAAGCATAATTCAATGAAACAATATGCTATTCAATAATGGTCCCAGCATCTTAGATGCTATAAGAGATATGATAATAAAAGTAACTACACATATCTCATAATATTGAGCAAATACAAATCAGACTCCCACTAACCCAAAATACCAAAAGACTTATACAAATACACATGAGTTATGAAAAACTCCAATAATCAAGTCTTTGGTTAGTGGATTTACTAAAATGCTCAACACACGTGATAGTTGTTGTTAATGTCTTTTCGACACTAGTTCAAAACAGCTCCTTTCACCATCACAATAGGCCACAAACCCGACACTATCCACATGAGTATAAGTGCACACAATAGCCCAGTATCAAGAGTAATTACATAAGGGGAAGACCCAATAACAAAAGTAATTACACTTGGGCTAAATCAAGAATGCTCGAGAACAGTTGACATTTAATTAATCTGAGTTTTACTATATAAGTGACTATGCATGTTCAAATAGAATAAATAAATTTAGCCCAGATCAATTTCAAATAGATACAACAAACAAGCATGTTCATAGAATACAATACCATAATAGAATTGGAATTGTGTACCTGGAATGAGAGAATCATTCGATTATGGTTGCAAGTGAGAGTAATTGCTCTCTTCCTGGTAGGACGCCAAAAGACAGAGTACAGAGGGAAGGGTCTGTCATATGAACTGACTGATGGGTCACCAGTTCTATTCCTTACCAGTAGAGACCAAGGACCTCTCAACGGGCTACTGAACTGAACAGCCTAACCCATCACGGGCTATTCACAATAAAAGCCCAATATATATATATAATCCATCTTTACATTATATAATCCATCTTTATATAACTCACAAACACATCGTCATGTTTTAGGTGGCTATATATGTAGCTAAAGGAACAATTTCTGATTCAACCTGCAATGAAGTTGCTCTTTCGTTATTCCCCTGAACCATCTCCAATGATAGATATTCCATTAACTCTACCAATATTTGGCTCATGTCTAGCCTTTCAGCTGCTGTTTGTGAAGTGCACAACATGGCAATCTCTACAACTTTCCATGCAGAATCGATACTGAATTCCCCCTGCAACCTCGGATCAACAATGTTTTGAATATCTCCTTTTTCAACTATGGGAATAACCCATTGAAGTATGTGAGTGGTTTTTCCAGATGTTATTGCTAGTGCCTCTTGGCCAGTGATCAACTCAAATAGAATTATACCAAAGCTGTAGATATCACTTTTCTTATTTGAGTTTCCAGTTCTCAGGAACCTATTAAGAAAGAAAACAAAATAAGTGGCATAATTAATCCTTATATGCTTAATTTTTGCTTCTTTTCACTCTATTAATTCCTGGATTATATATAAATTATCAAGCGAAATAATTAAAGAGGTAATTTAATTTTTTATACTATTACTCTGGATCAACATAACCTGGTACCAGCAGGGCGAGTTGATATATGAGAATCAATATCGTTACTAAAAGCTCTGCATAGACCAAAATCAGCTATTTTGGCATGCATGTCTTGATCTAGTAGTATGTTGGAAGTGTTCAAATCTCTGTGGATAAGAGGTGGTGTGCAACCATTATGCAGATAATCTAGCCCTGAGTCAAAATCCATATAAAATGTTAGGCAAGAGTACAAGAGGAAAGAAGCATATATTGTCATAATTAAATATAAGCGAATTGTATACCATGTGTTGCATCAACTGCAATATTAAGTCTCTCATTCCAGTTCAAGACATTTGGATTTTCCACTGCATACAAATTGAAATTCTTACTTTTATTTTGGTTCATATGCAGGGAAAAAAGAAATAGACATCACTCTTGCAATTCTGTAAAATTAAGTACTCTTCAAGATGAAATTAAATATAAGCATAATTCATTCCTTTTGGCCTATCTTGCAGCCTTATTCATAATCCTTGTTATGATATCATAAATCATTGTGTACCAAAAAGTGTACCTAGATCTGCATTCCACCTTGTGGACAAAAGATAAATTACTACTAGTACCTGATAAGTGTTGTTGGAGATTTCCATTGGCCATGTATTCATAAATCAATGCTTTGGTTTCATCTTCATCGCAGTACCCAATGAGAGAGACCAAATTTCTATGATGAACGGTCATTAGAAGTTGTGCCTGCATTTTAAATTTTAGTTCTACCAAAGTTAACTGGAAAGATATTGCAGGATTCTCCACATAAATATTACTTCACTAAAATTAAATTGACTTTACTGTACGTGTTCTAACATGAATGAAATCTCTAACCTCTGATCGAAATTCCTTATAACCTTGCATTGATGATGGTGACAGCAACTTAACAGCAACTTCAATGTGATCTTGTAGAAAGCCATAATAAACTTTTCCAAATCCTCCTTCTCCAATAATAGTTTTCAAGTTATCAGTAATACTGAGAATCTCAGTGTAACTAAATGTTTGAAGTTTTGATTTCAATGAACCCCCTTTTTAGAATCAGAACGCACAACTACAGCAGTAAAATTGAAACATGTAAATATGTGAAAAAGAAAAAAAAAAAAAATGAATGATCATAGAGAATTTCTTTTCTTTAAAACAAAAAATGAAAATAAAAATATTTTCTCAAAATGAACTCATTAAGATTTCCATAATTATATATCTATTGTAGACCAGGGACCAAGCTATAGAATGAAGGCAATAGAGGAAAAAATTATACATATTTCTTCATGCAATAGTATCTGCTAAATATTCACGGTGAACTAATTATACATGGCTCATTTTTGTCCTGAAGAGTAGTACCTTTTTGTCCTCTGAGTATCCAAAATCCAAGAGAAATGAAGAGGTTACAATTAAAGCTGAAAGCGATGCAACAAGTGGTACGACAATGTTCTTCTTTTTGCATGAATCCGTCATACAAAGATCAGGATTGTTAGCCACACTGAAGGAAGTCAAAATGCCATGATATTAGTTATCATATCCTTGATAATTATTGCTTTACATACTATTTCGTCCAACAATTACTACCCACACATCAAACAACACCTAAGTAAGTTTTAATAAAAAGAACACTATTTTACTTACACTATGTTTGATGTTACAATTTTTTACCTGTTGTGTACTTCATTGCTGCATTACATTAAGCTAAAGAATGAACTCTATTGTCACTTCATGTAATTGATTATAGCAGCAATGCAGTACACAACAAGTTAGAAAATATCAAATCAAATACTGTATTAGAATTAGAAATTAACCTTAATTTCAATGTTATATCTGCCTTTTCCTTGAGAGCCTTAGGAATTGGACCAGAAAGCTTGTTCCCTGTTAGATTACTGCAAAGACAGTGGTGAATTATATATACATGTATATATCGCTCGGGTGCCTGGGAGGGAAAATTAATTATCAAGTTAATAGGTATTGAGAAGAATATTACAAACTTACAGAACTTATTTTAACTTTGGCAATTCTGCCAGAAATTCCGGCAGAGGTCCTTCCAACTCGTAGTTTGACAAATCCCTGGAACATACATGGTAACACTTTATTGATGAAATTCTCTGAAATTAGGAACTGTCCTGTAAACTTGTCTAGCAAGTTGGCATGGTGTTGTTAGTGAGACTTGTAATTAACCAATTTTTAGGTATATATTGGAATTTAGAACACAAAATGAATCAACAATAAATTAAATTGATTACTCACAGGAATACTAGTTATGTAAGATATGAAAATGAAGTATTTATCTCCCCTGTCAGTTTGCTTGAGCTTAGATTCCTGTCATGATTATTTAAGATTAATAACATTAAAATTCATATTTGTCAACAAGACATTTGAACCTAAAGTACATGTAATTAAGCTAAGTACACTACTCACAAAGATATGATCCTTGGACTGGTGTCAGAGCTGCAAAGGAGACCCTCCCATGCATATTGCTTTGGAAGACAGGGGTCTCCTTGCCAACTCAATCTGGAGATCTGGTAGGCACTTTTGATATCTAGCATAGCACCAACTAAATGTTGTGCAAGTAACATAAATAGAGAGAGGGGTAAGTAAGAGGCGCACAAATAAATAATTCATATTGTACTATACTATACTATACTATATAACTATATGTGTGTATATGTAGTAGTAGTAGTAAACAACACACGGACACATATATAACAATATAACATACCATCTCGAGCATCTGTTGGTGAGTCAAGTTCTGTTATCAATTTATAGATCTCCAAGGCGTTGAGGATAGGGGAGCACCCGATTGGGATGTCACAGTAATGTTAAATTGAACAAAACCCTGAGTTACATAGTTGAGACTAATGGGCTTCAAGTATTCAAGAACCAAAGGGTGTGAGAGGATGGTTTTGGAGTTAAGGGTGATGTTAATTATTCTTTTCTTGGCATGTGGGAGTTGCTCAATTTCAAGAAAGTGGAAGTAGACATAATACTGATAAGGCCTGTCGAGGGGCTCATCAAAGGCAGAATCATCGTCAAATTGTAAGGAGTAGGAAGCATTCCATTATTGGGCTGCACTCTTCCATACTTGGGCTGGCAATTTATAAGCATCAGGACCAACATCAATCGATTCTTTCAATTCCAATGCCAATGGGTACCAACCGCTCTTATTGTAATTTGGATCACACCGCCACATCCGATCATACACGTCATCTTTGTACCTAAAGAATCTTTTGGACACGAAGAAAGCAAATCGAAAGATTGATTGTCTCCCTTTAGTGATTGTTAATGATAGAAGTGGGACATTATCTCATCAATAAATCACTTACACACTAGAGAAAAAATGAAAAAGAGAGAAGAGAATTCTTAACTTGCAATTCTAATTTGAATTGAATTGAATTGATACATATGGTGCAACAAACCAAGCCTTTTATAGACAAATGAAATACAATAAAAATATTAGATGCCTAACAAACCAAAGTAGAAATATTAGATGCCTAACAAAACATGTTCTTATCCAAGAGAAAAATTACAAAACTAAACTATTCATATAACATGCAAGCTATACTATTCATTAACATGCTTTCAACTACTAAATCAATTCAAGATTTGCAACAAAACTTTTGGCATGGTGGCTTGATTTGTTCACATTGCATGCCTTAGCTTGATTTATTGATATGCTGACATTGCCTCCCTTAAATCAAGCATGTATCATTCCGAGCATTTTCTTCAACTTGTAAAATAACTCAGTTTTCAGTGGCTTTGTAAAAATATCTACAACTTGTTCTTCAGTTGGACAATACTCAATCACCACTTCTTTCAGCTACCAACTCTTGGATCTTGTGAAACCGAATATCTATATGCTTGGACCGTCCATGAAAAAATGGATTTTTGCATAGTGCAATGGCAGAGTTGTTATCACAAAATATCCATGTAGGAGTATCCTGCTTCTGATGCATCACTTCTAGAAGTCTTCTCAGTCATACTGTCTGTGTAGCACAATTGGCTGCAGCTATATACTCTGCTTCGACGGTTGAGAGTGCAACAACTGGTTGTTTCTTTGAGGACCACGATATTGCGCCAGTGCCTAGATGAAATGCGTACCCTGACGTGCTTTTTCTTGTTTCTATATCTCCTGCACAATCACTATCTGTATATCCAACAAGATTCACAGTAGTATTATTGGCATAAAAAATTCCATCGGTCAGAGTACCCTTGATGTATCTCAGAATTCTTTTGGCTCCTTGCATGTGATAAACACGTGGCTCTTCCATAAATCTGCTGAGCAATCCAACTCCAAAAACAATGTCTGACTTGGTTGCAGTCAAATATCTCAAACTTCCTATCAAGCTCTTATAATAGGTTGGATCTACCTTCTTGCCATCAGTTTCTCTTGTTAATTTCAACTTTTCTTCAACGAGAGTGAAAATCGGCTTTGAATTCTCCATCTAGAATTTCTTCAAAATATCACCAGCATATTTCTTCTGAGATATGAAAATTCCATCATCTTGCTGATTGACCTCAATGCCGAGAAAGTACGACATTAGGCCTAAATATGTCATTTCAAAGCATTTAATCATAGCCTCCCTGAATTCTGCAATAATCTTTGGATTATTTCCAGTAAAGATTAGATCATCAACATAAAGGCACACAATAAGAATATCATCTGGACCAACAACTTTAATATGTAAAGTGTGCTCAATTGGGCATCTTTGAAATCCATGTTGCACAAAACAAGAGTCAATCTTTTTGTACCACGCTCTGGGTGCCTGTTTCAAGCCATACAATGCTTTCTTCTTCAATCTGTAGACCTTGTCTTCTTTTCCTTCAATCACATATCGTGCAGGCTGTTCAACATACACCTCTTCTTCCAAAGTACCATTTAGAAAAGCAGATTTAACATTCATTTGGTGTATTTTCCAATTATTTTGAGCTGAGATAGATATAATCATACGAATTGTATCTAATCTCGCAACAGGAGCAAATACCTCAAAATAATCAATACCTGGCTTCTGCTTGTATCCTTTTGCCACCAACCTTGCTTTAAAACGATCAATTTCTCCATTAGGCTTGTACTTTGTTTTATACACACATTTCACTCCAATTGGCTTCTTATCTACTGGCAAGTCTATCAGCTCCTATGTTTCATTCTTCTCAATTGCATGGATCTTAGCATCCATGGCTTTTCTCCAATTCTGATCATTTGCAGCTTCTTCGAAAGTCACTGGCTCATAATATGCAAATAAAGCAAAGTTGATAATTTCTTCATCAGATGGGTCATTATCATTACCCACAACATAATCCTCCAATCTGGCTGGTAGTCTTCGTTGCCTCTGTGGCCTGCTTGATGTTTCTGGCTCATCAGTTGCTGGATCTTGATGTCCATTCTCTTCTTCACACAACCATCTGGAATTACCACCGGCTGCTTTTGGACTTTTGGAGACCAGTCCCACATTTCTTCTTCATCAAATGTCACATCTCGGCTAATAATCACCTTCTTTGTCTCTGGATTGTAAAGTCTGTATGCCTTTGAATTTGTGCAGTAGCCAGTAAACACACATTTTTTCTCCTTTATCATCAAGCTTCTTCCTTAATTGATCTGGTACATAGGCATATGCCACACACCTAACAACTCTGAGGTGCCGGATAGAAGGTCTCCTTCCACTCCAGGCTTCTTCTGGTGTTTTGTCACAAACACTCTTTGTTGGACACCTATTCAAGATATAAACAGCAGTAGCAACAACTTCTGCCCAGAATTCTCTAGGCATTTGTTTTGCTTTCAGCATGCACCTCACAATGTCCATGATTGTCCTGTTCTTCCTTTCGGCAACTCCATTCTGTTGGGGAGTGTACCTGGTTGTTAATTGATGATGAATTCCATGTTGCTCAAAAAATCTGCACAAACGAGGTATTCTTGACCTTTGTCTGTTCTCAATGCTTTAATCTTGCAGCCACTTTGTTTCTCCACAAATGCTTTAAATGGCTTAAAGGCATCACAAGCTTCTGATTTCTGCTTCAAAAAATACACCCAAGTCTTTCTGCTGAAATCATCAATAAAGGTAATAAAATACTTACTACCACCATGTGATAGGATTTCAACCGTGCACAAGTCTGAGTGAACAATCTCCGGTGGCTTCCTTGCTCTCCATGACTTTCCTGTAGGAAATGATTCTCTGTGCTTCTTTCCCAATTGGCAAGTCTCACATACACTATTAGGGATATTTACAACGGGAAAACCAGACACATATTCTTTCTTTGACAGATAATTCAATCCAGAGAAATGAAAATGACCAAAGTGCATATGCCACAGCCAATCATCATCTGATATTATAGAAATCAAACAAGGAAATCTTTCATGTTGAAACTTCAAAGGGAATAGGCGGTTAGGAGTCATTTTTACCTTGCAATAAATCTCTCGTTCTTGTCAATCAACATGCAGTACCTATGTGTATTTGCATGTTGTAGCCTTTCTCTGATAGTTGTCCCATACTCAATAGATTATGATGAAGTCTAGGAGCATAGAAAACATCAGAGGAAGTTTTGGGATCCATCCTTCAATCTGATAACAACTTGGCCTTTTCCTAGAATTGGAATATTGGTGTTGTTACCAAATTTTACAGTAGAAGTCACTGTTTCATCTAGAGAAGAAAATATCTCCCTTTTCCCACACATATGGTTACTACTACCCATATCTAAATACCAGATGTTTTCACCTTCAGAAAAATTACTACTTGCCAAAAATAAACTTTGTGGATTAGAATTCTCACCAACATCCTGATACTGGTTTTCTGCTATGTTTGCCTGTTGTTTGTATCTGGAATCTGCAACTTTGTGTCCGAACTTCCCATAATGATAACAATTAATTTGCTCTTTCTTGGTAATTATTACCTCTTCCTCTTCCACGGTTGGAGTATCTAAAGTTGTTTCCTCCTCTTCCTTGGTTGAAATTGCCACGTTCTTCTCTGAAATTTCCATGACCCCTGCCTCTATAATTTCCTCTTCCTCCATTATTGAAATGTCACGGCTTCTACCTTCTATGGTTTGATTGGATTCAGCAACGTTGTTGAGGTTCACCTGACTTTTCAAGGCTTCTTCATGTACTTTTTCCGTCTTCTCCAGGATTCTGCTCACGTAGCTTTCAATGCTTCCTTGCAATTCTGCTACCTGCATGCTATCTGTGTCGTGGGACTCAATTATTGTAGTCACTGGTACCACATGGTCAAACTTCATTGGCATATGTACGTAATATTTTCTCCACCACTTTACTGTCAGGAATATCTTCTCCATACACCCTCATCTTATTTACAAGGTTAGAAACACGTGAAAAATATTGTCCATTGTTTCTGAACCTAGACATTTCATACCTTTCATATTCTCTACACATGGATTGTAACTTGGATTTATGGGCTTTCTCCACTCCTTTATATGACAGCTTCAAGATGCCTCACACTTCTTTAGCAGTTTTGGCATTTGTTATTTTACCAAAAACTGAGTAATCTACTCCTTGATGGATTTGTGTCAGAGTCAGTTGATCATGCCGTCGAGCAACATCGTCGACTTCTTTTTGCATACTCGGTTCAACATAGCTCCAAATATTATGAGCTTTCAAATGGGTAGCCATTAATAGTGCCCAATAATTATAATCCAGTTTCTCATCTAATTTGGGACTGGACAAGACAATATTATAGTTTGTCATATCTCTCTCACACACTGACTCAAAAAAATATGAAAGTGAGATACTCTTGTTCCTCACACACTCTTGATTTTTTTTACACTCACACTACCAGGCTCTCAAGCTCTGATACCAATTTAATACCAATTTGCACCACGTGAAACAATCGCATATTGGTATCCAAAGTTGATTATGTACCCATTCTTTTTACGGGTTTTTCTATCTCATTTTTTTATCTCTCTCTTTAATTCTCGTTCATTATATTACCCATTTATCTTTATTGACTTTTTAAAGTCCCACGGTGAATTAAAGAGATAATGTTAAATAATACTTCATTTGGTCCTTTTTTATAAAATATTTTTTACAAGTTTTTCTGGTCCTTTTGATAAGACCATTATAATTTCAATACATCAATTATTATCATTTTTCTTAGAGTAAACTAACAAATTGGCCCTGACTTTTTTTAGGGTCATGCAGTTAGTTCCTAAGAAATAAAAACCTCACTATAGTCCCTGACTTCTTTTTTTTTTCACTATAGTCCAACTATATATTTCCCGTTAATTTTTTTTATGATGTATCACGTTTCGTGATACTGTGTCCACACTATTTGCCATCGGGGCCACAAAAAATAAAGTCATTGGAGTTGAGACATTCCAATGGAAAAGGGGGAGAAGAGAGAAAGGGGGAAATAGGGAAGCACACAACGGTTGGGAGTTAATTAAAGCCTTTCAAGTTATAAATTTGACAAAATCCCATCATTTTTGTGTCATAGTGGGACACTATAGTGACAACAGTAAGATCGACAGAGTGTCCCTAAACGTGACACGTCGTAAAAAAAATTAACGTGAAACACACAATTGGACTATAGTGAAAGAAAAAACAAGAAGTCAGGGACTATATATATTGGAGTTTTCTAATTTTTAGGGACTAAATTGCATGACCCTCTAAAAAGTTACAGACCAATTTTCTAGTTTACTCTTTTTCTTATTTATCATTATTAACTTTAACATCTTTCCAACTATCAATGGTAGTGGAGTTAGTCAATGATATTAAATAAGGTAAAATAGAAAGTTAAACTATTTTTTAAAACTCCAATAAAATTAACTAATTTTAACCAATTTTATGGTGTGTGTAATTCGCTTAAGTGTACTTTATAAAAAAATCGAAAGGAGTAATATATAAGTTATTGGACAATTATCATCATAACTTTTGAGATTGAGTAAGCTCGGTCTAAATTTAATTAAAATAATATTAGAATTAACCATTCTTAAACCCGTTCTTAACCCACCCGTAGTCCTACAAAATTTAAGATGTCTCACAGTGTATGAGTGTGAGAGAGAGAAATCGTGAGGGTGAGAAAAATAGAGAGAGAAGCGAATTTGGAATGGTAATGGTTTTCATTCTTCCTATTCTCAACAGTATACCTTTTTTATTGGAAAAAGACAAATATAATGGTTTATTTTTTTTGTTTTCATTGGTAATTCGCTTGTCTCATGCAAATCTAAGAAACAAACTAATTGATTGTAAACCATAAGGTTCGATTTTACAAGGACCTTAGAAATTTCTGACTGAGATGGCATTTTTTTCTTGATAACAAATATTCTTCTTTTTTTTTTCAATACTTTTCTTTTCTTTTCTTTTCGCTATTTTCTTTTCTTTTTCTATTTTCTTTGGAATTCGAATACTGAGTAAATAAGATAGAAAGATAAAAAATTCTATTCTTGACAAAAATGATATTCAACCTTGGAATACTGAAAATAAGTCACATATATTTCAAGTAGTACGTAGAGGAAAATAGGTTTTTGAACTAAATAGAAGAAGTAGGAAAATTAGAAGAGATAGAAGGTAGGCGTCACACTTTCAAGACTTGAAAGATAAGCCCTTGAAGATACACACACAAGTATAAGCAAAAACTTGGTATATTTCATCTCCTTCTTGCATGCATGAAGCATGTATTTATAGAGTTTACAAAGTGAAATAGGGTCATGTATTCAGCTGCATATTCATGCCCCAAAACTACCAAAAATACCCCTTACACACTTCCCATGCAACCCTAATTTAACTACTAGGAATTAAATAAATTAAGCTAATAAAACTCAACCCTAACTAGCTTATTTGGCCGCAATTTTCATGCAGATTCCTTGGCACTTGTGGCTGCATTATTACATGAAATGTAAACCACAAAACATGGATTAAAATGGCTCTTGATTCAGCCAATAAGTGGCCACACAAAACAGCCCATAATTCTTCAAGAATCCATCAATTTTGTAACTCCCTTTTCATTGTTGGCCGCCCACTTGATTGCCCATTCATTCAGCCATTTACATCCACCATAAACCCTATTTGATGACACATGAATCAGCCTTGAATTGCACATGTTGGCCCGCACAATATAAAGGCATATAACTCAGTCATTTACTCAATTGTTGGTCGCAACATTGAAGGAATATAACTCACCCTTCCATGCACATGTAGCCGCCCACCTTTTGCTTGTTGGAAGGTCTTCATGTGGCTTCAAAATGGACCAGGTTCATGCACCAGAAACAAGTCTTCCTAACGGCTAGTAGACAAGGTTTTAATGCAATTATGACCTTGTTTTGTAACCACCAGAATAGGAAACGTAACACCAGAAATTAAACCCTTGTGTCTTATAACTCCCACAAGTTTATTGAATCAACATAAATCAAAATAATCAGCAATTTAAATAATATGTTGGCCGCCCCACATGGCCCTCATCCATGATAAACGATGGCTCTTCAACTGGTAGTTGCATTAAAGGCAACTGACACTTCATCAATGGTTCCTCCTTCTTCAACTTGAATGCAATTAATGAAATGGTCATTGTCATTAATGCTCTTTATGTTTTGAAGTTGGACTTCTTTGATGACAAGTTGTAGTGTCTCCTTTGCCTTCCTTGCCTGCGCCCTTGTCATGGGTCCCCCCTAGCCTTCAAGTGCCTTGTCATGGGTCATGTCCTCATCACTAATGTTAGTTGATCATCTGCTGAAGCAAAATACAGATCTCTTGCTACTGTTACTAGTGAGCTTACTTGGATTTCTAATTTGCTCCAAGAATTTGGTGTTTCTCCTAAACCCATTATGGTGCATTGTGATAACCAGGCTGCTATCTACATAACTACTAATCCTACTTTTCATGAGAGGACCAAACATATTGAGTTAGATTGTCATTTTGTGCGTGAGAAAGTTAATGATGGGTTGATTAGACTTGTCCATATTCCTCCTCACAACATATTTACCAACCCTTAGCCTTCACACTATTGTCTACTTTTCTGTTAAGATGGGTATTCACAATATCTATCTCCCATCTTGAGGGGAGTATTACAGTTAGTTTCTGTTAGCAACTGTTAGTACTTTTCTGTTTCAGTTTAGGTAAGCTTGTTATCTATAATAGTTGTATTCCTTCTTTTCATTTCACTGATTCAATGAGAAATTGTTTTTCTCTCAATTCTTCTGTTATTCTGTCAGTTTCTATAAAAATTGGCTGGGCACTGGGCAGACCATGACATCTTTCTAGATTTCATCCATATAGATAATGCGTTGGTTGGAGCAACTACATTTACTCTCACAGAAAGCTTTCCAATAATTCATTTGAATAACAGGGTCATCTTTGACACGGTAAGGCACACGATTTGTGCAATTTATATATGCATCGATCAAATTTTGGGTTTGAGAGTAAAACGCTAAACATTTTTTTTTTTTTTTGCTTTTTTCCATGCACATTGTTCTTACATAGATAGATAGAATTTCATATAGGAAGCAAACCGTACTTTCAACTAAGCATCACTCCTACTATATATAGTTGTTGCATATATAGCCCTAGAAAACTTTAAAAATAGTACAGATTATGACATAAACGAGGAACTATACTAAGACATAATGAGCAACGCCAAAATATATAGCATTAAGAGATCATCTTATAGTATATGGTAGCTAGTCTACCTAGCGAATGGAGCAGTTTCCAAGTCAATCTGCACAGAAGTAGTCAATTCAATTGTAGTTCTTCCACTTTCACGATTTCTCTGAACCATCTCTAAAGATAGACATTCCTTTAGATCCACCAGTATTTGGCTGATGTCTGGCCTTACAACTGCAGTTGTTGAAGTGCATGACATGGCAATCTCTACAGCTTTCCATGCAGAATTTATACTGAATTCTCCCTTCAACCTCCGATCAACAATGTCTTGAATATCTCCTTTTTCAACTATTGGAATAACCCATTCAAGTATGTGCATGTTTATGTTTTTTCCAGGTGCCCTTACTAATGCTTTTTGGCCAGTGATTAACTCAAATAGAATTATCCCAAAGCTGTAGATATCACATTTCTTATTTGAGTTTCCGGTTCTCTGAAATCTGTCAACAGAACAAACAATATATTAATTCAATTGCATAATTGATCTCTAAGCTAATGTATTAATTGTTTCATCTATAATAATCAACTGGGAAATGATAAGGATGGAAGCAGGGTGTGTGCACTATATATAATGTAATATAGCTCTAAACAAGCTAACATTGTATCAAAAACTAGTCTGAGAGCCGATTTCTAAGCCATGAAATCCATTGCTTTAACTAAAAGTTTATGAAAAGTAAATACTAGAAAAATATTGAACTATTTGCAAATATATATGATTTTCATACTTACTCTGGATCAACATAACCTAGTGTACCAGCAGGGCGAGTCGATACATGAGAATCAATATCATTACCGAAAGCTCTACTTAGACCAAAATCAGCTTATCTTGGCATTCATGTTGTGATCTAGTAATATGTTGGCAGTTTTCAAATCTCTATGGATAAGAGGTGGTGTACAACCATTATGTAGATAATCTAATCCTGAAAATTCATATGAATTATTAGGTAAGAGTAGCAACACATTGTGTCATAAATAGAAATATAATCAAATTGTATATATATATACCCTGTGCTGCATCAACTGCGATATTAAGTCTCTCAGTCCAGTTTTAAGACTTTTGGATTGTCCACTGCATACAATACATAGTAAGATACCCACTTTATTTTGGTTCATGGGAAAAAAAGAATAGGCATCATACTTGCAGTTCTATAACAACACACAGAGAAACAAAGCAAAGGCAAAATTCCTTCTTCTTTTGGCCTCCCTGCTTTATTCATAATCCTTGTCACGATATCATGTATGTATATCATTATTATTATGTACTAAAACAGAGCAATCATGTCAGTTTAGGTAATAAAAAATGGTTCTCACTAACGTTAAACTTTAAAACATAAATAAGTTGGATGTACTAAATTTGTTATACATGCTGATGGATTACTTGATCACAAAATATAAATTACCTGATAAATGTTGTTGGAGATTTCCATTGGCCATGTATTCATAAATCAATGCTTTAATTTCACCTTCATCGCAGTACCCAATTAGAGAGACTAAATTTCTATGATGAGCAGTCATTAGAAGTTGTGCCTGCATTTTAATTTTAGCTCTACCGAAGTTAACTGGAGAAATATTACAAGATTCTCCATATATATATATATATATATATATATATATATATATATATATTACTTCATTAAAATCAAAATTGAATTTATTGTGTTCTAACTTGAAAGCAATGTCTAACCTCTGATCGGAATTCCTTATAACCTTGCATTGATGACCGTGAAAGCAACTTAACAGCAACTCGAGTGTGATGTTGTAGAAAGCCAAAGTAAACTTTTCCAAATCCACCTTTTCCAATAACAGTTTTGAAGTTATCAGTAATGTTGAGAATCTCATTGTAACTGAATGCTTGAAGTTTTGATTTCAATGAATCCCCCTTCTTTGAATCAGAACGCACAACTACAGTAGTAAAGAAAATCTAAGTTAAAACATGTAAAGATGTGAAATGGAAAAAAAAAAATTCAAACATGTAAAGGCTTTCATTATTTTATATCTAATGTATACCAAGGGGTCAAGCTAAAGAGTGAAGAAAATATAGGACAAAATTCTAGCAGGACCAACTTGTCCATGCAATAGCATTTGCAAACAAAAAATTATATTACATATATAAAGTACTTTTTCGTCTTCTGTATATCCAAAATGCAAGAGAAATGAAGAGGATTAAATTAAAGCAGAAAGTGATGCAACAACAAGTGGTACAACAAAGTTCTTCTTTTTGCATGGATCCGTCATACAAAGTTCAGGATTATCAGCCACACTGAAAGAATTCAAAATGCCATGATATTAGTTATCACTTGATGATCTTTTTGCATCATATAATATAATATTTGGTCTAGAAACCACCATGATAATGGATAAAAAGAAAGGATTAATTAAAAATTGAGCTTAGAGAGAAAGGCATATATAGGATTAATTAAAATATATCCTCTCTAATACCAACTAATTAACTAGGTGGATCGAAAAGTTACATAACTTTTACAAACATACAAGCAACTGGTTTCATGACTTCATTTAATTGATTACAGCAACAAGTACCGCGGAACGGGTATCAAAGAATATGAAACTAACCTTAATTGCAAAGTGGTATCTGCCTTTTCCTTGAGAGCCTTAGGAATTGGACCCGAAAGCTTGTTCCCTGTTAAATTACTGCAAAGACGTACAAGGAATTGTATGTATATGTATATATATTGCCCAAGTGCCTGATAGGGAAAACTATTAAATTAAAAGTTACTAGAAAGATATTATATATTTCAAACTTACAGGACTTTAAGTTTGGCAATTCTGCCAGAAATTCCGGAAGAGGTCCTTCCAACTCGTTGTATGACAAATCCCTGGAATATACATGGTAACACTTTATTGATGAAATACTCAGAAATTATGAGCTATATATCATGTAAATTAACTTGTCTAGAATGAATTAATGTTGGCATATATAGTGTTGTAGCCTTGGTGAGGATTCTAATTAATGAGTCATCATTAATGCTTACTCACAGGAATTCTAGTTCTGTGAGATATGAGAATGAAGTAGTTATCTGTCCCGCCAGATTGCTTGAACTCAGGTTCCTACTCATGGATCATAATTTATGATTGAAATAAGCAACACAAGAAGACATTAATTAATTTGAAGCAAAAGCACAAATTGAGTAAATACTACTGACAAAGATTTGATCCTTGGATTGGTGTCTGCAGAGCTGCAAATGAGACCCTCCATGCATATTGATTTGGAAGACAGGGGTCTCCTTGCCAATTCAATCTGGAGATCTGGTAGGTGCTTTTGATATCCTCAATAGCACTAACTAGACACATATATACATAGTATATATATTGTTAATTATTATTATAATTAAGTAGAGATCAGCTAGCTAATTAAGAGGATATATATATATATATATATATATATGGTATAATTAACTTTTAATCAATATTCTCGTTTCATATATATATATATATATATATATACCTACCATCTCGAGTGTCTGTTGATGAATCAAGTAGCGGTATGACCTTATAGATCTCATAGGCGTTGAGGATAGGGGAGCATCCGATTCTGACGTTGCGCTTATGCTAAACCAAACATAACCTCGAGTTGAGTACTTAAGAGTAGTAACGGGCTTCAAGTATTCAAGAACCAAAGGCTTTGAGAGAACGGATTTAGAGTTAAGGGTGATATTGATTCTTCTTTTTTGACCATCTGGAAGTTGCTGAATCTCGGCAAAGTGGAAGTAGACATGATACTCAAAAGGCCTGTCAAGGGGCTTATCAAACACAGAGTCATAGTCAAATTCTAAGGAGGGGTAGGGAACATCCAATGAATTGGTTGCGGAGGTGGCTGCAGTCCTCAATACTTGGGATGGCAATTTATAAGCATCATTATCATTATTTGATTCTTTCAATTCCAAGGGATACCAACCACTCTTATTGTAATTTGGGGTCACACCGCCACATCCGATCATACTCGTCATCTTTGTACCTAAAGAAACTTTTGAACACGAACAAAGCAGATGAAAACAATTTCTCCTTTCACTGATTATTCACTAATCTATACGATATAAAAGTAAAATTAATTTTCAGATTATCAATGACAGTTCATCATCAATGATTATTTAAAATTTTAATCTATATATGTATGAAAATTATATTATTAATTTTTACAAAAAAAATATGTTATTTTAATATAAAATAAATCACGCAGTGCCATTTTAAAAATTTCAAAGATAAGTTATTACATGATAATTTTAATTATTAATAAAATTATAAAGAATAAAATAAAATATTTGAGTATATCATGTTATTAAAATTATTAATGATAAAATAAATTTAAATAATATTTACAAAATGTATATATTCAGAAAGCAAAGAATCTTCCTAATTTGAAGCTTTTACGTTAACGTTTCTGGAAAATAATTTTTTTAAAAAAAGAAAGATTTTATTTTTGTTAACTCCTCAAGCATAGTTTTAAAAACCGGACTGGACCAGACTGACCGGAACTGACCTAGTAATTGGTCCATTCAACTTAGAAAATCTGATAGTCTTCAAAACTAGTCGAACCGATAAAAAACCGGTAAAAACCCAATATCAAGAAACCGGTTGAACTGATTAAAAAAAAACCAAAATTTTTTATTTTTTTATTTAATCTAAAATATTTTTAAGATAAATAAAAATATATATTTAAAAATTACAAATAGATATATATTATTTTACCAATCATTATTGATTTTTTGTCTTATAAAATTTATAATAAAGGTATTTATACTAATTTATAATTTTATATATCTTAATTTTTTAATACTTTTGTATTATTTTATTAATTAAAATATTATATAAAATATATATTTAATTTATATTGGTCCAATCACAATTAAAGCAATGAACCATGAACCAGTAACTCCAATGGTTCAATATTACTGGTCCAATTTTCTAAACATAGCCCTCAAGTGATCAATTAATTTTAAATCACAACTATTTTAATAAAAAAAATTTCACCCTTTTGTTATAAGAACTGCCAAGTGTAAGAAAAAGATGTTTTCAATTTGAGTGTGTGTGAAGAGAAGCGTAGGAAAGAGAGATATTTAGAAAAAGAAAAAGAAACTGATAGTAAAAAATTGAGAAATGTGATGATTAATTTAATGAAAAAGAAAAAATTAAAAAAAAAAGTGTAAAAACCGTGTAAAAAAATTGTGAAGTTTTAATTACGAAGGCAAATTAAACAAGCATTGTAAGGTGTTGATGATTACCGGTTATCATCAGGCGACACATCGATGCCAGCATTAACCCTGACTTGAAGGTTTTGGAGTGGTTGTGGATCAGTGCTCTCTTGATTCTGATAAATGGAACTGTTCAAAAGCCGTAATTCTAATGAAGAAATGAAAGGGATGGTTGGACCAGTCTTTACAAGGCACACATCTATGGTGTCAGTTGACGGAGTGTGAATAACCTCCGTGAAAGTGTAACCAGAGAGATCAACACTAACATTTTCCCAGAGATTGACTCCAAGATGCAGTTCAAAAGATTGAGTTTGATTTTTGCCGTCATAATTTCCATATGCAAAGAAAGCTCTGATGAGATAACTATTATTTTTGCCCCTGCTCTGGTTTCAACCTGTAGCAGTTCCTCTCTCCTTCTGGAAAGTATCTCAATGTGTTCAACCATCTCCCAAAGTTGTTATAGTTTAAGTCCGCGCTGTCTGAAACCAGATGATTCGTTCCTGTTTTCACAAACTCTTTGTCTGATTGATACCAAATTCCAATATCACTGTCAAAGCGATCTGTGTTTGATCCACAATCAATGCTTATGAAACCTACAAATATTAATTATATATATATATATATATATATATATATATATATATCCAGTCAGTTGGAAGTGAAAATGTAATAGCTATGATGAAGTTCTTAATTAATTAGGATGGATCGATCGAGATCAATTATTAGCTAGTAAATAGTAGTAATTAATCTTTGATATTTTACTTGGTTATATTATATCTCCAAGAGCAGCAATACTAAGATCAAAAGTCTGTGAACTAATTCTTGCCTATCTATGGGAGTCAAAAACAAACTTAAAAAATGGTTGCGCGCGGAACACACACACATATATACCAGGATGTTGTTTATCGTTAACAATATCTCTTGCAACAGGTTTGTCTTGTTCTGAATTGACATGAGTAATACAGAGTGGAACCAAGGCAAGCCATACGCATACGTTTAACATTAAGGTGACATTAATCCATGGACATGCTCCTTCTCTTTTCATGTATCTGTTACATTCACGGAAGCATATGTGTTAGCCAGCCACAATTAATTAATATATAAATTAAATTAAAGAAGAAGAATCAGATGGAAAGTGAAAAAGCGCAACAAAGATATATAGATGATCTCACCGAAAACTTTTATGATATATGGAAACAATACTTCAAGAAACAACGATGGGCAGAGTCTTAATATATAGTAATAATGTATACAAGCTAGGACAACGGGACCAAGAAATATTGGTGTGGTGTGGTCGTTTAAATGTGTAAATATGCATTTAATAAATGGGATGATTTGTATAAATATTCATTCTATAACTCATTTACCGGCATCCGCTGAAAAGGCTAGCTCACATTGGATGAAGTCAACACAGTCTTCCTCTTATCACTGGCCATAATTAATCTGTGTGGGTGAGATTTTTTCCCAAATTAAGTACAGAAGAAAAAAATATGAAAATTACATATCATGCTAAAGGCTCACATTTTGGAAGAAGTCAACACAGTACTTTGTGTGAGTGAGTTTTTTTCCAAATTAAAAACAAAAGAAAAAATATCAAAACATATCATTGGTCCTACAATAGCATTCGAACACTGAAGTTAAAGGAGGATATAGATTACTTGAATAGTGATGCCAGTGAGAGTAATATTACCTTTATTCCTTTCTTTCTTTAAAGTGAAGTATATATGTGTTATGTGTATTATTAAGTGATATTGACTGACTGATATCTAAATTTTATTTTAAAATAAATTAAACTATCCAAGCATAAAAACCCTACTTTAGAATCTCTTTCTCTATTTTATTTGATTTAATTTATTAAAATACTTTTAAGACTAATTATTATATAAAGACTAATCTACTTTTAATACTTTTAAGACTAATTATTATTTCACAAGTCCACGTACCTAGTCTAGTCAAACACGTCGCATATGGCTAGGTCATGACGATAATCTTTGAATCTTTCAGTTTCATGGAAGTGTCACGATCAGAAGGACATTACTTAAAAACTTAATAAATAAAAAAAAGGGATAAGATATTTTTTTTAGTATTTTTTGGTCAACTTTCATTTTCATCCTTAACTTTTAAAACTTTTATTTTACATTCATATAGTTTTAAAATATCTTAATCATAGTTATTAACTTTAATTGAGTTGCTAGTGAATTCAATTTTTTAATAAATAAATTTAGCATCTACATGGATTAAATGAGATGTACTCAACATTAAAAGGTAATGTGAAAATCCATTAAACAGTAAGTAATTTAATTAAATTAATCAACATCAGATACTACGATATGATTAAGGTGTTTTAAAAATATAGGAATATATAATAAAGATTTTAAAAGTGATAAACAAAGATCAAAGTTAACAAAAAAATACAAGGACGAAAAATATAGTTTACCCTAAAAAAAACTATTAAAAAGTACAACATTCAAAATAAATTAGTGATATTAATTGTTTTGCACTTGAGCGTACTTGAAGGTAGAGCTGTCAAAGTGGCCCCAAGCCTCATAGCCCACCCCATTTGGCCACCTTTTTAGCCCCTTTTTAAGCCCCTTAATGAGTGGGCCAATTTTTGCCCCTGGCCCAAAATTTTAAATTTAAATGGGTCAGGGCCAGGGCTATCAGTGGGCTAGCCCACAATTATTTTTTTCAGCTAACTCTCCTCTCTGACTCTCTCCTTTTGTTTCTCTCTTGTTTCTCTCTCCTCTCTCTCTCTGTTTCTCTCTCTCTCTCCACTTTCTTTCCTTCGTTTCTCTCTCCTCTCTTATCTCCTCTATTTCTCTCTCCTCTCTATTTCAATCTCCTCTCTCTCCTCTATTTATCTCTCCTCTCTCTCTCTCTCTCTCTATTTCTCTACTATTTCTTTCTCGTCTATCTCTATCCTTCTTCCTCCTCTATTTCTCTCTCCTCCCTCATCTCCTCTATTTCTCTCTCCTCTGTTTCTCTCTCCTCTCTCCCTCCTCTATTTCTCTCTCTCTTTTCTTTTGTTTCTCTCTCATCTCTCTCCTCTCTCCTATTTCTCTATCCTCTGTTCCTCTCTCCTCTCTCATCTCCTTTATTTCTCTCTCCTATCTCTGTTTCTCTCTCCTCTCTCCTTTGTTTATCTCTCCTCTATTTCTCTACTATTTCTCTTTCCTCTCACTCCATTTCTCTCTCCTCTCTCTCTCCTCTCTCTTTCTTATGTTTCTCTCTTATTTCTCTCTCCACTCGTCTCTCCTTTGTTTATCTCTCCTCTCATCCCATCTCCTTTATTTCTATCTCTCCCTCCTCTCTCCTTTGTTTCTCTCTCCTCTATAGATTAATACAGTTAGAGAAACAAAGGAAAGGGAGAGGAGAGAGAGAAATATGGGAGAGAAACAGGAAAAGAGAGAAGAGAGAGAAATAGAGGAAAGAGAGGAGAGAGAAACAGAGGGGAGAGAGAAACAGGAGACAAACCGAGGAGAGGAGGAGAGAGAGAAACAAGAGAGAGAGAGAAACAAGGGGTAGAATAGGAGAGAGGAGAGAGAAACAGATGAGAGAGAGGAGAGAGAGTGGAGAGAGAAAATAGAGGAGACAAGAGAGAGAAACATATGAGAGAGAGGAGAAAGAAACAGAGAAGAGAGGAGAGAGAAACAGAGAAGAGAGAGGAGAGAGAAACAGGAGAGAAATAATATATACGTACCGCCTAGAGTGGGCCTATCTAGTAAGTTTAAAAAAAGAACAAAATTTTCTAAAATTTAGGCCCATGGGCCAGCCTTAGCCCACAGGGCTTTGTGGGTCTTTTGGCCCTATGGGCTTTGTAGTGAGGGGGCTTTTTGGCCCTGTGGGGTGTTTTGGCCCTGACCCACATAGGCTAGGGGTGGGTGGGGCTAAATGGGCTAATTTGACAGCTCTACTCGAAGGAGACACGACCAAGTCAACTACTAGGGCTGTAGTTCTCAAATTCATGTGTTCATATCCAATCAAATCCAATGTAAATTGCAAAAATCGAATTGAAAAATCGAAAATCGAAACCACAAAATTTTTTATTGGATTGGATTGGTTTTCAGATCCCATGTTGAAAATCGATCCAATTCAATCCAAACCGAATTTATATCACATATATTATTTTATTTATAAAATAATCATATATTTATACTTTTATACATACATATACATATATATATATATATTTATGAAATTACTTACAATAATATACTTTTTATGATTTTATTATCTAATATAATGTCAATGTTAAGACAAAGCCTCATATGCATAAGGTTTTAATGATTGGCATCTGACTAAGTAAAAATTCAAGTTTTATTCTGAGTTACTTTTGCATTCCATCTATCTTCTTGAGTGTGCAATTTTAGAATCTGACTGAAATGCAGATACAAAAGGCTTGAAAAATCATCCTTCGTTCAAGTACCAAATGAAAGTCCTAGAGTGAGACACAGGAGAATGCTAGTCAGACTCATAACCAAATGGCGAAGACAAAGTCATAACTCAAGTACAAGAGTCACAGCCTCAAAACTCTCAAGAGAAACATTTTCTCAAAATGCTAAGAATTGCACATAGTCAGAAACATATCTCAGAAGCACTAGCTCAAGTCAGAAGCAAAATGAAGGTCAGACAGAGAATCAAGACTCAAACTCAGAATCAAGGTCAGACGCAGAAGCATATTGCTTCACTACAAAAGTAAGTACAACATGCTGATATGGTCAAGTTCCTGACACAGAGGAAAAAGTTGTTGGAAAACTCCAACGTCTATAAACGACTATAATCAAGCACATTCCTATAAAAAGCCAAGAGGAAACTTAGAACCAAGTGACAAAACACACATCAAAGAGTTGAAACTCTACAAGAAAAACATTCTATTGTTTTAATCACTTCTACTTGCTTCTGACCCACATATTCTTCATTGTTCATCAACTCTTTGAGTTTATTTGTGGGATTTATATATTGTTTGTAAGATTATGTGTAACTTAACTTGAGGATTCTACCGTTGATTCAAACTTTGTGTTTAAAACCTCAAGTTAAGAAAAGCCTCTCTTAATTTCTTCCATTTCTGTTGTAGCTCCTCCACCAAGTCAGAAAGTGTTTCTAGACTGTGGTTTTGAGTTGAGAAGCTTGGACAAGAATACTCAGGAGCTTGAAGAAGCCCGTGAAGGAAAATACTGAGGAGCATGAAGAGGCCCGTGAAGGAGAATACTTAGAAGCCTGAAGAGACCCTAGAAGGAGAATACTTGTAACTTAATTTGTGAAGTTAGTGGAAAAATCTCACTGATGTGAGGACTGGACGTAGCTCTTGGTTGATAAGAGTGAACCAGTATAAATCTTGTTGTGTTCACCTTCTTTGATTCTATCTCTTAGTTGTTTCTGATTTTGTCTTTACAATTATGAATCTACTTCTGAGTTTGCAACTTAAGCTTGAAACAGAATCTTAACTCATAAACAAATATTCATTACTTTAATCACTTGAATCAATATCTTTGATAAAAAGATCAGAAGCAAAAAATCTTAACTAAATCAAGTTTTTAAGTCAGAATCATTTTTGCATCTGTCTATGACTGACTTTCTGACATCCAAGTGAAACCACTTGAGAATCTAAGTCAGAAACGAGTTTAAATTTTTAACAGGCTTAAATGTGTCTCAATTCGACCCCCTTCTTGAAACTTTGTCAACTACAGTTAATATTTATATATATATATATATATCAATATAAATTAATTTTCATGTTCCATATTTTTTTATACAATTCATATTTATATTAATAAATATAAGTTCCAATAAAAAAATACTTACTATCATTTCATAATTATATCACTTTTATTGTCTCTCTTAAAAAACCGAGATCGATCCAATTCAATCTATTTTAAATTAGATCAAATTGGATCGAATTTAAAAAATAATCAATACCAATCGGATGATGAAATGATAAAATTGCAACAATTAGATCATATAGTTTTTTTTTACCTTAAAATCGACCCAAACCTAACCGCGCACATCATCATCCATTTTACTTTATCATATTGATATTTGTAACAAACTCACTATTTTCTTTTATACCTCGTTTTCTCTTTCTATCTTTTTCTTTAATTATAATTCTATTAATTATCATGTCTTTTCCTTTCTCTTTCTTTATTTACTTTTTTCCCCATTAATTTATCTTCATCCCACACTTATCTCCTCAAAATTTGGGGTGTAAAAAAAACTATTCTTTACTTTATTGAATTAAATGTATTTTTTAAAATCAATCTCTTTATTATTTTTGATCTATAACAAGTATAGAAAATAAATTGTCAACATGCTTTTGATCGATTTTTCAAAGAGGCACTTTGTGTGGTTTACTTCATGATAAATCCATTTTATTAGTATATTTTTAGGATAATTTTAGGAAGTTTTTAGTTGTTTAGTATGATAATTTTGTAAATTTGTAGTTAAAATTGTACATAATTGAGTTTGTTTGTATTTTAGGTGATTGTAGTAAATAATAGTAATTTTGTTCTAATTTTTTCATTGATTTCATGTTTTTATAGGTATTGTTTGAAAAAGAAGAAAAAGAGTTTGAAGAAAAGCATTCATGAAGTCTTTGGAAGAAACAAACAGTGAATTTTGAGGCAAAAGAGGTACCAAATTGAAGAAATTACATTCTGTCATGTTCGTGTGGGAACAAGCTATTTTTGTGTGAGGACACGATACCTCCAGAGGCTACAGAATTGAAGTTTGCTCTCTGCCATGTTCGTGTGGGAACATGGCAAGGCTTGTGTGGGACACGATTGCTGCAGAAACATTATAAATAGATCTGTTTAGATTTTTAGCGGGGATCTTTTCCATTCTTTCAGTTTTCTCATTTCTTTTACTCGAATTATCTCTCTTTTTCTCTCTTTCTCCTGAAGATCAAAACCAAGTGGAAGCTAGGGTTCTTGATTCAATGGAGTTTCTCATTGAGTTTGCATTTCTCTTCTTTTTCTTCTTCTCTTTTGTAATTGATTGTTAGATTTTCTTAGGTTAGGAGTTGATGGAACTTGATTTGTATTTTGTGTAAGGAATTCACTCATTCAATTCAATTTTCATTTTCAATTCAATTGCTTCCTTCTGCTCTTAATGCTTCATTTGAATTGGCCACTCAATTGCATGAACTAAAAGCTCTTCTCACAATTGGAAAATTGGGGAAAACCTTGGATCTGAAGCAAGCAACATAGAAGATTGATTGCCTAGGAATAGGAATCGTTTTTTATGTGATCTTTAGCAATTCTTGATGATAATGCATGTCTCAATTAGGTTCACGTAAGGAATTAGGGTATTTAGTTGAAGACATAGGGTTAATCTACCAAGGAATTGAATTTTAACTAGATTTGTGAATTGGATCATTCAATCATCTTTAATAATTGAGGTGAATGATGTGAATACTTGCATGAAAGGAAGATTGAGTGAAATCAATCCTAACCATTTTGTAAAAATTCGTATTCTAAATTTGTTGAATTCTTGTTAATTGTTCAACACTTAATATAGCTTTCTGGTTTAGTTTCTGGCTTAATTTTCTGCACTAGTCTTTAGGTCATTAAACACAATTGATTTCTCCTTATTCAACTAGTTAAATTCTCTGTTAATTGGTACTTGATCCGTCAATCTCTGTGGGACGATACTCTACTCTCAATATATTACTTGTTCTGATTCGGTACACTTGCCGAAAGTGAATCAAGTTTTTGGCGCCGTTGTTGGGGATTGATAGTTTCAATATCAATAGTTCAGTGGATTTTCTAGATTGGATTATGTTTCTATTTTTAATTCCAGTTCTAATTTGTTTTAGTTGTTCTTTTGTATGCGAGGCAAAAATAAAAACAAGGTTACAGTGGAATTTGATCCAGAGCTTGAACTCCCTATAGCTCATTTCAAGAGGAAGTCTAAAAAGGGACTGCATATTGCATCAGGACAACCAAGCATTCAAGTTTCTACCACACCTTTATCTTCACCAAAGAGAGAAAGATCAAGACAACCAATCATGGCTGATATGGGAAATGGAGGTAGAAGAACATTGGAGGATTACTCACAACCTCGTCTTAGAAATTCTGCACCTATAGTGAGACCTCCAATTCAAGCAAACAACTTCGAGATCAAGCCAGCTCTTCTCCACTTGATTCAACAAGATCAATTTAATGGACATGCATCCGAAGATCCTAATGATCATTTACAGAATTTTTAATCATATTGTGAGATGTTCAAAACCAATGGAGTTAGCGATGAGGCGTTAAAATTGAGGCTCTTTCCTTTATCATTGAGAGACAAGGCAAAGAGTTGGATACTCTCACTACCACATGGAAGCATCTCAACATGGGATGATCTTGAGGCTAAATTTTTGGCCAAATATTTTCCACCTTCAAAGACAACTAAGTTGAGGCAAGAGATACTTTCCTTTGCACAAAGAGATGCTGAATCTTTACATGAAGCTTGGGAAAGATTTAAGGAATTACAAAGAAAGTGTCCACATAATGAAATACCTGAATGGCTGCAAATAAGGACTTTTTGTGATGGTCTTAATGCAGATACAAGATCTACAGTGGATGCAGCAGCTGGAGGTGCTTTGAGGAGAAAGACCCCTGAAGAAGCAAGAGAATTGATTGAAATTATGGCTGAAAATAACCATGCAGTAACAAGAGAAAGAGAATCTTCTAAAAGAGGAATTTTAGAGCTCAATAATGTTGATGCATTGATGGCTCAGAACCAATTGCTTTCTAAATAATTAAGTTCTTTGCAAGCAATGATTGAAGGGAAACAATTAGAGGCAATGAAACAAGTTCAACTTGTGTGTGATTTCTGTCAAGGGAATCATCCCAATAGAGCTTGTGATGTTCAAGATTACTTCCCACAACAAGATTCTGAACAAGTAAATTTCATGGGGAATTATCAAAGGCAACCGAATTTTCCAGCAAGACAACAATTTCAGCAAAACAGTAGATTCAATCAGAATGTTGGAACAAGGCAACCTGCTACACAACAGAATAATATGCAGTTTCAACAAGGAGGATCAAGCATCCAGCCATCTCAAAAGCCTGATAAAATTTCTATTTTAGAAGATGCTTTTATTCAATTGACACAACAAAATGCATCTCTAACTCAACAAACCTCTACTCTAACTCAACAAACCTCTACTCTAACACAACAACATTCTTCTTTTATGCAGGAGACAAGATCAAATTTCAAGAATCAAGAAGCATCTATCAAGAATTTGGAAAATCAAATTGGGCAATTGTCAAAGCAATTAGCAGAGAGAACAATTGGAAATTTTCCAGGAGATACAATTGTCAACCCAAAACAACAATGTAATGCTATTATTACAAGAAGTGGGAAGATTGTAGCTCCTCAACAATCAAATGTACAGAAAGATGCAACTAAAGAGGATGGAAAAGAAGAAAAAGTTGATGGTGTAGTGGAAGATTGTTCACATTCAGAAAATAATGAAAGGAAAATTGAAGAATCCTTGAATAAAAGTCCATGTACATCTTCAAAAATGGAGATAGAGACTGATCAAGATACACCAAAGAGGAAATCCAAGAAACAATTATTTGAAGAATCCGTAAAGCAAAGACCAATTTCCTCATATGCTCATGTTCCTTTTCCACAAAGGCTGCAAAAACAAGGAGATGAAAAGAAGTTTTCAAAGTTTCTGGATGTATTCAAAAAGCTACAGATCAACATTCCATTTGCTGAAGCATTAGAAGAAATGTCATCTTATGCAAAATTTATGAAAGAACTCCTTTTAAAGAAGAGAAAAATTAAGGAGGATGAAACTGTTGCATTAACAGAAGAGTGCAATGCAATTTTGCAGCGAAAGTTACCTCAAAAGCTTAAGGATCCAGGCTCATTCATCATACCATGTGCTATTGGAAATGTACAGATTGGAAAGGCTCTTTGTGATTTAGGTGCAAGTATCAACTTAATGCCATTGTCTATGATGAAGAAACTTGGGATTAAGGAAGTCAAGCCAACCGTGATGTCACTACAACTTGCAGACCGATCTATCAAATATCCATATGGTGCGGTTGAAGATTTGCTGGTGAAAGTAGACAAATTCATTTTTCCAGCTGATTTTGTGGTTCTGGATATGGAAGAAGATACTGCAATACCTCTCATTTTGGGCAGACCTTTTCTTGCAACAGGAAGAGCTTTAATTGATGTTCAACAAGGTGAACTCATGTTGAGAGTTCAAGATGAGAAAGTGATATTCAACGTCTATGAAGCTATGAAACATCCAGCTGAAGATTCTCATTGTATGAGAGTGGATATCATTGATTCTTTGCTTCCAAAATTTCTCAAGAAGCATGATCTTGATTCTACCTTGGAGCATGTGTTGAGCACTTCTAAACAAGCAAGGTCTAATGATAATGAGAAAGAAGTGAATGACTGCCTAGCACATTTGGATGCTAATTCTCCTTTGCTTATCAATGTTCCCCCTAAGGAAGAGTTAAAAACTAAAATAAAGAAGTGACTCCAAAAGTAGAGTTGAAGCAATTGCCATCTCATCTTCGCTATGCTTTTCTTGGTGAGAATAAATTTTATCCAGTGATAATAAGCAGTGCACTAAATGAACAAGAAGAAGGGAAGTTGCTACGTATTTTGAGAGCTCACAAATCAGCTATAGGGTGGACAATTTCAGATTTGAAGGGTATAAGTCCTGCATTCTGCATGCATAAAATTCTTTTAGAAGAAAATTTCAAACCTGTTGTGCAGCCACAAAGAAGACTAAACCCAACCATGAAGGAGGTTGTTTGAAAAGAAGTCATCAAGCTACTGGATGTCGGTATCATCTACCCAATTTCAGACAGCAAATGGGTTAGTCCAGTGCAAGTAGTACCAAAAAAGGGAGGCATGATAGTAGTTGTGAACGAAAAGAATGAGTTGATCCCTACAAGGACAGTTACGGGATGGAGAATGTGCATCGATTATCGCAGACTTAATGATGCTACCCGTAAGGATCATTTTCCACTGCCCTTTGTGGATCAAATGTTGGAAAGACTTGCAGGCCATGCTTACTACTGTTTTCTTGACGGATACTCCAGCTACAATCAAATTGTAGTTGATCCTAAGGACCAAGAAAAAACAGCTTTTACTTGTCCTTATGGGATCTTTGCTTATCGCCGGATGTCGTTTGGTTTGTGTAATGCGCCTGCAACATTTCAAAGGTGCATGCTAGCCATTTTCTCTGATATGGTAGAAAGATTCATTGAAATATTCATGGATGATTTTTCTGTATTTGGTTCATCTTATGATAATTGCTTGTATAACCTCTCTTATGTTTTGAAAAGATGTCAAGAGACCAATCTTGTATTGAATTGGGAAAAATGTCACTTCATGGTGTAGGAAGGTATTGTTCTAGGACATAGAGTTTCTTCAAAAGGCATTAAGGTAGACAAGGCAAAGATTGAAGTGATAGAAAAACTTCCTCCTCCAATAAATGTTAAAGGAGTGAGAAGTTTCCTTGGACATGTTGGGTTTTACAGAAGATTCATTAAGGATTTTGCTAAGATCTCTAAACCCATGTGTGATCTTTTAGAAAAAGATGCAGTATTTAATTTTAATGATTCATGCTTAACTGCATTTAAAACATTAAAAGATAAATTTATTTCTGCACCTATAATCACTGCACCTGATTGGAATTTGCCATTTGAATTAATGTGTGATGCTAGTGATTTTGCTATAGGTGATGTTTTAGGACAAAGGAAAGACAAACTTTTGCATGTAATATATTGTGCTAGTAAAGTTCTCAATAGTGCTCAATTGAATTATGCAACAACTTAGAAAGAATTTTTAGCAATTGTCTTTGCCTTTGACAAATTTCGTTCATATCTGGTTGGTGCTAAGGTTACAGTTTATACTGACCATTCGACTTTGAAATATCTTTTGTCTAAACAGGAAACAAAGCCAAGATTGCTGAGGTGGATCTTACTCCTACAAGAATTTGACTTGGAAATTAAAGACAAGCAAGGCAAGAAGAATCAAGTTGCTGATCATTTGTCATGACTTGATATAAAAGGAGTAAACAATGATGGAGCGCCTATCAAAGAAGAATTTCCAGATGAAAGACTGTTTTCTGTGTCTCTCACTCCATGGTATGTAGATATGGCTAACTTCAAGGCTGCATATATCATTCCAGAAGGTTGGACATGGCAGCAGAAAAAGAAGCTTTTTCATGACAGCAAATTTTACCTTTGGGAAGAGCCATTTCTTTTCAAGATTGGAGTTGATGGGCTAATTAGATGTGTTCCTCAAGAAGAACAACAACAAATCTTGTGGCATTGTCATAATTCAGATTATGGTGGACATTTTGGTGGAAAAAGAACTGTTGTAAAAGTTCTTCAATCAGGTTTTTTCTGGCCTACTCTTTTTAAGGATTCCAAGGAATATGTAGAGAGATGTGATAAATGTCAGAGGAGTGGTAACATTTCTAAAAGACTTAAATTGCCCTTTACTAATATTTTGGAAGTAGAACTTTTTGATGTGTGGGGTATTGACTTCATGGGACCATTCTCATCATCCTACTCCAATGAATACATATTAGTGGCAGTAGATTATGTTTCTAAGTGGGTGGAAGCCACTCCAACAAGAACCAATGATGCCAAAGTTGTCATTGCATTTATTAAGAAACACATCTTCTCAAGATTTGGTGTACCAAGAGTTCTCATAAGTGAATGGGGGCTCTCATTTTTGTAACAAACAACTTGAAAGTGTGTTAAGTAAGTACAATGTCAAGCATAAAGTGGCCACACCTTACCATCCACAAACTAGTGGCCAGGTGGAAGTTTCAAACAGAGAATTGAAGAGAATCCTAGAGAAAGTTGTCAGTAGTTCAAGAAAGGATTGGGCAAAGAAAATGGATGATACTCTTTGGGCTTATAGAACAGCTTTTAAAACACCTATTGGTATGTCTCCATATCAGTTAGTATTTAGAAAAGCTTTTCACTTACCTTTGGAATTGGAATACAAAGCTTATTGGGCAACAAGGATTCTGAATTGTGATTTCAAAGAAGCTGGTGAAAAAAGAATCTTGCAATTACATGAGCTAGAAGAATTTCGTCAGTCAACTTATGAAAATGCTACCATTTATAAGCAAAGGACCAAGACTTTTCATGATAAACAAATTCTACAGAGAAGCTTTTATCCAGGACAACAAGTACTTTTGTTCAATTCTAAATTGAAATTCTTTCCTGGAAAATTGAAATTCTTTCCTGGAAAATTGAAATCTAGATGGTCTGGCCCCTTTATTGTGAAAGAAGTATCACCTTTTGAAGCAATTGAAGTCCAAGATCCTTCATCTGGAAGGACATTTAAAGTGAATGGTCAAAGGCTTAAAATATATCTTGGAGGTGAAGTTGAAAAAGGGAAGTCAATTGTCACTTTAAATGATCCTCCATGAATTGAGCATTAATGCAAAACCAGTAGTTGTAGCAATAATTTTATGTTTTTCTTTAATAGATTAGGAACTTGGTGTTAATTCATAGGATTTGTTTTGTTAGAAATAGTTCAATTTTAGAGAATTAAAAGTACTGTGATAGTTTGCTACTTGTTTGATTGTAATTACATGACTAACAAGTGGTATTGTATTGCAGGAAATTGAAGAAATTATGAAGATGCCTTGAAATGTTTCTGTCAGGATCGTGTCTTCACAAGCTTGCACTCATGTGGGGACACGAAAAATTAAAAAGCAAATTTGAAGAAACTCGTGACAGTAGGTGCTCTCTGTGTAAGTTTGGTGAGGACACCCTTTATTCATGTGCAGACACGATTTTTGCACTCCAAAATGGCACTCAAAACTGACATCAGCCATCACTTCTATTTAAAAAAAAAAGAAAAGAAAAAAATAAAAATAAAAAAAACAAAAATAAAAAAAATTAAAGAAAATAAATTTTTTTTTTCTTTTTTGTGTCAAAAAAAATTGAAAATTTTCCTTTTTTTTTTCCTTCTCCTATACGCTACCCCCACTCCCTCGTTCACCGTCCCTTTCTTTTTCATTTCAAACCATTCCCTTTCTTTTTCTTTTTCTTGTATGCTTACATTCAACCCTCTATGTGCAGTTTATTCACCATCATGTTTTAAACTTCATCAAATCACCATTTCCTTCTTTCCGCGCACATCTGAATCCGTTTCGCACAAACCTCTCAGCTTAACTAGTGCTTGAAGCATCCTTTGTTCGCCCTCTGTTCCTCTTCTTTGTTCGCGGTTTGGTGTTTACTGTAGGGGGTTGTTCACAGGTTCAGTGTATTCACAGTTTTAGGGCCTCACAGGTACATTTTTTATTTCCTTTTTCATTTTAATAATTGAAATGGTGATAGGCTATTTGTATTGGATTGTGACTCGCTTGGTTAAATTGTTGATGAATTATGCGAGTTAATGGCTTGTGTATTCACTGAAAAATATTGTTTTTGAAATGAAATTGAGTTGCTGAGTTTAAATTCAATGTTTAGAATATGCTTGATAAAATGCTCATGAGAATTGTGTTCCTCCTTGCATTGTTGTAAAGATATTCTCCAACTGTTTGTCCCCTCTCTGAGAGTATTATTCCAAATTTTTGACCAGAGAAATTGCATCACATTTTGTGGTTCACACACTATCATTCATTGTTTGGCACTTGATCTTCATATGGCTTCATAGAGTTGTTTTGTACATATTCTATTTTTTTTGTTTTGTTTGTTTTGTTTTGTTTAGTTTTAGTATTTGTTTTTGTACATATTTTTAGGATGTAATTTTTGCTAGTCGTTGTACAGTTTAGGGTGTAAATAATAGTTTGTTTGCTTTCTTTTAGTTTGTTTTCTTAGTTTGTTTTTTTTTTTTTTAGGAAAGCTTAATTTCTTTGTTGAATTCTTTCTAATGTATCCCATGACTCTTTCTTTTTAATTTCACTCTAATCTATTTGATAATAATCTTCTTCCTTGACCAATTCCATAAGTGTTCCTCAATATTCAATTGCAAATTCTGAACATCTTGATTGATTGGAAATTCTTGATATTTGCTTGATAATTGTGTGAGAGTAGATCATTGATTTAGTTGGATTGTAGTCACAACATTACCCTGTGAGGATTTTGGGCCATACACTCTAATTGATTCCTTGTTGTGTGATTGGCTACTCGGGTTTTCATTCCAGAACTTGACCTTGTTCTTAATTGAAATTGTTTCTCATTTGCATCCACATGCATGATTGAGGCATTCTTTTGTTAACTTTTGGGCTAAATAAACCACCCTAAAAAAAAATATTTCCCTTTGCTTAGCCCCTTTGAGCCTTTTTCCCATTCTTCTTTCTAAGCTCATTACAAGCCTTTAAGTGAAAAACCATTAATGTCCTTCCCCTTTAGAATTAAAGGATATATGGCACATTCAAGGATGAGTTTTTGAAATTAAGTTTGGGGTTGCTTTATATTTTTGCTTGAGGGCAAGCAAATACTTTAAGTTTGGGGTGGGAAAGCAATTTGCTTTAATAAAAAAAAAAAAACTGGATGTAAAAAAAAGGAAGAAAGAAGTAAAGCAAAGCAATTAAAAAAAAAGCAAGTACATTGATATATAAAAAAAGTTACAGTAGAAAAAAAGTTCAAAAAAAAAAGGAAAAGAAAAGATTGATGAAAAAAGAAAAGAAAAGTTCAGAAAAAAAATAAGAGGGGGAAGTGAAATGAAATCAAAGGAAGAAAGAGTTAACTCCATACTTAATTCTTGAGCTCATCACATATATCCTTTAATTCTTTTGGGGTTAACTAGATCCTAAATTTTCCTACCTTGTCCCAAGCCCCATTACAACCCGATTAAAAGTCCTCATGATTTGTGGTTGCACTTGTGTTTGCAGTGGAAGTTTTAGAACATTGTCAAGCTTATGGTAATGAATCTTGAGTGGGTAGTAATTTTGAGAGAAACAGTACCCTTAAACACTAAGAGTGATGAGGGAAATACTACCTTGTGAGGGTTGTGAATGCAATTCATACTTTTCTTTGTGAAACTTTTGCATATTTTATCTTGCATTGTTTCAAGTTGGACTGAGATATCATGATGGTAGGTACTGCACTTGTTTGATTTGTGATAACACTTATGCTAATTGTTTGAGGAATGAATTAGAATTGAATGATTAGTTGTGGAAAATTGTGAAGAATTGGGACGTTCACTTGTGGATTTCACCCCTTGTTTTGTCTAGAAATACTCTTGATTGAGCTTTAATTGTTTGCTTGGGGACAAGCAAAATTCTAAGTTTGGGGTTGTGATAAATCCATTTTATTAGTATATTTTTAGGATAATTTTAGGGAGTTTTTAGTTGTTTAGTATGATAATTTTGTAAATTTGTAGTTAAAATTGTACATAATTGAGTTTGTTTGTATTTTAGGTGATTGTAGTAAATAATAGTAATTTTGTTCTAAATTTTTCATTGATTTGGTGTTTTTATAGGTATTGTTTGAAAAAGAAGAAAAAGAGTTTGAAGAAAAGCATTCATGAAGTCTTTGGAAGAAACAAACAGTGAATTTTGAGGCAAAAGAGGTACCAAATTGAAGAAATTACATTCTGTCATGTTCGTGTGGGAACAAGCTATTTTCGTGTGAGGACACGATACCTCCAGAGGCTACAGAATTGAAGTTTGCTCTCTGCCATGTTCGTGTGGGAACATGGCAAGGCTTGTGTGGGACACGATTGCTGCAGAAACATTATAAATAGATCTGTTTAGATTTTTAGCGGGGATCTTTTCCATTCTTTCAGTTTTCTCATTTCTTTTACTCGAATTCTCTCTCTTTTTCTCTCTTTCTCCTGAAGATCAAAACCAAGTGGAAGCTAGGGTTCTTGATTCAATGGAGTTTCTCATTGAGTTTGCATTTCTCTTCTCTTTCTTCTTCTCTTTTGTAATGGATTGCAAGATTTTTTTAGGTTAGGAGTTGATGGAACTTGATCTGTATTTTGTGTAAGGAATTCACTCATTCAATTCAATTTTCGTTTTCAATTCAATTGCTTCCTTCTGCTCTTAATGCTTCATTTGAATTGGCCACTCAATTGCATGAACTAAAAGCTCTTCTCATAATTGGAAAATTGGGGAAAACCTTGGATCTGAAGCAAGCAACATAGAAGATTGATTGCCTAGGAATAGGAATCGTTTTTTATGTGATCTTTAGCAATTCTTGATGATAATGCATGTCTCAATTAGGTTCACCTAAGGAATTAGGGTATTTAGTTGAAGACATAGGGTTAATCTACCAAGGAATTGGATTTTAACTAGATTTGTGAATTGGATCATTGAATCATCTTTAATAATTGAATTGAATGATGTGAATACTTGCATGAAAGGAAGATTGAGTGAAATCAATCCTAACCATTTTGTAAAAATTCGTATTTCAAATTTGTTGATTTCTTGTTAATTGTTCAACACTTAATATAGCTTTCTGGTTTAGTTTCTGGCTTAATTTTCTGCACTAGTCTTTAAGTCATTAAACACAATTGATTTCTCCTTATTCAACTAGTTAAATTCTCTGTTAATTGGTACTTGATCTGTCAATCTCTGTAGGACGATACTCTACTCTCATAATATTACTTGTTCCGATTCGGTACACTTGCCGAAAGTGCATCATTTCAAAATCACATTTTAAACATAGATCCAGCAATAATAATATTTGTCTGAACCCACGTTTAAAACGTGATTTCAAGTAAACCACCAGTAAATTCAAGGGGTTCAAGCACAAAAAAATGGTTGAGAAAATAGTTCATATACTCCGGATTGCCTCCCAAAATTAATGCAGTTTAACTCATCCTCATCCATGAGGTGATTCAATTAATATAAGCTACTTCTTCCTCCTCATATCATTTGTCTTTTAAAATAATATATACATATTTAAAAAATATTAATTATATTAATTATTTGATAAAATAATATTTTTAAATACCCTTATTAAAAAAAGTAGACAAAGACTAATTAATATATTGTATAATAAATAAGTTGATTGAAATATGATTACTATTAGGGAAAAATGATTATATTTCCTTAATATTTTAAAATGATAAATAATTTGTGACAAAACAAAAACCTTAAAATAATAGATATATATTATGAGACCGAGAAAATATATAACAGAAATGCTAGTAACATTATTTAAAAACATTTTTTAATATATGTAATATTGCAAAGGATAATAAATTAAAAATAAAAAAAATTAATTAAAAATTATAATTATCACAACAATCAATTGAAGGTTATATTTTCTAATAAAATTTTTTAATTTTAATTTATTAACATGTATAATTAAAAAAATCGATTTAAAAAATAAGTCAACTATAAAGTGAACGTTGTGTATTAGTGCATTAGAGTGTAGTACTATTAGCTAGCGTAGGCAATGACATTCAATGAAGATGTTGACCCCTATGACATGAAAAGTAAACCAATTTTATTTCCCAGTTGTTGATTCTTGCTTGCATTTAATACTTAATAGTACTGTTGACCCAAGTAAACCAAGGCGCCGTTTAGCATGGTCTTCTTCCAAAAGGAACCAAAAAATTTGTTTTCAATGTTATAAATGCTAGACCTCTACCTCCACCCTCCTCTTCCTTCAACCAATACCATCTCTCAAAGTTATAAAAGTCAGATCGACTCGGTCGTGTTTTTGGATTAATAGATCATTGATTGAACCCGTAAGTTACATGTTAAACCGGTTAAATCGGTATATATAAATTTTATATTTAAATTTTTAAGACTTATAAAAAATAAAAAAAGTAAAATATTTACCTATTAAGAAGGAAATAATTTTGAGATGATATTCATAAAATTAAAGAAAAAAAAATAAAAAAAGCAATTAAAATAAAAATAAATGAATTTAATTTATTTTATATTATTAAATTTAATATTATGGAAGTTCTAAATAGAATATCAAAATCTGGAGGAACAAAACAATTTTAGGGTGCAGGCTCATGTCGTGAAGAGGTGTTACTACATTGTAGTGTGCAGTACAATATATAAATATAAAATTATAGTACGGTAAGAAATCCACCTTGGTTCAATGGTTCAAAGGAGAAGTTGTGTTATTTTGGTATCCGAGTTCGATTCCCTGCAGCAACTTTTTGAAATTTTATCTAGTTCACATGCGCATCATTCCTAACTTCCAACGAGTTTTTCCGGTTTAACCACCAAAGTTTCCGAGTTAATGACATAAACGAACTAAACCAGCAACGGATTCAGTTGATCTAGCCGGTCCAGTTTGAGTTTAATATGTTAGCCCCTCCCATACATGAGGGACCAAAGATTTTTTTTAAAACAAAACACTTACTCATTCAACACCTCTCGTATATTGACTTGGCATACAAATGGTGGCGCTATTTAGCATAGTGTCTTATCTAGTGCTCAATGGTTATATCATTCACATGTTCTATTTGTAACCGGTGAATTATATATTGTACTCAATCTCTTTCTTTTTAAGTGTTGTTTTAGAGTCTAAAATTTATTTTTAAATAAGTGTCATTTTCACATATCAAAGCAATAATAAATGCTAATTTTTCAACTTTACCCTCTTCCAAATTTATTAAATGGTGGAGTATTTATTGCATATTACTATAAATGGTGGAGAATTTTAAATGCTTTAATGATAAAGAAAAAGGGTATATTTGTAAATAATGGAGCTAAAAGGACACACTTATTGTATTCCTTAATCTATGTGCAAAAACCTTAAACGACACTTAAAAAGAAACGAAGAGAATATTTTTTTTAGCGACGAGATCTGTTTTACTGAAAATTTATATAGTAGTGGTAATTAATTGCGTAAGAAGCTGCTAGTGTGCAAAAACAAACGGTGAAATGTAAAACTAGATCAAATATTCATAATTTATAAAAAAATAAAAAAAATGTTTTCCAATAATAAGTTTATTAAATATTTAAATTTTATAGATAAATTAAAAATAGTATCAGACAAGAAAAATTATAAAAAATATTAACATGCGACATATAATTGAACTAATTTTTTGTATCATAAATAAAAAATAAAAGGAAGTAATTATGCTGTAGGGAAACTTTTAAAAAATAGAAAATTTTCTAAAAAGAAATGTAAAATAAAAGAATAAAATAAAATGGTTCATTAATATTGTTTATTATATTTTTTAACTTGATAAATGGTTTATATAATTATATTCATTTCCTTTATATAATAGAATTTGAAACATTTTCTTCCTTGACAAATATAAAGGAAATGAATATAATTATATAAATCATTTATGAAAGCATAAAAAAAATCTTAATCTCATATATATACTTTTGCTCAATTTGAATCAAGTTAAAAAATATAATAAACAATATTAATGAACCATTTTATTCCACATTTCTTTTTAGAAAATTTCCATTTTTTTAAAACTTTCCCTAACATAATTACTCCTTTATATTTTTATTTATGCTACAAAAAAATTATTCAATTATATGTCACACGTTAAATTTTTTATAATTTTTCTTTCCTGATACTATTTTGTAATTTATTTATACAATTTAAATATTTTAATAAACTTATTAAGAAACAATACAATTTTGAATTAATAATTGGAACAACAGAGTCAACAAAAGAAAGCGTGTTTCACTTCGTGAGTTCATTGCATTTAGGATTCAGGTCAGAGAACTTGAAAGGACACTCTTGCTTCAATGTGGCAGGCTGTTTCAACAATTTGTCGTTGATTGTTACTCTATGATTGAGTCTCAAAGGCTGTCGTATATTAGGCACAATCAAGTGTCTATACGAAAAGATTTTATGATGGGTCTCGAGGAGGCAGTCGATCGGGGAGATACAGACCCAACATTAATCGGGTCAGGGATTGTTTTGCCTTCTTCTTTTGTTGGAAGTCGGAGGTACATGTTTAATAATTGCCAAGATGCTATGGCTATTTGTAGGGGCTTTGGGTACCCTTATTTGTTTTTAACTGTTACATGCAATCTGCAGTGGCCAGAAATACAACGATATGTTTCGAGTGTTGGATTAAATGCATACAATCACCCGGACATTACGTGCAGGGAATTCCGAATCAAATTAGACGAACTCATGCACGATTTCAAAAGAGGGGAATTCTTCGGCAAAGTGAATGCAGATATGTGTTTGGTGTTGTAACATAGTTACTTAGATTTAAATTCTAAACATTGTGTTGCTATTATGTCATTTTATTCAACATTTTATTCTATAATTTTAGGCATGTACTCAATTGAGCTCCGGAAGTGTGGGCTTCCGCATGCGCATATTCTGTTATGGCTAGACACACATAGCAAGTTAGGGACTCCTGAGATGATAGATTCTGTTATCTGTGCAGAGCTTCCTGATCCAGTTAAATATCCCACGTTATTTAAAGTTGTTTCAACTTACATGGTTCATGGCCCATGCGGTATTGCACGGAGGGAATCACCATGCATGAGGGATGGGAGATGTTTAAAGTATTTCCCTAAGAAATTCAATGACAGAACAACATTTAACAGTGACGGTTATCCTATCTATAGAACAAGAGACAATGGGCTTAATACTGTTCGGATGGGAATCGAGCTAGACAATATATTTGTTGTTCCATATAACCCAAGTTTGTTGATGAAGTACCAGGCTCATATCAACATTGAATATTGCAACAAATCCGACTCTATTAAATATTTATTTAAATATGTAAATAAAGGGGTTGATCGAGTCACAGTTGCTATCAGCATGGGAATGGTCCAAATACAATGAATGAACAAATTGATGAGATACAACAGTATTATGATTGTAGGTATTTATCTCCTTGTGAATTAGTCTGGGGCATTTTGGCTTTTGATATCCATCATAGATGGCCACCAGTTCAGAGGTTGACTTTTCATTTGAAAGATCAACAAGTCGTTGTATTCAAGGACAATGATCGTTTAGATAATGTCGTTGAAAGTCAAAGAGACAAGAAAACGATTTTCTTAGATTGGATAAGTGCGAATGCTTTGTATCCTGAGGGGAGGAACCTTACATATGTTGAATTCCCTAAGGCATATGTATACGATGCTGAACTCCGGGAATGACGCCCAATTAAGGAAGAGGGGTTCTCAATTGGACGGATGAACTTCGTTCCTGTCGGGTCTGAGGAGTTGTATTATATGAGGTTGTTGTTAAATGTACAACGAGGGTGCACAAGTTATGAAGATCTACGAACGATCAATGGTTTTACGTATGGCTGCTTTCGCAATGCATGCGGAGCACTCGGTCTCTTAAATGTCGATAGAGAATTCGTTGACGGAATAGTTGAAGCTTCAACAATGGCATCAAGAAAACATCTTAGGAAATTTTTTGTTAGCTTATTACTGTCGTCGTCAATGAACAATCCAATGCTTGTATAGGAAAAGACATGGCGATTGTTGGCGGATGAAATCATATACCAACATCGAAAGTCGTTGAATTGCCCAGGTAATGAAACATTTTTGTATCTATGTGATATGGTCATGTTTGAATTCTTATGAAATTTTCTTATTTTGTAGAATTGAACATTGATTCAAATCGTTTGAGAAATTTGTGCTTGCTGGAGGTGGAGAACATATTGCAATTTAATGGGAAGTCACTAAAAGAGTTTGATGGCATGCCCTGTCCAGATCCATCATATGTGAATGAATTTGGTAGTGTCTTAGTGTTTAACGAAATGAACTTTGATGTTAGCGTGATGACTGAAATGCATGCTAAGTATATGCAACAATTGAATGATGACCAGCGAAATGTCTATGAAAAGGTCTTGAAAGTTGTCCATAACGGTTGTGGGGGCTTTTTTTGTCTATGGCTATAGAGGCACTGGAAAAACTCTTCTCTGGAAAACAATAACATACAAACTTAGATCTGAAAGAAGAATTGTTTTGAATGTTGCGCCTAGCGGTATTGCTTCATTATTGCTTCCCGGGGGAAGGACTGCTCATTCGCAGTTTAGTATTTCATTATGTTTGGATGAAGATTCATGTTGTGGTATTAAGCAAGGTAGTCCAAAAGCCGAGTTGCTCCAGCGTGCTAGCCTCATCATATGGGATGAGGCACCTATGGTTAGCAAGTGGGCATTTAAGGCACTGGACATAACACTTAGAGATATAATGAGGTTTCAAACTCCTGATAGCAGTGACAGGGTCTTCGGTGTGAAGGTTGTAGTGCTTGGTGGAGATTTTAGGCAAATATTGTCTGTTATTCCTAAAGCAAATAGGGTGGAAGTTGTCATGGCGACTGTAAAGTCATCACGATTGTGGATGCACTGTGAAGTCTTAATCCTAACGATGAACATGCGACTCCAGTCACAATCAATTGTCTCTCAATTGGGTGAGGTTAGGAGGTTTGCTGATTGGATTTTGGCCATTGGAGATGGCGTGTTGGGAAGTTACAATGATGGTGAGTCTGAGGTTGAAGTACCACATGATCTTCTCCTACATGATGGTGGGGATCCTATCACAGACATAGTCATGTCAACATACCCTGAGCTTCAAAATAATTTTTGTTCCCCTGGGTTTTTTCAAGATAAAGCAATATTAGCTCCAACCCTAGAGGTTGTTTGTATTGTCAATGATTATGCGATGTCATTGTTTCCTGGTGAGGAGAAAGTTTACTTGAGTCGTGATTCTACCTAGAAGGGTGATGAGGCAATGGGCATTCAGGCTGATTGGTTAACTACAGAATTCTTAAATAACATACGATGCTTTGGATTGCTTGATCATAAGTTAGTGTTGAAAAAGGGCGTTCCAGTGATGTTGATTAGAAATCTCGATATCTCAGCTGGACTTTGTAATGGCACAAGATTGATCGTGGAACAGATGGGGAAAATGTTATAGGAGCTGTTGTTGTCACAGGTACACACATTGGTAATAAAGCATATATCCCTCGCATGAATTTAGTTCCATCTGATAGTATGAGCCCGATTAAATTCCAAGGACGGCAATTCCCTATAACTGTATGCTTTGCGACAACTATAAATAAAAGCCAAGGGCAAATGTTGTCACGTGTCGGGGTTTTCCTCCCGAAGCCAATCTTCTCTCATGGTCAGTTGTATGTTTCTGTTTCCCGGGTTTCCTCTAAGGAAGGTTTAAAAATCCTAATTTGTGATGAGCAATCCATTCCAATCACACTAAGAATATAGTCTACAAAGAGGTGTTCCAAAGAATATGAGTAAACATTGTAACGGTGTTGGAAACTTCATGTGAAAGACTCTTTCTTATACTAATAAAAAAAACATGATTTACACACTTGGGTGTTATTTTCGTGATTGTTATTTTAATTAGTTGTGTTTGTGCTCATGGCCTACATTGACAGATCATGCATTGCACGGGATGGGACCTAGTTTATTTATACAATTTAAATATTTTAATAAACTTATTATTTGATAACATTTTTTATTTTTTATAAATTATGAATATTTGATTTAGTTTTACATTTCACCGTGTTTTTGCACACAAGCAGCTTCTAAAGCAATTAATTACTACTACCATGTAAATTTTCTAACAAAACACGTCCCTAAAATAATACAATATATAATTCACCAATTTACAATCAGAACATGTGAATGATATAATAACTTAGCACTAGCTTTGTTGAGTAAATGCAAATAAGACGCCATGCTAAATAGTGTCACCATTTAATTATACACATATCCACATATGAAAGGCATTGTATGAGTAAGCATTTTGTGTAAAAAAATCTTTGGTCCCTCGTGTATGGGAGGCACTAACACAGTTGGTGTCTCACTCTCGCTCTGCGTGAAATTTATTCACATAGATATCGTCTTATTTTGCGCTTTGGTATTAACTTTTCACGCCGGCAGAAACCACACCTTAATGGTAAAATCCCAACAATTACCTCTAAACTTTTAGGTTGTTGCTTGCTCTGCAAACGTTTCCTTTTTACACTTTGAAGATTAAATTTTGTAATATTTTTTACTCTCTTTGATTTTCTTAAAATGTTAATATTTTCTTGATTCAATGTAAATAATAAACATATACTTAGAATTGTAGAAATTTATATCTTGAAAACGACTTCACGACTTCATCAAACTACGTACAATATATATATTCTAGGAATTAAAATAAAAAATAAATGAAAATATTTCACATGACTACAAGAATCTTCAACCAGCTAGCAAAGCATATAAATCCATGTTACTGCGGCTTGATAGCTTATTCCCTCTGCTCCATATACTAAACTATTCATCATGCTTAATCATTGCAACTTCAAGGCTCCAACATTTCACCACTTCAGCTTTGCAGGGAAATACTGCACCAAATAAATAAACATGCATTAATTAGTACAAACTAGCTCAAGACTAGGTGAAAACAACTTTCTTTTTTTCTTTCTCAATCAGAAGATCAAAAGGAAATTTCCGAGTGGTGCTGACCTTTTCAATGAGAGAGAGATAATATGGTTTGACCTTTTCAACATCAATTCGAACTTTGCTCTTGCTGTAGAGGTCATATTTGCTGCAGATGAATGAATATATATACAACAAAGTTAGACAAAACATTAACAAATCTTTGCAGACTTAATAATAAAAATAAAATAAAAAATCATGTAATATATATGTTACTTGAAAATGTGGAGCCATTTCAGATTCTCAACATCCTCATCATTCATCAAGTGTTTATAGGCTCCTTCCCTGTGTAAGGCTGCAAAACAAATGAGTGTATCAAATAAGATTGCAAATGGACCATTGGATTTGTTTAAGAACTTATAATTAAATGTTGGACAAAGGAACTTTTGTTTCTAAGTTGAACTTACCATAGAATGAATGGTATCTGATAATGAACAAAGCAGCTGAGGGCAGAGTAGTATTGTTCTCCTTTGCCACCTGAAGACAACACTCAAATTTTAGATTCACTATTTATGAAATAATATATAGCATTAAATATCCTACATAATTTTTTATGAAAAAAAAAAAAAATCACTTGGGTTTTCTAAGGGCTTACTAGATACATGTAGTCATCGTGTCCCCATGACATCATCACATTATCAAGTCCACATTTCTCTGAGTAAATCCCATATTTAGTGTTGTATGTAGATTTGTTATAGTCTGGATTTTCCTTAAAATACTGAAGTGGGAACACAACCCATGTCAGGTGTTTAATTTCAATAATTTGTTAGTTCTGTGCAGCCATAAAGAAAATGAGTTGATAGATTTACCCTGTGATGAACAATGGATTTGTCAAATCTGCAACCAACTGGGAATGTGTCACCTGTACAAATATAGTAAATATTAGAGAGTTTAGCTTCAAAATAGAAATTGCAAACGACAAGTCCTTTAACATATGGCCTTTCAACCTTATATATAGAGAGATGAAACATCACACTTACCTACAACAGCCCATTGAGGAAGTCCTCCAAAACTGGGAAGCAGAAGCACCTTGCCAAGATCTGCATTGAACCAAATTAAAAAAGGTATCTTTTTGGTAACAGAGTTATAAGGAGCAATTCAATGTGTAAAGGGGTCATTATAAAGTACCATGGATAAGGCCGGTTAAGTGGAGCCAATCTTCATTTGGGTAGTCCTTCCTTATAGCTTCAGCAGTTTGGAGCAAGTGCTCAATCTGAGGTTCATCCAAGTCAGGGTCACTCTCATCCACCACTTCATTAAGGAGTTCACAACATTCCCATATGCTCATCTCTACCCTGTTCAATTTTCCATACTCCTCTCTCATTTTCTTCACCTGTGTAAGATACAATTAATGTTTATATCAATTAATTCCATAATTCATCCCTTCACATATAATTTTAAAATTATGCTAGCCCCCATTGTGGCAAATGTGATGTACATCTTTTTCTGGAGGAAACATAAGTTGAGATTTGGGGGGAGGGGGGAATAGTGAATGAAATATTTGTGGTAGATGCTTACAAAATCAACAGATTGGTATATGTGATTTTTCCTGTAGAAGTTCTCCACTCCTTCTTGCCTCTCACTTTCAGCATCATAATCCCTGATTTACAATGATTTGTCACTCGTGAGATAACTATAGCAGTGTTTTAATATGTGAACATAAAGAAATGGAGGATCTAATCACTTTTCATTTTCTTAGTTTTAGTGATCCAGAGTCGAATTAAGCAAGTGAAACAACTAGTATATCTTAAGTTTACTTGCATTAGTAAAAAAAAAAGTGTAAGCACCAAAATATGATTATTTCATCTGCCAATATAGTTTAATAGAAATGATACCAACATGCAGAAATAAGCCTACAGCTGATTTTACTAGTATGGATTTGAGAAGTTCAATAGCTTGCGTCTTCCCAAAAGTGATGTGTGATGATGTATTTTATATCAACTTTGAAGAATGTTACAAATATTTTAAACTAAGTTACAAGATTTATTTTTTTAAAAAAAAGTTGTAAATATTCTGAAATTGAAATATGTCACATTTTTAAAATTCTTGTAACTTCATTCAAAAGAGTTGTAATGTATCTTAACATTATTTTAAAACGACGCGTGATATAGTATGGAAAGATACACATTAGTGAAGTCCTAAAATTGAATAAAATTTGTCAAAATTTCTTTTTTATCATTATATTATAAGTTATTACTATATTTTTTTTGTCAAAGTTATTACTATATTTATAAAAGAACAAAAGGGGCAAATATTTGATGGGCCTGGCCCAAATATCAGAGAAGGAGACCGGACCGGATTAACACTATAAATGTAAATGACGATTTTTTTAAACTTATGGGCCCAAACCAGATAAAGAAACAACAGGCAAAAGAAAACCGTGAGCGCTCTTTTGTCAATGAAGAATTCCTTAAATCGTTTTCGACCAAAAAAAAAAAAAAAGAATTCCTTAAAACGCCCTTAAATTGCGACCAAAAAAACAAAAAAAACAAAAACAATTTCTTAAATGCAAAGCTTTTTTCCGTGCCAAAAGGAAAAATAAAAGTGGTTAAAAACAAAAAAAATAAAAGAAAATAAAAGAGATTAAAACATGCACGCACATAAAACTCAAATTATCGTGAAAATATTATTGAAGATTTTAAATTAGCGAGTTGCTTTGTCTTCTTTTTTTATTTTTTGGGGATAAAAGCTCAATATAATTGGGTGGGTGAGTGGCACCACAAACAAAAAGAATGAATGGGTTAGGAAGAGGTGAACCTAAACGTGTGCCCAAATGAGTTGGTCTGTGGAATCAGAAATCCACCCTCCAACACCAGTTCTTTCTCATTTATTGGCACTGTCTTTACCTCTACATCAGACCCTGCAATTTTAAGAGTCTATTAACTGAAAAACACAATTTTTTTTTGCACATTTTTTACTTCCAAAATCAATCGAGTGCTCAGAGCGAAAAAGGACAGATCATGCGCCAATTACTATCAGAGGAAAATGATGTACATAAGTCAATATATCTTAAACTAAATAAAATTTACAGGGATAAATAAAACCTTGTTTTTTTCTTTTTAATTTTCCACAAGACGGATAATAAAAAATATATATTGCACTAAAAATATAGAATTTTGCTAAAAATAAAGAAGGATTACAAAAATTACCATAGTGATCAGGTTGCTCAATGAGGATAGTCATGTCGACTTGAGGAAAATGAAAAACAAAATAACGAAGTAAAGAGATAGAAGGACAAAAAGAGGAGGAAATTGAGGTGTGGTGGTGGCATGGTTGTTGAAATGTTGCTATTTATAACTGGCCGGAGAGTCCTTCCCTGAGAATTGGGAGTTCCCAAGTCCTTCCCTGAAAATCTCACATTTCATTTTCTTTCTTTCCATCCTTGCTACAGACATGTTTATCAAACTTTAATCTTCCGTATTACCTAAATAACTACTAATTTACACCAAGGGAAAGTGACACCCCATTTAAAAAAAATAAAAATAAAAAATTGGAGAGAGAGATAAACAGACAAAAGGTACCACCAAGTTGACAACCTCAAACAGGACATCAGAATCTCACAGAAAGGATGTGGATTTAGTTGGCGACCTTTGTTTTGTTATACAAGTAGCTAGGTTAATATAGATTGACTCATATATATTATAACATCGGTTTTTCTAATGTGTGTAATATTACACAGGTTAATAATATAAAAGTGAAAAAGTTTTACTGTGAATTACAACTATCACAACACTCAATGCATTGATAATGTCAATAGTTATAATTTACAATAAAACATTTTCATTTTTATCTTATTATCTTGTGCAATATTACACAAATTAAAAAAATTGTTATAACATATCCCTAGTTAGCACTCTTAGGGCACGTTACTCTTCCTTATGATGTGTTTAGTGGAGACTCCATCTTATAATCTTGATGCGTTATTAATTCAATATAATTTAATTAAAATTAAAGAGAAAATAAAAAATCATATTCTTAATATATCATGTTTAAACAATTCAACAAAAAAAAAACTCCTTCCAATCTCATTTTTCTTCTATTGGAGAGCTGATTAGAATCCACCATTTATTTTTATTTTTTTTCATTTTTATTTTCATGTTGCAAGCAAAGGAAGAAAAAATCGTTTTTACTCATTTTTCCCCTAATTTTTCAATTGTAAATATAAATGCATTGAAACACCAAACATTGTTCATAAAACAATAAATTGGAGAGAATGATAATATAAAATAGAGAGGATTTCAGTTGTTGGGGCCCACGTTGGCTGATTTATCGTCATAACCGAGTCAGCTGTGAGCTGGATTCTGATAATATCTCCAGAAAGTGGGGCCCAGTGACGTGGCATCTAGTCAAGTTTGTACCACACGTGTTGTTTCTATAAGGCGCTTCATTAATCATATGATGGTACTTCCTCGCTGCCAGTTTTTCATCACCGTTCGTTCTTGCCAGCCCTCAATAACCAGACACGTGTCCTGCTTCCAATCCAACACATGTGATAAAAATGCACTGAAGCCTTACACGTCCGAGGAAAATGCTTGTGTTGTGCACGATGATCTTCAACAACTAGTAAATATTTGTAATTATCAAATAAAATTATAAAAAAATATATCTAAAATTATTTTAAAAATTTAACTTAAATAATAAAAGCTATTTTAATAAAATTTCTAAATATTTCATTATTGTTAATGTTAATGGAAGAAATATAAATCATAATTAATTTTTTAACAAAGTTACTATATAATTATATATAATTAAATAAATTAAAAAGTATTTATTTAATTTAAATTAAAGTTTACAAAATAATGTTTCAATAAATAAAAATGATATATATATATAGTCTTATTTTTAAAATGAATACTTCAATTTATTTTATAAAAGTAGATAATATATACAATAGGATAGAATAGGCTGGATAGCAACAACGTACAGAACGTGTATATCTGTTGCAGAAGTTGGGGGAACAATATCAAATTTATGCTTTTGTTTTGTTTCGAAATTGATTTTTTTTCCTTTTTAATCTAGTTGAATATATTAATATTGCTAGTGATCATGTGATCAAGATAATTTCGTGAACACAACGACAAAATGCATAGGGTTTCTGGCCTTTCAAACTTGACTTTCACAGTTAACAAAGGAGAATGGAGATTGGAGAACAGGAAAATATTTTAAACAGATCAACATCTCTTATATATGCGTATGATTTTTCTTAAACAAGTCCCAAACGTATATAACAGAGCACTTCTTCAAGTAAAAATAGTTTCAAATTCTACATTATTAAAAGCATTGAGATATTTGTCATTTACGTCCACTTCATCTTTTTTATGTTTTTATCATCATCGTTAGTTCCGTCAATCACAAAGTTCGAATTTGTTACTGATAGTGTTATAATTAATGATATGATAGGGACCTATGTTTTTTTTTTTCATCGACACGTACGTTACTTACTTCAATGAAGTTTTACTGATTTCAACAAGCTTTAGCGAAATACTTTGATGGTATATATCAATATCAATATAAAATCGTATCAATAACGAAGTATAGTGTAGATAAAAAATGAATTTTAATTAAAACTATTTTATCAATATTTTAATTAAGGTAGTTTTTTAAATTAATTATAAGCTTTTTTTTTTTAAATTTGGGGTACTTTAAAAAAGGCTTCTCTTTTTAATTATTAGCTAAAAATTTATTACAACTTTATTATTTAACAATTCTCACTAATCATTATTTAATAATTAACTATATTTTTAAATGTCTTTTTATCTTTTTATATTCAACACATAAATTACATCATATTTGTGTTTGATTAATGATTTCCATCTTCAACCATAGATCTAAACTACTTAGAGTAGTATTGAACATAATATACCTTTAGTCAAACTTAAAGTTTACAACAAAAATCAAATCAAATTAAAAAAAGGTATCCAAATATATTTCTGATGTGAGTTTAGATGTTAACCGTTACTTTGGATTTCACGAATGTAAAACCAAATATATATTTAATATTTATTTGAATGGTATACTTATAAACTTAAATTTGAATGCATTTTATTTTTATAGAATATAATTTGTTCAAAAAGGACTTTGTAGTGAATTAGTTTAAATTTAGAGATTTTATCTTAAAATGAGTATTTAGTAAATTTTAAGTTTGGGAGCAAGTTTGATTTTGATAAAATGCAATACATCCTGATTTTTTCTGAGAAATCACATATGGAGTAAATTAAGGGAATGTAACTTTAAGAACTCCACACTGTGTTTCTAACTAAATACACACTTAACCTACTACAACCTTTCATAGGATTAGGACCTCCTTGATAAATAAAATAAAATAAAATAAAAACACACGCAACTTTGCTCTTTGCTTTCAAGAATGAGATTTTATTTCAAACTATCACAACGAGATCGAGAGGGGAAAAATATAGTGGGTGTCTTATCAAAGGTCACTTCTTTAGACCATAATGATAAATTAATACATGACCAAGACCAAGTTGCATGCCACGCCCACTAGCCATAAACTATATATATCATTGATTATAAATCAATATCACGAAAAGTACGGTAATGATATCGTCGTCGGCTAGAGGAGAGGAGAGGACCCCAGTCTCATGTGTTGTGGTAGTGATGGAAAATGCTAACAAGTGCCTTAGAGCACTTGTTAAGGAATCAAAAATAGAAATTTTTTATTGGAGTATGTGATATTTAATGTCACAAATGCAATCAAAACTGTGATTTCTAATAAAAAACTTCTCTTTTTAGTTTCTTAACCGGTGCCTTTAGGGCACTCGTTAGCAGGACCATTGGTTATCTTTATATATATAAAAGTAAGGTAGTGAAATGATCCTTTGATATCTAAAAGGAGGATAAAATGGTAAATTCCCTTCAATAAAACTTCTAAAAATAGTAAGTGACTTTTTATATATTAAATTGTTAGCATTATTAATATCATTAATTATGTTAATGGAAAAAACACTATTACTAACTTATAAAAATAATCATAATAATAATAAAGATATATCATCTAATTTATCTCAAAGCCTATAACTTCTACTACTATTTGTTTTACTTAATTAAATAATTTAAATTATTTAATACATTACAAATACTAATATATGAAAAACGATTAAAAGTGACTTAAATTAATTGAGATAAAATGCATAAATCAATAAGTATGGGCAATGATAAAAATAAATATAATACCAATTATTAAATTAAGCACTTTTTAACAAATGAAAATGAAAAATGTTAGTCACATATGAATCTCTTTGATGTAAAATGCTTTTAGTTAAACATGGAAAGTGACGTCGGGATAGAAAAGATGATATTAGAGGGAATAAGACTTGATAGGAGAGTTGATGGAGGGGGTGATTGGAAATGGGAGGAGAAGTTAAAAGATAGGTTTTATGCTTATTGACGTTCATAAGAATTTACCTCAAAAGCCTATAACTTTTACTCATCTTTGTTTTACTTAATTAAATTTAATTTATTTGAGAAACTACAAATATTAATACCTGAAAAATAATTAAAAGTGGCTTAAATTAACTGTGATAAAATGCATAAATCAAATAGTGGGGGCAATAATAAACATAAATAATATAAAATTATTAAATCAAGTACTTTTTAACATATGAAAATGAAGAATGTTAGTCACATATGAATCTCTTTGACGTGGGGATATAAAAGAGGATATTAGATAGAATAAGACTTAAGAAAAATTGAAATAAGAGTTCCATGATAAGAGAGTTAATGGAGGGGGTGATTGGAGATGGGAGAAGTTGAAAGATAGGTTCTATACTTATTAACGTTCATAAGAATTTACCTCAAAACCCTATAACTTTTACTAATCTTTATTTTACTTAATTAAATAGTTTAATTTATTTTAGAAATTACAAATATTAATACATGAAAATAATTAAAAGTGGCTTAAATTAATTGCAATAAAATGCATGAATAAAAAAAGGGGCAATAATAAACATAATTAATATGATATTATTAAATCAAGCATTTTTTAACAAATGAAAATGAAGAATGTTAGTCACATATGAATCTCTTTGATGTAAAATGCTTTTAGTTAAATATGGGAGGTGACGTCGGGATAGAAAAGAGAATATTAGAGGGAATAAGACTTAAGAAAAATTGAAGGTTAAATTATGTTTTTGGTCCCCAAAATATCACGATTTTCTCATTTGGTCCCCCAAATTTTTTTTTCTCAAGTGGTCCCCTAAAAATTATAATGCATTCCCATTTGGCTCCTCTGTTAGTGCACTATTTATTATCTTTGTTAAATGGTTGCGTGGCAGCTTAGGTGGACAAAATGAGTGTACATGGCATACATATGTGTCATCTTATGTGTCCTACATGACTTATATCACCACATTTCATGAAAAAAACAATTATAGAGTTCATCAATGTGACTCACAAAAAGGCATTGATTAACCACCTGTAGGCTTATTTTGTCATGTAGGACACATAAGATAACACATATGCATGTCATGTACGCTTATTTGGTCCATCTAAGCTGGCACGCAAACATTTAACAAAGATAATAAACGGTTCACTAACGGAGGGACCAAATGGGAATGTATTATAATTTTCGGGGGACCACTTGGGGAAAAAATTTTGGGGGACCAAATGGGAAAATCCCGATATTTTGGGGGACCAGAAACATATTTTATCCAAAATTGAAATAAGAGTTTCATAATATGAGAGTTGATGCATGAAATGATTGGAAATAGGAGAAGTTAAAAGATAGGTTCTATGCTTATCAATGTTCATAAGAATTTACCTCAAAAGCCTATAACTTTTACTAATCTTTGTTTTACTTAATTAAATAATTTAATTTATTTGAGAAATTACAAATATTAATTCCTGAAAAATAATTAAAAGTGGCTTAAATTAATTGCAATAAAATGCATAAATCAAAAAATGGACGCAATAATAAAAATAAATAATACGAAATTATTAAACTATGCATAATTTAACAAATGAAAATGAAAATTATTAGTCTCATGTGTATCTCTTGAATATAAAATACTTTTAGTTAAATATGGGAAGTGGTGTCGGGATAGAAAAGGGGATATTAGAAGGAATAAGACTTAAAAAAATTGAAATAAGAGTTCCATGATAGAAGAGTTGATGGAGGGGATAATTGGAAATGAGAGGACAAGTTAAAAGATAGGTTCTATGCTTATTATCGTTCTTAAGAATTTACCTCAAAAACCTATAACTTTTACTAATATTTGTTTTTCTTAATAAAATAATTTAATTTATTTGAGAAATTACAAATATTAATACCTGAAAAACAATTAAAAGTCGCTTAAGTTAATTGCGATAAAATGCATAAATAAAAAAATGGAGACAATAATAAAAATAAATAATACGAAATTATTAAATTAAGCACTCTTTGATGTAAAATGTTTTTAGTTAAATATGGGAAGTGCAGTCGGGATAGAAAACATGATATTAGAGGGAATAAGACTTAAGAAAAATTGAAATAAGATTTCATGATAGGAGAGTTGATGGAATGGGTGATTGGAAATGGGAGGAGAAGTTAAAAGATAGATATATTATATATACCATGCTTATTAAAGTTCATAAGAAGTTAGTTATTTTTCAATATATATATATATATATATATAAAAGTCTTCTAAAAATATGATATTAGACATTTAGTTATTTAATTAATTGTTGCCATTTTTATTTTAGAAATATAACATCTTTTTGAATATTTTAATTCATATTAACAGTCCATGTGTTACAGATGAATAATTTGATAGGTTTGATGATGTTTATACTTTTAAAAATCTTAGTGCAATAAGTTATTCAAAATTTCAAAACCATAACATTAAAATTAAAACAATATTTCTATCATATTATTGAGAAATATAAATTTGTCTTTTAGATTGTACAAAATGGTGCATGACTTATAATCATTCAAATGAACACGCGTGTTTTCAAAAGAAGAGTTATATTAAAAACAATGTTAGAGAAAAAAATATTAATTTTAAGATTTTCATTAATTTCATCAAATAAAAATATTATTTTTATATTTCAACGCAAACAATTTGTCATTCTATTTATAATTATAATAAATAAAAGACTTATATATATATATATAATTTGTCTTATATTTAACTTTAATTTTATATTTTGTTTTTTTTTTAACTATATGTATCCTCCACGGGAGGCAATCCTGTTTGAGTCGGGAAAATTCACATCATTATGGGATTAATTTTATATTTTATTTAACTCTATATTTAACAATTGTTTACTTTTTTATATTTTAATATTAAATTTATTCATTAATATTATTTTATTAATTTATATATCATGTCCCGTGCAACGCACGGCTATCTATTAGACTAGTTAGCGATTAGCGATTAGCGATTAAGGAGCGTGTACAGCACATTACGGAACGGAACGGAAGTACTTATAAAAGAGTGAGGACAAGTTGCAAATGTTGAGTCACTTTCAGCAAGCTGTGAGGCTCTGAAGAGTTTGGTTTTTGGATAATTGTCAGACACACACTAGTCCTGTAGTCCAGCTCCTAATAAAACAAGTGCACCTTGTACATTTGGGTCAACAGTTCCTGCGATCTAATATACACCACAAAAAATTTAAAATTATATTGCTGGTTTATTTATGGACCATACAGCACACGCGATATAGCTGTCCCTCAAGATAATACCATAGTAGCTTTCATATGTTTGTGTTTTTTTATATTTTACATTCAGATAGCCAAAATATCTTCAATTTTGTAGTATTTTATGTCGGGACGAGGAAATCACCTGGAGAAAACTATCACAGTGAGTGACTCATCTATCACCGCACTCGTTACGCAATAACATGAAAAGGAGTAGATAGCATCACTGGCCAGACCACACTTGGGAAGGGTCCTTTTTAATGGGGTCATAAAAACAAAATACATATCATATCTGCTTGAGCATGTTTGGCTGAAAAATTCAAAGCCACAAATTTGCAATCAAAAGGTGTTTAGATAAACTTATTTTAGGACATGAAGAAATGATTATTTCCTCAATAATCTATTCCCAAAATGCACCAAATTCAACTCATTTTTTTCTTTAATAATATATTTTTAATCACTTTTGATTCCATTGTTTGCACTCCGTCTTTCCATTTTGGAACCGAGATAAGCTTAATATCATGGTTATGCTTGCGCACAATTCAAACAAGACATGATGCCGCAGCTCGCCCAGGTTATTCCTACGTCAAGAATCTAATCTAATACTAATACAATTCAATTTATGCCTTGAGGTCGTATATTATTATATCACTAAATTGACAAGGAATGAATGCAATTTCCAGACTCCTGAGGTGTTCAGGGAAACTAGGATGAAAGCAAGCCCTTGCATCAAAGTTCAATAAATGGAAATTTTCCAATGCGAAGGAGATTAGTTTTGTTTACACTATCAGTCAATACATTGTCTAGAATGAAAAATCAAGAATTTCATCCTATCTCAGAGTATGCCTAACTGATAATATCTACATTCATGGTGAAGACGAGTGGACCCCCAGACCAAAGAATACAACGGGGTTAACCATGTTCCAGTATATGCGGCCTGTAAGGCGCAGTCGACTTTTCCTGTATCTGAATACTAATAGCTATTGCTGTTTGTCTATCAAAATTTCATTCTTTTTGCAGGCCCTTGATCAATTATGGGATCAACAGGAGGAGCTTGCGACTCTGCTGCTTCCTGAGTTTCAGTGCCTTTCTCAGTTTCTGCTGTTGAGGGTGGAACATACCCTTCTGGAAAAGGTGGTGGAGGTGGAGCTGGTGGTAGCTGTAGCAGCAAGTTAATAGTCACTTCTCACAAATAATAAGGGATAAGAGAAACTTAGAAGTTGAGAGAAGAATGTAGTAAAATTCCAATAATGTTCAGTTGAGATTTATCAAACAATTCACAATCACAACTATTTGTTTAAATTGTATATTAGGGCTTGGCGATGTTAGGCAAAACCTCTTATACATTGTTATAAAAGAACAGAGTAGAAAGATCACCATCTTTTAAGCACTTTTTCTACCAAGGCCAAACAAAATTATTGACAACACAGAGCGATGAGAAAAGAACAGTTCTATATCCTCCTAATTAATTAGCTAAGAAGTTATTTATGGGCCCAGTATTCTATTCTTATGTCTAGATCCAATCTCCTGGTCCTGTGGAAAGGAAAAAGAATTTCATGTTTTTCCTTTTGAGAAGGTGGTTTAAGAAAACCCTAGTAATTGCACTTTTCTCCAGACCACATGAAAAGCATGAAAAAAGGTTCGAATAATACTATTACTATCCCACTATCACTCTATAATGGAAGGTAAGATCTCATAGTTCTTGGTTTCAGAAGATAATAATACTCCTAATTTTTTCGGGTAAACTAATAATACTTCAACTTAATCAAAAGAGAAGGTATAAATGCTTTTTTGGCAAGATATTAATTGCTCTGGCTAATTCATTTAATACTTTACTGTTGAGTAATTAGGAGAATTTGATAGGCAGATATTGAATTACTCAAAAGATAACCGAAGAATTTTTATATAATATAGAAGGTGACCAGTATATAAACATTTCATATTATTTCATAACTGATTTCATGAATATTCAAGACACAGGTTTGAATTCACTCTTTCCTGGACCCCTTTCTTTTAGTATAAAAATTGTTAGAAACTTGTAATTAGTGTGCTAAATAATTGTTTGATAAGGAAACATGGGAAAGTTGTGTTTCTACAACTTACCTTGCGTTGCAAGGATGCAAGAATATGATCCACTCGCTTAACTTCCTTCACATCAATTGTCTCCTTACCAACCTTCGACTCCAGCAATGCAGTCTCATTTTCAGAATCAACTGACCCAGCTAGAAGAATCACAATTCAGTTAATGTGCATAGAAGTAAGCAATGTACTATTTCTATGGTTAAAAACTTGAACAAGAACATGGCTTACAGGCAGGCAGAACACAAGACGAAAGGGAAATCAAATGGGTATTGAAGATTAGATGGCAAAGTAACAGAAGCAGCATTTCCCTGTATGCTTGCAACAATGACATTACAGATGGCTTAAACCTTAAATGAAACATCCTAAACCTGAAACCGAGATTTCTAGTAATTTGAAAACAAAAACTTAATAGCCTGCCAAGCTATGAAGCCCATATACTTAATACGACATGGGTACAATATGACTGAGATATGAGGATACAAATAATTCTTAAGAACTCAGGATATGAATATGATATGGCTTTAATATGTTAACACAAATTTATAAAAAAATATATCTTTTATATAAATGCATAATAAGTCTAGTTTATCAAGAGACAATTTTGCCAAATTAATAAGTCCACCACCATCATCAAGAGGGTTATGTACATCTTCACTAGTATTCCACAACCCTGTCTCTCCTTTAATATATATCCTTGATCTTTCCTAAACAACAGTCAAGAGGTCGGAATGTAAATAAACCAAATCCCCCACCCTCTTTGGACCCACTTTGTTTCTTTTGAAAGAATGAATGAAGGACTGTGTACACCAATTCCTCTCACGACATGATGTAGAACAAGGTTATAGTTATACAAGAAGCCTTAAGACAAGTTTCCAAAGCTGCTTAAAAGTATCAACGGTGTATCCCATATGTATTAGACAATAATTTCTTTAAAAAAAATGGAGGATACACCATGGATACATATACAGGTATGATACCAATACTTTAGCAATTTTGGAGTATCTAGGCTTCATAGCTATCTAACTACCCCCTTTGAAAGGTTATCCTCGTTAAAGGACTAAGGGAGGGAAGCTACAAAGACTGTATAAATGGATAATGGCTCCCCTTAAACAGAACAAACCACTGCAGCTGAATAGCTGTAACACATCAATTTTTAAACCCTGCCCAGTTTTTATCCCGTTACTGTGAGAAACAAACAATGTCTTTTCTTTCCAAAACGAAAAACATCCATTTCATCTCTGCTTACCGTATCCTATCTTCTCCAACTTTGAGGCAGCTGTAGTAAAGGCCTTTTGTATATAATAGAGTGCCCTTCCCTGCAAGATCGACCACACAACCAGTATTGGACAAAACCTTCTCTCGCAAAACAAAAATAGCATTAACTAAAAGCTAAACCACTGAGCTACACAAAGTCTGTAGAATAATAAAGCCTTCAAGTATAAAGCACTAAGCATGAAATTTCAAAACGGTGTGCCTAAGCACTTTAAACAGTTAGAACCTAATGCAGCTTATTTTCACAATCACCAACATCCATGTGTCAAGTCTCATGCAAGTAAGTTATAGCCAACAAAAATGCAATCATGTATAGAGAGCATGAGCATACAATTCGAGCAGCAAAAACATTGCATAGTTGTGGAGCCTGGTATATTGAACCATCCAAGACGTAATAAGCAAGCATGGGTGTAACTTTGTCAGGGCTATCCCTCTTTTGCTTGCGAATAACAAACAGGTGGGGCTCCATAACTTCACTGAGCACATACTCAGTGCCTGTCATTTTCCTGAAATGGAACCAAAAGAAAGATTGTAATTGCAACCAACTACTTCGATTCAACATGAGACTGAATTAAATTTGTTCTTATGATAACGCAGATAGTGAATCTGAAATCCGTGACTACCCTAAAACCAAAACCCTAGATAATCTGAAAGTAGAGATTGAGAATGAGAATTACGATAGTTGAGAGAGGTCGAGGGGGTGGAGAGAGCGCATTCGGAGTTGCTCATTGTTGGAGGTCCAATCGTAGAAAGGGGATAAGGCGAAGTAATCAAAGACAAGATTGCGATCGAGAGGGTATGTGTTGAGCCACAGCTGGTCTCTGAAGCATATTCCGGTCATGTCCGTCCCCGGAGGTTGCGGTGCTCCTCCCTCCAACATTGCTCCCGGCGTCGCCATCTCCCACTCCCAATTCCCAAACCTCTTTCCCCTTTCCTTTCCGGTAACCCCAACTTTATGTAACCAAACTTACACTTCTTCCACCACACTCTTTGTTCCGGAGAAGTTACGAGAATTTCACCTAATAAAAAAGAATAATTAGATAAAATCATAAAATAATATTTGAATTAATTTTCAATTTACATTAAAAATTAATGCCAATATAATTGGATAAAATAAATATATTACTGTTAAAATCACATTTAAGTATAATTTTCCAAGAAGAAACTTACGAGGTGTTTAGAAAAACTTATTTGATGTTATCTAAGCACTTATGTAAGTGTTTGAGTAAGCTTATGACACGCTCATAAGTTATTTTCAGCTTATTTCGATAAGTTTTTTAAAATAACTTATGGAACAATTTATGTAGAATTTAAGTACATTATTCTCTCTTCAATTTTCACTAATTTTCTTAAAAGATTGTTCATTAAGTGCTTATCATAATAGCTTATGTTATAAACGTTTAATTAAGTTATTTTTCCAACACACACCCTTGATAATTCTAATATTAATATAATTGGTCTCGATATGTTTATAGGCTTAAAGGTTTACTTATTACATCAAAATATATTCTTGTGATAATTTTATTGATCCAGTTAACATATTTTATCAAATTATTTAAAGTAACACGATAAATTTAGCTCATATTGAAGGTTAAGTTTATGGTGTACAAATATAAAAATTGTTGCACGATATATAATTATATTTTAGTCATTAAATATAAATTCAAAATAACGGATAATGCTTATTGCGTTGGATATTGCTTAGACTCACGGGGCTAGGAAAGTTTGGCTTGAATGTGATTATGTAGTAACTCTTAATTTGATTAAGGGGGTCGCTCGTTTGTCATTCTTATAATGGTGTTATTCAACAAATAAGGTGTCTCCGGGAGAGAAATTGGATTCTTTTGCCTACAACACTTTTCTTGATAATCCCTTTACAAGAGGAGACTCAAACTTCAAAAGTAGTGTGAAAGACTAAAAAATCAACATTGTCATCTATGTGACTTCACACGTGAATGGTAAATTAGAAATTCAACTGAGATTCAATTTGGCGCTGAAAAGCATCGCAAATTCTATTTACATGTTACAACTACATCAATGAAACATAGTCAAACACTTCAACTACATACCTACAATTCATTTACAAAATACTTCCCTCGGTCCTTTTTATAAGGCACACTTAACCGAATTACACATACTAATAAAAGTGGTTAAAGTTGGTTAATTTTATTGGAGTTTTAAAAAATAGTTTAACTTTATAATTTTACCCCTATTTAATATTATTAACTAACTCCACTACCTTTTGATAGTTGAAAAAACATTAAAGTTAATAAGGGTAAATAAGAAAATTGGTAATAAATATTTCCTTAAAATTATAAAATGCCTTATAAAAATGACCACTAAAATTTATAAGAAATGTCTTATAAGAAGGATCGGATGGAGTAGCAATTAAGGATGGTATTGAACTAGTGATAAAGGAAAGATTGAGTTGGAAAGATAACTACAAGATGTTGACATAATGCGTGTAATTGTAATGATGGTGACCGCAATCACAATTCAAAACACATGAAATATTGTAGGACCAAAAAGAAACATATTTGCCTCTAAAGAAGTAATGTCTCACATAATGCAAGAAAGTAGAATTTATATTTGAACAGTTACAAAGTTTTTTTAGTACTTATTTTAGCACATTTTAGGTTGCCAAATACTATTGTGCTAGGATTTTTTTTCCATGACTAATTTTAATGAGCTATTTATATATCGTTTTATGCAAGACTTCTTTATTCTCTTATTTCTCTATTTATTCATTAGGTAAAGAGTGATATTATATAAATTTAGCATTTTTAATCATAAATAAATAATGCATAATAGCACAAGTGGCCTGATTTAAATTAAAGTGCATATTTATATTTTTTACTTTTGCTAACTTGAAATAAGCATTACAAATTACAAAGTTTGACAATTAATTTTATTAAAACAATGATATATAATCTAAAATTTAGGATAAGAAAAGAAAAATATCAGGTTATATGACTTTCGGCCCAAACACTATATGGTATTGTTTTTCATTCAAGGTGTCAATATGAATTTTTTTAAGGTGTAGTGGTTTAAAAGTTGTTGTATCATACACAACTATATTTTAGCCATTGAATATTTTTAGGTCCATTATTCGTTTTTTTTAGGGTAAAGGAAGGCACAAGGCCAAACAAACTACACAGGAACCAGGCGGGAAAAGTTTCCCCTGCAAGATTAAAATTAATGCATAAAAAAACACAACTAGGAGGCATGAGTAACAAATGAACATCATAAGACAAATCATGGGCCAAATTAGCCAAGCAATCTACGATAGAGTTTGCTTCCCTCCAGGCATGAGATATTCTAATAGACCAATTTCTCTCCCAGAGACACCTTATCTGTTGAATAACACCATTATAAGAATGACACCAGTTGAATTTCTAATTTACCATTCACATGTGAAGCCACATAGATGACAATGTTGATTTTTTAGTCTTCCACACTACTTTTGAAGTTTGAGTCTCCTCTTGTAAGGGAATTATCAAGAAAAGTGTTGTAGGCAAAAGAATCCAAAAAAAGCTAGTAAAGAGGGAGCCTAAAAGTAAGGGTATTGTACCAATGAGCAATGCAAAGCAATATACAACGAGAGTGAACATGTTACCATATATTTACCCAAAATCTCAAGATATTAAGTATGTGAATATGTTCTCATATATCATCTTTATGTTGTTCATTTTCAATCAACATGGGACTATATATAAACTTCTATCACTTACTTGAACTTTAAGTATTTTAATGACTCATTTTTTAAGTCATTGATCAAGAATCTCTTTATATATAGTTGATATTAATCCTTAAGTCGAGATGGTGGTTAAGTAAAAATCTTCACATCATGATAACTATAGGATTCAAACACCTAATATTATAAGTAATTTTACTTAAAGTTATATCCACTTTCATTGCAACCAATCATCAGTGGATATTGTCACTGCAAGTTAAAAACATGTGAAAGCTATCAAGAATAATCATAACAGTGAAATGCATTTGAAAAAACGATTTTATCTTATTTGAATTTGATCCTATATAATAAAGTTGGCTAAATATAAAACTCATACACAATCAAACTCTTATGCATTAATAAACAAGGCGGTAGATGACTTACAACCCATCAATCTTAGTATTTCCAAGAATCTTTTGTCAAAAGTGACTCAAGGTAAAAAAAAAAAGGAGTAAACCCTCGTTTTGGTCCCTAAAAGAATGGTCATCGGTTAACTTGGTTCCTGAAAGAATGAAAATTGCACAAACGTCCCTGAATGATGTTACCTTCGGTCAAAATGGTCCTTTCGTTAACCCAAGTCTGTTAAAGCTAACGGACTTACTGATGTGGCATAAAAGACTAAAAGTTTTCATTTTGGTCCCTGCCTAGTCAGCCCAAAAGATTGGAAACCCATCAAATTGGTCCCCCTCCCTCTCTCGTTCTGTAAGTAGTCTGTGTGTGTGTGTAAACTCTTCCTTTGCAGCACTTCTATAAGGTTGCAACCTTATAAATTGGTCCCTCTCCCTCACCAATAACTTTTTTATTTTTTGAAGTGAGAAAAATGAGGTTTTGGACAGAATGATGAGAAGGTGAAGGAGTTCAGCAAGAAACTGAACGTTGCAGTTACAAAACTGTCAGTGATAAGCAAGAAAAAGAAGATAAAAATCTACAAGTTTCTTTACAATAAATGCAATCTCATAAAAAATTATTGTTCTTCAAAGTTCGGTATACATACATCACTATTGTTACTATAAGTACTCAAATTTCCAAACTATGACTATTGACAACCAAATGTATTTTAAAATTGATATAATTGTCATATCCCAAGTCTGGCAAGTTAAGTATTTTAAAATTAAAAAGCCAGAATGTTAAGGGGTGTTAAGACATTTTACATGAAAAACTGAAATTAGTGAGTTGAGGGAAAATATGAGGTAAGAGATTAATGGTACAAGTAAATAAAGGAGGATAATTAATTAATTTATATTTTAGAAAAACATTAATAAAATGGCTTAAATACTCCAGAAACTTTTTGGTTTTTAAATTAGAGACGTAGAACTTTTATGTCTGAATGAGAAGGGAGAACTACCCTTCAGTCCTACAATAAAGGGGAGGATGCTATGAACCCCTATATATATATATATATATATATATTTGCTTTCATTATCATGTATTTATTCATGAAGTGGGTTTTGGATGATAGGTATTTGTTGGCCATAGCAATTATATCTAGTTTGTAATATCAGAGAGACAAAAACATGCATCTTCTGATAAGTGCATAATTTCAGTAATTTTTTAGTATAATTTTAGCACTTTGAGATGATAATTGTTATTAATTTGGCCCCTAATTTCCCTTTTATTGCTTGATTTTAGTTTTATGTAGTTTTTAAATTAAATTCTGAGTTTAATACTATTTTTATTGAGAAATGTACATATTTTGTAGGAAGTAAGACTTGAAGGGAAAGCTAAAAAGCAAGTGAAGTCAAAAAAGTAGAAAAGACAGCTTTTGATACATGTCTGGGCGTTCAAACCTCCACCTGGAGGTTTAAACACGCGTATCTTGTCTGAAAATGAGGTCGGAAGCCCTTGTCTGAATTTGGGTGTTTAAATCTCCATTTTGGAGGTTTGAACGCGCTACTTTTTGGAGAAAAAGTTAACTCGAAACACGCATGTGCACTTTTTGCGGAAAAGTAATCATTGCGCGTTCAAACCTCCACGCCCGAGGTTTAAACGCGCGTCCTTTTGGAAATGTAATTCTGCACACGCGCGTCCTTCTCTCGGAATGTAATTATTAGCTGGGCGTTCAAACCTCCATCCTAAAGGTTTAAACGCCCAAAATTCAAATTGCTGCGCAGGAGACTTTAGTGCACAATATAAAAGGAATTTTTATCCTTTTTGAGGGATCTTCATCTTCTCTATTCTCCAAGTTTTCTCGAGGAGCTTTTCTAGGGTTCTTGCCTCCATTTCTCGTCCTCCATTTCTCTTGGGTTGTAAGTGCTACTATGAGTAGCTAAACTTTTATTTTGGGATTGAATGTAATCTACTCAAACTTGGATGTATTTTGGATTAATTTATCTATTGTAATTTCGTTTCTTTTCAATATTGCCATTTTAGTTCTACTCTTAATACTTGATTCTATTAACTCAGTAGTAATCTTGATTTAGATTTCTTGAAATAGCGGGAACGTATTTTGGAAATTCGATTTGAACGAAAAAATCTCGATGGGTCGAAATGCTAGGAATGAATTTCGATTTATCGATAGCTTTCATCTTTATTTAATGCTAGGCAACTTGTTAAACATTGGAGGATCGGTGTTTAGGGAGTTGTTGTAAGGATTTCACATTGGAGGAATCAGTGTGAATATTTTAGCTTGTGCTTCAATATTGTCTAGTTCGAATACTATGGGTTTTTTATATCCAAAATACGAAAGAGTGCGATAGATGGAATTCAATCCCAGTTTTCTCCACTTGAACTTTCCTAAACTTTTACTTTGCATTTTACTACTTTTATGCAAGTTTAAATTAGTTGTTGCAAAAAATCAAAATATGAATCAAATATTCTCCTTTTTGTACATATACTACCGTTCCTCGTGGGTTCGACATCCTTACTTAAAAACTATTATACTATTGCGACATTGGTACACTTGCCAAGGTCCCAACAGCTTCTTGGGTCACAAGGAACTCATCGCAAACCAGGTGGAGAGAGAGAGAGAGAGACTACTTACAGAACGAGAGAGGGAGGGGGACCAATTTGATGGGTTTCCAATCTTTTGGGCTGACTGGGCAGGGACCAAAATGATGACTTTCAGTCTTTTATGTCACATCAGCAAGTCTGTTAGCTTGGGTTAACGGAAGGACTATTTTGACCGAAGGTAGCATCATTCAGGGACGTTTTTACAATTTTCATTCTTTCAGGGACTAAGTTGACTGATGGCCAATCTTTCAGGGACCATAATGAGGGTTTACTAAAAAAAAAAAAGCACATTCATGCTTAAAATATTAACACTCAACTCTCTAACACATATTATTTCATAGCACTCTTTTTTATTCTACCATTTTCTTTTTTCAATTTTAATAATATCAATCCTTAGAGGTTTAGGATAAGAATACAAGAAAATGAAAATTTTTGTAATAAAACTTGTTTATTTTTTATTAATTTTAAGATTAATTAATAATTTCCTTTTTAATAAAAAAAACTTTCCATTTTTAAAATTTCTATCCTTCCTTGAGCCACATCAAACTCAACTTGTGAAACATTAAAAAGTTATTCACATATCATAAATATTATTATTTATTTTTGTGTCAATTTTAGTTAATGAGTAATAGGTGAGCCTAACCCTGGTGGTACTAAAGTAAAAACAAAAACTTATTACTTGTTAATATTATATCCAGAAAAAAAAATTAAAAGAAAGTTAGATTAACTAATAAGTAATGTTATGAAATAAATTTAATAAATTATTTTATTGATTTTAAAAATGTCTCATTTATTTTATAATTAAGTCTCTTTTAAATTTTATTTTAGAGCTATACATATACATTGAGTCCACTATGAATAGATACTAGAAGGGAGAGTGAGAGCTCTTCTTCAAGAATAAAAAGATTGGGAGATTTGGGCCGGGTAAACTAACATGGCCCAATAATCATAGCTCAGCCCCATTTCATCTTCCTCTCAAGCAAAAAGTGCAGCTTTCCCTTTGTCCACACCGGTAATGCTGAAATGCATTGATTTCGGGGTATTGTAACAAGGGTCTACTTGGCTTGGCCTTAAAGATTAAAGCTTTGATGGGAAACAATGGGGTGTGCCCAAATGTGGTTACTTTCAACACGCTTATAAATGGGTTTTGTAAGGAAGGGAAGTTGCATGAAGGGAATAGGGTTTTCTCTGTGATGAAGGTTGCCAATGTGGCTCCCAATACTGTAACCTACAATACTTTGATAAATGGATATAGTCAGCTTGGTAATAGTGAAATGGGTATTAGGCTTTTATAGGAGATGGGGAGAAATCAGGTTAAGGCTGATATATTGACTTATAATGCCTTGATTTTGGGACTGTGTAAGGATGGGAAGACAAAGAAAGCTGCAAGTTTGATTAAAGAACTTGATAAGGAGAACTTGGTCCCCAATTCGTCCACCTTTTCTGCACTTATTACTGGACAGTGTGTGTGAAACAACTCTGAGCCTGCTTTTCTTATTTATAGAAGCATGATAAGGAGTGGTTGTAGTCCTAATGAGAATACTTTCCAAATGTTAATATCAGCCTTCTGCAAGAATGACGACTTTGATGGAGCTGTGCAAGTTTTAAGGGACATGTTGCACAGAGTTATAACTCCTGATTCCAGTATCTTATCTGAACTCTATAGTGGACTTTGCAGGTGTGGAAGAAAACAATTGGCATTGAAGCTATGCAGTGAGATGGAAGCGAGGCATCTACTGCCAGAAGGTTTTGACAAAGAAAAAATAGACATTACAGAAAATGAGACAAATAATTGAACTTGTCAGGTTGTTTGCTTGTATGTTCTATGATTTTTGAAGCTGTCCATTACATGCTTCACTTGTATGTTATCCCTTGTTCTTACACTAAACTCGAGAAGCTTCACTGTAAAGAATGATCCATTAAATCAACCACAAAAGATACATATTTTGAAATTTAGCTGTATTTGCTCCAACTGATTCAGTTGTTATTTATTACTATACTATGCAAAAGCTATATAATTCTAAATAAAAATGCCCGTTTGGATTCATACGCAACTTATACATGAACCATACGCAACTTATACATGAACGTGAATTGATTTTAATTCTGGCCGTAACTTATACATGAACCATACGCAACTTATACATGAACGTGAATTGATTTTAATTCTGGCCGTCTAACACATGGATGCATTTCCAAACACACTAATAGCATATTTGGTTTTGGTCCAAACAACGTTATAAACGTGGATATAGTTTAACCCTACTCTTACGAATTAATCTAACGTTATTGAGAGTAACTTTAGACTGAATTTACATTTGTATCGTGATTTTGATCTTATTCAAACATTGCCATAAGATGATAAGACCATCCCCCAACTAAAAGTGAGGCAAGAACTTGCTGTGTAGTGTGTAAAGTATGCTAATATTCTATATGAAAATTTCTTTCTTCCAACCAATATGGAGGCAAGCACAAAACTATCCTATAATAGAATGAAACAGAAACTGATGATGAATTCTCTTTATCATAAGAGAGCTCTTCCACTTATCAATCTTCGTTACCAAGATCTCCCCATCTTACGTTGTGCCTTGCAGCAAGGTAATGTGCTCCAACTGGTCCTCTGCTACCATAAGGATAGAGCTCAGGGGCAACCTTCTTGTTTTCAATTTCTTTTAGCAAAGGAGTGAATAGTGCCCAAGCTGCATCAAGCTCATCGCTTCTAATGAACAACCTCCGCTCACCTTCAATAGCATCTAAGAGTAACCTCTCATATGCATCTGGTATTTCTCTTGGATACCTTCACAGAAATTGAAACTCATATATTAACACCCTCATCAAAAACATGTTTTTTTTTTATCTATTCCAATATCATGATCATTCTATGCAGAACATATCCAAAAGATCTTATACCTTGCTTTGTAAAGTAAATTGAGGTCACTTCTGTCTAATCTCATTCCAAGACCCGGAACTTTGTTGTTGATCTTCAAATATATAGCTTCGTCAGGTTGTACACGAAGCACAAGCTCATTTGTGGCCTTGTCCAGATCAGTTCCAAAATTCCGCTTGAACAAGTTACCTGGGACGTGTCTGAATTGTACTCTGATTTCTGCACTGTACATTTTTTTGAAATTTTTTGTAATCATAATTGCATAGAATGCATAGCAAATTCAAAAAGACAGTTCACCTAAAGAAAGAAGAAATATTCTGTACCGTTTAGTATGGAGAGCCTTTCCAGCTTTCATGAGAAAAGGAACCCCATCCCATCTTGCATTGTCAATAAAAAGAGCTGCTGCTGCAAATGTTGGAGTAAGACTACCCTTTGGAACAGTTGGGTCATTTGCATAACCAGGAAATGATTTACCACCCTTGCTGTGGCCCTTATATTGACCAATAACAACATTTTCAAGCTGTAGTGGTCTCATTGATCTCAGAACCTTCACCTGAGTTGAGACCATTCTCAGAAATCACTGAACATAATGATGTTGGCTGAAATCTTTCCATAAGATTATAGGATATTTTAGGAGGACTAATTGAAGAAGCAGTGATAAAATATTATCAGTAAGGATATTATATATACCCAGAAGAAATATACCTTTTCATTTCTGATGTCCTCTGCATCCAAGCTGACAGGTGGTTCCATTGCAAACAATGCAAGTATTTGAACAAGATGATTTTGCATTATATCACGAATGATTCCGTAGTTATCAAAATAACTAAAGAAAAATATAATGACAGTCTGATGAGTTGTCTGCATTATCATATTTCTGTAATACCATCAAGAAACATAATGACATTATGACTCACCCTCCTCTTCCCTCTGTTCCAAAATCTTCAGAAAATATTAGTTGCACATTGCGAATGTAATTGCGGGACCATAGAGGCTCAAAAACAAGATTTGAAAAGCGAAGCACTGATAGATTCTCCACGAGCTCCTTACCCAAGTAATGGTCAATCCTAAACAAATTTCAATGAGTCCAAACCTTACTTTCTAGCTTGTTAGGAAGAAAAAAGAAAAAAAAAATGCACCTGAATATTTGGTCTTCAGCGAGGTACTGCTTCAAACATCTTGTCAGCTCACTAGATGATTCCGAGTCACGACCAAATGGCTTTTCAACAATAACCCTTGTCCAGCCATTCTTAGAAGAAGCTTTAAGGCTAGCACATCTCACCACATCCACAAATATGTTTGGAGGTATTGACAAATAAAACAACCTGTTCGAAAGTTTTCCTCCCTAAAAGAGACCATTGTCAAATGTATCAAAATATAGTCTCAAGATTAATGCTTAGGCAGACACCTACTATGAAAAAATTAATCTTAGTTTGTATAAAATCATTGATTTACTTCTGGAAAATATAAAATGCCTTAAATTTTATGATTGATAATAGAATCCTATGGTAGCATCACAGTTTTGATTTTGAGATCACTATCTGCTCCAGAGGTTTTATCACCCTATTATATATAGAAAAAGGATCTCCAAAACCCAGCATGTAGGTTTTGAAGGAACAATGAATTTTATGAAGAAGTTACCAAAGCTCCTTTTTCTAATGAGGCCAGTTCAACATCCAAGGACTACTTTAAGAAAGCAGTTGTAACATGGCCTGTATAAGAGGATCATGTTAAGGGATGTCTCAGTTTTTCAAACATTTATATTAAATTTGAGAATCAAATAGCATAAAATATCAGATAACATGCTTTTTCTAGCAACTTTTTTATAGTGTTTGTTTGAGGTAAAATATCTTCATTTTTTTTTCATTTTCTAATGTATGGGTAAGGGCCTCAGTGGAGGAGGGAAATCAAGTAAGGGATGGTAGATATATTACCTCTTTCTCTTTCAGCTTGCAATCCAAATCTGAAAAATTGTCCTCAGAATTGTACATACCAGAATGGTAAAAGCATCTTTTTAAGAACTGATCCATTTTATCTTCACAGTTTTCCCTACAAGCTCAAAACTGGCATTAATTAATATATATACATATATACAAAATGAAAGGAAGTGTGGGAAAAGTAGAAGGTTAAAGTTTTACATCATGTTACCACAATAACATGAAAAATGCTAAATGGTACAATGTGTCTAGTGAAACAACAGAGAAACGTGAAAGAAGTTGGTGGCATGTTTTCAGTTAATCATTTACTTTGCAAACTTTACTTTTTTTTTTTCCTCTCTAACTATGATTGGTTGTGAGGCATTTTTAACAACTTTCTTACGAATGTTTTAACATTGCTGCAATGACATTCACCTCTTATCAATCCTGCATGTTAAAGTTTGGCTAATCATGTTCCTTAATTCTTCATCGGTCATTTTGGTCCGAGCATATCCAAACACAAGAAAATTCTGCATAGAGATTACAAGTATAGGGCTTCAAATGTAATGTTTCAAAACTTTTAAATCATATAATACATCTTGTTTTGATAATGTTTAAGCATCACTGCCAAATGAACTAAATAGTATGAGAAGTAGGACCTCAGGTAGGCAATCTTCATAATATAGAGCAAAGAGTGCTGGAAAAATCTTCTTTCTGGCAAGGTCTCCAGAAGCTCCAACAACAGTTATGCTAAGGTTGGATCCTGTGCATTCTGAGTCTGACAAGGGAAATGATCCTTCAGCTGGTTGAGGCTTGCTATCTTCTTTGGCCAATGAATTTCCAGCTAAACCTACATAAAATATGTGAATATATGATGTATGACTCTAGCTAAGCTTTACCCTTCATTTTGTGAAACTTTATATAAACAACTTCAATCAAATACAAATGCACAGGTAGTCAGCAAACACTCAACAGTCACATAAACACTTATTGTAAACATGTGAATGGGGATGCAACATAAGATGTGAGTCTAGTACAACAGGACAAAACAAAAAAGTAAACTTTATGAAAAAGTACAATAAGATTATTGGAATTATTATGCTTCATAGATTCAATCTTTTCTCTCCATATGAAGTCAAGCCGAACTCTAGTTCAGCTTTCAATACGAGTTGATTTTTGCATTGATAAAGGTAAATACCCAGGGTGTGCAACATAATTGAAGTATGGGAATCAAAATGATAAGAAGGAACATCAGGAATATAACAAGGAAGCATATGGTTAAGAGTGAAGTAGCTAGAGTCAGACTCAGAATTAGTCTCATATAGCAAGGGAAGAGGTTTCCACATAAACATATCCAGGGAACTTATTGTTAGTCAAAACAAGTATGACTGGCTAGGACATGTTATTGGTTTAGACAAGGTGAATATCATCTACCATTTAAAGTGGTACAATCAGGAAGACCATATTTGTGCCCTTAAATCGGTCAATGCCAGAACCAAGAAGTATAGCTTTCCTAAACGGACCATATACCATCAATCCATCACCATGGGTGGGAATGGCAAAGGAATTTGAAAAATACATGTTCTCTACAATAAAATTTAATTTCAAAAGGATAACAAGGACGCTAAGGAGTCACTAATCCTAATTCTACTTGCAACCAATTTGCCACAATATTTATATCTTTTTGGTTTCCCTAAGTAATCCCTCAGTAGAGGTAAGAGAGTATTCTTCTAAGACCAATTCTCCAGGTACTACTATCAAGCATCAAAAGTGAGGACCTCTTCTAATGGTTCTTTTTATTAATTTTTTCACATGCATGATTTTGAGACCAAACAAGTTGTCTGTTGAAATGAAGGCATACATACACTGATAATAACGCTAAGATTACCCCCATCACATAGCCAGTGCTTTGAAAAGAGTAATCAAGGGCCATCATAGGGAGGATCAATTGCTAGATCAACTAACACTAACAAGGTATGGACAAACATTTCGATCCAGTTAAAGTTAAGCTTCAAAATATCTACAACAACAAGGATTAAAAAAAAAGCGGATCATGTAGAGAAGAGAATGAAGAACACACCATCATGAGAAGAAACAGCATTTAGAGGATGCCCATTTAAGGATTTGAGCTGAAAATGATTTCGAGCTGGGTTTCCAGGGCGAATGCAAGAAAGCCATAAGGGAGAATGTGTGTTTCCTCCTATCACTGCACTGAATTTACTACTGCAAAGTTGAGGTTCATTCCTGAAGGCAAAAGATGTGACAATGGTTGAAGAGGGAGACAGAACAGTGGCCATGCAATTCGCTCTATCTGAAGAATTCAGAAGAGAACCATAAGATCCAAAGCAAACCAGAAAAGTTGAGTACAGTGAAGGAGTTCAGTTTATATAGTTAATCGTTCAAAAAACAAATGGATAAATATTTCGGTGTTATGATTTATGAACGAGATATCATACCAATTTTGTCCTTTGAGTTCGCGAAACGGCCAAATCAGATGAGGGGTTACTTCGTAAACGCATGACAAAATATCTTGAACGTGAGGTCAGAGTTTTTTTATTATTCGAATTTCTAAAACATTGATAATTAATTTTCAATATTTTTAAAATAATGTTAATTTCCTACTTCTAAGTTCTAACTTTAGACAACGAAAGGACAGCCGGGAGGGATCATGAAATGAGACGTGACTGTTATTTATTTAATATTCACTATTTTTTTTGGGGTCCTTTGCTCCTTTTATAACAGGCTTTTTCTTCTTGGTCTACTCTACAGTAACAGGCTATTTTCGGTGCAAGGCTGAAACAGCCGAAAACAAAGGAGTGCATGGCCTAATGATAAAGTTTAAGGAGCATGGGCTTGAAACTCTCTCAATTGTGGGTTCCGAAAGTAATTTACAGAAATTAAATAATAAAAAATATTCACAGAAATCTAAACATTAATAAAGTAACAAGTTTAAAAAGATTTTAGTCACTATTTATGGATTATTTACACTAAAATAATATTTGTGCTAATGAAAATTTGATTACGTAATCACAAGCTGAGATGCACGGCCTTCAAAAGGCGGGGAAGTTTAATGGGAAAATTTGAATCTAAAAGAATTTTTTTAAACAAATGGCTTTGTTTATTGAATTTATAACTCCACATCTCACTGAGAGGTTATAAAAAATGAATATATATATATATATATATATATATATATATATTATGATTCACCAAAAGCAACACACATTTAACCATAGACTTTTAGAGCAAAATTTTTTTTCCGCCTCCACAGAAGGGTTGCTGCAATGTATGAACAAAAAGGAAAAAAGACAAGAAATAAATATTTGCAACCTAGGATGGGAAAGGAATCTAGGTACCTGATTAGTAGTACCTCCATTGATTTTGATCCCTACAGACTATTGCTTAAAACTGTAGCAATCCGATAGCTTTTGGACATTAATGTGTTGATGCAGAAAAAGAAACAATTTCAAAAGATGCAGCTTTTGTGTTAATCGAGGGGCAATGAAGATCATTTTATCTTTTTCTCGCTCAATGCCTTTTTCATTTGAATTGTAATTCATTTGATTTCTAATTTTTTTTTTCTGATCAGAGGACGTACAACAAGAATTCTAATTCCTTTGATTCATTCACAAACACAAATTTTATTATTTCTCCTCATAAACTCATTTTCTTCCCTGGTTAAAGAAATCGACTTTCTATTCTTCCTCTCCTCACAAATCTTTATTTGTTTCTTTTCTTTTTCTCTAATAAAATCTTCACCCATTCTTAAGCTTTTGTTTGCTTCTATCTTGCTCTTCCTATTTTGTTATTTCTCCTCCACAAAACCGGCACTTTGTAGCTCCTGGATTTCACGACAGTGGTAGGAGGTGGTTTGGTGGATGACTATGCAATAGTGAGCAAAGGAAATAGGAAATTCAACATGTTGCTAATGTATTTTTGGAGTGAAGAAGCAAAACAAGACGAAGAAAAGGATGTGGTTTAAGTAAGTTGTGGTCACGATGAACCTCCCCAAGCTAAGACCCACACACACCAGCTATGAAATAGCAATTGAACCATTGTGGCTGGTCTTTGTTGTTTCAACTAATCACAACAAGGGGCAAAACATTTGGCCCTAGAATCATTAGTCACGCATTTAGACAACAAAGTGCCTTCCAACAATGAAGACAATCGAAATCCATCCATGGACATTGGACACCTATTCAACTTTGTTCTTTGGGTTTGGCTTTTCGAGTGCTTTCTCTATCTGTAATTGCTTTATCTTTTTCTTGTGTGATTGCTTGGTCTTTATTATTTCTTCTTTCAGTTTGAATTCATCCGCAAGTCGCTTATATCATCTACCTCTAAGTTTCATTATCATTATCATCAATTTGATTATTGTTGTCATGTGTTGTTAAATTTTTTAAAACTTTTTTGGATTATCGTATTTGGATGCATTTGTACATGTCGTGGGTTTCAATATATTGGCTATGATTTGAGCTTATAGTAGATTTGATCAGTATTATGAGGAGTAAGCAAATCAAGCCATTAAGGATTTATATAGCCCCTCTTTTATAACCACACTTTCTTTCCTTATCCCAACTTCCCCTTTACTTTCATATACTTATGGATTTTCTATTTATTTCAGAGTGTCTTTTTATTCTGAATTACTATTGCTTATTGGGTCTTTCTGCAGGTCAGGTTTCTCAAAGCTTGTGGTACCTTGGGAAGGTGTCATGACCTAAATCCAAGGCCGTGACCGGCGCACAGACTATACCCTTAACCTGGCAAGCCTAAGACAATAGTACATTACTTGATTTCCAAAATAAACATACTTCCATGATTTTACAGAAATTTTGACAGAGTCTCCCCTATATTTTGGACATCCCAAAATTTACAGAAATCCTGTTATGAACAAATATCACCAACCAGCGTTTCCAACAACATAATATTTATCCAATCAACATCAAAATATACATCTAAACATAAATCTCATAACTAGACCCCCTATAGCTGCAGAATGCACAAATAATCCCAAAATAATATCAAATGGCCATCAACACAAAGGAGGCCTACCAAAATGAAATAGCAGTAGAGCTGGAACAAATGAATCTGCCAGCAGCCTGCTACTCGGCTGCCTAAGAATCTGGATGAAAAACAATGGAAAGGGGTAAGTCACAAAGACTTAGTGAGGGCCTAACAACCACCATGAACTAGAAGGGAAACATACCAACGCACGAATTGTTCGATAGAAACATTTGACAGTATAAAATTTATTTCTCAACATAAAACTTGCTAAACACATGAGTTTGATAAATCCCACAATCTAAAATAACTTGTTTCCAATATCCAAGAGATAAGTTTTTCATTTCCAAAGCAATATAAATTTATCATTTATAAATTTAATAAGTAAATCTGAAATGAAATTAATTGAGTAAAACACAAATCATATGAAATGTAAATACATCAGGGATCACTCATGATAGAACCGAGAGGCAGCTCCATCTCGCTGATAGCCCTCTCCTCCGAAGGGTGGCCTTTCCCATGGGGCGGCTCCATCTAGCGGATAACCCTCTCCTCTCCAGAACCATGTCCATATCTCAATATCATCGGGGGAAGCTACATCTCGCTGATAGCCCTCTCCTCCAAGAGTGGCCTCTCTCTTAGGGCGACTCCATCTAACGAATAGCTCTTTCCTCCCGGAATCATATCATGTCATCGGGGGCAGCTCCATATCGTTGATAGCCCTCTCCACAGAGTGGCGGCTCCATCTAACGGATAGCCCTCTCCTCCCGGAATCATATCATGTCTCAATGTCATATCATAGCATACCATATCCATCATATCATATCATCGGGGGCAGCTCCATCTCATTGATAGCCCTCTCCACAGAGTAGCGGCTCCATCTAACGGATAGCCCTCTCCTCCCGAAATCATACAACTAGGTGCACTTAGGTCGTTATCATCCGCTAACAACATACGAGGTTCTAACATAGATCCCAATAATATAAATATCAAATTTATTCCATTTTCTCAAAGTCTTCCAAAATTAAATCTCAAATTTCATCAAACATAATCAATTTAAATGTATAAAGCTTTTAACCTTTGAAATAAATTTCATAGAGAATAAAATTAATAAAAGAGTATGTTTCCCAAATTTATTAAATAAACAACATTAAAATAGAACAAGATCAATTAAAATAGTAATTATAAAAATATTAAAATAGGTCACGATGACTGTTAAACCACTCACTACTATGCAGAGTCAACCAAACTGCTTCCCAACAACTTCAGGAGTATTGTGCGAGGTAGAAATCAACAGATCTGAGCACCAACAAATAGTTCCAACATTTAGAAATTTAGTTGAAGCTCAACCTATTTATGGGTAACCATAAAATCCCTAAAACTAGTGCTCAAAGCTCTAAAAATAATTCTACCTAAAGTTAACACATGCCGATAGCCTATTTACGAGTTGTGAGTTTACCTTAGAGAGTCGAAACGAACAACCTTTACGGTGTGGGTACTCTCCTCCTTCCTCAGAGCACTATCCCTAACCCCAAAAATTATCAAACTTAGTTCCGGAAAGAAAAAAGGAATGAGTAGAAATTATAGGTTTCATTACCTTTCAATAGGTGTAAGTGAATGAGGGGAAAATGAAGCACAAAGTAGAAGGGAATGGGTAGAAGAAGAAGGAGAAAAGAAGAAGAAGAACGAACGAAGACGAAGACGATGAAAGGCACGGAGGAGAAGAATGGGTTGGGGGGGGGGAAGACTTCTCGTACTTGATAAGCTTTCTTTCTTTTATTATTTTTTTTATTATTTTCTTTTTAATGAAACGGTGCTTTTCAATCTTCCCCCCTTAAAAAATTCGTCCTCGAATTTGAAACCAATACTAACCTTAAGATTCGATCAATTGTGGATACTTTTCACGCATGATGGATTCAGGTTCCCAAGTCGTCTCTTCACCCGATGGACCTCGCCATAAAACCTTGACTGAAACAATATCCTTTGAACGCAAATGTCTCACCTGTTTATCAATTATAGCCATTGGTTGCTCTGAGTAAGATAAATTCTCATCTAATTGTACATCCTCGTGACGAATCACATGGGAAGGATCATAAAGGTATTTACGGAGCATAGAGACATGAAACATTGGATGAACTGCTGATAGATCTGGGGGAAGAGCCAAACGATAGGCAACAGGTCCAACCCTGTCCAAGATCTCAAAAGGTCCAATAAACCTTGGGCTTAACTTTCCCTTCCTGCCAAACCTTAACACACCTTTCATCGAAAATACTCGTAGGAACACATGGTCCCCCACTGCGAACTCTAAAGGGCGCCGCCTCCGATCAGAATAAGACTTTTATCTACTTTGTGCTGTAGCCAACCGATCACGAATAATCTTTACTTTCTCAATTGCATCTTGTACTAATTCTGGGCCTACAAGTTTAACCTCCCCAACTTCAAACCAACCTATCGGCAATCTACATCGTCTGTCATACAAAGCCTCAAATGGTGCCATCTAAATGCTAGATTGGTGACTATTATTATAGGCAAACTCCATCAATGATAAATACCAATCCCAACTCCCTCCAAGTTCTAGAACACAAGCACGAAGCATATCCTCCAAGATCTGTATAGTTATCTCAGATTGACCATCAGTCTGAGGATGGCAAGTTGTACTAAGATTCAAACGAGTTCCCAAAGCAGCTTGAAAAGACTTCCAAAATTGAGCAGTAAACTGAGCCCCTCGATCTGAAATAATAGACATCGGTACACCATGGAAAGAGACAATCTCATCTAAGTAAAGCTTAGAGTATTGAGCTGCAGCATAAGTTGTCTTCTCAGGTAAGAAATGTGCAGATTTAGTCAATCTATCTATAATCACCAACACGGAGTCATAACCCTTCAAGGTTCGAGGCAACCCTGTCACAAAGTCCATAGCAATACCTTCCCACTTCCACTCGGGTATCTCAATGGATTGCAATAGTCCTGCTGGCTTCTGATGCTCAGCTTTTACCTGCTGACACACCAAGCACTTAGAAACAAATTCCGCTACATCTCCTTTCCCACCAATATAATTCTCGCAAATCATGATACATCTTAGTATAACTTGGGTGTATAGTATAAGAAGAATGATGAGCCTCCTCCAAGATCTTTCTCCCCAAGTCACTTACATCAGGAACACATAACCAAGACCCAAGTCTCGAAACACCACCAGAATCAACTGAAAAGTTTGAAACTTTACCCTTTTTCACCTCCTCTATCAACTTTACTAAGTGTGGGTCTTGCCCTTGAGCCCTTTTTATATCATCCACCAAGGTAGAATGAATATGCACATAAGCTAACAATGAACTCAAATGAGAAACCTCAAACTGAACTCCATTCTCAATAATTTCCCGAAATTCTTTGACTATAGACCTTTTCACCTATGCTAAGTGGGCAAAGCTATCCATGGATTTCCTGCTCAAAGCATCAACAACAACATTTGCTTTACCTAGATGATATAAGATTGTACAGTCATAATCCTTCAAAAGCTCCATCCACCTTCTCTGCCTCAAATTCAAATCCCTTTGCTAAAAGATATACTTAAGACTCTTGTGATCAGTATAGATTTCATAAGTTTCACCATAAAGATAATGCTTCCAAATTTTCAGTGCAAAGACCACCGTTGTCATCTCCAAATCATGTGTGGGATAATTCTGCTCATGCCTCTTGAGTTGCTTAGATGCATAGGCAATAACCTTATCGTGTTGCATAAGCACACAACAAAGGCCTACTCTAGAAGCATCACAATAAACTAAATAACCTCCAACACCTGTGGGTAAGGCCAGAACTGGTGCTGAAGACAAACAATCCTTTAATTTCTGAAAGCTCTCCTTACAATCATTAGTCCATTGAAACTCTACTCTCTTTTGAGTTAGCCTAGTCACAGGTGATACGAGTTTAGAAAAATCCTTAACAAAACGGCGATCGTAGCCGGACAAGCCAAGGAAACTTCTAATCTCTTTCACTGTAGTAGGTGTAGGCCAATTCTTCACTACTTCTACTTTCTTGGATCAACACTTATCCCATCCTTGGACACAATATGTCCTAGGAAATCCATAGTATCCAACCAAAAGTCACATTTAGTGAATTTAGCATACAACTGTCTCTCCCTTAAGGTTTGCAAAACCAACCTTAGATGTTGCTCGTACTCCCCTGTACTCCTGGAATAACAAGTATCATCAATGAACACAATTATAAAATGATTCATCCTTCTTCTTTACAAACAACATCGATGCTCCCCAAGGAGAAGAACTTGGGCGGATAAAGCCCTTGTCAAGAAGATCCTGCAACTACTCCCTTAACTCCTTAAGTTCTGCTAGAGCCATCTGATAAGGAGGTATAGAGATTGGTTGGGTTCCAGGAATCAAGTCAACAGAGAACTCTATCTCCCTATCAGGTGGCAAGCCAGGAAGTTCCTCAAGAAAGATATCAGGGAACTCACACACTATCGGAACTTCTTCCAATTTCACCTTATATGTCTGTGTATCCCTCACCAAAGCCCAATACCCCTGACAACCTTTCCTCAATAACCTGCTAGCTCCTAAAGATGAAATTAAATTATATGGAGCCCAACCTTGCTCTCCCTGAAATGAGAAAACAGATTCCCCAAGCATTTTAAACTTCACCTTGTTATGATAATCCAAGGTGGCATAGTGAGAAGCCAACCAATCTATGCCTAGGATCATATCAAAATCTACCATATCAAGAGCGATTAGGTTTGCAAGCAACTCTCTGCCTCCAATAGATACCACATATGAACGATACATGCAATTAACAAACAAAATTTCTCCAATCGGAGTAGTCACAGCTAAGGTCTCGTCAAAAGAAGAAGAACATTTGCCAAGTTAAGTAGCAAATGACAAGGATACAAAGAATGTGTAGCTCTAGGGTCGAACAACACATGTGCATCTCGAGAACAAATAGAAAGTATACCTGTAACAACTGCATTGGATACCTGAGCATCCTGACGAGTCATGGCAAAAACCTGAGCCTAACCTCTCCCTGCCTGTGCCTGACCCCTACCACCAGACCCTCTACCACTCTGTTAAGCCACTCCAGAACCTCTACCAGAAAAGCCCCCAAGCTGGCTAACAGGAGCAGAAGGAGCCTAAAAAGATGCTAAAGCTTCTGGTGCTAATGTATGACTAGATGATGGTTGCGTCATAGTCGCTGGACAATCCCTCCTAATATGACCTGCCTGGCCGCACTGATAACACACCCTACTATCTCCAAAACAAACCCCGGTGTGAAGTCTCCCACAAGTAGGACAAGGAGTAGAAGTCACTCCAAAAAGCCGTTGTGGAAAAGTGGTCAGTGAAGAGCTCCCCTAATCTGATCTACGACTCTGCGTTGTGCCTAAAGACTGCCCACTAGAACCACCCCTCTGTGATACCCCTCTCTGCTGCACCTGATAACCGGGCACTGATCTCACACCAACACTGGGATGACTACTCTGCGATCCCTCAACCCGCTGTTTCTTGCGAGAATCTCGGCCACTGCCTCCTTTCTCCTTTTGTCGCTGCTCAAGCTGTAATGCTAGACTCAAAACCTCAGAAAAAGTAGAACAATTAGACCCAACCGCGGATCTAAAGATGTACTCCCTCAATCCTCTGATAAACCTCTTGACACGCATCTCCCCTGTGATAGGATAAGGAGCATGCCTAGAAAGTTAAGTAAAACGGGCACTGTACTCTGAAACTGACATACCCTCAGTCTGCTCTAGTCGCTCAAACTCATGAGCCAACCCATCTCTGACACTCTCCGGAAGAAAGCGAGCCATGAATAACCGAGAGAACTCACCCTAAGCCAATGGAGGTGATCCAACTAATCTTCCACGTGTCACTGTATTAAACTACTCATATTCCACACCCTCTAACACCCCAGCATAGAAGCTCCGTCTACCTCGACTACAACCTCGACCACGACCCCTTCGTAGAGGGTCATGGGGTTGGGAAGCAAACTCACCAGAAGATTCCTTTCTAGCAAGAATCCTAGTCCTTGGTGGCACCCCCCACTTAAGAAAAGATTATGTATCAAATAATGGACAAGAGTGTATGGAACTTAGGGAAAACAATAAGGAAACTGATCGAGCAACACTTTACACAACAAGACCTTCGACCATCATAAGGTATATAATAGATTCCTACAAGTACATTGTGCCCGGGTCCACAATTACTTGTATGAATCTATTATCACCTTATGTCTGCAGCTATTAGGACCTACAACCAAAGCTCAGATACCAACTTTGTCACGACCCAAATCCAAGGCCGTGACCGGTGCACAGACTAATACCCTTAGCCTGGCAAACCTAAGACAATAGTACATTACTTGATTTCCAAAATAAACATACTTCCAGGATTTTACAGAAATTTTGACAGAGTCTCCCCTATATTTTGGACATCCCAAAATTTACAGAAATCCTGTTATGAACAAATATCACCAACCCAGCGTTTCCAACAACATAATATTTATCCAATCAACATCAAAATATACATCTAAACATAAATCTCATAACTAGACCCCCTATAGCTACAAAATGCACAAATAATCCCAAAATAATATCAAATGGACACCGACACAAAGGAGGCCTACCAAAATGAAATAGCAGCAGAACTGGAACAAATGAATCTGCCAGCAGCCTGCTACTCGACTGCCTGAGAATCTGGATGAAAAACAATGGAAAGGGGTAAGTCACAAAGACTTAGTGAGGGCCCTAACAACCACCATGAACTAGAAGGGAAACATACCAACACACGAATTGTTCGATAGAAACAATTGGCAGTATAAAATTTATTTCTCAACATAAAACTTGCTACACACATGAGTTTGATAAATCCCACAATCTAAAATAACTTGTTTCCAATATCCAAGAGATGAGTTTTTCATTTCCAAAGCAATATAAATTTATCATTTATAAATTTAATAAGTAAATCTGAAATGAAATTAATTGAGTAAAAACACAAATCATATGAAATGTAAATACATCAGGGATCACTCATGATAGAACCGAGAGGCGGCTCCATCTCGCTGATAGCCCTCTCCTCCGAAGGGTGACCTTTCCCATGGGGCGGCTCCATCTAGCGGATAACCCTCTCCTTTCCAGAACCATGTTCATATCTCAATATCATCGGGGGAAGCTACATCTCGCTGATAGCCCTCTCCTCCAAGAGTGGCCTCTCTCTTGGGGCGGCTCCATCTAACGGATATCCCTCTCCTCCCGGAATCATATCATGTCATCAGGGGCAGCTCTATCTCGTTGATAGCCCCTCTCCACAGAGTGGCAGCTCCATCTAACGGATAGCCCTCTCCTCCCGGAATCATATCATGTCTCAATGTCATATCATAGCATACCATATCCATCATATCATATCATATCATCGGGGGCAACTCCATCTCGTTGATAGCCCTTTCCATAGAGTGGCGGCTCCATCTAACGGATAGCCCTCTCCTCCCGGAATCATACAACTAGGTGCACCTAGGTCGTTATCATCCGCTAACGACATACGAGGTTCTAACATGGATCCCAATAATATAAATATCAAATTTATTCCATTTTCTCAAAGTCTTCCAAAATTAAATCTCAAATTTCATCAAACATAATCAATTTAAATGTATAAAGCTTTTAACCTTTGAAATAAATTTCATAGAGAATAAATTAATAAAAGAGTATGTTTCCCCAAATTTATTAAATAAACAACATTAAAATAGAACAAGATCAATTAAAATAGTAATTATAAAAATATTAAAATAGGTCACGATGACCGTTAAAACCACTCACTACTATGCAGAGTCAACCAAACTGCTTCCCAACAACTTCAGGAGTATCGTGCGAGGTAGAAATCAACAGATCTGAGCACCAACAAATAGTTCCAACATTTAGAACTTTAGTTGAAGCTCTACCTATTTATGGGTAACCATAAAATCCCTAAAACTAGTGCCCAAAGCTCTAAAAATAATTCTACCTAAAGTTAACACGTGCCGATAGCCTATTTACGAGTTGTGGGTTTACCTTAGAGAGTCGAAACGAACAACCTTTACGGTGTGGGTACTCTCCTCCTTCCTTAGAGCACTATCCCTAACCCCAAAAATTATCAAACTTAGTTCCGGAAAGAAAAAGGGAATGAGTAGAAATTATAGGTTTCATTACCTTTCAATAGGTGTAAGTGAATGAGGGGAAAATGAAGCACAAAGTATAAGGGAATGGGTAGAAGAAAAAGGAGAAAAGAAGAAGAACGAACGAACGAAGACGAAGACGATGAAAGCCACGGAGGAAAAGAATGGGTTTGAGGGGGAAAGACTTCTCGTACTTGAGAAGCTTTATTTCTTTTATTATTTTTTTTATTATTTTCTTTTTAATGAAACGGTGCGTTTCAGAAGGATGCTTGCTAAAATTCGAAAAAGCATCTAAGACATGGAAAATCTTGTCTTCTCATGGTAAAGATTCCAGTCCTTAAAAGTTTTATTCTTGGCTTTTCAAGACATCTGTCACGAATGATTAGCTTGATGTTCAATCGTATAACTATCGTTATTATTTGTAACAACTTTTTTTTTCTTTTTCTAAACTAAGATTTAGTATTTCTGTTGTTGGGTGTTTGTCTAAGCCAAGGAGAAGGAAAATAGTTTGAGAAAGCAGATTAGTTTTCATTATGACTATAATGAGTGATTGAAGTTTTTATTTAATTTATAAATGTAGTTTGTCAATTTTTATGAGGATGAGAAATGTGATCCTATTGGTTATGGAAAAAATTATGGAGTGTAGGATTTCCATGGAAAACATTGGTGAACAAGTAACCTTTTTGAACTTGAGTCATAAGTTTGTGAGTGAAAATCTTAGAAATGTTTTTCATGTCATACAAGCTGCAAGCTTTGCTAAATTCAACTTATTTTGCTATTGAGTGTTAAAGTAGTAGTGGAATTGGTTTTTTAAATTATATTTTGCTTGCTCTTTACTTGTGGAAACATTATGAACTTATTAAACAGATTTTCCACTTAGTAACTGTATTCTTTTAAGAAAGAATGTGTACATTTTCATTCGAATGATACATGAAATTGACTTGGGGTTTTGGTGTGTGAGGAAACCAATTTCAAGTAATGATCAATACTCAGCATTGTTTCAATAATGGGATAACAAGTAGATAACATAGCACCTGTTATTGGTTAATGAAATGCATAAACTTTTAAGCTAATGGTAAAGAATGTCATAGTTGATTGCATTTATTTGAAACAGACTTTATTGTCCATATAAGTTGGTGATCTTTCTGATCATTCAATTTAAATGGATTGGTTCTAGAAGTTAACTTAATTTAAGTATCAATGTGTTTATCCTATGATTGATGCATGTTGTCAACTTTGTTGTGGTATGTCTCTGTTACTCTTTAATCAATTATATATACAATTTATATGCTAAAATGAGTGTGACACGGCCTTGCTGAAAACAAGCTTCTCTCCCTCTTCTTTCATATTAAACTCAACATTGTAGTTACTATATATGATTAAATATTACTGATATACACTGCTTTGGTATGAGCAACAATCAAATGGTGACCACAATACAATTATATTTTGGCATGTGGCATGCATGTCAGTGTTGGACCCCTCAACATAATTTACATATATAGTTTTGTTTTCCTCACTTTGGGTCCGTATAAAGTTTGAACTTTTTTCCTTTACCGGTAGAAGGGGAATATATTCTTCCAAGCAGGAGACTAAGGCTTCAGAGTTTGATAACCTCCCCTAGCATAAAAGCTTTTGTAAAAGCTTTGGAGATGTGGGATTTGGCTGCTAGCTTGACTCTTGGTTTCATTTTTAGTTTCCTTTTATGTCAAAATCTCTACCACCAAAAAATGTGTGAATCTTTTTTGCTTTGGCAATTGGTTAGAAATTTTTTTGACTGTAAATCCTAAAACTACTAAGAAGGGACTACTCAAGATTTTGGCAGGGCTAGACACACGGTCCATACGTTTTCCTTTGATGTTCTTTTCTTACCCTTATCATTAACAGTAAGGCTGTAATAAAAGAGCCATGTTGATTTTGCATTATTGTTTAGTTATCAAATATGAACAAGTTAAATATGTTACTAGATATACCATCTATAATGTAGTATATATGACACCATGTGAACTAAGTGATTGTAGAAACCATGTCAGATTTGTATGGTTATTATTTGATTGGTGCCAATGCCGAGGAACAAGGGGTTAAGAGTAAGTTATTATGACAGAACAGATCACAAGAATTTGGAAGAGTAACTAGAAATTGATATAAATTACTTAATATTTTTAAAACAATAAGTATTTTTTTACATGTTAAATTATTTCGATACATTTATTATATTTATTTTATATTTTATATGCAAACATGCTTTCGTTTGCGTTTATGTTCCACCAAATGTTAATTAACTTGCAAGATTTCATAATCATATACATCTCTGCCCTTATTCTACACCAGCTATTTTTTTTATAAAATGGAGGGGGAAAAACCCCAACAAGAACTACAGAGCAACTATTCTAAGGAAAAAAGCTCCTATTACATTGCTAGCATGCTCTCCTTTATGCAAAATAATATACAATCAACCCGCGTGTATGCACGGGGTACACACTAGTTAAATAAAAAAGGGATATGAATGGTAGAAACTCTAGAAAAGAGGTCTTAAAAGCAGTTCCTCTTGAGTGTTTAGCCCACCTGCAATATTGGGATTGTATTGATCCATTTCATCAATCATAGATGGTTGGGAGTTGCTTTTTCACTACTTTTTTTATTAAATACACTAATCCTATTTTTTTTTCTTTTTTCCCCTTTTCTACACCACCTTTTTTTATTTAATTACAACACTCCTCTTTTCTCCCACTTCTCACTTCCCACTTCAAATTTCCCCTCCCCACACCACTTCCTCTCATATCATCACCCCATTCTCCCCACTTTGTAAATTCTAAAGACTAAACTAGCAAATTGGTCCTCGACTTTTTCAAGGTCATGCAGTTTAGTCCCTGAGAAAATGAAAATCCCAAAAATTATCCCTGACTTATTGCTCTGTCATGCAATATGGTCCAAATTAGTGTTCTCCGTTAACCATAAGATGACGTGTCATGTTAAGTGACACGTGGCACATTACTGGACACTATGTGACATCAGGGACTAAACTGCATGAAATTAAAGCTTGTCTTCCTTAGCCACTTTCGTTATCTCTTGTGTTCCCCTAACATTTTTTCCAAATCACATTTGCATCAGAATCATCATTTTTCCTGCAAGAAGCTTCTCCTTAGCTACCAATCTTTGTAATTTTCCAAAAATAAGAATACACGTAGTTGGGTGTTTTGGTGAACATAATTGGGGATGTGAGATCGCACGTAGCTCCAAATACAATTGTCAACAATAGAAACATGAGACCACAATCATGGTATTAAGGATGCCATGAAACAATAGTATTGTTTGGATGAAAATCATAACCTTTCCTTGCAGTCATAACATTATGAGCCCCTGATCCAGTTGTCACAAGCACAGGTTTTGGAATCCCAGTGGCACTAGAGGTGTACTGAACCAAATAAACCTCATCTGCTTTGTAACCACTGTATGACAGGGAGTCACAGTTACTTGAATTAATGTTTGCTACGTTTGATATCATCAATGTAATGCTTGGTATGTAATGAGGGTGAGCAATGGATGCTTTGGGCTTGGTCTGTGAAATGGCCCGTAAAAGGTGGTGATAGTTTTGATCAGAAAAGGAAAGGAGAGGAGGGACGATAGGGACAGTTAAAAGACCAGCCACACAATGCAGTTTAGTCCAAAATTGGTCTTTCACATTTCCATGCAGTTTAATTCCTGACATCACACAATGTCCAACAGTGTGCCATTTATCACTTAACATGACACGTCATCTTGTTAACGAAAACACCATTTTGGACCATACTGCATGACAGAGCAAGAAGTCAGGGATTCTTTTGGGATTTTTATTTTCTCAGGGACTAAACTACATGACCCTGAAAAAAGTCAGGGACCAATTTGTTAGTTTAGTCAAACTCTGAACGGGAGAATTTAGGACTTGAAATGACACCATTTAAATAGTATAGCAGCAACTTCCAATATTATTTAGATTAGTGTACATGACTTGTCATTTATATTTGAGATATGAAATTATACAGCATAAAACATACAACAACTCATATAACACTTTTCTTTTCTATTTACTAGTCGTGTACCCGTGCTATGCACAGAACATTTTTGTCATATTAGACATACAATAATTATTTGACAAAAAAAAGACATTTAATAATTTTTTAATAAATAGAATTCATAATATATGAAAGTTAAAAAATTACATATTAACATGAATGGTTATTTTTCTCTATTCATCTTTTATTCTTATCGCTACCTCAATTTTTCATTTGCATAATATATCCTAACAAACTCAAGTTAGTTCCCTTTTCCTTTATTCCATCTCAACATGTAAACCTTTTTATATTGTCCGTGTATATCCTTGGAATTGCTTTTAGACGTAACGTTCATTATTTTATTTTAAGATTTAAATTCAAATAGACCGAACTATAATATTTATTTCTAAACACCAATAATTGTCTTGCCAACTTATATATGCCCTCCTTTGGCAATACAATTGAATAGAACTAAAATTTTATGGGTTATAGGCATTGCTCAATTTATGAACCATTTAAAAACTTTGCTAGCTAGTTTTATCCATAACCAAATCAAATTTTAATTTTCCTATCAAGTGAAATTTTGCAAAACAGCTAAGTTGTTGCAACACATACGAAGATAAATAACTAATTAAAGAAATTCTGCAACATTTTCAATCTTTCATTTATCATTGTCAACAATAAAATTTAAAAAAACTCAAAAACCAAATAAAGATGGTCATAACCATCACAAATTTTTTTTTTCAAATATTTAGTTGGGACTTTGACATTTGCAAAGTATGAAAATTAAGAAATGTTGTTCTTGATCCTAGATCACAAAAACCCTTTAAACAAAAATAGGAAACCCACAGAAAGACACTAATTAAATAATTATTATATAATTACTATTAACGTAATTATAAAATATTTTTTAATATTATTTAAAATTTCATAGTATATTTTTTAGGATTTAATTGATATACATTGTCAGTGTAAAAAAGTTTTATATAGATATCCAATGATATGCCACCCACGTCATTTAATGAATATGACACCTCATGTGTTATTAAATTCAATAAATGATGTGGCAACACATCATTGGATGTTTGTGTAAAACTTCTTTACACTGACTTTATATATATATATATATATATTAAACTCTATTTTTTTATCTTATAAATCGTTTTTTAATATATTTAAACTATTAAAATGACCTTTAATACTGATATTTGATATTTTGATATAATAATTTACTATAATTATATTAACAAAATTTGAACATTTTTTTAAGTGTTTGAGCATGTTTTAAATTTTGTATTACATTTTTAATTTTTTGAAATGATTTTTTAAGTTATTTTAATATGTTATAAATTTTGTATTATATTTTTATTTATGTTATAAACTTTTCTTTTATATTGATTGTTAAAATTGACTTTAATATTGATGTTTGATATAATAAAGGTAATTATAATTAAATAATTAATACAATTACTATTATTATAATTATTAAATAATTTTTAAGTATTTGAGTTTGTTACATATTTCATATTATATTTTTATTTTTTTACAATAAAGTTTTACCTTTATGAAATTATTTTATTATGTTTTAAATTTTGTATTATGTTTTTATTAATATTATAAACCTTTCCTTTTTAATATTGAAATTGTTAAAATGAGCTTTAAATAATATTGATTTTTTATATAAAAATAACTATAATTGAATAATTACTATCAACATAATTATATATTAGTTTTTAAAATATTTGAGAATGTTTTAAATTTTTTTTATTTTTTTATTTTTTTAAAATTATTATATATGCTTTGAATTATTATTATTATTTTTTATTATCATATTTTTTATTTTTATAGTGATATTTACTTTAATATGATTACTATAGTTAATTAATGGTGTTGCATAAAATTAATCATTTAAAATGTCAAACATACTTCTAGTTTTAGAAGTTTTGCTTAAAAAAATTTACTATTATACCCTCACTTTAGATTTATTTGCCACTTTCACTACTTTATTTTTATATATATATAAAGATAAAGATTTCCATCTATCACACCCATCATATCCCAAATTCTCATCTCTCTTCTCTTATATAACACACTTTTTTTTCTCTCTTTACAACAATACTCTATATTTTTCTTTTGATTACGCAACAATCTTTAACAAGGAGTAGGACATTCGAAGCCTACAACACTAGGGCGGTGATCAAGGACATTGAACAAAATTCTCTACCAGTCTCCTAAGAATATATATATATATATATATATATATATATATATATATATATATATAAAACGAGAAGAAGATTGGCAAGATGCTCGAAAAAAATTACACTAATGTTCTAAAGGAAGAAAGCGTACAAGTGAAATGAGGAGAAGCTTAGCTGCGCAGTTGCTAATCAGCAAAGTCTCAATGTAGCCCAGCCGGGCCTACGCTACCCTAAAATAATAGCGATGAAAACAATATTATTTATTAAAAAATTTATAAAATAATAGCGTCAGCTCAGTTTAGGTTAACCTATGCCCATAGATGGATAATTGGACCGAGTGGAACTAATGTTTCTGGTCGGGCCGTGTATAGAGACAGAGAGATTGATCTAAAGACCTGATCTTCCAGTATAGAACAACTACAAATGAAAAAAATTAAATTTATTTTATCTTTTTTAATTCATTATGTTTTTTTTTCTCCTAAAAAGTTTATCTACAAAAGTTTATCTAATCACCTCACCTGGACAAAAGTTGTGAGAATTTGTATCAAATGACCTCACTTGGGTAAAAAAAATCCATTACAAGATATCTTCCGTGTGAGTCGTTGGAAGGAAAATATATTAAAAAATAATTTATGTTATAATTTCAATTTAATATATACGGATATGAATATTAATAGAGTAAATTACTTCAACCTCTCATCTATTTTACATTTCCAACATAAAACCCCCTTTATTTTAGAAACCTACACAAAACCCCAATTAGCCTAAATCTATTAGGAATATACCCTTAGATACTTTTTTTTCTTTTGTTAATTTTTTTCTTTCAAAATCCCAAATTTACCCTTTCTAATTAAATATGCATAGTTGCAATTTGCAAATCCTTCTCCTTCCCATAATTAACAAAGCTTAAACACTTCTCCTTTCCATCAAAAAGCTTGAAAAATTAACGCTCAAGACCTTCACACCAAACCTTGTCAGAGCCATCTCTAGAGACACCGGTATTACTCATCGTCATTATCGTCACTGGTTGTCCATTATATGTCATTCACAGAGGCATCGAATCATTCATGGACATTGTTTGATTTTATACCTCTGCAAGTCATGTAAATTCTTTGTTATTTGTTTCCCTTTTAATTTTGGTTTTTTATAGCAATATATAGAAGAATGTAGTGTGTTGTGAAATCAACTAAAATATAAGTGGATCAAAGAAAAACCATGGGAATAATTACTGTTACAGAGGCACGGAAAATTAATCTTAAGGATAAAAAGAATCGTTTTGCACTACAGGTTTACATGTACATGAAATAGTTTCTCTGTAAGGCATTTTTTTGTGCAATTCTTTGTAAGACATTTGAATAGTCATTTGAAAAACATAAATTCATATATTTAAGAAGAAACGTCAAAACATGAGACTATGTTAGCTCCTTAAAACTGTACAACTATTCTTTTTCTTAATTTATGCAACCGAAATTTTAATACGAAAATTTTAAAATAATTTACTTTATTTTACAAATATGGAACTATGATTTTTTTTTATTTAAAATAATTCATTTTAAAAAATTGTATCAATATTTAATAATTTTTAAATTTTATAATCATATAGATTTAATTATAATATAATTATAATGTATAAGAAGGTTTGTGTAAACTATAAAAAATAGAGGGATTTTATGTAATGAGAAAAATCCATAATTATTGGGGCATTTTTGTTAATTTAATATATAAAATAATGGTTGATCATTGACTAATGATTCTAAAAAGTGTATAAAAATAAATGGATTTAAGTGTAGTATACTTATAGAATAGGAGAGGTTTTGTGTAAGTTTTGAAAATAGAGGAGATTTTGTGTTAGAAACATAAAATAGAGGGGATGTTGGAGTAATTTTCTCATATATTAATAGGGAAATTCTAGGGTATCCTCTCATGAGAGAGGGTTTTGGTACCTTCTTTGATCATTTAATCAATTTCTCTCAACTTTCTTAAATGATCTTAGTATTTTTATACTTATAGGACAATATTTAACTATTAGAATTTGTATTTTTAATTTTTTAAAAGACTTTTTGACCCTCTATAACTATTATCATGTATTTTTTATTGTATTCCCCCATTTTTTCACATTCTCATTTGCAATACACATGTGTCTCATTTAAAATCTATTTTATGTCTTCGAAATAATTTAGGACAAAGTACACGACTTGTTCCTAAGTAATTTGGGCATATTTAATAAAAAAATGACAAGAAGGTACCAAAACCCTCTCTAACGGGAGGGTACCAAATTGCGACCCATATTAATAAGGTCTCTCCGGCAGTCCGGCACTTACTAGGCTGAAACTGATTTTAATTATTCTTTAATAATTCGTCGTCTTTAACTAAACGAATGAAAGTTAATTTAATTGGACTTAAACCAAAAACGAAACTTAAATGGACTCGATTTCATCCGTGGACTCAGTGAAACATATTTTATGTTCATCCGTGGACCCCAAGCAATACCACGGCTATACTCGATCGCGAATTGCAAATCTTGGTACCAGAATTTCTCAATTTCATCCGTGGACTCAGTGAAACACTTGACTTTATTCCAATATTATAATCTACATTCCTTTATCTTGAACTTGTTTTTTTTTTACAGAAGAGATGATGTACGGAAAATATTTACGAAATTCTTAACCAAGAACTATTCCTGCACGCAAACTATTGGGTAATGTAAGTACCTGAACCACCAGGAAAGTTGACTACGTAATGAGACTGATCTGGAAGTATAAATCATCATCTTTGTCTCCCTAAGCAAACAATAATGATGAGAATGTTGCATTTTCTTTTGGTATTCCTTCCTATTGTGGTTCTCGTGCAAGCTCAGAATCCATCAGGTTTGGTTATCAAAATTTGAATAGTTGCATATATATTTATTTCCTTGCTTATTTATTTCTGTCTCTCGATCAGGATTCATTAGCATAGATTGTGGGCTACCAGAAAATTCGAGCTATACTGAGCAGACCACAGGCATAAATTATATTTCAGATGCTAAATTCATTGATACTGGTGTTAGTCAGAGTATATCGCCAACTCGTCAACAGCAACTAGCTTATGTGAGGAGCTTTCCTAGTGGAGTCAGAAACTGTTACAGAATAAATGTAGCCAGTGGCACCAAATATTTAATCCGAGCTACTTTCTATTATGGGAACTATGATGGCGTAAATCAGGCCCAGAGTTTGATATTCATCTTGGACCTAATTTTTGGGATACCGTGAAGTTCCCCAATGCATCACTAGTCACATACAGTGAGATAATTCACACTCCATTATCACAAAATCATATACATCCATGTCTGGTCAACACAGGCAAAGGGATTCCATTCATTTCAGCTATAGAATTGAGGATTTTGAATAATAATACTTATAACACTAACACAACTGGATTATCGTTGGCACTCCTCGAACGATACGATATTGGTTCCATTACCAACTCAGAATACAGGTACAGTGATGATGTTTATGACCGCGTGTGGACGCCTCTTACATTCAAACAGTGGAAGAAACTAAGCACCACACTTAACCCTGATGATCTAGTTCAGAGTAACTATAGACCACCAGCAGTTGTCATGAGCACTGCTGCTACACCAGTAAATGCCAGTGCTCTTTTTATTTCTCTTGGACTCCAGATAGTGTTATTGACCAACTCTACATCTACTTTCACTTTAATGAGGTCCAAAAGCTTGCAGCAAATGAAACTAGAGAATTCAATATACTCATAAATGGCTTTCGTTGGTATGGACCTTTGAGACCTACATATCAAATGGTAACTACCATAGTTAGCCGATCAGCTTCGACTGGAGCCACAAGCTATCAAATTACACTTTTACCGACACTGAATTCTACCCTTCCACCCATCCTCAATGCCTTTGAGATTTATATAGTCAAAGATTTCTCACAACCAGAAACTCAACAAGATGATAGTAAGTTAATTAATTAAGCTCTTTAATTTAATTATCTCACATATATAATATGAAAATGCAACCAGGAATTTGTCTTCAAGTGGACTAACAGGGCAAATAGCATCTTCCATCTCTAAGCTCACTATGTTACAGTACTTGTGAGTACCTAATCTCATCTAATTTGGTTAATACATGATGGAACCGATCGAATTCATTCAATTTTCTATATTTATATTTTCCTCCTGGTCCTGGAGATTCAAAATTGTAATACTGCATTTGAATTGCTCCTGTCAGGGATTTGTCAAATAATAGTTTAAGCGGTCCCATACCTGATTTTTTGACACACATGCAGTCACTAAAAGTCTTGTAAGTTAATCCCTAATCCCATGTCGGTGCATTAACTTAATTTCCTTAGTTATAGAAGAGTAAATTAAGGGTAATATTTGTTCTGTTTTTATAGAAACTTGGGGAAGAACAACCTTACAGGTGTAGTTCCGAGTGGACTCCTTAATAAATCCAAAACAGGTTCACTTACATTGAGGTATGCCTTATACTTAAATTTATCAATCCATAATGTATTAATGTTGAAGATTATTGAATCTTAGTTTCTTTATTACTATAACATTATATACAGTGAGAAATATTGTTAATTACAGTGTTATTTTCTTTATCTGATCTTACACACATGCGCGTGGAATTTAATTAAATTCATATTAGGAATATTGCAATTTTCTTCACTGTTCCTTTTCTTTTTGGAATTATTTTGTATGTAACTCAAAAATAAGGAAGTATCAGTATCAACAAAAGCTATTGACAGACGGAAGAAATAATGTGTGTAATTATTACTCTAACTTATTCTCATCTAAATAATGCTAGCATTGAGCAAAATCCAAATCTATGTGAATCTACTTCATGCAACCAACAGACGGATGATCAGAAGAAGAAAAAGAATATAGTTATTCCCGTAGTGTCATCAGTTGCTGGGATTGTGGTGCTCCTGGCAATTGTTGCAGCAGCTATAATCTGTGGCCTTAAGAAAAGAAAACCACGAGGTAAACCTGCTGCTAACTATACCATTTAAAATATTTTTTGGTTAATCACACACATTCTGTTTTTGTTATAATTTGTAAACAAACTAAAATCTTTTTCCATGAAATTAGCAAATGTGAACAGCCATGTGGAGCCCAACACTCCAAATGTGTCACAATTGGAATCCAAGCAAAGACAATATACATTCAATGAACTTACTAAGATCACCAACAACTTTGATACAATTCTTGGTAGAGGTGGTTTCGCCATCATCAGTACGAGGATATCAGCAATTTCTAGCAGAGGTACGTAAGCAGTCTTTACCTTGCACTAAATTTTATGTCCAAGTTCAACCAAAATTGTGCTTATAAATTAATGACATAAAAGTGGCCATTGATCAATTGCAGGTTAAACTTCTTATGAGAGTTCATCACAAAAATCTGACTTCTCTTATTGGGTATTGCAATGAAGAAGCTAATATTGGGCTCATCTACGAATATATGGCAAATGGAAACCTAGATGGACATCTTTCAGGTATGTATGCTCATTGTTCACAACCTTTTTTTTTTTTTTTATTATTATTATTATTAATATTTGAATGAGATTACTATATCAACTTATTGAAACAGCTTTGAGAAGTACTAAACATTGATTTGATTTTATAGGAAAAAATAGGAGGGCAAAGTTCTTCACTTGGGAAGACAGACTCCGAATAGCAGTGGATGCGGCCCAAGGTTAGAAACTAAATATACAAAATTCTCCTTCAATGGTTTGATTCATCCCACCTATATATGTTAAGAATTTTTTGATGTTAGGAGTGGAATATCTGCATAATGGTTGTAAGCCACCAATAATCCACAGAGATGTGAAAACTACAAATATTTTATTAAATGAAAACTTCCAAGCAAAACTGGCTGATTTTGGGCTATCCAAAACCTTTCCCACTGATGGAGGCACGCATTTGTCCATTGTTGTTGCTGGAACTCCTGGTTACCTTGATCCTGAGTAAGTGCTTCATTTATAACATATATATGGTTATGCATCACTTTGTGAAGAGCATTCTACATGTTAATTATTCATATAATGTCATTAATTATTATTTAAACTATGAGAAAATAAACTAAGTTGTATGCATGATCTGCCTTGCAGGTATAGCTTATCGAGCAGGTTGACAGAGAAAAGTGATGTTTACGGTTTTGGAGTTGTTCTTTTGGAGATAATCACAAGTCGACCCAGCTATAACAAAAGGGCCAGAAAAGACTCACATAAGTCAGTGGGTTAGCTCTATGCTTTCAAATGGAGATGTTAAAAATATTGTTGACTCAAGATTACATGAAGACTTTGAGACTAGCTCTGTCTGGAAAGCTGTTGAAATAGGAATGGCTTCTGTGTCCATCAATCCTGCCAGAAGGCCAAACATGAGTGATGTTGTGAACGAGTTAAAGGAGTGTTTGGCTATAGAGTTGGCCCGAAAAGGTGTGGTCGTGACACTGAAGACAATGATTCAGTTGAGTTGGTATCCTTAAATCTGACAACTGAACTCGGTCCCCTAGCTAGGTAATGATAATACCTTCCTTCTGTAAGCTGTTGAGAGTTAAAATATCTGTTTGATGAATTCGTTGAAGTCTAGGTTGTTTAATTCTTAATGCAGCTAGTTTGGTGAGACAATGCATGCATTAGTTTCTCTTTTTATTTAATTTATTCCGGTGAATTTTGTAAATTGAACAAGCAACCGTGCTATGATTATAAATAAAGGGAAAAATATGTTATTAGTCCCTGAACTTTTGGTCAACCTGGATTTTAGTCCCTGAACTTTAATTCCTTGGTTTTATATCCCTGAACTTTCAAAAACTCGTAACAGTATTCCCTTCCGTTACTTTGGGCCGTTAAACCTCTGACGTGTCAATTAACTAGCATGCCACGTCACGGGTTTAACGGACCAAAGTAACGACAGGGACTACTGTTACGGGTTTTTGAAAGTTTAGGATATAAAACCAAGGAATTAAAGTTCCTGGATTAAAACCCAAGTTAACCAAAGATCCAGGGACTAATACCGTATTTTTCCCATAAATAAATTAGTTTTTTTTCTTTTTGGGACAAAAGGGATAAGCCTCAACAGAAAAAACAAAAAACTAGAAACCTGAGAAGGTAGTTCCTACTTCCCACAATATCTGCAAAAATCTGGTTACTTAAAAAATCTGGCAAAGATGATGAAAAAAAAAATCCCTGATCGATCCTCAGCTGTTGAATTTGACCAACAAGATCATGGAGGATATGAGTATCTCTACAACTTCTTTCAATGAACCAAATATTTGACAATAAGGCACACGAAAAACCATCAGGGCTTCATCGATTTGTCTTCGAGTGATATGGCACTTTGGTCCCTGACTTTTAAGGGACCGTGCAGTTTAGTTCCCTGACTTATACAAAATAGCACTGTCGTCTCTGACATCTTGCACCCGGTCACTTTAGTCCCTGGAGGTGAATTCTGTTAACTTCTTGGTGATGTGTCACGTTAAGTGACACATCAACTGCCAAGTTGGACCCAAACGACGTCGTTTAACATATATGAATCTGTCTTGGGTTAGATTGTGAACCCTAATTTTATCTTCTCCCTTTCCCTTTCGTTTAACTTCGTCGTCGTTCTACCTGAAGCAGAGGCCATTGTTGACAATCTCGTCTCCATCATTGTGTTTCTTCTGCAACCAGACTTCAAGCTTCAGCGACGTGAACCTGTTGACGTGAAGCTCTGTTTCGTAGGTGAATGATGAAGGGTGGAAGTTCGAAATCCTCGCAAAGTTTGCAGAAGGGACGATCTGGCCCAAACTGTAAATGCAATCTTAAAGCGGTTATTAGGGTTTCAAAGACTGAAAAAAACCCTGGGAGGTTGTTCTTTGGATGCCCTAAGCTGAGGGTAATGTGTGGTGCTTTCTGATTTTTTATTTTATGTCTTTTTAGTTTGCAGAGGTTATTAATGGCTTATGTTGTTCAGGTTGTGGATAGGTGCCATTTTTTTCTTGTGGGTGGACAATGAAGTTATGGCAGAGGAGAGCATCAATGAAGCTACATCCAATATTGGAGTTGCTGCAATTGATGATGAAGAATGGAGGCAAATTGTGCTAGGGAAGCTTAATAAGTTGGATTATTGTATGAGGAAAATGAGATGGTCACTCATGTTGATGTGTATGCTGTTGGGTTTTTTTCTGGGTTTATTGATGAAGTAATTAGATTGGGTTATGGATGTGTAATGGGGAAATGATGTAGTGAATGATGAACTGATGTAATGTGACTCATGTTGATGTTAATGGTAATGAGACTTGTTATTGATGTTTGCCTAACATTTTCTGTCCCACTATTTGGCACCTCAATTGTAACCCTGTGAACTATAATGTTATGAGTAGGAAAAAATTGACAAAACTGCTTAACAAAGCTGCCAATGTTTTTGCAGTAAAATTAAGACATTATAAGAGCAATAACATCCAAATGTACTTTGTATTTCATCCCAAAAAGTACCAAAGTTAATGTAAATAGCAGTAAATACATCCATAAAGTGCCAAAATGAGCAAATTGTACCAAAAAGAAAGAACAACTTCCACTGCTTACATCCAAAATACATAAATAAAACAACTGCAAATACATCCAAAAAAGACTAATGATATCCCTAAAAATGCCAAACTGAGCAAATGTAAATCATCAAAGCTTCATGGTTGTTTGTACTGCATCCCTGGTGTTGGCATGAACTGCTTGGCTTTGTATGAATCATCAAGTATTTCAGATGGAGCATTTGGTGAGGCAGTTTGCTAAGCTCTTGGTGAGGCAGTTTGCTGAGCAGCTGGTGTGGCACTTTGCTGGGTTGGTGGTGTGGCAGTTTGATTGGCAGTTGCAACTTGCTGAGCTCTTGTTGATGGCTTAGTACCTTTTCCTTTGGTTGGCAGTTTAAGCCTAGGCCTTTGGACCATGGTAGTACTTCTAATTGGGCTTTGCTGAATGACAGGGGGCTGGGATTGGGACAAATCAATTTCTTCTGGTTGTGTTGCTGTGTTTTCAGTGGCAATACTCCCTGGCCCAGTTTGGTTTTCCTCAGCTGAAGTATTGGAAGGGCCACCTTGGTCAGCATTTGCAGTGCTCTGCTGGGCTTTTAAGTCCTCCAACCTCTGTTTTTTTGCCACAGGACAACTAAACTTGTTATGTTTTTTTTCCACCACAGACAGAGCATGTGAAGGCAGGAAGCTTCCTTTTCAATTTAGTGCCCTTAACAGTCGTTTTCTTTCCCTCACCATCCTTTCTTCTCTGCTTCTTAGGTCTACCTGGCTTTCTCTTCATTGGTGGGGGCAATGGAGGAATTTGGTCTGATTTGTGCCAAAATTCTTCACCATGTAATGGGTTGACATGATGGGCATATGTTGCAGCAATGGATGCCATAGTTAGCCAACCATGGCAGTAATCCTCTGGCCTCTCATGCTTAAAAGCAATGGCAGCTATGGCATGCATACAAGGCATACCTATAATGAAGATAAAGTGGGTAAGATACATGTAATTAAGTAAGGTCCAAGCAAAGCAAAGCATTATTGATGATCATTACCTGTTAGCTGCCAGAATCTACAAGTACAAGTATGAGTGCCCAAATGAACTGTCACCTTTGTGGCCAGGCTGTGCACCTCAAACTTTTGGATATCATCATCACCTAACCATTATACAGAAATGCATGTTATATCTGTGTCTTCATGTAAATAAATTAAAAAATTATTTGATGTGTGTACAGGTTAGTGTTATTACCTGGCCATATTTGGGTCCATTTGTTGCTCTCCCTTTTTTCCTTCTCAAGTCTACTTTGTTGAACTGGTGGCAAGTGACCACTGTGCCTTGATAACTTCAACTTGTTGGTGGTTATTGTGGTCATGATATAACACCTCACCTCCTCTAGCATGGTGATTATTGGCCTTGATCTTGCAACCAGTATCTTTGCGTTGAAGACTTCACAATTGTTGTTACAAATATTGTCCACCTTTGGCCACTCACTGAAGTGAGACTTGGTCCATGCTTGTTTTGGCCATTTGTCCAGATACTGCCAAGCCTTTTCATTAATCCTCTTAATAGCATTCATCTTTATGTTGAATTGGCTTGTGGTTGTGGATCTTGCACATTCCCATAACAAACCCCTAAGTTCTTTGTCCTTCCATTGCTTGGTAAAGTTTTGCCACAGATGCCAAACACAGAATCTGTGATTGGCACCTGGCATAACCTCCTGCAACGCTGGTATCAATCCCTGCATAGAGTCAAAGCAATACCATGCATTTTAGTCCCTGAGTCTATTAAATACCATGCATTTTAGTCCCTGAGTCTATTAAAATCATTCATTTTAGTCCCTAAGTCTATTACCAATCATGCATGTTAGTCCCTAAGCCTATTAAATTACATGCAAATTAAAATTTTAGAGCTTACAACCAGATTACCTTCTGCATATCAGATATAAAGTGCCATTTGTTTTGTCTGAATTCACCAAGGTCATCTTGCAGCAACTTCAAGAACCACATCCAATTTTCTTTGTTTTCAACATCAACAACTGCATAGGCAATTGGCCAGATGTGGTTATTTGCATCTTGGCCAACTGCAGATAATAACTGCCCTCCATAATAACCCTTCAAAAAGGATTCATCCAAACCAATTAAAGGCCTACATCCAGCCTTGAATCCAGCTTTGCACCCTTGAAGACAGATGTATACCCTATGAAATATTGGAGGGCCTTCTTCTTGGGGGATGGTATCCATTTTAACAGTTGATCCTGGGTTAGCCCTCAATAACTCATCACAGTAGTCCCACATTTTCTGAAATTGGGCTTTCTCACTTCCTTCTATAATTTCCCTAGCTCTAACAATAGCCCTGAATATTTTTGAGTCTTCAAGAATCACACCATATTTTCTTTTAAAGTAGTCATATACCTCCCTGTGCTTCATTGTAGGTGCCTTTCTTAATTTGTTCACAAGTTTTCCAATGACCCAAGGTTGTTATGCTTGGGAGTTTCTGAACACTCTTGCACATGTATGATCATTCTTGAAGGTCTTGATTTGGTAACGGTGTTGCACATTACTGTAGGCACAGTAAATCTCCCATGCACACTCCTGCACTTTACATTTTGCCCTTGCCCTTAACTTGTCATTCTTGACCCACTTAATTTCTCTACCAAGATGGATTGAGTAGTCTTTGACCCCTTGTTTGAATAAATCTAAAGTTGTGAACTCCATCCCAAATTCTAATGTGACATGGCCAAATGTTGCTTCTTTGTTGAATTGTGGGTTAACATCCTTGTCACTTGCCTCATCGTCACTACTAACAGCAGTATTCAACTCCTCAGAAAGCCAAGTGTCTTCATCAATATCATGTAACACCACATTACATGATGCAGAATATGAAGCTCTATGTCCCACATTGCCTTCTTGCTCATATTCTATTTCAGTATCTTCTTCTATATACACTGGCCTTTTGCCTTTACTTCCCTTCCCTTTTCCTTTACCTTTTCCACCTTTTTTCCTCTGATTTGCCACATCTGCCTCCACTTGTTCTGCATCATTCATAGTTGCTTCAGATTCTGCATCATTCCTCTGGTTTTCATTTTCTGCTACATTCCTCTGAGTTTCATTTTCTGCTACATTCCTCTGGTTTTCATGTTCTGCTTCATTCCTCTGTACCTCTTTTTGTGCATCATTTTTCCGTGGACCAGTCTCTGCATGTGGCCTATCTGGTTCAATTAATGTGTCCTGCCTCCTAAATTGTCTCCCTGATCTTAGCCCACTCATTGATGGGCTCGACACATTCTCCTCTCCTAAACAATTCCTTACTGGACTCTTGCTTATTGGATTCTTGCTTACTGGACTCTTCTTGATTGGGCTTTTTTTGGCTGGGCTCTTGACCCTCAAAACATATGGACTCTTTTGTGGACTTTGTTCACCCACTTTTCCCTTTTTTGATGGGCTCTTCACCCTTAAGACACCTTTTTTCTTTGGTGGACTTTTTGCACTCCCTTGTCCACTTTTTGGTGGACTACCTGATAATGCCATAAACAAAAAAACCTCAGCCATTTACTGCCATAAACCCAAATAAATTAATTAACCCAAAAAGAGACACTTACCAGTACACTTTTTGCTAGCCTCAGCATCATTGGTTGCTGTTTTTGGTCCAGTAGGGTCATTTTTACCTGTCAACATAAAAACCAACCAATATCAGCCCATAACAAGCAGTCAAAACTGAAGTTTTAATTAAAACAGTAATCCCACTCACCTGTGTTAAGGTCATCACCAAAGTCAAATGACTCAACCCCCTGCCTAGAACCACCACATGCATCATTTGCATCAACACCACCATTCTTGCTACTTGAACCACCTTTCTCATTACCATCAGCCTTAACAGATTCAATTACTTCCTTCAGAATTGTTGTAATATCCACCACCTAAGGATCATTAACAGGATGCTCATAGTATATATGTAGTTCTCCCTCATTCCTTTTACCAAACTCTATAGCTTCCAATAAATGAGCATCTTCCTTCAAAACCCTTAAACCATCCCTAAACTTCTTAGAAGTGTCCAGCCAATACACATTACTTACTTTTTCATATCCAAGCTCTTTGCTGAAGTTAAAAAAACTAAACACATCTAATCTATCTTCATCACACCTTTCCCAAACTTCAACCTTACCCCACTTATATCTCAACCTTCCACCATCCCCTTGCTCATCAAAGTTTCCACCATGATGTATATGGATATCAATTCGCTGCATGCACAATTAATGGTTTTGGGAGTCAGACAATTGCTAACATTGACAAAATAAATTATTCAATTAATTCCTATAAAGTAATAAAATAATATTTAAATATTTGATACAAAAAATTAAAAAATTGTTTATTCTGCTAACTTGTCAGACACATACATATTGCACATGGGTCCAACCTTGTAACATATGGAACTAGGGGACCACATCAACATTCTGTCATAACTGTATCCCCAATACACGTACCATCTTCCTACAAAGTCATCAACCCCACCACAATGCCCCACCACTACAACAAACAAACATTGAAACAAACCCTAATGTCCTTATCTGTCCACCATCATAGAAATAAACACATGTGTATTCTCAGGTTCCTTCCCAATAAATAATAAGGAAAAAGTTGCGAACAAAACAAAACCCTAAAATCCAGCAAAAACACTAATCAATGGAGGATAGACAATCACTGAAGCTAACCTGAGAATCCATTGGTACGAAATCGTCAAAACGCAGAGGCTCGTTTTCTACCTTTAGGTCACCGGAGATTGCACAGAGAAACGGAGACAAAGAGAAACGGAGACATAGAGAAACGAGAGCAGAGAGAAGCGACAGAGAGAGAGCTCAGAGTCGTGAACAGTGATTGCACAATGAGAAACCCTACAATATATATGTCCTACTTGGCAGCTGATGTGTCACTTAACGTGACACATCACCAAGAAGTTAACAGAATTCACCTCCAGGGACTAAAGTGACCGACGGTGCAAGATGTCAGGGACGATAGTGCTATTTTGTATAAGTCAGGGACTAAACTGCATGATCCCTTAAAAGTCAGGGACCAAAGTGCCATATCACTCATTTGTCTTATGATCACAGCACGGGTTACTAGCGGATTGATTGGAGAATGGTACAGATGACGCAGCACGCGATCAGAATTCTTCAGCAGAGCATTATTCGCCAAAATCCACAGGAAACCTCTGACTCTGATTCTTGGAGGGCCATTCCACGACCAAATTCGTTTATATACAAGAGAAGAACAAATCAGTTATATATGGAGTGGCTGACTTTCATAAACAAATCAATTTTTTTTTTTAGAAGTGATCAACTGATCATGATCAAAAGGATATCTAGGTTACGAAACTTGGAAATTTTACCTACAAACTTTCCCCTTCACATATGAGTAAAATATTATGTGAATACAAAAGGATTTCAATGCAAAGCGCGCAACCACAACGCCGTGGATCTTACACTATAAAAAAAATTATATCTATTTCAAGCAAAAACTTCACACCTCACCCCGAAGGTGTTCGAGTGAGTTTGGTTTGTATTCCATGTGAAAAAAAAAATCCAAACCAATCAAAAGTATTTGATTTCTAACTTTTTTTTTTTTGGTGTTAAATACGAATCGAACCAAACCAAACCGATCAACTACACGTTGGTTGCGTTCGATTTAATCGGATCCTTCGTTGACTTATACCTTTATAAAAAAAACTTATAAAAAAAACAAAAGAAACCAATCTAAGTAATTTGAGTAAGGATTAGAATATAGAGCCATAATATTTGAGTATATCCAAGAATTAATTAACTCTTCCTTTTCCCAGGTGCTACAGTACCCCCAACCAAGTTTTGTTTAAAATTAAAAGGAGAAAAATAAAATGCAGAGTTTAGTTTCAATGCCTAATTAATGGAAACAATTTCAGAACCAGTAGAGAGAATTTGAACAAAAATTAAGTCTCTCATAAAGATTTAAAATACAAACAGTTAAGAGATAGAACTAGAGAATAAAAAAAAAATAGTGAAAACATAACAGCAGTCTACAGCGGCGTCGAAGCACTACAGGGGCCTCAGAACAGTGAAATAAATCTTGATTTTCGTGGTTGCAGAACTACAGGGACGTGCTCGTCGCCGTCGTCACTTTGCAAAACACAAAACGTCATTGTCGCCTCGTAGTCACCATGTCCTCCCCTTGCAGCGACGACGAGTACCATGTGAAACGCACTGTTTCACTCTTAGAAGAAAAAAAGAATCAGATTGTTTAAAACAAAATGGGGAAGCTTCTCGCATATGCAAGAAGCATTCGACCAACCCCTTTTTTCTCTTGTGCGACCCCTTCCCCCCCCCCCCCCCCCGTTACATTTTTTCCTTTCTTTTCATCCCATTTCTTTTCCTTTGTGTTCCATTTTCTCTCAATCCTTTACACCCATTGAAAGGTAATGAAACCCAAATTTTCTACTCATTCCCTTTTTCTTTCTGAAACTAAATTTGGTAATTTTTGGAGTTAGAGATAGTGCTCTAAGTTAACCCACAACTTGAGATATTGACATGGTTCTGGAGAAGAGAGGGCTATTTGTTAGATGGAGCCACCCCAGGGGAAAGGCCACCCTTCGGAGGAGAGAGCTATCAACGAGATTGAGCTGTCCCTCGGTTCTATCATGAGTGATCCCTACTGTATTTACATTTCATATGATTTATATTTTACTCAATATATTTAATTTCGGATTTACTTATTAAACTTATATATGATAAATCTGTTATTGTTTTGGATATGATAAACTTACCTCATGGATATTGGAGACAAGTTACCTGAGATTGTGGGATTTATTGATCTCACTTGCTAGTAAGTTTTATATTGAAAAATAATTTTTATATTGAGAATCGTTTCTATCAAACAACTCGTGCGTTGGTATGTTTCCCTTCTAGTTCATGGTGGTTGATAGGCCTTGACTGAGTCTGTGTGACTTACCCCTTTCTATTGTTTTTCACCCAGATTCCCAGGAAGCTGAGTAATAGGTTGCTGGCAGATTCATTTGTTCCAGCTCCTATGTTATTTCATTTTGGTAGGCCTCCTTTGTGTTGGTGGCCATTTGATGCTATTTTGGGATTATATGTATATTCTGCAGCTACAGGAAGTTTAGTCATTGGTTTATGTTGAGATGTATATTTTGATGTTGATTGGATAAATACTATGTTGTTGGGAACTCTGGTTGGTGATATTTGTTGATAACAGGATTTCTGTAAATTTTGGGATGTCCAAAATATAGTGGAGACACTATCAAAATTTCTGTAAAATCTTGGAAGTATGTTTATTTTGGAAAATCATTTGTCAAGTAATGTACTGTTGTATTTTTAGGCTTGCCAGGCTAAGGGTATTAGTCTGTACATGCACCGGTCACAGCCTTAGATTTGGGTCGTAACACTATGTCAACGGCTTCACGGATGACCTTACCCTAGCGAGGCGCGTCTCTGATGTCGCCGCTTCTGCTGCCGTCGAGGTTGACTCTAGCTAAGGCTTTGGCGAAGCTTTGAAGAGTAGATCAACCTAGTCTGGCTTGGTTTTTGCTTTAGATCTATTCCATGAGATAGTCGACGGTGGAAACAAGGGAGGTGGGAAGGGTGCGGTGGAGAAGAATGACAGAAGGGTCAAGGGTGGTTAGGTGATTACGTCATCTCCATTCTGAAGAAGATGAAGGAACCCTAGTCTCTTTTAGGTAGTGAAAGTAAAGTCTTCACACAGGTAGATTTTAGAACCTTTTTTTATTTAGCTTTTCTTTATGCATAGGGGTTTGGTTCTAATTGGGTAACAAGTTCAGATTCTTCAACCCGCTACACAAACCAATTGCAATCAATTTTGATTGGTTCGGGTCCAACCTAAATGAACAAAAAAATATGAACCAATTAAAATTGTTTGATTTGGTTCACCGGGTCCGTCGGGTCGATTCGAACCAATGAACACCCTTATCTCACCAGTGAAATCACCTCGCGTTTTTTTATGGACTCATCACCTTTGCTTAATGGGCTAGGACCATACAACCCATTTTCATTATTTAAATCTTTTAAATTTTAATATATTATTCTTTAATTCAAAATATTAAAATATTAAGTTAATAACTTTTATAATTCCTTAAATAAAGTTAACAAAATTTATAATAAAGTTGTATTTTATATAACATTATACTAACAATTATATTTTTTATATCAAAATTAAATTTAAAATTATCTATATACTTAAAAATTTAAGTACTAGTATATCCTTATAGGTCATATCTTTAGTATAAATTTATAGATTTTTATATGCATCGGTGTATCCGGTTCAACCAGTGATCCATTAATCAATTACCTTGGTCGAGTCGATGACCATTTCTGAGTTATATAACATTGCAGAAAAATATGAAAATAACTTTATATTAATTTCTTTATTTTCTGTGCTGGACTCTGAAATAGAAAACAAAATGAAAAAAATAAGTTGACATAATTTATAATTAAAACTAAAAACCAAAATGTTTTGTAAAAGTAAAAATCACCTAATTTCTGTTGGTTCATACATAACAACAACAGTGCTCCCACATTTGTACACCATGTGGGAGCACCGTTCATTTTTCTTTTTTTTTCTTCTTCTTCTATTTTTTTTTTCTTTTTTTGTTTTTCATTTTTTAAATAATTTTTATTTTTTACTTTATTAATATATTTATTATTTGTTTATTTATTTTAATAAATAATAATATAGATCAAGAAATACAATGAATATGTGTTTTTTGAAGGGTTTACATAAGTTTTTTTATCATCATTATTCTATTTTGATGTTATTAACCAAGTGTACTACTTCATTCGCCGTTTCTGTGCACACAATTAACCGCACAAAATCAATTAACCAAATATCTCACTCTGTTAACCGCCAATGTATACACCATTAACCTCATTTGAAAACATGTTCACTGTTTCTGGACACAGAATTAACCCCGTGTTAACAAGAGTTGCAATTAACCTCACAAATTCAATTAACCAAAAATCCCACTCTGTTAACCACAAATGGATACACCATTAACGATCATTTTTAAAAATGTTCACCATTTCTGGATACATAATTAACCTTATGTTAACGGTAGTTGCAACTAACCTCACAAAATCAATTAACCAAAAATCACATTTTGTTAACCACAAATGGATACACCATATATTAACCTCATTTTTAAATATGTTCACCGTTTCTGGACACATAATTAACCTCGTGTTAACAGGAGTTGAAATTAACCTCACAAATTCAATTAACCAAAAATCTCACTCTGTTAACCACAAATGGATACACCATTAACCTCATTTTTTAATATGTTTATCGTTTCTGAGCACATAATTAACCTCGTGTTAACAGGAGTTGCAATTAACCGCACAAATTCAATTAACCAAAAATCATATTCTGTTAACCACAAATGGATATATCATTAACCTCATTTTTAAATATGTTCACTGTTTCTTGACACATAATTAACCTCGTGTTAGCAGGAGTTGCAATTAACCTCACAACATCAATTAACCAAAAGTCGTATTTTGTTAACCACAAATGGATACACCATTAACCTCTTTTTTAAATATGTTCACCGTTTTTGGACACATAATTAACCTCGTGTTAACAAGAGCTACAATTAACCTCACAACATCAATTAACCAAAAGTCGTATTCTCTTAACCATAAATGGATACACTATTAACCTCATTTTTAAATATGTTCACCGTTTCTGGTCACATGATTAACCTCGTGTTAACAGGGATTGCAATTAACCTCACAAAATCAATTAACCACAAATCGTTTTCTATTAACCACAAACGAAAACACCATTAACCTCATTTTTTAATATGTTCACCATTTCGGGACACATAATTAACCTCATGTTAACATGAATCATTAACACAAATTTTATGTGATCATTTATTGTATTTCTTGATCTATATTTTTATTTAATGAGATAAATAAATAAAAATTAAAAAATAAAAACTATTTTTTTAAAAAAGAAAAAGTGTAAAAAAAAGGGGGGTGTGGCTAAAAAAAGCCCTAAAAAAATGGGGAGGGGGAAAGAAAAAAAAAGCAAAAAAAGCCTTAAAAAATGGGGAGGGGTGTAAAAAGAAAAAATCAATTGTGGTAAAAGTATGGTATTACTGTATTATGTATCTTTAACATTTCCAATAATGTAGCCCAACCCATAGTTTAAGTGTCCTTTTGATTTACAGTACGTACTTGCTATGGACACGTACCACACCATTCAATTCAGTTTATATAGTTAATCGTTCAAAAAACAAATGGAGAAATATTTCGGTGTTATGATTTATGAACGAGATATCATACCAAATTTGCCCTTTGAGTTCGCGAAACGGCCAAAGAAGATGAGGGGTTACTAAAACAAGAAGGTATGAAGAAGCTGTTGAAAAATACTTATGTATTTCTTATTATTATTGGTCTGAAAGGAACAAAGTCAGAGGCTCCTATTTGTAAGAGAAAATAAACAGAAACAAAAATACCTAACTAACAAACTAAACAGAATTACCAAACTAAACTAACTCCAAACAGATCCAAACAAAAAAGCTAAGAGCTATGACAGCTAACAGAAAACAGATAGATGACAGATAACAACTATTCTCCTTTATCCTCTAATACCCCCCCCCCCCACAAGCTAGTGAGTATATGTTTATAATGCCCAGCTTGGAAAGCAGAAAAAAGAAAGGGGCAGGATCAAGTGGTTTGGTGAAAATGTCAGCATGTTGATCTTTGCTGTTAACAGGAAGAAGATGAAATAACTTTGCTTGGAGTTTTTCTCTGACCAAGTGACAGTCAATGTCCAAGTGTTTTGTTCTTTCATGGAAGACTGCATTTGCAGCAATGTGTCTAGCAGAAGCACTAACACAGTAAAGGAGAGCTGGTCGAATGTAGGAAACACCAAAATCTTCCAATAGATAAGTAAGCCATTGTAATTCACAAACTGTTGTTCCTAAAGCCCTGTATTCAGCTTCTGAGGATGATCTGGAAATGGTGGCCTGCTTTTTTGATTTCCAGGAAATCAAGGAATCCCCTAAATAGACACAATACCCGGCAATGGATTTTCTTGAATCAGGGCAAGTGCCCCAATCAGAATCACTAAATGCCTTGAGTTGAACTCTTGAGTTGCAGGAGTAAAAAAGGCCTTGACCAGGAGATCCTTTCAAATATCTTAGAATCCTAATGCAAGCCTTGTAGTGTAATTCTGTAGGGCAGGCCATAAATTGACTAAGTTATTGCACGGCAAAACTGATGTCAGGTCTAGTAGTGGTGAGGTAAAGCAACCTCCCAACGAGCTGTCTATATCCAGCAACATTAGAATAAGGTGGATTGTCATGATTGTGTAGTTTAGTTGTCTTGGTCATAGGTGTGGGTGTTGGTTTTGCTGCAAGAAAACCAAAATTAGAAATTAGATCCAAAGTATATTTCCTTTGAGATAATGTAATTCCCAAGTGAGATCTGGAAACTTCTAGCCTAAGGAAGTATTTCAAATTTCCAAGATCTTTAATTTTGAAGGCATGATCAAGTTGCTGTTTAACAAGATTAATTTCTTCTTGATTATTTCCAGCCAGTATAAGGTCATCTACATAAACCAAAATTGTAGTTATTTTAGTACAAAATTTCTTAATGAAGAGAGAATGATCATAACCCGATTGTGTATAATTAAGATTAATAAGAAAATTAGACAACTTAGCAAACCATTGCCTACTAGCTTGTTTTAAACCATAAATAGATTTATGTAGTTTGCAGACCAAGTTAGGATTAGAAACAGTTAATCCTTGAGGAATTTCCATGTAGACTTCTTCCATCCAGTCACCATGCAAAAAGGAATTGTTAATGTCAAGTTGTTGGAGAAGCCAATTATTAGAAGAAGCAAGGGCAAGGAGAAGTCTCACTGTGCTCATTTTTTGCCACAAGGCCAAAGGTATCAAAATAATCTAACCCCTCTGTTTGATTATACCCTTTGGCCACTAATCTGGCCTTATACCTTTGTAGAGTACCCTCAGAGTTGTATTTTATTTTGTAAACCCACTTGGAACCAATAGTAGATTTTCCTACAGGTAAAGGGACAAGACACCAAGTCTTATTTAGTTTAAGAGCGGCAAGTTCATCTTCCATTGATTTTACCCAGTGTAAAGATTGAGCAGCTTGAGTGTAGTTTTTAGGTTCATGCTCAGTAGTAATAGATAAAGTAAATTTCAGAAATTCTGGATGCAAAGCATGATAAGATAACACAGAAGATAGAGGATACCTGATACTTTTATTTCATGATTAGGAATCTTATGAAATAACTGGCAGTGGTAGTCAGCCAAGTAGGTAGGAGCATGCCTTTGCCTAGTTGACCTTCTTACATTTGCATGTTCACTAATAAGAGCATCTGGTTCATGTAAAACAGTACCTGCTTGGTCCTGATGTCTTGATTCTATAACATCTAATTGATCACAAACTTCATCATGTACAGGCTCACTGTCAGGCTGAGTTATATCAGTTAGAAGGAAATGAAAAAGATTATCAAACCGTATGTTGTCTTGTTTATCAACTCGAGAATTTCTATGGAAAGGAAAAACATTCTCATGAAAAATCACATTCCTAGATACAATTATCTCTCTGGTTGATAGATCAAGGGCAATGTATCCCTTGGTGCCAACCTTAATTCCTAAATATGCACATTTTCTAGCTCTAGGATCTAATTTGTTTCTGTAATTAGTAAGAGTTGAAACAAAACATAAGCATCCAAAAACTTTTAAATCAAGATACGTTGGGGGTTTCCATTTATAACTTCAAAGGGACATTTTCCTTTCAAAACTGGTGTGGGTAGCTTATTTATTAAGTGAACAACATGTAAAACAGCAAAAGACCAGTAAACTTTAGGAACATTAGAGTTAAAGAGAATATATCTTGCCACATTCATGATATGTCTATGCTTCCTTTCCACCACAACATTTTGTTGTGGTGTTTCTACACAACTTGTTTGGTGAATAATGCCTTGACTATTATAAAATTCCGTCATACTAAATTCAATGCCATTATAAGATCTTATAGTTTTGATTTTCTTATTATATTGAGTGAGAATGAAAGAAACAAAGTTCTGTATCAAGGATCTTGTCTCAGATTTAGCCTTCACAAGAAAGATCCAAGTATTCCTACTAAAATCATCCACTATGGTAAAAAAATATTTGTGTCCATGAATAGAATTAACAGAGAGGGGGCCCCAAGTATCAACATGTATCAAATCAAAACAAGAACTAGATTTGTTATTGCTGGTAGGAAAAGGCAATTTGCACTGTTTACCCAAATGGCAGAATTCACAAACATGCTTGGAGTTATATTTCACATAAGGGAATTTTCCTTTTATTTGCTGTAACACATATTCAGAAGGATGTCCTAATCTGTAATGCCATAGGTAAAAAGAAATATCATTTTCAATTACATCCCTAGCAGAATTGTTTACAATCTTAGCTTCTAAAGGTCCTTGTCTTTGAACAGTATATAAGTTGTAATGGAGATCAGCGGGACCAGTCATCATTTTGTTGTTGTGATCCTGTATGTAACCAGAAAATTTGTCAAAAACAACTCTGCAATCTAAGGACTTTACTAACTTGCTGATGGATATGATGTTATAATTAAAATCTGGTATATATAGCACATCTTGCAAGGAGATCCTGTTTGAAAGGATAACTGTTCCAGAAATTTTAGTTTTTGTAATGAATCCATTTGGTAATTTAATTTGAATAGGTTCAATCACATTATGGCAACTATAATGAGATAAAGAATTGGATACATGATCAGTGGCACCACTGTCCAGAATCCAAATATCATTAGCAGGCTGTATAACTTTCTTAGTTGTCAAGATATTACCTGGGAATTACTGAAGTTGGCCTATAGTATGGCTTGGTCCTTCCAGATTAGATCTTTTGAGGAGTTCCATCAATTGATTGTACTGGTCTAGAGTGATGTTAGTGTTTACCTTTGTGTGGTCCTTTTCAATTGCTTTGTCAAGATTGTTGGAACAAACTAAAGAGATGGCAGTAGGAGTATTGTTGGAACAAATTGAGGAGATGACAGTAGAAGCTTGTCCCTTGTTCTTGAATTTGAAATTTGGTGGAAATCCATGCTTAAAATAACATGTCTCCACATTGTGTTTCTCTTTTCCACAAAAGGTGCATATCTTATGAGGTTGGTTGTTTGAGCTCTTTTGATTGAATCTTCCCCTTCCTCTACCAAAAGAAGATCCATTTCTACCTCCAAATGTAGGTCTCTTTTGTGTTATATTGGCAATCATGTTAGGTTCTTGAAGAGCATTCCCTGAGACATGTCTTTCTTGTTGTAAAACCAGAGAAAAAAACTCTATTAATATCAGGTAAGGGATCCATCATCAAAACCTGGCTTCTAACAGTATTATAGGAATCATTTAGACCCTTAAGGAAGCATATAACATATTCAGTTTCCTTGTATTTTCTAACAGTCTTTGCAAGATCACAACTGCACTTTACAGTACAGGAACAAGTGGGAACAGGTCTGAGAATTTCAAGTTCCTCCCACATAATCTTGAGATCAATGTAGTAGGTTGAGATTGTTCTTTCTAAAGTGATCACCCTTTGAAAATTTGTCCTTCAAGTCTCTCCATATATCTTCAGCATTGTCAATATAGACAATACTTTGTTGTGCAATCTATAAAGAAACAGATCGTGTAATCCAAGAAATGATTGTAGTGTTACATCTTACCCAAGCATCGTGCAAGGAATCATCATGTGGAGGTTCCTTGATGGTTCCATCCACAAATTTGTACTTATTTATTGATTGAAGACCTCTTTGCATTGATCTACTCCAGGCATGGTAATTTGGCCCTTCAAGAACTGGTGAAACAGCAAGGGTGTTAGCATTTTCACATGGGGTGAAGGTAGTAGGGACTGCTGGGGTTTTGGGATTCATCTCTTTTCTTGTTGTAGCTTTGCTTTAGGACCTCTTCTTCTTCAGCCATGATGAAACAGAGATTTGCACAACATTGCTCATGATACCATAAAACAAGAAGGTAAGAAGAAGCTGCTGAAAAATACTTATGTATTTCTTATTATTATTGATCTGAAAGGAACAAAGTCAGAGGCTCCTATTTATAGGAGAAAATAAACAGAAACAGAAATACCTAACTAACAAACTAAACAAAATTACCAAACTAAACTAACTCCAAACAGTCCAAACAGAAAGCTAAGAGTTATGACAGCTAACAGAAAACAGATAAATGACAGATAACAACTATTCTCCTTTATCCTGTAATAGTTACTTTGTAAACGCATGACAAAATATCTTGAACGTGAGGTCAGAGTTTTTTTATTCGAATTTCTAAAACATTGTTAATTAATTTTAAATATTTTGAAAATAATTTTAATTTCCTACTTCTAAGTTCTAACTTTGGACAATGAAACGACAGCCGGGAGGGATCACTGAAATGAAATGTGACTATTATTTATTTAATATTCACTATATTTTTTTTGGGTCCTTTACTCCTTTTATAATAGGTTTTTTCTTGGTCTACACTACAGTAACAGGCTATACCCTTTTTTCTTAACAGGCTAATAGCGGCCTATATTATCAGTGTCACCATTACCATTACTATTATTTTTGGGTGCAAGGCTGAAGTAGCCGAAAACAAAGAAGTACAAGGCCTAATGATAAAGTTCAAGGAGCATGGGCTTGAAACTCTCTCAAGTGTGGGTTCCAAAAAGTAATTTACAGAAAGTAAATAATAAAAAATTACTCACAGAAATTAAATAATAAAAAAATATTTTTAAAAATTAATTTTTAGATTTTCTAATTCCATCTATAAACTAGTTAGAAATAAATTAGCGATAGAAAAATCTCTAAATGGCAAATGCCAATGAATAGGGAAAAAAAAGAGAAAGAAAAAGAAAAGAAGACGACGGGATGGGGAAGCCGGGGAGGTGAAGAGGTTTTAAAAGGATAATGCGGGTGGTCTACCATACACATTTTTTTCTTTTTACACCTTTTTTCTTTTCGCACCCCTTTTTAAAATCTTTTTTAAAAACTATTTTTTTACCATTTTCTTTTATTAAAAAAACATTTTTTATATTTTTATTTTATTATTATATTTATTTTTATTTATTTATCTCATCAAATAAAAATATAGATTAAGAAAATACAATTAAATGATCATATAAAAATTATGTTAATTAAGATGAGGTTAATTATGTATCCCGAAACGGTGAACATATTAAAAATGAGGTTAATAGTGTTTTCGTTTGTAGTTAATAGAAAAGAATTTTTGGTTAATTGCAACTTCTGTAAACACGGGGTTAATTATAAGGCCATAAACGGTGAATATATTTGTAAATGAGGTTAATGGTGTATACATTGGTGGTTAACGGAGTGAAATATTTGGTTAATTGAATTTGTGGGGTGGATTGTGTGCACAGAAACGGTGAATGCAGTAGTATATTTGGTTAATAAATCAAAAAATAAAAAAAAACAATTTAAAAAAAAACGAGGTTAATGGTGTTTCCGTTTGTGGTTAACAGAATATGATTTTTGGTTAATTGCAACTCCTGTTAACATGAGGTTAATTCTATGACCAGAAACGGTGAACATATTTTTAAATGAGGTTAATGATGTAAACATTGATGGTTAACAGAGTGAGATATTTGGTTAATTAAATTTGTGAGGTTAATTGTATGCACAAAAACGATGAATGAAGTAGTACATTTAGTTAACAACATTAAAATAGAATAATGATGATAAAAAACCTATGTCAACACTTTAAAAAATACACATTTATTGTATTTTTTATCTATATTATTATTTATTAAAATAAAAAAATATTAATAAATTAAAAAATAAAAAACTATTTAAAAAAAATGAAAAGAAACAAAAAAGAAACAAAAAAAATAAATAGAAATAGGAAAAAAGAAGAAGCAACAGTGCTCCAGCGGGAGCACTGTGCTGCGGGACGTGTATCATTTCTCGTCTTAAAAGCAGCTCCTGTGGAGTGTTTAGCCCACCTGCAATATTGAGCTTGCTTTTTGCACCACATTTTTTATTAAATACACCAATCCTATTTTTTCCCTTTTTACACCACTTTTTTTATTAAATACACCACCCCTCTTTACTCTCACTTATCACTTCCCACTTCAAATTTCCCCTCCCCCACACCACTTCCTCACCTCATTCTACCCCACTTTGTAAATTCTGAACAGGAGAATTTAGGACTTGAAATGACACGATTTATAAAGTCTAGTAACAGAACTTCCAATATTATTTTGTTTAGTGTACATGACTCGTCATTTATATTTTTTTTCTTGAATACACGCAATGGGTGCAGATCCTCTCTATTAACTGGATTGGAGGGGGAGTGACGCGAATGCGGATTGAGTGCAGTCGATTTTTCACGAAGTCACTGCAGTCATCAAGTAATAGTCGTTGGATGAAGATCGGACGGTTCAGGTTCTAAGATATTGAAATCTAATTTAAAACCCATCTCGTAACCTGAACCGTCTGATGATCAGACGGCCATTATTTGATGACTGCAGTGATTTCGTGAAAAAAATCGACTGTCCCCAATCTAAATCCGGAGTGTCACATCTAATATATGTGGGTCCCACTTGCTGTATGGGACTCACATATTGGATGTGTCACTCTTTCTCATACTGTCTAATACTGGAAAAAAAAAAGTGCACCCACATGCAACAATCTTTAACAAGGAGGAGGACATTCGAACCTACAACATTATGGCGCTGATCAAGGACATTGAACAAAATTCTCTACCTCAGTCTCCTGAGAATATTTACTCATATAACGAGAAGAAGATTGGCAAAATTAATGCTCGAAAGAATTATGCTAATGTTCTAGAGGAGAAGTTTCTAAGTTGTCAAGGTATGTATAAATATATCCTCAGTCACAGTTAATACAAATTAGGCAATGTTCTGTTCGATCTATGTTTCAAAATTTGAATCTTCTTTATTGCAATATTTAATAATCGATGTAGCAAGGTATAATAGAGTGCTTTCTACGTCATATATATACTCTTTGTTGTGCCCAAAGTGTATGGGTATTTTCCAAAGTCCCACATCGGATAGTTTGAAGAAGGAAAGTGGTAGACTACTACTATAAATAAGGTGTGATAGTTTGGGTATATTCACCACAACAACACTAGTCTTTGGATGTATTGAAGACTTGGGTAGTTGTGTATCAAGAGAAGGTTTGCAATTTTTCCGTGCAAAAATTGTGTGAGAGGGTTTGCAATTTTCTCCTTATAAAAATTGCAAGTGGAGTAATAAAATTTTGTGTTTGTGTTTGTGGATGTAGACAAGATGTGCCAAACCATGTTAATTTATGAGTGTTTTCCTCTATTTTTGTTTCTCTCGTGTGTGTGCTTCCGCATGTGAAGATTTCTCTTTCCCTCTGGTACCTAACACTCTTGTGATCGGTTGGTTAATTAAATTAAATAATCTGAGTTTTGCATCCTGAGAATGAAGAAATTGTTGCTCAATGGCATTCATCTAACGAAATTACTAATTAAAATGTTAATGTACGTGTGATCTGTCGGTTAATTAAATTAAATAATCTGAGTTTTACATCCTGAGAATGAAGAAATTGTTGCTCAATGGCATTCATCTAACGAAATTACTAATTAAAATATTAATGTACGTACAGTACGTACAAGCAAGCTAGTACTTTGAATTGGTCTTTGTATCATGAATATCTCAACATGATATGGTAGATCGAAGTTGACTTGTATATATCTCTACGACTTTAATTTTTAATTTGTAACTTGTAAGAGCTAGAATATTTAATTTTAATAATTGTTAGAATTCAATCTACAACGTTGCCTTCCATTTTTCCCTAGCTAGCACTAGCATATTTCCTAATAAGATTTTAAAATAAAATTCAATGTAGAGTTTGGTGTGCATGGTGAATGATTAATACCACTTGAGGATAGAGTAATTTCAAAGCAACAATATAACCATATATTTTAGTACATATGCGAATGAGCTCACTGCAAGGGGGATTTACAAATGATATTAATTGTTTTCAGTGACATAGCCCTGCAATATTAAAATGTGGGGTAACACATAAATTTATAAAGCTAAAATATAATATATTACTATTAAAAGCATAAGCATACATCACACAATTGTTCTCCATACTAGTTTTCATATTTTGGATTTTTTTTTTCATTTTTACTATAATTATATCCGGTAATTAAACTAAGTAATAATTAAGTTGCTGATAAGCAACTAGCTGAAAACTAAATGTTCATAAGTCATTTAATTAGAAATATTTAGTAAAATCAGTATTTTATGAAACTGATAAATATAAAATGATATATTTGTACAAATTTTTTTACATAAATTTAAATTTCGTTTTGTAGAAAAAATAGTTTTAGGGTAAACATAATTTTTCATTTTTTATTATTTTTAAATTTTATCATAAATTATAAAAAAGTGTAATAATAAAGTCTTTATATATTAAATTTGAGACTTTTTTTTACTTTCTCAATTAGAATACCATGTATTATTTTTTATATTTTTTCACACCTCCTTTACAAAGATTATATTGTTGAATATTCTCCAAAATCTTTCAATCTCTTGAAAATTTATATTTGAAATCTAAGGGTATTTTGTTTACCTTTAAACAACAGTTTTCTATTTGTAAAAGTAGAAAAGACTTAATTGTGTTTTTGATCCCTCTAATTTACATCATGTATAATTTTAATCCCTCAAGTTTTTTCGAGCTATATAATTAAGTCCCTCTCTGCTATCAAAATTAAACAAACTTTGTCTATCCATAAATTATATTCTATTTAAAACTCTCAAATTATATTTTTTATCCAAATATTTTGAGATTCATGACAAATGTGAGATATGGAACAATTTAGATGGTTCTAAAGTGAAAAAAAAATTTAATAAAATTTGAAGGATTTTGTAGATTATGCAACTAGGGTTTAATGAGAGCAAAAATTTAAGAATTTTCAATTTTAAGTGAAATTTGATATGATTAGTGAGTTTTGAATTTAAGAAAATTAAAATGATTTAACCACTTTAATTTATGAAGATCTTGAATAGAAATTGACAACTTGAAGGTTTAGTTATATAATAATTGACAAATGGATCAACTTTGTTTAATTTTGAAAATATAGAAACATGATTTCGAACAAAATTTAAAGTGTTAAATTGCACATGAAGTAAATTAGAGGGACAAAAAATACAATTAAATAATTAGAAAACTATAAAAACACGTGTTTGATAATTTTTTTTATAAGCAAAATGAATTAAAAAGAGTACAAAGGGTACTCTAACCCATATACACACATTATATCAAATGTAAAAGAGCCTTTGTCCCAACAAACTAAGGGTCAAAATAAGCTAAAAACCAATCAAAGAACCACCCTACATCCTGTAACAGAAAAATAGAATACACTTTACAATTGAAATCCTTCACAGCCAGAACAAATAATATATGGAAACCAAATCTACTTGTTAAGTAAACAGAGAACCACTACTGTTGCTATTAACAAGGCGAGATTACCATCTTATTGATGAGCCAAGAAAGTTTGTAAGTACTGAAGCCGGATACCTTGGAATGTTTACTGTAGAAACCGACACCTAACAGCTTGGAAATTATGCTGTTATATCTGCTGAATGTGAAATTACAGCTACGAGCAATTAGGAAAAACAGCAAGATGGATTATTAGACCATGAGTAAAAGTCATACTTGAAGGATTGATATCTAGCCCTTAACCACCTCCAAGAACGTAGCTGTACCAAATTGACCAATTCAGAAATTGAATTTGTTTTATAGAAGAAAAGCAGTTCATTCCGAGCCAGCCAGATTGTCCACAAAACAGTTAACCAAATGACAACCCAACATTGTTGAAATTTAGCAGACCAATAGGTAAATCCAAAGAACTGTTCCAAATTTTGTGGACAACAATTATGCATCACCATATTAAGTCCAAGCCAATTAAAACAAGCCATCCACAGTTGATGAGATACCACACACTCAAAAAATAAATGAGAAGTAGTTTCTTCCTTGTTCCTACATAACCCACATTCTAGTTGTGATGCTTGCAAAACACCTCTTCTAAACAAATTATGTTTAGTTGCAATTCTATCCAAGATGACCCTCCAGGCAAAAGCAGAAACTTTTGTTGGAACAATACTATTCCAGATCCACCGAAAGACCACATTGGAGGCAAAAATCCTTTCATTCCTCAAAACCTTATATGCTGAATTCACAGTATAGACTCCATCTGGTGCGCCGTTCCAGCTCCACTTATCAACAGCAGAAAAATTAAACTTAACTTGACTAAGTTCAAGAATAAGCATAGACAAAAGCTGCTGCTCCCATAACATTAATTGTCTTCGCCAATTCCACTTCCATTTAACAACACCCCCTCCCATACAACCACATCAACAATGGAAACATTTTTATTTTCTGATAGTTGATATAAACGACTATACCTATGTGCTAAAGTTCCATTCCCTAACCACTTATCCAACCAAAACTTAGTGCCGCCCCCCAATTCCTTAGTCTAACCACCATCTCAAACCCCTTACCACTCCCCCACTTGAAAAAGGTAACCCTTTACCATAGAATGAGCTAAGAACTCTCACCCAGAGACTGTTTGTCTCCACTAACATTCGCCATCTCCATTTTCCCAAAAGTGCTAAATTAAAAGCCATGAGATCTTTGATCCCCAACCCTCCCTGGTTCTTTTCTCTACAAACATCATCCCAAGCTACCCAATTTATTTTCCTATTGTCCTGATCCCTACCCAACAAAAAAGATTTAAAAAGAGATTCAAGGGAAGAGATAATACCTTTTGGATCCTTGAAAAAGGAAAGAAAGTAGATCGGGATGGAATGTAGAACGAACTTTAGGAGAGTAATTCTACCACCAAAGGACAATGTCGTACACTTCCAACGAGACAAACGTTTTTTCACCTTTTCAATAACAGGCTGCCAAGTGTTGATTAGTCTATGATTCGCCCCAATGGGCAACCCAAGATAATTAAAAGAAGAAGAGCCTACTCGACAATGCAAAATAGATGCCATTAGATGCAACCATTGTGTCGCCACATTAAAACCCATAATTTTGCTTTTTAAAAAAGTTCACTTTAAGACCAGAAGCCAGTTCAAACAGCCTTAGAATTGATTTGATGGTCCAAATGTTAGATTGAGTTGCCTGCCCCAAGATGATTGTATTGTCGGCATACTGTAAGATATCCACCTGTACCTTATCCTTACCCACTAAGCACCCCTTGAACCTTCCTATCTGACTGGCTTTATTGAATAAACTGAACAAACCTTCTGCTGCAATTATAAACAGAAAAGATGCCAAAGGATCACCTTGACGCAGTCCCTTTGAAACTCCAAATTCATCTGTTGGGCTACCATTTACTAGGACTGAAATTCTTGATGTTTTTAGGCATTCAGTAATCCAGTTACACCATAGCAAGGGGAAACCCATCTTGTAATCACAAATTGTAAGAAGGACCAGCTCACCGAGTCGTATGCCTCTTTAAAATCAACCTTGAACATTACATACTTCCTCTTCTTCCTTCTTACCTCCTCCACGACCTCATTAACACATGTTTGATAAATAATATTTACAATCAGTTTAAAAAGTGTAACTATTTTATATTTTCAAAAACTAAAATTCTGTAACTACTCTGTGATATTTTGATAAAATGTTTTTTAGTTTTTTTTAGATAAACAAAATTTCATTGAATAGAGCACTAGGGGTGCTCGAACCCAATACAGAACAAAAGAGTAAAAGTAAATTTTTTTTAAGTTTTTGTGATGGAAATGCTACAAATAAATTATTTATTTTAAAAAAAAATCTTTAAAGTTATTTCGTAAAAGAGTTTTGAAAAACTAAGATATAAAACATAACCAAACACACCATAGATATTTATTATTCTCATTCTTAAACTATTTTTTATATTATAATTTTTTAATTTACATTTGATTTCTTATCATTATTATTTAATAATATATAATTCTCAATTGATAATTATAACAATATATAATTGAATTTAAAATTTTGAATAACATGATAATTGAATAATATATCTTTGATAATTAAACTATATAAGGATATAATAATTTTAAAATATCATTGATTAAATAGTATAATTAAAATAATTGATTTTTATGAATTAATAAATCAAATTCAAAATAATTATCCCTTTTAAATTAAATCTCTAATTCGAATTAATTATTTCTTATTATTTATTTTTTCAATTCAAAATATATATAAAATTCAAACTAGCTAATTATACTATTTTAATCCATAAGTTGAAATTAATTTATACAATTCAACCTTTTCAGAAACGCTCCCATTTAAAAATCTCATAAACAATTAATTGAAAATAAAAAAAATTATTTTATTTTTTTAATTTTTTAGTTCATTTTATTTTTTTCTCCTACAAATTTTATTTTCTACAAAAATTTATCTAACCTCACTTGGACAAAAGTTGTGAGAATTTGTATCAAATGACCTCACTCGGGTAAAAAAACTCCATTACAAGATATCATCAGTGTGAGTGTGAGTCGTTGAAAGGAAAATATTAAAAAATATTTTATCCTATAATTTTAATTGAATATATACAGATTTGAATATTAATAAGGCCTCTCCGGCACTTACTAGGCTAAAACTGATTTGAATTATTCTTTAATATTGCGTCGTCTCTAACTAAGCGAATGAAAGTTAATTTAATTGCACTTAAACAAAAACGAAACTTAATTTTTTCCCACTTGTTTTACGCTTCACAATTAAAGTTTATATATGTGTGTATGGTGAAAGTGTATATATATAGTTTGTGTTGTTTATATCGTTGAATTGTAAATCTTGGTAGCAGAATTTTTCAATTTCATCCGTGGACTCAGTGAAACATTTGACTTCCAATTATAAATATATACGTATGTATATCTTGTTATAGCCGAGCATGATTAAATAGATCATTATTATCCTTTATCTTTAACATGTTTTTTTTTTAAAAAAAAAAAAGATGATGTACGGAAACCAAAAACTATTCCTGCACGCAAACTATTGTGTTTCTTTTTTGGTAGTGTAAATATAAATCATTATGTGGCACTCATCGACCTTAATTTGTCTCCCTAAGCAAACACTTAATGATGAGAATGTTGCATTTTCTTTTGGCATTATTGCTCGTGGTCCTTCGTATTGTGGTTCTGGTGCAAGCTCAGAATCCACCAGGTTTAATTTGGTTATCAAATTAAATTTGAAGTTTTGCATATATATATACTCGATCACAAACTATATATATAGCTGAAGTTTTCCTTTTTGTCTATATATCTCTCAGGATTCATTAGCATAGATTGTGGACTACCTGAAAATTCGAGCTATACGGAGCAGACCACAGGCATAAATTACATTTCAGATGCAAAATTCATAGATAGTGGTGTGAGCAAGAGTATATCACCAATAGATAAGGCTTCTCGTCAACAACAACTAGCTTATGTGAGAAGCTTTCCTAGTGGAGCCAGAAACTGTTACAGAATCAATGTAACCAGGGGTACCAAATATTTCATCCGAGCTACTTTCTATTATGGGAACTATGATGGTCTAAATCAGGCCCCAGAATTTGATCTTCATCTTGGACCTAATGTGTGGGGTACCGTAAAGTTCCCCAATGCATCACTAGCCGCATTCAGTGAGATCATTCACACTCCATCACAAAATCACATACGCCCTTGTTTGGTTAACACAGGCGCAGGGACTCCATTCATTTCAGCTATAGAATTGAGGATTTTGAATAATAATACTTATATAACTAACCCAACTGGATTAACGTTGGTATACCTTCGACGATTCGATATCGGTTCCATTACCAACAAAGAATACAGGTGAGTCATATATATATCCAAAAAAGAACATGCAAGTTAGTTAATTATGGTAAATATATACTGCAGGTATAGTGATGATGTTTATGACCGATTGTGGATGCCTCTTACAATAAACTCGTGGACAAAACTAAGCACCTCACTTAACGCTGATGATGTAATTCAGAATGACTATAGACCACCAGCAGTTGTTTTGAGCACAGCTGCTACACCAGTAAATGCCAGTGATCTTTTTGATTTCTCTTGGAAACCAGATAGTGTGACTGACCAACTCTACTTCTACATGCACTTTAACGAGGTTGTAGAGCTCACACCAAATGTTGAAACCAGAGAGTTCAATATCCTCATAAATGGCAATCGTTGGTATGGACCTTTGAGACCTGCATACAAAATAGTAACTACCATATTTAGCCGAACAGCTTCATCTGGAGCCACAAGCTATCAGTTTACACTTTTACCGACAGGGAATTCTACCCTTCCACCCATCCTCAATGCTTTTGAGATTTATATAGCAAAAGATTTCTCACAATCAGAAACTCAACAAGATGATAGTGAGCCAATCTCTTTAATTTATCTCAACATGCATGTGCTACCTTTTAAATGTTATTTGCAATTTAAATTATGTTATATATACCCTTAAATTTCTTTTGAATTTCAAATATTAGTTGATGCTATCACAAACATGAAGAATGTTTATGGGGTGGCTAGAAATTGGCAAGGAGATCCATGTGCCCCTATAACATACATGTGGGAAGGACTAAACTGTAGTTTTGATGGAAATAACCCCCCAAGAATTACATCCTTGTAAGTTCACGATTCCTAAAAGAAACCATGCATAAATTCAACAATTTCAACCATCAACTGATAACATCTTCTACCTATTCAGGAATTTGTCTTCAAGTAATCTAACCGGGGAGATAGCATCTTCCATCTCTAAGCTAACTATGTTAGAGTACTTGTGAGTACCTAATCTCATCTCTCATTTGGTTAATAAAACATGGAGCCAAATCCTTTCAATTTTGTACATTTACATCATTATCCTGCATTTGAATTGCTCCTGTCAGGGATTTGTCAAACAATAACTTAAGCGGCCCAGTACCTGATTTTCTGACACAAATGCAGTCACTAAAAGTCTTGTAAGTTAATCTCATGTCGGCGCATCAATTTAATTTCCTTAGTTTTAGTTATAGAAGAGTATAGGGGTCATATGTGTTCTGTTTTTGCATGCAGAAACTTGGGGAAGAACAACCTTACAGGTGTAGTTCCGAGTGGACTCCTTGATAGATCCAAAGCAGGTTCACTTACATTGAGGTATGCCTCATACTTAAAGCTATCAATCCATAATATAATAATATTGAAGATGATTGAATCATAGTTTCTTTACTATAACATTATATACAATGAGAATTGTTAATTATAGTGTTATTTTCTCTACCTGATCTTACATACATGCTGCACGGAACTTAATTAAATTCATATTAGGAATATTGCAATTTCATTTACTGTTACTTTTCATTTTAGAATTATTTACTATATGTAACTTGAAAATAAGTGATACGGAAAACAAGTAAGTCAGCCATGAATAAGTCAGAAATGATGGGCTATACATACATGTAGTAATAGACTCTAGCCTTTCAGTGCACCTCTAATCAGCTCTTTGTTTAAATATGAGTTCAAACTAGTATATTTGAACCATCAAGTAAAAATTGAGTTTTCTAATAGAGAGTGAGAGTCTTATCTATTTTCTTTAGGCTTTTGAGCCTATAAGGAAGTATTAGTATCAACAAAAGCTATCTCCAAAAATAGGGTCGGCCTAATGGTTGGAAATTTGGTTAATTTAGTATGAATTTCTAGGTTCAAACCTTATTTTTTTCTTTGTAAAAGAAAAAAAAAACTATCCCCAAATGTGGGAAAACATGTGATAATAAAATGTAATTATTACTCTAACTTTATTCTCATCAAAATGATGCTAGCGTGGAGCTAAATCCAAATCTATGTGAATCTATTTCATGCAACCAACAGACAAATGACCAGAAGAAGAAGAAAAAGAATATAGTTATTCCTGTAGTGGCATCAGTTGCTGGAATTGTGGTGCTCCTAGCAATTGTTGCAACAGCTGTAGTATGTGGCCTTAAAAAAAGGAAACCACGAGGTAAAGCTTCTGCTAACTACCATTTACTAATCTTTTTTGGTTAATCACACACATTATGATTTCATTATAATTTCTAAAAAACTAAAATCTATTTCCATGAAATTAGCGACTGTGAACAGTCATGTGGAGCCCAACACTCCAAATGTGTCACAATTGGAATCCAAGCAAAGACAATATACATTCAATGAACTTACTAAGATCACCAAAAACTTTGATACAATTCTTGGTAGAGGTGGTTTTGGAACAGTTTATCATGGCCTTATTGACGACACTCAAGTAGCTGTCAAGATGCTTTCTTCATCATCAGTACGAGGATATCAACAATTTTTAGCAGAGGCAAGCAGTCCTTACTTGCACTAAATTATCTGACCAAGTTCAACCAAAATTGTACTTATAATTAATGACATGCAAGTGGCCTTTGATCAATTGCAGGTTAAACTTCTTATGAGAGTCCATCACAAAAACCTGACTTCTCTAATTGGGTATTGCAATGAAGAAGCTAATATTGGGCTCATCTATGAATATATGGCAAATGGAAACCTGGATGGACATCTTTCAGGTGAGTATGTTCATTGTTCACGACCTTATTTTGAAACAACTTTGAGAAGTACTAAACATTGATTTGATTGTATAGGGAAAAATAGGAGGGCAAAGTTCTTAACTTGGGAAGACAGACTTCGAATAGCAGTGGATGCCGCCCAAGGTTAGTGAGGAAACTAAATATGCAAAATTTCTCTTTAATGTTTAATTTGATTCTTTCCATCAATTTATGTCAAGAATTTGGTGTTAATTAGGATTGGAATATCTACATAATGGTTGTAAGCCACCTATAATCCACAGAGATGTGAAAACTACAAATATTTTATTAAATGAAAACTTCCAAGCAAAATTGGCTGATTTTGGCCTATCCAAAACCTTTCCCACTGATGGAGGCACACATCTGTCCACTATTGTTGCTGGAACCCCTGGTTACCTTGATCCTGAGTAAGTGCTTCAATTATAAAATGTGGATATGCATCACTTTGTGTAGAAGAACATTCTACATGTTAATTATTCATATAATCTCATTAATTATCATATGAAAAATTTTTGATGAGAAAATGAACTAAGCTATGATTTGCCTTGAAGGTATAGCATATCAAGCAGGTTGACAGAGAAAAGTGATGTTTATAGTTTTGGAGTTGTTCTTTTGGAGATAATCACAAGTCGACCAGCTATAACAAAAGGGCAAGAGAAGACTCACATAAGTCAGTGGGTTAGCTCCATGGTTTCAAATGGAGATATTAAAAATATTGTTGACTCAAGATTACATGAAGACTTTGAGACTAGCTCTGTTTGGAAAGCTGTTGAAATAGGAATGGCTTCTGTGTCTATCAATCCTGCCAGAAGGCCAAACACGAGTGAGATAGTGACTGAGTTAAAGGAGTGTTTGGCTATAGAGTTAGCTCGGAAAAGGTCGGGTCGTGACACTGAAAACAACGATTCAATTGAGTTGGGATCCTTGAATCTGACAACTGAAGTCGGTCCCCTGGCTAGGTAGTAATAATACCTTGCTGATGCTGAAAATTGTATTCCTGCTGTAAGCTGTTGAGTTGAGTGTTTCAATATCCGTTTGATGAATTCGTTGCAGTGTTGCATATTTAATTCTTGCTGCAGTTTGGTGAGACAATGCGTTAGTTTCTCTTTTATTTTATTCCGGTGAATTTTGTAAATTGCACCAAGCAACTGTTCTATATGATCATAAATAAACCAGTTAATGTGTGTATCTTTCAATTTAGAAGTGATCAACTGATCATGATAAAAAGGATATCCAGGTTTACGGAACTTAAAAATTTTACCCGCACGGGGTTGGTTCAAATAGTACATGATTCCCCTTAAGCAAGATCTCGGGTTCGAGTTTTGTGAATGGAAAAAATCCTGCTGGGAGAGCTAGCCCCACCATGTGGATGTTCAGATTGCCTCCAGTAGAGGATACATGTTGTTAAACCAAAAAAAAAAAATATTTACCTGCGATCTTTCACTTTCACATGAGTATATTAAGAATATTCATGTGATTCGTGAATACAAAAGGATATTAATGTTATATATCCATTTCACGATATAGATAATGGTTGCAACAATGAAAAAAACTTAACGGTAACTTTGATTTTTATTTTTATTTTCTATTATCAATTGTAATTATATAAAAATGTGACCTTGTTTTTTATTTTATTTAATATTTGTAGAGTTTTATATAAAAAATAAGAAAAATAATATGAAATTGTTTTCAATTTCTTATTTTAGATAAAACTTCAAAAATAAGAAATAAAATAAAAATGATGTAATATTTTTTAATCAAAATTAAAAATATTTTTATAATTAACTAAAAATAAAAATTGAATCATAGATCAAACAAATATCGGTGTCTTATTATATTCAAGGGGGATACACATGATGCTTTGTGGGGGCAATTGCCCCACAAGCATTTTTTGTGTTTTTTATATTAATTTGACGGTGCCAACCAAACCTAGAAGAAAAAGATTCTACAAATGAACTATTCTAGGGAAGCAAGCTCCCTGAATAACCTCCTTGAAGATTTGCCCCAAAACAGTAACGGCCTATATAGTCCATGGCCAAATGGAAGACAATGCCCAAAGTTGGCAAAACAGTACCTACACTAAGTTTATACCTGAAATATTTTTTATTAGTTAAACTAAACATGACATATCATAAAAAAATTAACGAGAAATACACAGTTAAATTATAGTGGCAGAAAAAAATTAAGAAGTTAGAGATTATATTGAATTTTTCTTTTCTTTATGGAGTAAACTACATAACCATAAAAAGTCAAGGACCGATTTACTACTTTACTCTTTTTTTTAATATATAAAATCTTTCCTAGTTTAATTTTAAAATATATAAAATTCTTTTGACACCATATTTTTTTTCTATCTCTCTTCTTTTCCTACCCCATCAATTATCAATTTTTTTATTTCTCTCTCTTCATTTTTCTCTAATCTTTTTTTTTACACTTCTCACATCCTAAAATGGATTGTCAAAAGTTTAAATACTCTTTAAAAAGAGACAATTTTTTCGCGCTCCTTTATTTTACAATTTCTTTCATGTCATATTTTATTTTTTCATCACTTTTCATTTTCTATCACACGTCCTTTTACCCTCTCTCCTTTTTTTTCCTTTCTATCTCCCCCTCTTATATTTCCCACACCTAAAAGATGAGCTGTCAAAGTTTTAGTTCTCTTAAAAAGAGTAATGATTTTTCACATTTCTTTTCACACCTCATTTTTCTTTCTATCTCTTTATGTTTTTCTTATTACATCAGTTATTACATATTCACCTACTCTTCATTGTTTTATTTCTCTCTTCCCTACACTTGTGATATCCCAAAAACAAGGTGTCAGAGTTTTTATAATCTTAGAAAAAGAGTGATGATTTGTTCACACTCATTTATTTTGCATTTTATTTCACACCTCATTTTTTCTCCTTTTCTTTTCAATCACATTAAAATATCATTTTAAAATGAACCCTAGGATCCTTTCACACCTAATTTTCTAGCTATCTATCTTTCTTTTCTATATATCAATTACCAAATCTTTCACTTTCTCACTCTTCTTTTTTATTCCCATCTCTCTCTTCCCTACACTTCTTACACCTCAAAATGGACTCTCAAAATTTTAATATTTTTTAAAAGGAGTAATAATTTTTTCACGTTATTTTTTTTTACTCATTTTTTTACACCTTTTTTTTTTCTTTTGATTTCCTATCACATTTTTCACTCTTTCTCTTCAATTTTTTATCTATCTTCTCCTTACACTTCCTACACCCCAAAATAGGCCGTGAAAGTTTTAGAACTCTTAAAAAAGAGTAATAATTTTTCTCAGTTCTTTATTTTACATTTTTTTCACACCTCATTTTTCTTTATCTCTCTTTGTCTATCTTATCACACTAACTATTACAGGTCCGTTTGGTTTACAATTGAGTAGAATTGATTCTAGAAATGAATGGTTGAGATGGATTATGCACGCTTTACGAAGTACGTTGGACGGAAGTGATTTAAAATCAATTTTGCAAAACCATGATTTTGTACCGTGCAAATTTAAAACAAACAGGCCATACATCTTTCATCTTCTCTCTCTTCAATTCATTTTCTTCATTTCTTTTTTATCTTTCTTTTCCCTACACTTGCCAGTTAGCTGTCAAAGTTTTAGAATTCTTAAAAAAGGGTAATGATTTTTTCACGCATTTTTATTTTACATATTTCTTTTCACATCTTGTTTTTCTTTCTATCTCTCTTTATCATTCGCATCACATCAATTATTAAATCTTTCACATTCTCTCTTGTCATTTTTTTTTTCTCTTTTCTCTCTTCCCTATCCTTGTCATACCTAAGAAATGAGGTGTCAAAGTTTTAATATTTTAAAAAGTGATGATTTTTTCACACCTCATTTTTTCCCGAATAAACCATCATTTTTGTCCTTGAAATATGACTCTCCTACTTAGTCCCCAAAGTAAACAAAAATAAAAGTTAGTCTTCGAACTTTAAAATATTCATCACACTAGTACTCCAACAGGGACCAATGTGACGAGATAATGTGAAAGTTGAAGGACTAATTGTTGATTCTCTGACAAACGTACCGAAGTCAACTGTACGTAGTATAATAGTGTAAAAAGGGTTGTCGTACCCACAAAGAACTTTTAACTTCTATTAATTCTCAGCAATGAAAGTTCACTAAGTGTATTTACAACAATATTTTTCAATTGTCATGTTGATTGTTGATGAAAGTAAGGAAAATAAAGTTGTAACCATGAAATAGAAGCAGTAAAAATGATTTAGTATTTGAATGGTGAACTGGGATTGAACTTCATCGTTCTCCTTCCTCCGTATTCCTATTATTTACTGTATAGAACACTTTTCCATAGATATTGATGCAATACACTAAAACCCCCTAAATTGGTTCCTCAGATCTAGGGTTCCTAAGAACAATTATTTAGATACTGATTCCTCAGGTATTAAACAATCATTCCAACATTATGAAAATGTATTAGGGGGCAATCGATAAATAGATATATATTCCTAGAATAATGACCTATCGAGCAGTTACGTTCAAAATTAAATCCAAGTAATACTTTCCAGTTAGCACTTAGATTTGAAATCAAGAAAGCTATTAATTAAATAGATTCAAGCATTACATTCAATCCCAAATGGAACTAGCCACTCATGGTAGCTAGCAACTCAAAGATGGTGAGAGGGTGGAGGAAGATGGTGAGGTTACCCTAAGCTTTCTCCGAGAACCCAACTGCCAAAGAGTGAAGAAATGAGATAAAAAAACGTGAATGATCCAAGTTCCAACCTTTTTCCTTTTTATATATATCATGCACAGAGTCTGAATAAGTGACTCCTCGCTTGAGCGAGGCTTCACTCACTCAAGCGAGGAGGAATCTGTTGTGCTGAAGATATGAATCCGGGGGGGTGGATTCGTTTTACGGATCTATCTAGGTTGGAATGCTCATAAGTAGGAAATTTGGGAAATGGTTAAAACGAGAAAATGGAAAAAGGTAAGAAGATGGAATGGAATTTGATAGACGTCACACTTTCAAGGATGAAAGATAAGCCTAAGAGTTATACACACAAAGGGATGAAGGACCTTTGATAAAACTCAATTCTTGATAAACAAGAGAATAAGAGAAACACTCTCCAATTTCTTAAAATTTCTGAATTAAACTTGTCTTGTAAATTCTGCATGCATGATGCGCTCCTTTTAAAGGTGCCTACAATCCTTGCATGGCTTTTCACATTCAGCCACTTAATTCTCCTAATAATTCTATTAAAATTTAGAAACATAACTACTAACAAGAAATTAAACTAATCAGCCTATAACTACCCATGTAGCCCCATTTATTCCTACTAATAGAAAATAAACTTAGATAATAAAACTACCAGCAATATTCAGCCCACAATCTCCACATGTAACCGCACAATTACAAGTAAATTTGTAACAACCAACAAGGATTAAAGTTACATAATTCAGCCATCAATTGGCCGCCCCTTAGGAGAAAAATAACGGCTCCAATATTAAATTGTGGTTTCTTCATTCAATGTATAACCGCTGCATTGCAATGCTTGTCTCCCCCCTTAAATTTGTAACAACTCTCTTCTTGATGGTTGTAATTTCTTTGTCCCCTTGCATTGATTCAGCCGCAACAATATTTTTCTAATTGTCCTGACAAGATAAGTCATCCAAATAACTCCAAGTTGGCCGCCCACATGTAGCTTCTTGTATAGCCTTCTTATGCCTGGTTGGATTCACATCATACCCTCCTTCTTCGAGAAGATTCGTCCCGAATCTTAAAGCTTTATTTATTTGCTTAATTTAATTCACTAACTACTACAGAAACTCAAAGCTTCCTCCTGGATCAAATACAACTTGAATAAATTCAGATTTGTTCCTTTCCAATGGTTGCAATCCGTGGAGCACCTCTCTTGTCAACATTCCCTCACCTTCCTGCAAGCAATAATGATTACCAATACACAAAGTATGCAAAATTTCTTTGTCAAGCACATATGATTTAGCCCCAAAATGTTTATGAAAATGTGCAGCTTGGATACTATTCGTAAAAACAAATAACTCCATGTGTTGGTTTTCATCATCCTCAAGACGTTGTGTTTCAACATCGGGCTGGATGTACAATGGAGCACTTGGAACAATATCAACAAGCTTCCTCTTCAAACATAGAGGTTGGTGTATTGCATTCACATGCCCATCCTCTTGTTCCTGTAATTTAACATTACAAACAGTAGAAGAACAATCGTTAACAAATAAAATTTCCTCGCTCTTTTTCTCTAGTTCTTTTTCTATTTCTTCTCTCTGTTTTTCTTCTCTTTCTTTTTCTTCTTTTTCTCTCATTTTTTGTTCACTCTCTCTTGCTTCTTTTTCTCTCCTTTCTTTTTCTATTTTCTCCTTCAACTTACATTGATACTCACTGGCTCCGCTTGGTGTCAGAAATTTGAACTTAATCTTACGTCCCTCATGCCTCAAAGAAAGCGAGCGTTCATCAAGATTGAGTGTTTTATAACGAAGCCATGACCATCCTAAAAGAAGATGACAAGAGTCCATGGGAGCGATATCACATAATACTTCTTTCTCACACTGCCCCACAGTGAATGTGATCCACGCTTGATTCGGATGAAAGCTCGTTCCTAGGTGGAGTTTCTCCACCAATCTTTGACTCACAACATTGTTGTCGCTTCCATAATCGTATGCAACTATACATGGGTGACCTTCGATTAAACACCTTGTATAGTAAATTTCCATCGCCATTCCAAACCCAGAGCCGAAGCTTTGATACCAAATGATATGAATCCGGGGGGGTGGATTCGTTTTACGGATCTATCTAGGTTGGAATGCTCATAAGTAGGAAATTTGGGAAATGGTTAAAACGAGAAAATGGAAAAAGGTAAGAAGATGGAATGGAATTTGATAGACGTCACACTTTCAAGGATGAAAGATAAGCCTAAGAGTTATACACACAAAGGGATGAAGGACCTTTGATAAAACTCAATTCTTGATAAACAAGAAAATTAGAGAAACACTCTCCAATATGAAATAAAAATTCTGATTCAAACTTCTAAGTGTTCTTGCATGGATTGTATGCCCCTTAAATAGCTTCATGCGCACCATGCATGACTATCTACATTCAGTCTTGTAACTCTCCTAATAATACTACTAAATAATAATAAAAACAAGACATGAAACAACCAACAAGTAATTAAAAGTCTATCCCATGTAGCCGCCCATTATACCTTTGTAGCTATAGCCAAGATTCTAAGTAAAATTCAGCCAAGTAATTCTTCCTTTTGGCCGCTAAAGTCCTCAAGTGAATCAGCCAAGTAATGCTCCCAAAATGAATGAGTATAATGTGCATTAAGCATGTGTTGGCTGCCCTTTTATGAGTCTTGATTCAGCTAATTGAATTCCATTTGTTGGCTGCCCTTAAAACAGTTACAATTCAGCAAATTAAACACATGTTGGCCGCAATTTGAAGGCTCATGAATCAGCCCACAATTCCTCAAGTTGTAACCTTCATGCTATTAACTCCTTGTCTCCTTGTAACGGTTTCATCTTTAATTCCTTTCAATTCTCCTTTGTAACAACCGGCCACATGATTAAGTATTGTAACAGCCACATAATTCTTATTGAAAGCAATAAAACAAAGAAATTGATTCAGCCATGCATCCCCCTTGGCCGTTCTTTTCTTGTCCGCCCCCACTCTCCCAAAGCTTGCCTTCAATTGGAGTTTGGCATTGATGACAACTGTGCTTTTTTTTAAGCCATGTCGCCATCTTCTTTAATTCTACCTGGTGGGATTCACATCATACCCTCCTTCTTCGAGAAGATTTGTCTCGAATCTTAAAGTTTTATTTGCTTAATTTAATTCACTAACTACTGCGGAAGCTCAAAAGCTTCCTCCTGGATCAAATACAACTTGTAAAAATTCAGATTTGGTTTTTCCTTCCTTATGCATCAAAGAAATCTTCCTTTTTGATTTCCAAACCCAAACATCATGACCATGGGCAATTCTTCTTGTCAAACAAACGTGCAGAATTGTGTTTTTAAACAAATGCAATTCAGCCTAAAAAAAAAAAGTCTCCATGTGTTTGTCTTCAATATCCTCATGATTTTGGTTTCCAATAGTAGGTTGGATGTACAATGGAGCACTAGGAATGATATCAACACAATTCAAATTTGGCAACTTGTGTTGTGTGTCATTCACAGTTACATCCTCTTGCCCCTGTAAAATAGTATCACAAAAAAAAGAAGAAAAAACATTAGAAATAAAAATTTCCTTGCTCATTTTCTCTCTTTCTTTTTCTATTTCTTCTCTCCTCTTTTCTTCTTTTTCTTTTTCTTCTTTTTCTCTTATTTTTTCTTCACTCTCTCTTGCTTCTTTTTCTATTTTCTCCTTCAACTTACATTGATACTCACTGGCTCCGCTTGGTGTCAGAAATTTGAACTTAATCTTACGTCCCTCATGCCTCAAAGAAAGCGAGCGTTCATCAAGATTGAGTGTTTTATAACGAAGCCATGACCATCCTAAAAGAAGATGACAAGAGTCCATGGGAGCGATATCACATAATACTTCTTTCTCACACTGCCCCACAGTGAATGTGATCCACACTTGATTCGGATGAAAGCTCGTTCCTAGGTGGAGTTCCTCCACCAATCTTTGACTCACAACATTGTTGTCGCTTCCATAATCGTATGCAACTATACATGGGTGACCTTCGATTAAACACCTTGTATAGTAAATTTCCATCGCCATTCCAAACCCAGAGCCGAAGCTTTGATACCAAATGATATGAATCCGGGGGGGTGGATTCGTTTTACGGATCTATCTAGGTTGGAATGCTCATAAGTAGGAAATTTGGGAAATGGTTAAAACGAGAAAATGGAAAAAGGTAAGAAGATGGAATGGAATTTGATAGACGTCACACTTTCAAGGATGAAAGATAAGCCTAAGAGTTATACACACAAAGGGATGAAGGACCTTTGATAAAACTCAATTCTTGATAAACAAGAGAATAAGAGAAACACTCTCCAATTTCTTAAAATTTCTGAATTAAACTTGTCTTGTAAATTCTGCATGCATGATGCGCTCCTTTTAAAGGTGCCTACAATCCTTGCATGGCTTTTCACATTCAGCCACTTAATTCTCCTAATAATTCTATTAAAATTTAGAAACATAACTACTAACAAGAAATTAAACTAATCAGCCTATAACTACCCATGTAGCCCCATTTATTCCTACTAATAGAAAATAAACTTAGATAATAAAACTACCAGCAATATTCAGCCCACAATCTCCACATGTAACCGCACAATTACAAGTAAATTTGTAACAACCAACAAGGATTAAAGTTACATAATTCAGCCATCAATTGGCCGCCCCTTAGGAGAAAAATAACGGCTCCAATATTAAATTGTGGTTTCTTCATTCAATGTATAACCGCTGCATTGCAATGCTTGTCTCCCCCCTTAAATTTGTAACAACTCTCTTCTTGATGGTTGTAATTTCTTTGTCCCCTTGCATTGATTCAGCCGCAACAATATTTTTCTAATTGTCCTGACAAGATAAGTCATCCAAATAACTCCAAGTTGGCCGCCCACATGTAGCTTCTTGTATAGCCTTCTTATGCCTGGTTGGATTCACATCAGCTGAGAAAGTGAAACCTCGCTCAAGCGAGACATAGCTCACTTGAGCAAGGTATAAGTCAGGGACCCCTTCAGTTCTGGGCATCCCTCGCTCCAGCGAGATATTCCTCGCTTAAGCAAGGACATGAGTACAAAATTAGGTATCTAACAATTGTTCCTCAATGCTCCCTGTAAGCTTTCCAATCTTCACCAAAATTATATGTTCCTGCAAAAGTTCACATCCAAGATTAAATTAGTCTTCAATTCAAGATAAAACTAAAACTAACAGTAAAACTAAAATTCATAAAAAGTAAAGGGTGATTGGGGTTATAACAATTCAATGCATTTAAAGGCCAAAAGTGTTCCAACTAATATTCTAACTACAGGAGAAGCGGGTTTTAGCAGCGGTTTCAACCGCCACTAAAATATTTAGAGGCGGATCTAAAACCACCACAGAATCTGGCGCCGTTAATCTATTTAGCGGCGGTTTTGATCAACCGCCGGAATAACCGCCACAAAGCACAAGGAAGCCTAGTGATGGTTGTGAACCGCCACTAAAATATAATTTTTTTAATTTCCAAGACTAGCGGCGGTTTCAACTGCTGCTAAATTATTAACTTCACAAATATAATGTAAGGATCTGCTGTGACCAAATTCGTAGCTAATCCCTAGTTAAACTTTTAATTGCAAATTATCAAATGATAGAAACATCAAAAGACCTCTATTGTTGTTGATGTGAAAAACAAACATCTATATCTTGAAATTCAAGTTTTGACTACCATGTCATAAAAAAGGAAAAGACAAATAAACATAGGGTGCTTGACAACTCATTAGAACTTAGAAGTTGGCATTGAGTCCCGGCAATAGTACAACACACATATTCCTTGACTCAGATACAAAATTACATTATCCAAATAATAGAGAGAACCAAAATTTAGTGATTAAAATTCAAAACTTTAAAAAGAATACATAACCAAAAATGCAGTATTAAAAAGAATACAAAATTTGTTAGTTTCATTTTGTATTAATTCTCTATTGTTTTAATTCATAAGTAAATAACCCAAAGTTAAAATTTTACAGCAATGTTCTACACATTCTAGGCTTTCAAACAAGTTCAAGAACATAAATTTTGGAGTATCATAACTTCAGTTATAATGCTTTCAATTAGGCAGTCATGTATTAAGCTCTATAACACAACAATCCTATTAATGAAATCACCAAAAATCATAAAAGTCATATAAAATCATGAACCTTTATAGTTTGAATATAATCTAATTATTCTTTCAAATTCAACCGGTCCCATTCAAAAAGGATTTCTACAACTCAACTTATATGCATATAAAGTCAACAATCCTAAAGTAAGTAACATAACAGAACATACAACTTTACTGACTTGCTGGGAATGGCACAGTTTACGAAAAAATCTTAAAATTTGTAGTCTAATAATAGTGCAAGTAAGCTTTCAAAAGCAATTGGTTTCACTCAAAAAGGATTTATATAACTCAAGATATGATCTGCTAAATTAGGCTGGTCTACATCAAAATCTATAACAGGGCAACTACAGTCATCAATTTACTGGCGATTATGTGATTGAGATAAAATTTTGAAAATTTCCAGTTTGATACTCCTATGAGTGAGCTTTCAAACAAAGTCAATTTCACAAAATTTGGATAACTACAATGCAAGATGTACCTTGTGCAATGTATGTTGTTCAGGATTTAAGCATACAGAAGCTACAAAATTAATTTCACCATTCTTTATCATTTCCCAAGTTAATAATTGAGAAAAATGAATAAACTATAAAGACAACAAATGTGATAATACAGTACCTTTTCTCCGGGCAAGCGAGCCAACTGAAATGATATATATCAATGTCATTCATTAAAATGGCTAATTTTAAATTTCAAATTTCAAAGTATATACAATACTTTTTAATAGATACCCTAATTATATATAGCATTTAGACTATATATAAGAAACTAAATTTAGAGATCAAAATTTAGAGCTCAACTTGTCCTAATGTGAAAAACAAAAAAGTAGTTTCCTAACGTGTCCAAGGTCTTTACAAATGAATTGATTGATTAAGAATATATTATTATTTCAATAATTAACAAATATATTCTAAAGTGCACAATTTAATATGACGTGATCATATGCCCAATCTAATATGTCATATCATGCCAAATACTTTGTAATGTCCTATATAACATTACACACATTATTAAGAACCAAAGCATATCAGAACATCAGGGGCAATAGAAAACAAAGTTTACAAAAATGGAAAAAAAAAGAGCAAGAAGAGGGAACAATTTTGGTTGCATTTTGAGCGGCAGTGAGGGAAAAATAGATAATAAGAATTTCTAAATTTATATTATATTAGAACATAAATAGAGTTAATGGAATAATGGATAACTTACAACTTCGAGCCAATGTTGCCGGGCTAATTTTTTAGCCTTGATATCCTTGGACAAACCTTTTCCAACCTGTATGAAAAACAATTATCAATGACAATATCCCAAATAAATCTATCAACACTATAAATGTGGTGAAGAGAATTGGCTCTTGACTAGCCACCCTAATATGATCTCTTAGCCATTTTGCTTGCAATGTCTTGAAATCATGACCGTCCAAGGTAATAAATCTTGTGAAAATATGAAAACTCAACAAATAAGCTGAAAACTATTTCATAATAGCTTTTTTTTTAATAGTTGGGACATATCTTCATTTCCTCCCTGCTCAAAATAATTCTTTATTTTGAAGAATTAAAAGGCATAGTGTTGAGTACTTACTATATTTTCCTCCCTGCTCTTTCATTTCCTGTCAAAGTTAATAGAGTTATAAGTGTCTTCATAGCATAAGTACACTAGGGATTGTAAGTCACAGAATTGTATTGATCACAAGTGATTAGAATTCTTACTGCAAGCATGTCCTATAGTAGTTAACACTGTCAAAGGACACTGCAAGTGGTTGAAAAGGTAGAACCATTCCTCTTCTTGGAGCAACTCTAGTGGCTGAATCTTCATTCCTTAATCCATTGGGATTAGCTTGACTACTCATTCTCCGTGTTGCCACTTCTTCTAAAAATGATTCATCACAAGATAAACATACTCAACAACACTCCTAAATACAATTAACTTTTTGAGTCTAACACCAAAATTAGTGGCCAAAAACAGTAAATAAATTTTTAAGACTTATCCTGTTAATGCATAAGCCGGAACATACCTTGGTAGGCCCTAAAAATTAGTTTTTTCTTTTCCCTTTAAGAAATAAAAATTTTAAAGTGTCCCAGAAAATGTGAGATAGTTAGATAACATATACATATACATATACTATTTAGCAAAGCATTTTAATTACCATGAAATCCAGCAGCTAAGCAGAGCCACAAGTCTGTTCATAATACTAAAAAATATTCATTGTTTATGTTAGCAAACTGAATTTAAACTACAATGTATATACCTTATAACATTAATGTCTGTTCAGTTAAACGAAGATGCCATAATTTAATTTGCTCGAGTAACATGGAAGATTCAAGATTCCATTCTGCACTCTACAAAAGATCATAGCATTCCATAATTAATAAACACAATTACCTAGACCAAAGTCAAAACATTATTTGAAGACCAATGATTGAAAATCCACTTGCAACCTATGGTTAAACGCAACACCATAAACTCAATCACCACGAACCTTAAAAAAAGTCAAAACATTATTTGAAGACCAATGATGGAATGCTTTGTCCTTAAAAGCAATTGTCAGTGTATGGCATTTTTCTAGTAGTGTCTTTTCCCAACTATTAGTATCTCTATTCAAACCGCTTGCATATTACTCAATCTCCCAACAGAAGCTATCTTATTCCTATCTACCTCTCTTCTCTCCCCCCAAACAAAAGAATCTACTACCCCTTCTCTCTCCTACTCATAAGCTCCATATCTTGCCAAATAATATTCACATCTCTTTGTTTCTTGAAAAAAAGATAAATACCTTTTTGCTTGAAGTTGATTCTCCACTAACAACCGCCCCTCAATTGAGCCACCAGGTTGTTCTCAAACAAGGAAACAAGTATCACCCCCACCCCTTCCCGTAAGCATTTTTATCAATCCAATCACTAAGTGAGAATCTAAAGAAGGTGAGGTGAGTACCCTTCCCCAACATACATGTATGAATAGTGATATGCACTCCCAGCAGAAGGACAATGGCTAGCCAGCTCAGCATAGCAAAGAGCAGAAAACAGCTGCTACCAGAAATGAAAGTGGCAAAGATGGTCCAACATGCTCTCGAGCCACTGTTCCAAGCAGAACATACACACCAGAACCATTGTTGTACCAACACCTGAATCAAACACCCATAAATAAATAAATAAAAATTGAAAAACAGTTTATACTTATAACTAACCAAACATAATATAGCAAAAACTCAATTCAACAACATACTTAACTTTTTTTTCCTCAAGACAGAAATTCAAATTGGAAAAGAACAAAATCCTAAATTAGAGAAGAGAAATGGCAATAACTAAAAGATGCTGATTAAACCAATTATCAAGTGATAACATTCAATATATAAGCTTATAAACAAATCCAAACACCTATTCACATTCTTTGCCTCACTAGTGATTCTTTCCCTCCTCTCTAATCTTCCCCATTTATCTTTGGTCCCTGTCAACTATTTTATCACCCATATTACATTTAATGCAATAAGCATAGAAAATCCAAAACTTGTGAAAATAATAGATTAAGGTTTAGTAGTGAGCACAGAAAATTGAAAATAAACAAAAATAAGAAGTAATGAAATTAAATGAGAATACACGCAGGAACATCCAACATCGTAAGAGAAAAATGGACCATATGTTCACAAAGCTTCACCCATCACAATCTCAACACCTTTTGCTACTCTTCCAGGAACGCCAAACCTTGGTGAAGGATGATAACCACAGCGGCTACAATGCCATGAACCCTAACTCCTCCAGCAATGACGGTGTCACCATTAAGGGCGTGAGACATCCCAAAGGGCCTTTACCCAAATCCAGAACAATCTTGCAAACAGATCGAAAAGAAAGGTTTCTTAAAAAAACAAGAAAGCAATTTTTTAAAATAATGAACAAACCTGAACGGATAGGGTAAAAGACGAGCTTCGATTGAGTGTTTTTTCTAGGAACCTTTGCGAAGATATCCCTCTGTCATCACGCTTTCTTGAACATGTTTGGTCTTCGAATTTTTTGAGAAGAAAATGTTTGGTCTTCGAATTTTTTGAGAGAGGGATTGGGGACACTGAGTCTATGAGAGACAGGAGTTAGCGCGAAAGGAATTGGGGGATTAGCGCGTACATCACCACAAAATAAGTAAAAACTTCTTAAAACACTTAAGGGCGGTTTTAACCGCCATTAAATAAACAAAACCGCCGTTACGCTTCTAAACTTAACGTTGGTTATTCAAACGCCGCGAATCAAAGTTCTTAGGGGCGGTTATACAGAACCGCCATTAAGCAACCGCCACTAAATGTCATTTTTCTTGTAGTTATAATTCACTAAACTTTAGCACTTGTCACTAATGTGATGGATATATTTAAAATTTTTAGAACTACTTATGCAATTAATTTAGTTTAGGGACTAATTAGGAAAGGGATGATTAGTTCAATGACTAATTTGAGGGGTTTTTTTTCCATTTTCTATCATATCACAATATTATTTTATATTTTCTATCAATTTGACCTAACATTCTACTTGTTTAGGCTTCCCATTGCACACTTGTTTTGGCTTCCCATTGCATACCTAAAGATTAACATATATATTTTTTTTTCAATCTTTCCCCGTGGTCATATGTCCACATTAGACTTCTACACATGTAGTCATTAAAAAATAAATTTCTTTGGAAATAATGAAAAAGTAGCCTTCCTAATTAACTTCTTCCATTGTTTAGTTATAGATACCTCAACATGATATGGTTATATAGAATTATGACTTGAAAAAGCTTATGTATACCTCTACGACTTAAATTTTTATTTTGTGAGCATATGACTTTATTGGTCTTTGTAGGTTGGGTAAGAACTGGAATATTTAATTCCAATAATTGATAAAATCTCCAATCTACAAACGTTGCGTTCCATTTTCCCCTAGCATATTTCCTCTTAGTAATTCAAATGATACTCCACCACCTAATAAGATTTTAAAATAAAATTCAATTTGTAGAGTTTGGCATGTATGGTTAATGAATAATACATCTTGAGGATAGGTTAAATTCAACGCAAGAATACTCCACACACACACACACACATATATATATATATATATATATATATAATATGACACACATATGACTGACCTAACTGCAAGGGGTGATTTACAAATGCTATTAATTGTTTTCAGTGACATACCCAGCAATATTAAACTGTACGTAGGCATCACATATAAATTTATAAAGCTAAAATAATATAATACTATTTAAATTTAGAAAAAAATAAAGTGGGTATATATCATTTTTCTATATTTAATCACAGTTAAGACTCATCATCCATTTCTAATAACTAATTATTTAATAAGGATCGAAATTGAGAGCTCTTCTCACAATCTCATCTTGACAATTGAATCACAACTCTTTAATTTAAAAAATGCTAATTATACTAGGGGAGTGTTTGGATAAACTTCTCTAAAAGAACTTACAAAATAAGAAAATATAATGAATACAAAAAATTAAAATAATTAATTCAACCATATATAAGTTGATATTAGTTAATTATGGAAAAGTTAAATGGGAGAAGTTTTGAAAAAGTTGAGTTACAATTTAGACTAAAATTTCAACTTATGGGAGAAGTTTTGTGAGAACCTGAGACTGACGAGGGCGGGGAGCTAGTGATCGTCGGTGCAAAAAGGCGCGGATAAGGAGCGGCTCCTCACAGGCTTCTAATTAAGCAAAGGGACACATGGATGAACCAAGCCTACACTTGAATGAGAGAGATCTAGAGGCTGTGCATGTATAGGACTGTAAAGTTGAAGATAACTTAAAGGAAGTGAGGAGAACTATACCAGCAAGATGCATCTTCTTTTCGGAAGCCCATAACATAAGAACTCTATAATTAAGCGTGTTTGGCTTAGAACAATTTGGGATGAGTGACCTTCTGGGAAGTTTCCCTGAAAGTGTGCAAGTGAGGATAAAACATATTGGAAAGACTTGTGTTGGTTTGTGCGGACCCTCATCACTCCTGCAAACGGCTTGGGGGTATTACAAGTTTAATACATTTTACCTTCTTTAATTTATTCATTATGTTTTTTTCTCTCTCACAAATCCTTATAGAGAAGTTTATCCACATTGGCTCTATATGTACCACTTGTCCCATACAAATAACTAGTGTCCCACCCATGCGATGCATGGTATTATTATTTAAACAGATTATTTACTTAATATTATAATATATTTAATTTAATTAATATAAATATGTAAACTTTAGAAAATGATAATGGTTAGTGATTTTTTTTTCATATTAAAATTTATAATTGTTTATATAGAAATAATTAAAAAATATTAAAACATAGAAAATTTGTTTGAAACAACAAATTTCAAACATTAATAATTATAAATATAAAATATACCATATCATATTATTTATATTTTTTAAATATCTCTTTATACACTATATTTTTCGTCAAATTATAACATTTAAAAATATAATCATATATAAGAATCTTAAGTCCTTGTCGAGACTTCACCCTAAATATAGCAACATATAATTGACCATGAGAGAAAATGGTTTTTGGTAAATAAACACCAACGTGTGACAATGTCTAGCCTTGGTTTTTATTAATGGTCACAACTCATTTAATTAATTTACACTTTTTTCACACCTAATATTTTCCTATATTTTTTTTCCTTTTCTATCACAGTAAAATATAAAAATAAATATTATGAACGATGTATAACTCTACCAACCTAACTCATAGCAAGACTACTCTATCTCTTAATCTATAAATTATCATGAATACCAAATATAGTTTTCACGTTTATAAAAAAATACTCTAAATAGAAACAACTCTATATCCTACCTATAAACTATAATGATGTAAAAAAAAAAAACCTCTCAATGAACAGTAGGAAAAAATCTACTGGATTGTAATAGTATATTAAATATATAATATATAAACTTTTATTAATGGCATAGCAAAATAAAGTGTATGGAACTTTTATTAATGATGTAGCACATATAAATTTTTCTATGACCATTAATAACTAAATGTACCCTCTTTATTTTGCTTAACTTTTAAACGTACTATATTAAATATATAATAATCAAAATACAATATAATAATTTTATTCAAGTAAAAGAAAAGAAAATAATTGTTATAAATTTTATAATTCTAATTTGAAATTTTGTCCATAAAAACTATAATCAAGACATCATAAAAATAATTATAAATTTAAATTATATTGGTATTTGAGATCTCCCATCTTAGTCACCTAAAACCTATATAATGTGTATGGACAAAACCTTTGTTGAAAGAGTTAGTTCCACCATTATATGGATGTTCATTGAAGGAACATGACGGCCTCTCGTGGAAAGTACTTGGGGTCATAAAAAATCACTTTATTGAAGTGGGAATAAAAAAATCTAAATAAGGAATGTGAGAAAATGTGACATATGTATTGAGTGAAAAAATTTAATATAGAGTAGATAGAATAAATAAGAGAGATAATAGGTGAAAATATTAATGAATAAAATAGAGAGATAATTATTTTAATATAATAAAAAATGAAAATGAAAATGTGATAAAAAATAAAAATAAAAATAGAAGAAAACGGCCGGAGAATGATTGCCTCACATGGAAGATAGTTGTATGGTTCGTAAAAAAATTACTTTATTGTATTGCTAATAAAAAAATAAAGGAACACAACTGAGAAAACATGACACATGTTATTGATGAACAATTTTTATATAGAAAAAATAGATAAATAAAATAGATAAGTGATATAATAAATGAAAATATTAAGGAATAAAATAAAGACATAAATGATATATTAAAATATCATGTTAAATTTAATATAAATCAATACATTTATTGTATTGTTTAATGTGAGTTTTCATGTAATGAAACAAATAAATAGGAATAAATAATTAGAGAAATTATTTTAAGATAATAATAATAATAAAGTAAATTAAAGTGTGATAAAAAAGGAAACAAAAATGTAGGAGGGAAACTACGTTACATGGAGGATAGTGGATACCCATGGTTTATCAAAATATCACTTTTATAATTAAACAGATTAATATGAATGAATAATGAGAGTAAATGTTTTAAATAAAAAATAATAAAAAATTAATTTGTAAAAAAAACAAAAAGAAAAGGAAAAAAAATATGAGCAAAACTGTCTGTCATGCAGGATAAATGTGGTTCATAAAAATATTACTTTACAGAAAAGGGGATAAAAAACTTGGGAAAACGTAGATGAAAAAAATAACATGTATACTGTGGGAATAATTTTAATATAGTGTGATGGAAGTAAATTGAAAGATAAAATAAATAAGAGAGATAATAAGTGAAACATTAATGAATAAAATAGAGATATAAATAATACATTGAAAAAAATACATTAAAATTGATGTAAATAAACCCATATCGCATTTCTTTATGTGAGTTTTTATGTAATGAAATAGATAAACATAAATGGATAATGAGAAAATTTGTTTCAATATAATAATTATAAAAAATAAAAATTTAAATGTGATTAAAAAATAAAAATAAAAAAGACAGGAACCGGAATGTTTCATGTGGTTTATAAAAAAATTACTTTAGTGAAATTAGAATATATATGAATGAATAATGAGAGAAACTATTTTAATATAATAACAAAAAAACTAAAGTGTGCAAAAAAAAGAAAAAAAAATAGTATGAGCAAGAATGTCTCCCGTGAATGATACCCGTGATTTATAAAAAAATCATATTTATAATGAAACAGTTTAATGAGATCAAACAATGAGGGAAAATATATTAATATAATAACAAAAAATAGAAAATTAAAAGTGAGATAAATAGGAATTTTAATATTGACTGAATAGATAAATAGAATAGAAGAGTTAGATAATAAATGAAAACGATAATTAATAAAATAGAAAGATAAATGATATATTGAAATATCATGTTAAAAGTAATGTAAATCAACACATTTATTGTATTCCTTAATGTGAGTTTTTATATAACGAAACAGATAAATAGGAATAAATAATGAGAGGAATTATTTTAATATAATAATAAAAAGAAAATTAAAGTATGAAAAAAAGAAAAAAAATGTAGGTTCAAAACTGCTCCATGTGAAGGATACTCATGGTTTATAAAATACCACTTGTGAAGAATACTCATGGTTTATAAAATATCACTTTTATACTGAAACAAAATAATATGAACGAATAATAAGAGAATTTTTAAGTGTTAATCCAAAAACACGAAATAACATAGATCGCGTTTGAAATGTAAGCGTTATCCACAAAAACATAAATAAATTGCCCGATGACATTTTTTCGTTAAGTAGCGCAATCTGGTTCTTATTTTTTCTAAAAAAACGTAATAATAGATAGCACAAAAATTTAAATGTTATCTAAATTAGTATTGATGTAAATCTAAATTACAAAAAAATGAGTCCCCAGTTCGCGAAACCCTTCCCTCAATTTGTCTTTGCCATTCGATTCGGATCCCACGAATAGTACCCAAAATCAATGTTTTAAAAATCGGACCGGTAATTGAACCGGTGAAGGCACTAGTTCACGGTTCAATGGTTCAACCGTGGTTGAACCGATTTAAATTAAATATATATTTTTATATTATATAATATTTTAATTAATAAAGTAACATAAAATTATAAGAAATTAAGATATATAAAGTTGTAAATCAGTATAAATGACATTATTATAAGTGAAAAAATTAATAATGATTAGTAAAATAATAGATATCTATGTGTAATCCTTAAATGTATGTCTTTATTTATCTTAAAAATATTTTAGATTAAATAAAAAAATAAAAAAAATTGATTTTTTTTTAAAAGGACCGGTTCAACCGGTTTTCTAGTATCGATTTTATACCGGTTTTTGACCGGTTCGACCGGTTCTGAGGTCCTCCTATTTTTGGCTTGAACGGACCGGTCACCAGGCCGGTTCCCGGTCGAACCGGCCGGTTCGGTTTTAAAAACAATGCCCAAAATAGATAGTATAGATAGTACCCAAAATAGATAGTATAAAAAAAAAAGCTGAGTGAACAGTACCCATCAATGCTTCTCCAATGTAATAGTATTGATTGATACCTTATAAAAAATGTTATTTGTACAACATAGTAAGAGATAAAGAGAAAAGAGAGAGAAGTGTGGCATGAGTGATATGATGGAAAGATATGGAGAAAAAATGTGTGTCGTATGGGTTCTTGTATATTTTTATTATATGAATATTATATCTCATGTATTATTTGATCTATCTCATTATGAGATTTTATGTGTCAAATTACCTCACCTGACAGGGATGACAATGGGTACCCTTCGGACAAGGTACTATAGTGCTCATCTCCTTATCCGTGTTTTTTTAAGGAAAACCTGTTCCCACTTGGGCAACAATATATTTTAATGTTCGTCCTTGTACCCATTGGGCACTTATATGCCCATACACAGGCCAATTACTCGCAATTTAGTTAAGTGAAAAATTAGCAACTCAATAAAAAAAAACATTATTTTAAGAAAACTAGATAATTATTCGAAGTTCATCCAAACATAATTTTTAAATATCATCATTTAACTACATAACGGTTTAATAGCACATGGACATCATAATAACAATAATTTAATACTTCCACATAACAATTTAATAAATTTAGAATTTGAAATAGTTTAATATCACCAACATATCATAAATAATTTAACATGAAATGGAAGCAAGATGGGGGCGACATTGGGAGGACAATGTTCAATTGGTCTATTTTGATTGTGATTTTAATTTGAAGTGTTTGAAATTTTAATCTATTATGATGGTAATCTTAATATAAATTTTTTATCAGCTTTTTATTTTTTTTTTGTTTATAAATATATATTATGAGTTTTAAAAATATATAAATGTATTAGATATTTGATTAAAATTAGTATTTATATATATATATATATTTATATTATTATATATAATATTATTTATTTAATAATTATATATATGCGATTTGGGCATTATAATACCCGTATTTGTGTTTTCCCGTGAAAAATTACAGATAAAAGTTGTCCCCGATTAGCAGACTTTTACCATGTCTATTGTGAGTATTTTTTATGGATATCAACCCAGCCTAACTCAATTGTCATCTCTATCACTTGGATAAAAAAGTCCATTGCAAGAATATCACATCAGTGTGAGTCGTTAGAAAGAAAATATTTTCATCTTATAATTTTAATTTAATATATACGGATTTGAATATTAATTAGCCTCTCCTCCACTTACTAGGCTAAATATTGATTTTAATTATTCTTTAATACTGCGTCGTCTTTAACTGAAAACGAATGAAAGTTAATTTAATTGCATTAAAACATAAACGAAACTTAGATGGACTTGATTTTTCTTTTTTCTTTTCCCACTGGTTTTGCGCTTCACAATTAAAGTTTGTGTATCGTTGAATTTCCTTGGTTTCCATCAATGACTTTTGGGCTAGCTATTGCAATTTGCAAATCTTGGTAGTAGGTACCAGAACTTCATCCGTGGACTCGGTGAAACATTTGACTTTATTACGCATGCATATCTTGTTATAACCAAGCATATGGTTAATTAGATTATTATTGTATCTACATTTCCTTTATCTTGAACATGATTTTCTTTTTTTTCTAAAAAAAAAAAAAAACAGATGATGCACTTTCTTAGCAGTTGGGGATGCGATGGCAGACCTAAAATTTACATTTTTTTTCCCTTTTCAGACCTAAAGTTGACTACGTTGCCACGTGCTATACTATGTAATGAGACTCTGCAAGTATAAATCATTATGTGGCATTGTTGTCCTGTCCCCCTAATTAAGCAACCAATGATAATGGGAATAATGTCTCTGCATTTTCGTTTGGTATTGCTAATGCTTGGGGTCCTTACTATTGTGGTTCTCGTGCAAGCTCAGGATCAATCAGGTAAATTTGGTAATATCAAAATTGAATTAATATATGATTTGCTCAGAGTGTTAATTACATTGTTTCTATATCTCACATAGGATTCATTAGCATAGATTGTGGGCTACCTGAAAATACAAGCTATACTGAGCCGACCATAGGCATCAATTACATTTCAGATGCTAAATTCATAGACACTGGTGTAAGTAGGAGTATATCACCAGAAGAGAAGATTACTCATCAACAGCAACTAGCTCATGTAAGGAGCTTTCCTAGTGGAGTGAGAAACTGTTACAGAATAAATGTAACCAGTGGCACTAAATATTTAATCCGAGCTACTTTCTATTATGGAAACTATGATGGTCTAAATGAGGTCCCAACATTTGAACTTCATCTTGGAGCTAATTTGTGGGACAAAGTGAAATTCCCCAATGCATCACTCATGACATTCAGTGAGATCATATACACCCCATCACAAAATTATATTCATCCATGTCTGGTTAACACAGGCACAGGGACTCCATTCATTTCAGCTATAGAATTGAGGATTTTGGACAAAAGTACTTACTCAGCTATAACATTGGAACAATTTGGACGGTACGATTTAGGTTCAAGCCCCGACATAGAATACAGGTGAGTCTCCATTTTATTGAGTCAAATTAGCTCATTTACATTGTGTGCCAACTTCATTTTACTATAAATATATACATCAAAGTCAAACACTGAAAAAAAAAAAATAAAGAAAAATGTATTGTACTTGTACAGATACAAAGATGATGTTTATGACCGCATCTGGAAGAATCTTGCATTTAATCAGTGGACACAAGTAAATACCACATTAAGCCCAGATGATCTAGCTCAGAATGAGTATAAACCACCAGCAGTTGTCATGAGCACGGCTGCTACACCAATAAATGCCAGTGCTCCTTTTCAGTTCTATTGGGAATCAGATAATGTAAATGACCAGTACTACATCTACATGCACTTCAATGAGGTTGAAAAGCTCGCAGCAAATGAATCAAGAGAATTTGATATCTACATGAATGGCAGTCATTTTTATGGACCTCTGGTACCTTCATACCAATCAACAACTACCATATTTAGTACATCAGCTTTGACTGGAGACACAAGCTATCAATTTTCGCTTTCTAAGACAGAGAATTCTACCCTTCCTCCCATCCTCAATGCCTTTGAGATTTATACAGTGAAAAATTTCTCACAATCAGAAACTCAACAAGATGATGGTTGGCTGGCTCTTTATTATCTCAACATATGCTCGTTAGTGTTCTTTGTGATTTAAACTATGTACAAATTATAATTCGTTTGAACATTTTTTTTTAATTTGAATATCAAATACTAGTTGATGCTATCACAAACATCAAGAAAGGCTATGGAGTGGCTAGAAATTGGCAAGGAGATCCATGTGCCCCTGTAGCATACATGTGGGAAGGCCTAAACTGTAGTTTTGATGGAAATAACCCCCCAAGAATTACATCCTTGTAAGTTTGTGATTCATAAAATAAACCATGCATAAATTCAAGAACTCCAACCATCAACTGATAGTATATTTTGAAATGCATCCAGGAATTTGTCTTCAAGTGGACTTACTGGACAAATAGCATCTTCCATCTCCAAGCTCACTATGTTACAGTACTTGTGAGCACCTAGTCTCATTTGGTTGATAAGTGGTGGAGCCAAATCTATTCAATTTGTATATATATATATATATTTTTTTACTCCTCCTAGAGATTCAGGATTGTAATACTGAATTTGAATTGCTTTTTTCAGGGATTTATCAAACAATAGCTTAAGTGGTCCCGTACCTGATTTTCTGACACAACTTCACTCACTAAAAGTGTTGTAAGTTAATTCCATGTCGGTGCATTAATGTCATTTCCTTGGTCATACAAGAGAGAAGGGTGTCATATTTGTCCTGTTTTAGCAGAAACTTGGGGAAGAACAACCTTACAGGTTTAGTTCCCAATGGACTCGTTGACAGATCAAAAAAAGGTTCACTATCATTGAGGTATGCCTCATCTCAAAGCTGTGGATCAGAAGAAGGTTCCTTTACATGATTGTATCTTAGTTATTTGCTAAATTTATTATATGATTATAAACAGTGACGTCTGTTAATTAATTGTAGTCCTATTTTAATTATAGAATTACCATGATCTTGTATGCATGCAACATGGAACTTAAATTCATATTAGAAATATTGCATCTTTCTTCAATATGTCGTTTCATCTCCAAATTATCTTCTTAGAAACCTGAAAATAACAAAAACAAAAGCCAATGATAAATGGAATATAATATGTAATTGATATTTACTCTGACTTTATTCTTGTCTAAATGATGCTAGCATTGACCAAAATCCAAATCTATGTGAATCTACTTCATGCAACCAACAAACAGACGATCAGGAGAAGAAGAAGAATAATAATATAGTTATTCCCGTAGTAGCATCAATTGCTGGGATTCTGGTGCTCCTAGTAATCGTACCAACAACTATCATCTATCGCCGTAAAAAAGAAAACCACAAGGTAAAACTACTATTTGCAATCATTATTGGTTAATCACACACGTTTTGATTTCATTATAATATATATCTTTAAACAACTAAAATCATTTTCCATGAAATTAGCAATAACTGTGAACAGTCGAGTGGAGCCCAAGACTCCAAATGAGTCACAATTAGAATCCAAGCAAATTAGGCAATATACGTTCAATGATCTTACAAAGATCACAAACAACTTTGATAGAGTTCTTGGTAAAGGTGGATTTGGAACAGTTTATCATGGCCTTATTGATGACACCCAAGTAGCTGTCAAGATGCTTTCTCCATCAGCTGTACAAGGATATCAACAATTTTTAGCAGAGGCAAGTGGTCCTTAATTACTTGTACCAAGTTCAACCAAAATTGTTGATACAGTGACATAAAAGTGGTCTTTGAATGGCAGGTTAAACTTCTGATGAGAGTTCATCACAAAAATCTGACTTCTCTTATTGGTTATTGTAATGAAAATAACAATAAAGGGCTCATCTATGAATACATGGCAAGTGGAAACCTGGCTGATCACATTTCAGGTATGCATATTCATTATTCACAACCTTGTTATTATTTTTCAATGAAATTCAATCACTATTTTGATTTGATTGTACAGAAAAAAATAGCAGGGCAAAGTTCTTCAATTGGGAAGATAGACTCCGAATAGCAGTGGATGCAGCCCAAGGTTAGCAAGGAAACTAAATAGACAAATTTCTCAATTTAATCTTTTGATTCTTTCCATCAATTCAAATTAAGAATTTGTTGATATCAGGACTGGAATATCTGCATAATGGTTGCAAGCCACCTATAATCCACAGAGATGTGAAAACAACAAATATTTTGTTAAATGAAAACTTCCAAGCAAAATTGGCCGATTTTGGGCTATCCAAAACCTTTCCCACTGATGGAGGCACGCATTTGTCCACTATTGTTGCTGGAACTCCTGGTTACCTTGATCCTGAGTAAGTGCTTCCTTCTATTATAACATATGGTTATGCATCACTTTGTGTAGAGGAACATTCTACATATAACCTGATTAATTCTTATTTGAAAAAAAAAAATTGATGAGAAAATGAACTAAGTTGTATGCATGATCTGGCTTGTAGTTATGGCATATCAAGCAGGTTGACAGAGAAAAGTGATGTTTACAGCTTTGGAGTTGTTCTTTTGGAGATAATCACAAGTCAACCAGCTATATCAAAAACACCAGAGAAGACTCACATAAGTGAGTGGGTTAGATCCATGGTTTCTAATGGAGATATTAAAAATATTGTTGACTCAAGATTACATGAAGATTTTGAGACTAGCTCTGCCTGGAAAGCTGTTGAAATAGGAATGGCTTCTGTGTCCATCAATCCTGCCAGAAGGCCAAACATGAGTGATGTTGTGAACGAGTTAAAGGAGTGTTTGGCTACCGAGTTAGCTAGAAAAAGGGCTGGCCGTGACACTGAAAACAACGATTCAATTGAGTTGGTATCCTTATTGACAACTGAAGTCGGTCCCCTGGCTAGGTAGTAGGTAGTAATAATACGTTGCTGATGCTGAAAATTATATTCCTTCGGTAAGCTGTTGTGAGTTTCAGTATCCGTTTGATGAACTCGTTGCAGTCTTGCTTGTTTCATTCTTACTGCAGTTTGGTGAGACAATGCATGCATTAGTTTCTCTTTTATTTTAATTATTTCGTGAATTTTGCAAATTGTACTAAGCACCTGTGCTATGATCATAAATAAATCGGTTAATATTGTGTGCATCTTTCCCTTTAGAAGTGATCAACTGATCATGATCAATAGGATATTTGGGTTTACGGAACTTGAAAATTTTACCTGCGATCTTTCACTTTCACATCACATATGAGTATATTAAGAATATTCATGTGAACACAAAAGGATATTAATCTTATATATCCATTTCGCGATATAGATAATGGTTGCAACAATGAAAAAAACTTAACGGTAAATTTGATTTTTATTTTCATTTTCTATTATCAATTGTAATTATATAAAAAATGTGACCTTGTTTTTTATTTTATTTAATATTTGTATAGTTTTATATAAAAATAAGAAAAATAGTACGAAATTGTTTTCAATTTATTATTTCTATATAAAACTTTAAAAATATAAAAAAATGATGTAATATTTTTAATCAAAATACGAAAATCAACTTGAATTAAAGTGCAAATCTAAATTAGCTACACATGATGAGAGAATAAAGTGAAGAGGGGAAAATGTCACAAAGATAGGATCATGGTGAAGGATTGGTGCTCCAAGACTCGTTTCAACAACCCTAAGCCCTAATCCAAAGAGAAAAGTCGCAGAGAGAAGTGAAATGAATAGTCTAATTAAAAACTGATTAATTCTGCTTCTGACATGTATTTATGCTAATTTCTGGTGTCCGAATGTGCCTACAATGGATTTCGAGCATTAAAATGTGCATTCGTCGGCAAGAGACCTGTTCTGGAGGCCGCCGTAAAATTAGTAGAAATTTATCGTAAAAAGTGTGTTGGTCATCAAGAAGCAGTCCTTTCTGTTTGTCATTGTAAAATCAGCAGAAGTGCAACGTAAAATTATTGAATCATTCCCTTTGTTTTTTTTTCATTATTTGCTTCCAAAGAATCCAAACTCTTGTTTTTGCCTTTCATTTACAAAATCAATTCATTAGAGGTGAAAACATGATTGAATTGACGAAATTCTTAACTAATTATCACAAAATCCTAAAATGCTAAACTAAACACAAAACACATGTATTTTTTTATATGTTTTCTTTCACTTTAAACTTATATTTCTATTAAGATCGACTAAAAGTTACATCTAAAATATGCATTAAATGTGATTTCATTAGGAGTGTGTTTGGTAAGACCAATCTACTAACTTATTTGACTAGCTTATAAGTTAGTTTGACTGTTTGACCAACACATTCAATTAAAGTAGCTTATTTTATGAGTTTCTAGCTCTTGTAGCTTGTAGCTTATTTAATTTTCTTCCATCACTATCCCTTATATTTTAATATATTTCCCTTATTATCCTTAATTTCTTTTTACCTAACACTACCTATTAAATAATATGTCTTGTCCTAATCAAAAGAGCATATACACCTTTTATAAAATAAATAGAAGCATATTACATATCTCATAAAGGAAAATATATTAACAATTAATTAAAATAAAAAATTAACATAAGCATTCATAGTTTAGATATATATAATAAGTAATTTAAAAAATTATAAATTAATTAAATTATTATTTTTTTACTATTTTATGAAATTGTTTTTTATATTATACTATTTATTTATCAATTTCACTATTTATTTTAATTTTATATTAAATATTTTATCACTAAAAAGTTTAATGAGAATTTAATTATTTTTTAAAAAATCTAAAATTGTAATTACATAATAATATATTTTTGTCTATACACAAATAAAATTTATAAAATAAAACTTATATAGTTGTGTCTTTTTATGTCATTTTATATTTAGCAACTAGCTTATCAGCTAATTTTACCAAACACTTTTAATTCAACAAGTTAGCTTATCAGCTCAAAGCTTAAAAGTTAGGAGTTTATCAGTTAAAAGCTAGTTTATTAACTACAAGCTAGTTTAACGTAATGCTAATTTCTCCTCTCCTCTACTATTCTATTACTAAGCAAAAGCGCTGTCCAACACGGTTATTCTATTACTAAGCAAAAAGCACCTTGATATTGCAGCATGTTAACGAGACAACTGGAGGGTAAAAAGGAAAACAAAAAAACGTGCCACTTGGGGATGTCAAAAAAACCCGCACCCACGGATATACCCACAATAGTTACCCGCATATTTATTAAATGAGTGAGGACGAATATTATACTACCTGCCCCGCGGGTACCCGCGTACTCATTAAAACATATTTTTCTATTAAATATATTTGAATATTAGAATTTTTTATTATTTTATGATGAGATATAATTTATTTTATATTATTTTTTTATGATATTCTTAATATATTAATATGTAATGGTATTATATAATGATTATTTATATATATAGTATGATATTATAATATATTATATAACATTTCCTCTCTTTCTCTTTATAAAATTTAAATTCTTAAACATTAATGGATACTCGTGATTACCCGCGCGCGGATACCCGTTACCCGTATGGGTACCCATTAATTTTAGCAGGTATGTATACCGGTAGATATTACTCGCCCCCGCCCCACCCCACCCGCACCCCACCCCCCACCCCACCCCATTGACATCCTTAGACTGCCACTCAGACTGACTCAAACTCACGAAACTTAAAACGCAGAAGCAAGAAACAGTTGCATCTGCATAGACTCAAGTTTCATCCAAACTTAAGTTAACAATGTCAATCCAAACAAACTGAAAAAACTTCAACTCACGTTCAAGGACACTGAACACACATTTAAGGAGGGTGAACACCCATCTAAACATAGCCTAAATATGCACTTTTTCTGCGTTTTTACAGTTGTAAATATTTCGGAATTTGAATTCCAGAAGCTGCTATTAGATTTGCAGTGTTACGGAACTTAAACTCCCGTGGGTAGTTCATTTTAAGTTCCGAAAAGTTAATTTTGGAATACACTTTCTTACATATTTCGAAATTAAATAAAAAAGCATATTCCTGTATTGACTTTCCGGATCAGGAAATAAAAAAGTGCACACAACCCGTCAACCATGTTAAGGACATGAAAATCAATTTAAAATTTTTTTAGAGTAAAACGTCATTTCCTTAAAAGATTAGTGGTCGATCAAGTTAGTCCTTAAAAGACGGAAATTACTAAAATAATCCCGGAATGATGCTAACATCAATCAAGTTAGTCCCTCCGTCAATTTGTCACCGTTAAACTTAACAGAATGCCAGCGTGTCACGTTTTTTGTGTACAAAAAACATGCCACGCACGCTAGCATTCTGTTAAGTTTAACGGTGACAAATTGACGGAGGGACTAACTTGATTGACGTTAGCATCATTCAGAGATTATTTTGATAATTTCTGTCTTTCAGGAACTAACTTGACCGACCACTAATCTTTCAGGGACCAAAATGACGTTTTACTCTTTTTTTTTTTTATTAAATAAAGGAAAAAAAAACTCAAAGAAAACCACCAATAAAAGCCACTCCTATCATATCATCCCTTAGCAGGGGAATGATATCCCGAGGAGGATGTTGTAAAACATACAAATCAAAATTAAAAAGGAAAGCAAAATCCGCTGATCTATCAGCCGTTCTGTTTGATTATTGTTAATAAGTTATTAATACATATGTCACGTTACTTTGATAAGACTTCCGGAACATATTAATAAATAATTATATATACCGTGATATTATATATAATAAATATTAATTTATATATAATTATATAATATTTAACTATAACAAAATATAAACTTATAGAGTACTGTTTTCCTAAAATTATTAAACATTAAATTATCTATTATATAATTTGATATATTATGAAAATATAATTTTATAAATTCATAAAATATATACATTGAATATTTTTAAAAGTCTAAACTTTCTACAAAAATATAATTTTGGTTAAATTAAAGAGGATAAGAGTATTTTAGATATTATAATAAAAGAAAAAGATTAAAGGGGTGCATTTAATAAAAAGAGGGGTGCAAAAATCAACTTCCCATTTTAAAATCTCAAAGCCCAATATTTAGTGATAATAACATCAAGTAGTCCAATTAGTTTTATCCCATTAAAAGGACATGGGTCCTCTCCAATTTCAAAAAAACTGGACTAGATCTCGGCCGTCCAAATTTTCACCGTCTAAATTAAACAAAAAACAAAAAAGTGATAAAAACCATAGCCATTGGATGACCACTGCACCATTTTTAGTATTGGAGAGGATCTCGGCCCATCAAAAAATTGGTTGTTGACAGACTAGGGTGAGGCAACCCTTTTTAGCTAATCCATTATGGATGGTGTTGGCTTGTTTTGTATAATTTATTAATTTGTTAGACTGAACTTTAATGTGTTTGTTATTAGAGTTTATTATATATATATATACATTGTAAGTGTAAAGTAATTTTACACATATATCCAATGACGTGCTGCCACATCATTTATTGAATTTAATAACACATAAGGTGTTACATTCATTAAATGATGTGATGACACACAATTGAATGTCTGTGTAAAATTTCTTTACACTGACAATGTATATTAATTAAATACTTGTTATTAATATATATGGATGGTGTTGGATGATATTGTTTATTTGTTAATCTTTTAATTTGTTAAGTTTTAGCTTAAATTTGGAATATGATAAGTTAACTGATAAAATGGAAAGTGTACGGTAAAAGTAACGGATAATTGTAAAATAATATATAATATCATAATTACTAGACAAGAACTAAAAATTTGATAATTCTAAAAAATTATAAAGATAAAAATATAAAAGGTAAGAAATGCTACTCTGGAGCTTGTAGCTATTAAAGAACAGTAATAATAATTACTAAAAAACTACTTTTAGCATAGAGTTAAAATAGTTCAACAAACTTTTCGGCCACTAATTTTACTTGTTAACTAATTAAAATGACATATCAAATACACTCCTAATACAATGCCCAAATAATGCACAAAATAAATTTAAAAGGTGTCTTTAAATTTTACCTAAAATATAGTTAGGTTAGGTCTTCTTAACACCCCAAAATTTCTTTGTAATTGTAACCGAACTGTTGAAGTCCATGGAAGTGCACTTCACGTTCTCATTACTATAACTCGATTTTACACGTTACAAACTTGGTATGAAAAATGTCAAAGTTTTGGCGGAAAAATGGCATGCAAAGCCAAAAAAGACTTGTGCAAAGAAGAACATTGAACTCGCTATTCTTGGCCTTTTCTTTCATTTTCTAGGCAACAAAAAGACACAAACAGAGGGATCTCTTGTGGGTTCAATTGTAGCTCATTCTGTCGTGTACTAATTAATTAACTTGATTGCATCCTTAGAATGAAGAAATTAATTGTGGTTCAATGCCATCCAACAAATTAGAGTGCTAACTATGTAAGCTAGCTTACGTTCTTTGAATTGGTTTTAGTATCTCAACGTAATATCGGATAAGTTTAGATGCACTTCTATAGAAAAATATTTAGGTGAAAAATTAAATAAAATGAATTAAAGAATTTAAATGAATTTAATTTTTTTATAAATTAAAATTAGTCTTTATAGCATATATATTTCTCCAAAAGTTTTCTTATTTAACTTTTTTATGAATAACCAATTTGAATTTATGAAGAAGTTAAATTCATTTTAATTTTTTATTTTTTTTCTTTCTAAAAATTATTTTGCATCCAAACTTGGCATTGTAGAATAAGTTGACTTGTGAGCATCTATGAGTACTTTTATTTCTGTGTTTATATAAGAGCTGAAATATTTAATTCTCATAACTGATAAAATTCAACCTACAACCTTGCTTTCCATATTTTCCTAGCATATTTCCTCTTAGAAATTCAAATGATACTCCATCATCCTAATAAGATTTTAAAATAAAATTCAATTGTAGAATTAGCTTCTAAGAAAATCACGCGAATAAGCTCCTAGATGTGATTACAAATGTTACTGATGAATGGGACGATTATAGGGTATATCAAACAAAATTTAATTCATCTAATTCGGCCTACATTTTATTAAAATGATTAAAGGTGAATGAATAATTTTATTTTTTATTAAATAATTTATATATCACTATTTGAGTTTAATGTAATGAAAATGTGAATTTACAATATAATCCAGAGCGAAGCTTCTTAAGGGCCATGACCCCCTCAATTTTTTTTATTTTTATAATATATATTATTAGGTAAATTTTTACATAGGAAAAGTTAAAATTTAGTTGATAAAATAATTTATTAAATTAAAAATATTTGATTTAAATATTTAATTAATATAAAATGACCTAAAAAACATATTTACGTAAGTTTTATAATATAAATTCTATTTTTATTTTTTACTAAAATATATAATGTTAGGTAATTATAACTTTATATGTTTTATAAATTTAAAATCTTATTAACTTTTTAGTGATAAAATATTTTTTAAAAAAATTAAAATAATTTGTGAAATAATTAAAATAAATAGTAGAAAATAATAACAAATAAAATAACTTATTACATTTTTAAAATTACTTATTATACTATATATATATAAATTATGAGTGTTTATCTTAATTCACTATTATTTTACATTTAATTTATATATATGATAATATAAAAATCATATTTGAGGTATGCTATATTTAATTAGGAAAACTTGTAATATCGGCCATTCTTACCATTATTTTTTAATTTTGCCCCTGATACAATTTATTTATTGAAAATCTATCGATTTAAAGTTGAAAGAAAAATTTTTATATTATATATTATTATTGATTTATGTTTTTATTCTTTTCAATGATATTTCATAAAAATAATTAAAAATTAGTTTAATATCGATCATTAATAAAATGAGGGTTAACTTTGATCGTAAAAAATTAAATTACTATATTTTTACATTTTAAAATACATAAAAAATAGTCTAGCCTAACTAGACAGACCCCACAAAATATTAAACTATGGGCCAGGGGGGCTGTACGACACCACATATAAATTTATAAAGTTAAAATATAGCATATTAAAAGTATAAATATATATATATATAATAATTATTGTCTATACCAGTTTTCATATATCTTGAAAACATTGAATAAATTACTCAATTTTACTATATATAAAAAGTTTTTCTCTCTATATATTAAGTAATCAAACAATTAATCATTAACTATTTATCTCTAATATAATTTTCAACTCTTGCAATTGATATTGATAGTATTAAAGCTATACAACTCAAAAAGTTAATATACTACAACATATCATGAACTCCACATGCTTTATATATAGAAGAATAACTTATTCCTCCTAATTCTGAAAAATATATTATCAGGCAGATATCTATAAAAATATTCCCTCATCTCTCTTCCTTGGATGAAAAGTGACAGTAAAAATAATACTGAGAAATAATGGGGGCAATTTATATATATATATATATATATATAAACACGCATATATCCAGAATATTAAAAAATATTTCATTTTATAATTTTAATTTAATATATTGCTAGCTAGCTAGCATTTGAATGTAAATGAAGCCTTCCACCACTTACTAGGCTAAAATTGATTTTAATTATTGCGTCGTCTTTGACTAAAAGAATAAAAGTTAAATTAATTGCACTAAAACAAAAGCTAAACTTAAACAGACTCGATTTTTTATTTTCCAAGCTGGATTTTGTGCTTCACAAATAAGGTTATTTTTAATTTAGTATTAGAACGTGATAATGCAATTCAAAAATCCTTACTTAAATTTGACCACTTTTTATAAAGTCAAACTAAGCATATACTAAAGTTTCTCTTCAATTTCCAGCAAGGAGTTTTGAGCCAGCTATTGCAAATCTTGGTGCGAATCATTATGCCAGAATTTCATCCGTGGACTCAGTGAAACATTTGACTTTATTCATGTATATTTTGTTAATTATAGCCGAGCATGATTACTTAATTAGATCATTATTATTGTATCTACATATTCCTTTATTTTGAACATTTTTTTCTTTAAAAAAAAGCAGATGATACTGAACAATGTCAACCACAGATCCTTATACAATGTTAATTAAAAGGTTTTGAATAAAAAAAAACTTGTTTTAATTAGTAAGGAAAGGACAATCGTATTAATGTGAAATATGTAAATAAAAAAGTTAATATAAGAGGGAAAACATTATGGGCCTAAACAGCTTACCTTTTTAAGTTAATTTTTTAAAATGATATGTAAGTTTGTATGATGAAAAGGTTAATCTTCATTGCCTTAAATATACGTAGTAGATGCTATATTTAAATTTTAGAGTTCAAGAGGCCAATTGGCTTCAATAGAACTAATAGAAAGATAAAGATACTTAAAATATTGCTTTTTTCGTGGAAAATATACAGTTAAACTAAATAGCCTTCGACCAAGAAAAAAAGAAAGAAAAACTAATCTCTGTAGGTTTGTAGCTCCATTTACTTTGACTTAAGTAACAATAATGTTTAGTCCAATACTCAACCGGGTAGTCTAAAATGTTTCAGAGTACACTATTGCTCTTTTGAAAAAAAAAATGGTGTCTAATAAAATATAACGACAAATAATAAAATTCTAGCCTAGCATGGCACATTTTGGACAATTTATTAGTTAACATGTATAAAGTATGTATTATATATTCAAATAATATTAATTCATGCATTATTAGTATCTAGCTCCTTGCAACTCAACGTTTGTTTACGCAGTAATTACTATGGGCACCATTCAATATTAAATATGTATTAAGTATAGTAAACATTAATTTGTTAAGTCTTGAGGTCTAAGAATGCATCAATCTTTAAATAAATGTTAAATTATTATTGAATGGAGTCCTAATTAATGCTAGCTGTACAGAACGTATTTACGTAACAATTTCTTAACCAAGAAATATTAATTCCTGCTCGCAAAATATTGTTTTATTTTATTTTTTATTGTAGTAAGACTAGTAAGTAAAGTTGACTACCTTGGCAAGTAATTTACAACGTAATTGAGACTCTGCAAGTATAAATCATTATATATATGTGGCACTCATCTTTGTCCCCCTAAGCAACCAATGATAATAATGGGAATAATGTCTCTGCATTTTCGTTTGCTATTGCTTGGGTTCCTTACTATTGTCGTTCTCGTGCAAGCTCAGGATCAATCAGGTAAATTTGAATATTTGCTCAGAGTTTACACATTTATCTACTCAAAATTAAACAACATATATAGTTGAACTTAATTTTTCTTTGTTTGTATCTCTCGATCAGGATTCATTAGCATAGATTGTGGATTACCTGAAAAATCGAGCTATACTGAGCCGACCACAGGCATCAATTACATTTCAGATACTAAATTCATAGATACAGGTGTGAGTCAGAGTATATCACCAACAGAGAAGGCTTCTCGTCAACAGCAACTAGCTTATGTGAGGAGCTTTCCTAGTGGAGTCAGAAACTGTTACAGAATAAACATAACCAGGGGTACCAAATATTTAATCCGAGCTACTTTCTATTATGGAAATTATGATGGTCTAAATCAGGTCCCACAGTTTGATATTCATCTTGGAGCTAATTTTTGGGACACAGTGAAGTTCCCCAATGCATCACGCACCACAATTAGTGAGATAATTCACACTCCATTATCACAAAATTACATACATCCATGTCTGGTCAACACAGGCGCAGGGACTCCATTCATTTCAGCTATAGAATTGAGGATTTTGAATAATATTACTTATAACACTAACACAACTGGATCATTGGCACGCCTCCAGAGACTCGATATTGGTTCCATTACCAACTCAGAATACAGGTACAGTGATGATGTTTATGACCGCTGGTGGGCACCTCTTACATTCAAACCGTGGACAAAGTTAAGCACCACACTTAACCCTGATGATCTTGCTCAGAATGAGTATAAACCACCAGCAGTTGTCATGAGCACTGCCGCTACACCAATAAATGCCAGTGCTCCTTTTGATTTCTCTTGGAAACCAGATAGTGTGACTGACCAACTCTACATCTACATGCATTTTAACGAGGTTGTAAAGCTTGCAGCAAATGAAACCAGAGAGTTCAATATCCTCATAAATGGCAATCGCTGGTATGGACCTCTGCTACCTTCATACCAAACAACAACTACTATATTTAGCCGATCAGCTTTGACTGGAGACACAAACTATCAATTTACGCTTTCTAAGACAGAGACTTCTACCCTTCCTCCCATCCTCAATGCCTTTGAGATTTATATAGTCAAAGATTTATCACAATCAGAAACTCAGCAAGATGATAGTAAGCTCTTTATCTCAACACATGCTAGCTTGCTTTTAAGTGTGTGTTAGTTATTTGTGATTTAAACTATGTATATATTGGCTTGAATTTCTTTTGAACCTTTTTTTCTGAATATCAAATATTAGTTGATGCTATCACAAAAATCAAGAATGCTTATGGGGTGGCTAGAAATTGGCAAGGAGATCCATGTGCCCCTGTTACATACATGTGGGAAGGCCTAAACTGTAGTTTTGATGGCAATAACCCCCCAAGAATTACATCCTTGTAAGTTTATGATTCATAAAATAAACCATGCATATATTCAAGAACTCCAACCATCAACTGATAGTATATTTGAAAATGCAATCAGGGATTTGTCTTCAAATGGACTGACCGGGGAGATAACATCTTCCATCTCTAAGCTCACCATGTTACAATACTTGTGAGTACCTAATCTCATTTTGTTAATATATTATGGAACCAAATTCATTCAATTTTGATTTTTTTTTTTTATCCTTTTGGAGATTCATAATTGTAATACTGCTCATTTCAGGGATTTGTCAAACAATAACTTAAGCGGTCCTGTACCTGATTTTCTGGCACAAATGCAGTCTCTTAAAGTATTGTAAGTTAATTTAATCCCATGTTGGTGCATGAATGTAATTTTTTCCTTAGTTATAGAAGAGTGAAAGGGGTCATATTTGTTCCGTTTTCGCAGAAACTTGGGGAACAACAACCTTACAGGTGTAGTTCCGAGTAGGCTCCTTGATAGATCCAAAACAGGTTCACTTACATTGAGGTATGCCACGTCACATACCTAAAGCTATCAATCCATAATATAATAATAATATAATATTGAAGATGATTGAATCTTAGTTTCTTTACTATAATATATGGTGAGAGTGTGACAATTGTTAATAGTGTTATTTTCTTTACCTGATCTTATAACTTAATTAAATTCATATTAGAAATATTGCAATTTTCTTCATGTCCCTTTTGGTTTTAGAATTATTTTCTACATACATGAAAATAAGGAAGTATCATTATCAACAAAAGCTATTGAAAAATAGAAGAAAACATGGGATAGTAAAAGGTAATTTTTACTCTGACTTTATTTTTGTCTGAATGATGCTAGCGTGGAGCAAAATCCAAATCTATGTGAATCTGCTTCATGCAACCAACAAATGGATGATCAGAAGAAGAAGAAAAATAATATAGTTATTCCCGTTGTAGCATCACTTGCTGGGGTTGTGTTACTCCTAGTAATTGTTGCAGTAGCTATAATCTGTGGCCTTAAAAAAAGAAAACCACGAGGTAAAGCAATTTACTGCTAACTACCATTTACAATCTTTATTGATTAATCACGCACGTTCTAATTTCATTATAATGTGTAAACAACTAAAATCTTTAATTTTCCATGAAATTAGCAATTGTGAACAGTCATATGGAGTCCAATACTCCAAATGTGTCAGTGTCACAACTGGAATCCAAGCAAAGACAATATACATTCGATGAACTTACTAAGATCACCAACAACTTTGATAAAATTCTTGGTAGAGGTGGATTTGGACCAGTTTATCATGGCTTGATTGATGACACTCAAGTAGCTGTCAAGATGCTTTCTCAATCAGCAGTACGAGGATATCAACAATTTTTAGCAGAGGCAAGTGGTCATTAATTACTTGTATAAAAGTTTTTGTCCAAGTTCAACCAAAATTGTTGTTATAATTAATGACATAAAAGTTGCCTTTGAATGGCATTGGCAGGTTAAACTTCTCATGAGAGTTCATCATAAAAATCTGACTTCTCTTATTGGTTATTGCAATGAAGAAGCCAATATAGGGCTTATTTATGAATATATGGCAAATGGAAACCTTGATGAACATCTTTCAGGTGTGTATATTCAATTTTGACAACCTTGTTATTGTTTTTTCAATGAGATTAAATCAACTTACTCAAATAGCTTTGAAAGGTACTGAACATTGATTTGATTGTACAGGAAAAAATAGCAGGGCAAAGTTCTTCAGCTGGGAAGATAGACTCCGAATAGCACTGGATGCAGCCCAAGGTTAGGAAGAAAGCTAAATATGCAAATTTCTCATTTAATCTCTTGATTCTTTCCATCAATTTATATTAAGAATTTGATGTCAGGACTGGAATATCTGCATAATGGTTGTAAGCCACCTATAATCCACAGAGATGTGAAAACTACAAATATCTTATTAAATGAAAACTTCCAAGCAAAATTGGCTGATTTTGGGCTATCCAAAACCTTTCCCACTGATGGAGGCACACATTTGTCCACTGTTGTTGCTGGAACTCCTGGTTACCTTGATCCTGAGTAAGTGCTTCAATTATAACATATGGTTATGCATCACTTTGTGTAGAAGAACAATCCACACATTATTGAGATACTCTCATATGAAAAAAAAATTGATGAGAAAATAAACTAAGCTGTATGCATGATCTGGCTTCCAGGTACAGCATATCAAGCAGGTTGACAGAGAAAAGTGATGTTTACAGCTTTGGAGTTGTTCTTTTGGAGATAATCACAAGTCAACCAGCTATTTCAAAAACGCATGAGAAGATTCACATAAGTCAGTGGGTTAGCTCTATGCTTTCTAATGGAGATATTAAAAATATTGTTGACTCAAGATTACATGAAGACTTTGAGACTAGCTCTGTGTGGAAAGCTGTTGAAATAGGAATGGCTTCTGTGTCCATCAATCCTGCCAGAAGGCCAAACATGAGTGATGTTGTGAACGAGTTAAAGGAGTGTTTGGCTACAGAGCTAGCTAGAAAAGGGTCGGGTCGTGACACTGAAAACAATGATTCAATTGAGTTGGTATCCTTAAATCTTACAACTGAACTCGGTCCCCTAGCTAGGTAGTAATAACACCTTCCTTAAGCTGAAATTAATAGTCTTATAAGTTGTGGTGTGTTTCAATCTAAATTCATTGCAGACTTTCATGTTCAATTCATGCAGTTTGTTGATACAATGCATTAGTTTCTCTTTTATTTTTTGGGTGAATTTTGCACATTGTGCTAAGCAACTGTGCTACGGTCATAAATAAATCAGTTAATATGTGCACATTTCTCTTTAGATGTGATCTTGGTCAAAAGAATATCTAGGTTTATGGAACTTGAAAATTTTACTGGTGAACTTTCACTTTCACATGAGTATACGAAGAATATTAATGTGAATACAAAAGGATATTAATGTAGTATATCCATTTTATTAATTATTCATCTGGCTCCCAAAATCAATTCTTGATCTATATTATAATTTTGAGACCTCATCTTGGAGAGTGAGACACTCACTCACTTTATTCTTCTTCTCAATGATTCTTGACATTTTCTCTTACTCTCATTGGATGATGAATTTCACTCACACTTGTGAAATGAGATTTTCCTTCTCAATCATTAATACTAATTTTCTCTTTATCTATTTGAATTTTAAATGCTAATAAATATTAATCTTAAATTTTGAAATTTATTAAGATTCAAAATCTTATCCTATTTTTTCTATTTCATTCTTTTTTAATATATAAATCTTTATTCTTATCTTCTTAAATTTATTATTTTTATCATATTTTATTATCAAATAATGATGTAAATTAGATTTTAATAGAAAAATATAATATATTATTAGAATTTAAATAAAAAAATTGTTCAATTTTTTTTATTTTTTAATTTTAAAAATATTAATTTATTATAAAATCAATTTTAATTAAATAAAAAATATATTTATCCACGTATTATGCAGTTAATATATTACTATTTTATAAATTTTGTAATATTATCTCTTTATAATTCTTTCACTACTTATTTTATAATTTTTTAAAATTTTTAATTTTCTTATTTTTTTTTTATATATTCTTTATATTCATTATTTTTCCTTATTTAGAGATCATAAGGTTTCATTCAAAATTAAAAAAGATGGTGTTTTATTTGAATGTGATTTTTAGAATTGCATGAAAAAATATAAAAATCTTACAAGAATAAAAAGAAATTTTTTATTTGATTTGAATTTTACTTTTAGGATTAGATAATAAAATTAAAAAACTTATTTAAATATTTTAGTTTTTTAAAAATTCATGCAACTTCCAAATTTACACTTAAGTAAGTCTTTTTTTATAAGTCAATCTCTATTGTATTCTCCACATTAACTAACCTAAAAATTATAAATGTTCAATAATTATGAGGGCTAAAAATGAAAAAAAAAAATAATAAATACATCTAGAAATTTGTAAAAGGTCTTACAAAAATGACTAAATAAAATCATCAAAAGAATCATGTAAAAGGGACTTAATAGAGTATTTTATTCCGGCCCCCAATGAGAAAATCCTGGCTACACCCGTGCTTAGAATCAATAGCAACAATAAGCCTAGTGATAGCTCTCATCTTGGCTAGATGAAGCCCAAACTACCAGACAGTAATGTAGTTGTTTTTTCATTTCATTTTGTATTTTTAGAGTTTAATTTGTTTAGGAAACATGGAAAACAATACGAATAGAAAGCTCATAAAATGGGTTGACTCGATCGGACCGGTATATAAAACCTGTAAAAATGTAGAGTTCATATATTTATTTTAAAAACTCGAATAACTACCAGGTTTTTTAGCTGGACCAATAAAGTTGCTACTCGTAAAAGCCCACAAAACACACAAAAGCCCAAATAACTACGGGGTTTTTTTAGTCTGGCCTACAAAAGCCATCTACTCACATTGGGTCAGGTAGCTCGAATTAACAACTCTAAATACAAATTTTTTTTACATTATTTCTGATATAAAATGTTAAAAAAACACAAAAACAAAGTGTGTGTTGATAAGACAAATACGCTAACTTATAACGTAATTAACTAGCTAGCTTATAAGCTCATTTGGTCAAGTCATATATGTTTGGTAAATGAGTTTATTTTAGTAGCTTATAACATTTTTTTAAAATGTTACTGCAAATAGCATTTGAGCTTATGGTTTATTATTTTTTTATTTTTACTCTTAATATTTTTAAAAGTCTCATTTTTATCCCTCTTAGTTTTTTTAAAGTTCTCCTAAACCATTTTTAAATTAAATGCACTCTAAAAGAAAAAATTAAATAATTGAAATAAAAAGTATTGCCTTACACTATGCTAATCTACAAAATAAAATATGTGAAAAAATAGTATAATTAAAATAATTCCTTTTAAAAATTTAAAAATTATAATTACCTAAATAATATTTTTATCTATTAAATAAAAATTACAATATATATCCTTTTATATTATTTTACATTTATCAACGATTTTAACAATTAATTTTACCAAACAAGCTTTCAATTCAATAAGCTATTTTATTAGTTTTTATGTTTTAGCTAAATATTAATTTTTTAACTATCATCTCATTTCTTAACTTTTAGCTAATTTATTTTCGTCAAACAGATTAAGACTGCTTTCCGTATAGGATACTCGTGATTCATAAAAAACACCACAATAGAAGTTAAATAAATGAAGATTTAACTTTGATAAAAATATAAAAAGAGAGTAAAAAGGATAATAAAAAAAATTAATGTGTGAGAAAAAAATAAAATGGTAGGAACAGGACGGTCTCCCGTGGAGAATACCCGCAGTTCCTAAAAAAATTTCTTTCATAATGAAACATAGTAATAAAAACAAATAATGAGAGGAAATATTTTAATATCATAATGAAAAAAGAAAATGAACGTGAGATAAAAAATTAAAAGAAAACGACAGAATTAAGACTGTCTCCCATGGAGTATACTCACAACATAACCAAAAAGAAAAATTATGCTATTTTTGTAATAAACAGAAAATAGAAAGCTAAACCACACAACTCCTTAATATCGACCTCTTATTATTGTTTATAATGTGAATAAAGAAGACAGACTCTTCATATATGCACAGTCACTACGTCAGAAAAGAAAAAAGACTGTAATTCTACATCACGAAAGAAAAATAGTTAAAATCATCAATTGCATGCAGACCACGACAATTGTTCACACACAAACAATAATCAATGAAATTTACAGCAATAAAGTGTTTTGTTTGGGTGGACGTTTATAAAATTAATTTTGTATTAACTTGATTTTGTATATTTGATTTTAATTAAAAAGTGAATTTTAAAAGTAAGTTTATAATAAGTGAATTTTAAAAAGTGAATTTTAAAAGTGAATTTTAAAAGTGAAATTATCTATGTTTGGAAACTTTTATTTTAAAAGTAAGTTTACAATAAAAGTTAGTATTAAAATTTTCCACTTTAACACAAAAATTACAATTTATGTTGTTGGATCACTTTGCTGGTGGTTTGTGTTACGTTTCGCCTGCAAAGAGAGACGGCTGGTTCTCCATATGGTTAGTAGTTATATGGACATTATGGCTATCTAGGAATGAGCTTATGTTTTCTAACAAACATTCTACTCTTCCTGACTTGGTGGATTTAGTTAAAATTAGATCCTGGGAATGGTTAACAACTAGACACAATAACTTTTGCTATGATTATCATTCTTGGTTGATCAATCCCACATGTTGTTTATCATGAATCTCAGTTGTTGTATCTTGATTTTGGAGTTGTTTGGTTGATGGAAGAATCATGCCTGCTGTTGCTAACATCTCCGCGACCCCGCTTTGTTATGATTGCAACTCTTGTGTCTATCTTTGTTTCATTGGTAGGGTGTGTTTCCTGTGCAATATTAGGCCTCTGGGTTATGCATAAATATTTTGTTTTATATCCTTTTTTCCTTGTAGTATATTGTGATCCTTGATTATCCCTATGTATTTTGTAGATGGGTCTAATATAATTTTGCTTATAAAAAAAATTTATTGACAAAACAAATTTTGTTATATAAATTGAGAAAGACTAATATATTAATTTACACTTAATTAACACCCCTGGCCCCACCCACCCCAAAATTTTGAATATAAGCGAACCGTTAAACCCAAATGGAAGTGCAGTTCACGTACCAGTACATTACAAACCCGACCATTCAACGTTTTTTTTTTTTTAAAAAAAAGAATCTTGGTAGTTGGTAGTAGTTTGAAAAATGTAGGTAATTAATGGACCCAAAAGAAGATGTAGGTCCACGTTTATAGTTTTAGCAGGAAAAAATGGCACATGTAAAGCCGAAAGACTTGTGTAAAAGAAGAACATTGAACTCGATAACTCTTGGCCTTTTCTTTCATTTTCTAGGCAACAAAAAGACACAAACCAATTAAGGGATTTTGTGGGTTAAAAAATGAAGGACCAAATTGTCGTGTACGTACTAAGTTGATTGCATACTTGGAATGAAGAAATTGTGGTTTCAATGGAATCCATCTAACGAAATTTCTACATAACTTACTCTCACAGTACGTCAAGCTAGCTAGCTAGTTTTAATTTTGAATTGGTCATGGTATGAATATCGATCTCAACAAGATATTGTAGAAGCAAGTCAATACTTCTTGTATGTATATCTCCATGCTTGATATTTTTTTATTTGTGAGCATCTATGACTTTATTTCGGTCTTTGTAGGTTGGGGGAAAGAGCTATTTAATTTCAATAATTGATAAAATTTAATCTACAACCCTGCTTTCCATTTTTTCCTGACATATTTCCTCTTAGCAAATCAAATAATACTCCATCATACTAATAAGATTTTAAAATACTAGTAACACTTTTGTTGTAGCTATAGAGTTTCGCATGCGTGGTTAATGATTGATACATTTTATTTGAAGATTCTAATTAAGCAATAGCAACCATATATTTTAGTGCATGCACATGTGTTTCAATGGAAAGGTGATTAAATGGTTAATCGTTGTGAAAATCAAAATGCAAAAACAAAAGCTACATCCATCTCCTGGATGTCTGTAGTGTAGTTTAAAAGTTTAGAGAATAAGGTGGACATATATATATCATTTTCATAAATTATAATAGGCATTATATTGTATAGATTTAGTTACGTATATAAGTCATTGAAAAAAAATATAAGAAAATATATTCCATCCTTAAAAGTAAAAAAATTATTTTAATATATAAAGATGAAGCCTCTCCCCAACTTCCTAGACTAAATTGATTTTAAAATAGACTCGAGTTCTTTTTTTTCACTGGTTTATGCTTCACAACTAAGGGCCTGTTTGGTTTGCATTTTCATTTCCTGTTTTCTGTTTTCTGAAATTTTACAAAGGAAAAACTGGAAATGCTGGAAATAAAAATTTGCTGTTTTCAGCATTTCCAGTTTTTCCTTTGTAAAATTTCAGAAAACAGGAAATAGAATGAAAACAAAAAATGAAAATAGAAAACGTTTCCTCAAACCAAACAGGCCCTAAGTTTGTGTACATCGTTGAATTCCCCTGGTTTAATTTCCATAATTTCCAGCAATGAGTTTGGGCCAGCTATTGCAAATCTTGGTGCGAATCCTTATGCCAGAAAGGCAGAAATTCAGCCGTGGACTGACTGGACTCAATGAAACATTTGACTTTATTCCAATTATATATATATATATATATATAAATGGATTGAAGTTTACTTATTTAGGAGTAATTCTTATGATACTCACTATAGATATTAAATTTTATTAATTCAAATAATTGAATTTTGTGATATTATCTCATTTATCATGTATATCAAATTTTAGATGATTAGATAAAGAATCACACACTACAATGTCTTAAAATATTTTTTAATGATAGTGGGATGTATTAAAAGTAGATAATTAAATATATAATGATAATTTTGTTTGAATTTACATATTAAATTTTGAAAATGCATCAACCAGTGAAGGGATAATTAAATATGTTTTTAACCCCTAAAATATAGTGAAGATTTAATTTAAGTCTATGTAATTTAAAACGGGTAGATGTGGCCCTCAAAGTGAAAATACTCTTCTTAGCAAAATTATGCAAAAGGATTAAATTAATGTGTTTTTAATATTTGAAATACCAAAATTACGGATTTTAAATTATACGGACTAAAACCAAATCCTGATTATATTTCAGGGACTAAAAACATTTTAACCCTTTTATCAAAATTTGACAAAGTGACGATGAATTACTACAACACATTTGGTTCTCTACTAGTCAAAGATTGTCAATGTTATACTATTTACAATTTGGAAGACAAATAAAATTAAAAAATATATCTCTAATCAAGCTTAAGGGAATCAAACATGTACTATTTAAACCAACATGCATGTGTTAAAATAATTTTTATCTTTAAGTTTCAATTAATTTTCTTTCAAATCAAGGAGGGGGAAAATATTCATTTGGTGAATAAATGGTATAGCCAAATCTCTTCAATATATAGTTAATGAATTTTAAATTACATAATTACTAATACTACAACAACTTACATACATATAAAACACCCTAGCTTCGAGCAAGAATTCCTTCCACACTGGTATCGATCCTCTTGGTGAAGAATGGTTTAGTTGTATGCACTTTCATATATATATATATATATATATATAGAGGAGGGTTATAATTACATCGGTGTAAGTTACACCAAGTGTTACACCGCTAATAACTACAAATCGAATATGTTTTTTAGTAATCCAACAGTTGAATTATGTTTGTTCATCATCAAGATTATATGTGCCAAATTTCGTAAAATTTTGACACTAATAACTTGATAATCAAATGATTGTATTTTTCATATATTTCAAATGTATATATAACGTTAATCTTGAGACATCTTAATGACATATCAAATAATTTCGGATCAATGTAAAATTTTATGTGTATGATCTATATGATAGTAACTTTCAATCAACGGTGGATTATTTAATACAATGATCCGTTAAAAAATTATTTAGCGGTGTAACACTTGGTGTAACTTATAACCCTCCTCTATATATATATATATGAGGAGGGTTATAATTACACCGGTGTAAGTTATACCAAGTGTTACACCACTAAATAATTTTTTAACGGATCATTGTATTAAATAATCCACCGTTGGATTGAAAGTTACTATCATATAGATCATACAAATAAAATTTTACATTGATCCGAAATTATTTGATATGTCATTGAGATGTCTCAAGATTAACATTATATATACATTTAAAATATATGAAAAATACAACCATTTGATTATCAAGTTATTAGTGTCAAAATTTTACAAAATTTGGCACATATAATCTTGATGATGAACAAACATAATATATCATATCGACATTCTTTTATCTCTGGAACATGATGATTTCTTTTTAAAAAAAAAGAAAAATGATTGTACAATGTCAACCATGCATATATCACTTTGAATTCTCAACAATCGGGATGCATTAGCAGCTACCGTTATACATGTCTTAATTTTGGACTTCTCTTGTCCTGAAACCTCAGGCTTATACGATGGATAAAGAAAACTCTGAAAATGTAAAACGCATTAAGGACTACCTTATCTTTTTTTCTTTTTATCTATCTCTTTAATTTCCAACACTCATCGATCGCATATACTCTAAGATGTGAAATGTCATCATATACTTTTTCTTTTTCATAATCATGTTTTTCTTATATATATATATTTTCCTTTTAACCTTATTTATTCCTCATCACTTTTTTTTATATTCTTTTTATCAACATCTCTCCTATTTTCATCTCTTACAGCCCAAAGAGTGTGTGAGGGATGTCATACATGGGTCATTCTATGGTACACAAGTTTAAAGGACACGTGTGAGTGGTAGGAGTTGATGCACGGTCTATTACCTGTGAGAAGAGTGATTTTGTATGCTTTCAGAAATGCCCCTCCACCCAGGCCCACAACTGCTAATGGGCCAAAAAATCAACCCGCGTTAGCTTCTTGCAAGCTGCAGCCGTCTCCCTCAACCTCTGCAAGCGGTCGCCATTACCATCAACCTCCGCCATCCGAGGATATTACGACATCAGATAATCAACGCAAACAATCCACCAATTCATCGAACAAGCACCTAACTCTTCCAATCATTCACATCCTAGCAAATTCACTTAGAATAAATGAATTTAATTATAAACGTTAATCAATTCAAATGGTTCTATGCTCTGTTATATTACGTTGTCCTAGCTACACTCCTTTACCATCGCCTGTCAAGAGTAACCGAGGTTACCAGTGGAGTTCTTCACACTTTATCCTCCACGGTGGCTACGAACCTGTTAGTATAAATTGTATTAAACAATAATTTTCAATTAATGGAAACCTATCAATAAAACCAAATTCAGAGGATCTGTTAGCAACCAACCAAACTACACATATAAACCCCTGGAACTAAATATTAAAAAGTTCACAATTACACTCATTCCACCGGAAGGGAACATCATCTCATGCGTCCATTTTGCACTTATTAAATCAACGGTCCAGGAGAGTTGTGTACCGGTACAAGTTTTCAAAACTTGTATACTGTAAATTTTTCCCGTCATACATATATTGCTTTTCGAGGAAAGTATACAATTCAACTAATCTATGTAGCCTTCGACTAACCTAAAAATAGGAATGTCAAAAAAACTTGTACCCGTGGATATCCGTGGATATATCCGCAATAGGTGCCCGTATATTTATATAATGGGTGGGGACGGATATTATATTACCCGCCCCGCGTGTACCCGCATAATCATTAAAACATATTTTTCTATTAAATATATTTGAATATTATGATTTTTTATTATTTTATGATGAGATATAATTTATTTTATATTATTTTATGATGATATTTTTAATATATTAACACGTAATGGTATTATATAATGATTATTTATATATATAGTATGATATTATAATATAATATATTATATAACATTTTCCTCTCTTTCTTCTTATAAAATTTAAGTTCTTAGACATTAATGGGTACATGTGAATATGTATACGGGTAGGCACTACCCACCCCGCCCCGCCACGTTGACATCCCTACCTAAAAACAACAAAAAAAAAAAGCCCCGTTTACTTTGACTCAACTATAATGTATGTATGGTCCAACTCACTCCTCCACCGCGTAGTACCTTGACTTAAACAACCCTCTAAAAATTATGCTCTGCAAATTGTCTAAAACATGCAAGGTTTCATTCCTTTTAGCTTTTTGAAGTCTACTAAATATAACGACAAATAGTAAAATTCTTGCCTAGCAAGCATGGCATTTTTAATTTTGGACATTTTTCATTAATAATTAACAGATACAGAAATGTCATTAAAAAATGTTCATACTTAATTATAAGTATCTCTCCTCCCAACTTAACCATTGTTTACTGTTCAATAAGCTAGCATTAATTTGTAAAGTCGTGAGGTCTACGAATGCTGATATCTTTAAATAATAATGTTAAATTAGTCATTGAATGGAGTGCCTAACTAATGATGTACAGAAAGTAAGAAATCAAAATACTATTGTCTTTTTTGGTTGGAGTAACTAGTACTGAATGTTGAATAACGAATTATCCTTATCCTTATACACCAGGAATTAAAGTTGACTTGGTTGCAAGGTCGTGAAATGCGACTTTAGCGGTATAAATCAATCATTATGGCACTCATCATCAATTGGTACCCGTAAGCAAACCATACAATGATGCCAATGTTTCTTCATTTTCTTTTCGTATTGCTTGGAGTCCTTACTGTTGTGGTTCCGGTGCAAGCTCAGGATCAATCAGGTTTGATATATAGATCAAAATATGAAATATATAGTTGCTTAAACTTACTTATGTACTAAAAAACAATATATATACCTCAACTTTTCTTCGTTTCTATCTCACACAGGATTCATTAGCATAGATTGTGGGCTACCTGAAAATTCGAGCTATACAGAGAAGAACACAAGCATCAATTACATTTCAGATGCTAAATTCATAGATACTGGTGTAAGCAAGAGTATATCACCAGAAGAGAAGATTACTCATCAACAACAATTAGCTCATGTGAGGAGCTTTCCTAGAGGAGTGAGAAACTGTTACAGAATAAATGTAACCAGTGGCACTAAATATTTAATTCGAGCTACTTTCTATTATGGAAACTATGATGATCTAAATGAGGCACCACAATTTGAACTTCATCTTGGAGCTAATTTGTGGGACAAGGTGAAATTCCCCAATATATCACTCCCCACAATCAATGAGATCATATACACCCCATCACTAGACTATATACATCCCTGTCTGGTTAACACAGGCACAGGAACTCCATTCATTTCAGCTATAGAATTGAGGATTTTGAACAATGGTACTTATGACACTCACTCAACTGATGAAACATTGGCACACCTTCGCCGTTATGATTTAGGTTCCAACCCCAACAAAGAATACAGGTAGGAGTCCATTTTATTTACTTAGATTAATTAGCTCATTTGTGTGTCAACTTCATTTACTATGAATACATCAAAGTCAAACATTGATGAAAACAAAAAAAAATGTGAAATACAGGTACAAAGATGATGTTTATGATCGAATTTGGACGAATCTTGCATTCAATCGGTGGACACAATTAAGTACCACATTAAATCCTGATGATCTTGCTCAGAATGAGTATAAACCACCAGCAGTTGTCATGAGCACTGCTGCTATACCAATAAATGCCAGTGCTCCTTTCGAGTTCTATTGGGATTCGGATAATGTAAACGAAAAGTACTACATCTACATGCACTTTAATGAGGTTGAAAAGCTCACAACAAATGAATCAAGAGCATTTGATATCTACATGAATGACAAGCATTGGTATGGACCTCTGGTACCTTCATACCAATCAACAACTACCATATTTAGTCCATCAGCTTTGACTGGAGCCACAAGGTATCTATTTTCACTTTCTAAGACAGAGAATTCCACCCTTCCACCCATCATCAATGCCGTTGAGATTTATACAGTAAAAGATTTCTCACAATCAGAAACTCAACAAGATGATGGTACACGCTCTTTATCTCAACATATGTCTGTTAGTATCATTTGTGATTTAAACTGTGTAAAAATTGGCTTGAATTTTGTTTGAACTTTTTTTAATATCAAATACTAGTTGATGCTATCACAAACATCAAGAAAGCCTATGGAGTGGCTAGAAATTGGCAAGGAGATCCATGTGCCCCTACAGCATACATGTGGGAAGGCCTAAACTGCAGTTTTGATGGCAATAACCCCCCAAGAATTACATCTTTGTAAGTTTATGATTCATAAAATAAACCATGAACAAATTCAAGAACTTCAATCAACTGACAGTATATTTGGAAATGCAACTAGGAACTTGTCTTCAAGTGGACTGACCGGGCAAATAGCATCTTCCATCTCCAAGCTCACTATGTTACAGTACTTGTGAGTACCTAATCTCATTTGGTTATTAAATGATGAAGCAAAATCTATTCAATTTGTATTTTTTCCCCTCCTCTTGGTGATTCAGAATTGTAATACTGCATTAAATTGCTTCTTTCAGGGATTTATCTAACAATAGCTTAACCGGTCCAATACCTGATTTCCTGACACAACTTCAGTCACTAAAAGTCTTGTAAGCTAATCCCATATATGTGCATCAAAGCTGTTTCCTTGGTTATGAAAGAGAAAAAGGTGTCATATTTGTCTTGTTTTAGCAGAAACTTGGGGAAGAACAACCTCACAGGTTTAGTTCCTAGTGGACTCATTGACAGATCAAAACAAGGTTCACTATCATTGAGGTATGTATGCCTTATACTATAGCTCAAAAGCTATGGATCAGAAGATAATTCCTTTACATGCATGATTGCATCATAACTAATTTCTTTATTATAAAATTATATATAATGACTATTGTTAATCATAGTTTTTGACTTTATTCTCATATGAATGATGCAGCATGGAGCAAAATCCAAATCTATGTGAATCTACTTCATGCAACCAACAGACAGATGATCATAAGAAGAAGAAGAAAAATATAGCTATCCCCATAGTAGCATCAGTTGCTGGGATTTTGGTGCTTCTAGTAATCGTAGCAGCAGCTATAATTTGTGGCCTTAAAAAACGAAAACCACGAGGTAAAGTTTTTCTACTAATCACACACGTTCGGATTTCTTATAATCTTTAAACAATAAGTTAACTCCTTTTCCATGAAATTAGCAATTGTGAACAGTCAAGTGGAGCCTAATACTCCGAATGAGTCACAACTGGAATCCAAGCAAAGACAATATACATTCAATGATCTTACTATTATCACCAACAACTTTGATAGGATTCTTGGTAGAGGTGGATTTGGAACAGTTTATCATGGCCTTATTGACGACACCCAAGTAGCTGTCAAGATTCTTTCTCAATCAGCAGTTCGAGGATATCAACAATTTTTAGCAGAGGCAAGTGGTCACCTGCACCTGCATAAAATTGTCCGTCCAAGTACAACCAAAATTGTGCTTATAATGACATAAAAGTGGCCTTTGAAATTACAGGTTAAACTTCTGATGAGAGTTCATCACAAAAATCTGACTTCTCTTATTGGTTATTGCAATGAAGAAAACAATATAGGGCTCATCTATGAATATATGGCAAATGGAAACCTGGATGAACATCTTTCGGGTATGTATATTTATTGTTCACAGCCTTGTTATTATTTTCCAATGAAATTCAATCTTTGATTTGATTTGATTGTACAGGAAAATATAGCAGGGCAAAGTTCTTCACTTGGGAAGATAGACTCCGGATAGCAATTGATGCAGCCCAAGGTTAGGAAGAAAACTAAATATGCAAATTTCTCATTTAATCTTTTGAATCTTTCCATCAATTTAAATTAAGAATTTGATGTCAGGACTGGAATATCTGCATAATGGTTGTAAGCCACCTATAATCCACAGAGATGTGAAAACTTCAAATATTTTGTTAAATGAAAACTTCCAAGCAAAACTGGCTGATTTTGGGCTATCCAAAACCTTTCCCACTGATGGAGGGACGCATCTGTCCACTGTTGTTGCTGGAACTCCTGGTTACCTTGATCCTGAGTAAGTTCTTCAATTATAACATATGGTTATGCATCACTTTGTGTAGAAGAACAATCCACAGATTTCTCATATGAAAAAAATTTGATGAGAAAATAAACTAAGTTGTATGCATGATCTGGCTTGCAGGTACAGCATATCAAGCAGGTTGACAGAGAAAAGTGATGTTTATAGCTTTGGAGTTGTTCTTTTGGAGATAATCACAAGTCGACCAGCTATAACAAAAGGAACAGAGAAGACTCACATAAGTCAGTGGGTTAGTTCTATGCTTTCAAATGGAGATATTAAAAATACTGTTGACTCAAGATTACATGAAGACTTTGAGACTAGCTCTGTCTGGAAAGCTGTTGAAATTGGAATGGCTTCTGTGTCTATCAATCCTGCCAGAAGGCCAAACATGAGTGACATAGTGACGGAGCTAAAGGAGTGTTTGGCTATAGAGTTAGCTAGAAAAATGACTGGTCGTGACACTGAAAACAATGATTCAATTGAGTTGGTATCCTTAAATCTTACAACTGAACTCGGTCCCCTAGCCAGGTAATAATAATACCTTTCTGATGTTGGAAATAATAGTTCTGTAAGTTGTGGTGTGTTTCAATATCCGCTTGAATAATAATTCTGTCACACCCAAAGATTGGGGTGTGATAGAGGTAAAGAGGAGAGAGATTGCAAAAAAAAGAGATTGAAAGGAAGAAAAAGGGTTGTGGAGGGAGATGTAAAAAAGTAGAGGGTGAAAAAAATAGAATTGTATCTATTTTTATTAACTTGAATTTGAATCCATTGTAGTCTTCCATGTTCAGTAAGTATGTGCAGTGATCATAAATAAATCAGTAAATATATGGATCCTTCTCTTTAGCGTCATATTTGATTTTTCTTTTTTCTAATTTTAATATATATTCATTATAATGATCATATGAGGAGAAAAATTACTAAATTTGATATATAACCTCTTTAGATGCCCCAAGTGCGTGGAATGATTCACGTATTAAAAAGACACAATGATCATGCATGTGGTCTTAAAAGGGTTTTATTTTTGTAGTAAAAAAAGTGTAATCATTGGTTATCAAAGATATCTAGTCATATCAAACAGTGATTGGTTACAATGGAAGTGGGTTGTGACCCAAACGAAATTTTACCTATAAGGTTAGGGGTTCGAATCTTGGAGTTACCACTCTTGAGAGGGCTTTATCTAACTATCACCCCCGGCCCGAGGGGTAAACCCACGGCTATACCTATGAGGATTTTCAGCTAAAGACAAAAAAAAAAAAAAGAAAGACATCTAGTCATGACCAAAAAAGGTTCATTTTGTACACCATAAAATTGGTTAAGGTAATTTTTATTTCAATTGATTCAATGTTGTGAATATTATCTTAATAATCATGTATCTTAAATTTAGATGATTTATACTGTGTAGTGAGGTTTTTCTTAGATAGGCGGTGTTCTTTATGTTTTAGAGAATTTTTAAAATTTGCAATTAGATCCTTCAAATCTATGAAAATTAAGCCATATGATTCACATGTATAGTTTATGGGCCGGACATATATAGACATAATGAACTGTAGCAGTTGATTCAGTGAAAGAGACATGGTGAGAAACGGCTTACGGCAATGATCGTGGTGGAACGACGTTCTCCATTTGTGTTGTTGAAAGCTTCTACTCAACAGAGGACTAGAAGAAGGATAATAATAATAATAATAATAATAATAATAATAATAATTTAAAGAACAGAGAACAAAGACACACCCGCAAAGAATTACAGAGTAAAGACACACTCACTGAAACCATACTTCTCTATCAGCACCTTATTAAGAGGCCAGAAACGCAACCGGCGAATGTTCCTCAAATCACCATATCTATTGAAAAAGTCCCTGGAATAGCGACCACCAAGTGCAATCTGAAAAAAAAAAAATAATTGTTCAATTTTTGCAAATGGGAAAAAAATAATACTAATCAATTCAAAATGGATTGCAATAAACTGTCATTTTATTTCTTTTCCTAGAGAGAAATTATGCTTATTAAACCATACAATATATAATAAAATAAAGAGAGAAAAGAAGGAGAAAGGAGAAAAATGCGACATGTCATAGTTAATGAGATGAAGAGATATATAAAAAAAAAAGATTAAACTAGCAAATTAGTCCTTGACTTTTTAGGGTGATGCAGTTTAGTCCCTAAGAAATAGAAAACCTCAATTTAGTCCATGAGTTTTTGTTTTTTCTTTCACTATAGTACAACTGTTTGTTTTACGTTTATTTTTTACGGCGTGTCACGTTTAGTGACACTCTGTCTCACTGTTTATCACTATAGTGTCTACTATGACACAAAAATGATGTGGTTTTGTCAAATTTATAGCTTGAAAGGCTTCAACTCCAACCGTTTGTGCTTCCCTATTTTCCCTTTTTCTCTCTTCTCCCCCTTTTTTATTGGGAGGTCTCAATTCCAATGACGTTATTTTTGTGCCCCGAGTGTGATGCAATGTCACGAAACGTGACACATCATAAAAAAATTAACGGGAAACACATAGTTGGACTATAGTGAATGAAAAAATAAGAAGTTAGGGACTATATTCAGGTTTTTTATTTCTTAAGGACTAAACTGCATGACCCTAAAAAAGTCAGGGACCAATTTGCTAGTTTACTCTAAAAAAAATATTATATAAATTATTATATATTTTTATTTTGAATTTGTTTTTTTTAAGCAGAAGAAAGCATGGAGAGAGGAAAAATAGTAGATACATAAGAAAGCATGAATTGTCAAATTAAAACACATGTTACTGTTAGGTGTCAAGAGTTAAATTCATGAATTAAGAGGTCAGGAAGCCTCCTGGAAGAGAAGAAAAGATAAGAAAGATAGCTGAAATTCTCATATCCATTCATATGGAAAGTTATACACATATATAGCTAGCAAATGGTAAATCTCAACAGAATCAAATAACAGAATCCAAATCTAAATTGCATATTGCAATTACACAGAATCCTATCTTTCTCCAACGGCTCATGTGCTATAATCTCCAGCTCATACCCTTTTAGAAACTCACAGTATATACTCTTCTAGAATCTTAGGCTTAGTCACCTTCCTTTTGGGTCTTGGATTGGAATCCATTTGCTGAATGTTGTCTTGGCCCATAATAGCATCTGATTCTAAGCCCATTTCCCTATCCTTCCCCAACGCTTCGAGAAGCACCTTGTCCTCAAGGTGATAATCCTCTTGCAAAGCATCCCAGTATTCCCATGAAGTGTCATCGGGAGAAAGGCCTTGCCATTGTATCAAGACCTGCAGTTTGGGGGGAGTGAACGATTAATCCCATCTGGTGGCTAAGATAGCTAATGGAGTGATTAGTGGTTTACTATCACTGGACAAAGAAGGAAGATCAATAGGAGTATCAGTGCGTTCCACTGGACCATAGTATAACTTTAGTAGAGAACAATGGAACACTGGATGAATGTGTGACCCTTCTGGAAGTTGCAATTTATAGGCCACTTGACCAATTCTTTCCACAATTAAATATGGCCCATAAAAATGCTTAGCTAGCTTGTGATAATTGATCCCTGAAACGGACGTCTGTCTATGTGGTCTTAAACGAACCAAAACCCAATCACCAACATTAAAACTAAGCTCCCTGCGATGTGCATTTGCAAATTTCTGCATAGTCGCTTGTGCCTTCTGTAACTTCTTCCTCAGGACACCTAACATGAGCTCTCGTGAAGCAAGCAATTCATCGACTACCTTAACTTTGGAAGAACCGATCAAATACTGAGGAATGCTAGGTGGTGGTTTGCCATATGTAATCTCGAAAGGAGACTTCCCGGTGCCAGAATGAATAGAAGTGTTGTAGGACCATTCTGCCCACGTGAGGAAACAACCCCACTGCGAGGGTTGATTGTGAACAAAAGCACGAAGATACTGCTCGATCACACGGTTGGCAACTTCCGTTTGCCCGTCGGATTGGGGATGATAAGCTATACTCATACGAAGACGGGTATCGCTCAATTTGAACAATTCTTGCCAAAATCTGCTAATGAATAAAGGATCACGATCAGAGACGAGGCTTCGAGGCATGCCGTGTAATTTCCCCACAATCTCCAGAAAAAGAACAACAACTCTATAAGCAGTGAAGTGAGTAGGAAGCATTCCCAAATGAATTCCCTTCGAGAAACGATCCACAACTACGAGTATGACTGTGTGACCTTTATGAGACGGCAATCCAATTATAAAATCCAAAGACAAGTCCTCCCAAGGTCTCTGTGGAATGGGTAAAGGATTCAATAAACCAGCAGGCTTCTTTGACTCTGTCTTAGTCTGTTGACAAACCTTGCAACATAATGAAGGAGGTCCTGTCGCATACTAGGCCAAAAAAAATTTGCAGACACACGAGCTAAAGTTTTATGCATGCCCATATGACCCCCAGTGGGAATTTGATGGAACTCCTCAAGCAAAATATTGACAAATGAATGACCCTTAGGCAGCCATATACGACCTTTATGAAGGAGGAAATGCTTTTGAAAATGAAAATCTGGATGTAGCTCGGGAGAATGTAAGATTGCATCTCGCATTTGGATGAACTCGACATTATCTTGCAAGGTAGTTTGCAATTGCTCTAAGAAGGCAAAATGTGGCATGGTAAGAACCCAACAAGAACCAGACGACGTTTCCGGAATTCGATAGAAAGCATCCGCAACCAAATTAGCTTTGCCTGCCTTATATTGAATCACATAGTCATATCCAATCAGTTTGGCCAAGTACCTTTGTTGTTCAGGAGTTTGCACTACCTGAGACATTAACTCCTTCAAACTGCGGTGATCAGTAAGAATCGTGAAAGGATGACCAAGGAGATATTGTCTCCATTTCTTAACAGCAGCTGAAATAGCAAACAGCTCACGTACATACGTTGACGAGTTACACAGCTTTGGACAAAATGGTTTGCTGAAGAAAGCAATAGGATGGTCTTGCTGAGAAAGAAATGCCCCCATGCCTATGCCTAATGCGTCTGTTTCTAAGACAAAAGGCATGTTGAAGTTAGGAAGCGCCAAAATAGGGGCGTGGCTGATAGCTGCCTTCAAAGCATCAAAAGCCAATTGAGTTTCAGGCTGCCAGCCAAATTGATCCTTGCGTAGTAATTGAGTCAAGGGAGTAGCCAAACTAGCATATCCCTTAATGAATCAGCGATAAAACCCAGCCAATCCGAGAAAACCACGCAAAGCCTTCAGTGACGAGGGAGGAGGCCAGTTTTGAATTGCTTGTATCTTCTCAGCTACAGGTTCAACTCCTTTTGCTGAGACCACATGCCCTAGGTATTCAACCTGCCTTTGCGCAAACAAACACTTAGCCATCTTCAAAGAAAATTGTTCACGTTTGAGGACCTGAAATGTTTGCTCTAAGTGAAGCAAATGATCAGAGAGTGTCTTGTTGTACACCAGAATGTCATAAAAAAAGACAATAATAAATTTGCGCAAAAAAGGTTTAAAAACAGTGTTCATTGTGGCTTGAAAAGAAGAAGGGGCGTTACACAAGCCGAAAGGCATCACTCTGAATTCGTAGTGCCCATTGTGAGTCTGAAAAGCCATTTTGTCCACGTCTTCAACCCTCATCAGTATCTGGTGATACCCCTGCAGAAGATCCAATTTAGAAAACCAGCTAGCTCCACCTAGTCCATCCAGAAGCTCATCGATGGTAGGAATAGGGAAACTATCTTTAATGGTGATGGCATTTAATGCCCGATAATCGATGCAGAAGCGCCAGGAACCGTCTTTTTTATTCACTAACAACATCGGTGAAGAGAATGGGCTGCAACTAGGTCGAATGACGCCCGTGCGAAGCATCTCTTCTACCTGCATCTGAATTTCTTGCTTCTGAAAATAGGGGTACCGGTATGGGCGCATGCTCACGGGTCGTGCATTTGGAAGAAGATGAATCGTGTGATCAGTGAGGCGGGATGGAGGAAGCGTACTTGGTTTCTAAAAAAGCTCAGCATATTGCTCCAAAAGTGTTGTTACTTGAGGGAAATGATGAGTAACCGGACTGGTTTGTGTGCTTGGTGGTTCCAGTGGAGAAGGTGAGACCTGGATATGAAAAAAAGGCCTCGTGGGTCTATTGTAATCTGTGAACCTATTGGGCTGAGATCATATTAAGCCCACCTTGTGTCTCCCCTTTCAATTCAATGACCTTACCCTTCTTGACAAACTTTAGGGATAAAGTATTATAATCAATGAGGACCGGGCCCAAAGATTTCAGCCAATGTACCCCAAAAACAAGGTATGCTCCGCTGATAGGTAAGACATGTAAATCCACAACGAATACATGTCCTTGTACGTGAACAGAAACTCCGCTACAAATTTGATGGCACTCAATCTGGCTGCCATTTCCCACCATGACCCGAAGAGAGTGTGTGGGTCGGGCCTTAAGACCCAAAAATTTAGCCATTCGTTGATCTTGCACAACATTGTGCGTACTGCCCCTGTTTACAAGAATAACCACTTGTTGGGTTGAGATGCGGCCCACCATCCGCAGGGTTTCTGGGGCTTGACAACCCGAAAGAGCATGAAAACTAATTCGGGCCTGGGTGTTTAAGAGATCTTCTGCTTGAATTTCTGGTTCTGGCTCAACTGGAGTTTCTGTTTCATTCATCCCACGCAGATCTTCATCATCAGCTATCAACAATAAAAATTTGGAACGACATTGATGCCCAGGGCGAAACCTCTCATCACAATTAAAACATAATCCCTTTTTCCCGACGCACAGCCATTTCAGCAGGGGTTAAACGTTTGAAATTAGGATTAAAAACTGAGGAAGACTGAGTTTGTGGTGGTGCTGGCAATAAGGCCAATGGTGGCTTGGAAGTTTGGGGAGGTGGAGGAGTTTAGGGTGGTGGATATTGGCTTAAGGGTGGAACGTTCAAAATCCCTCTGCCCTTGTGACTCCGTCGTCCATCCAGCAGTTTATCCTCTTGTAAACGGGCCAACGTCGCTGCCTGAATGAGAGATAACGGTTGCAACGCCTGAACCTCCCGACGTATATCTTTATTTAATCCGGAAATGAAGCAACTAAGAAGGAAACTACGGGATAAACCCACTATTCGATTTACTAGTGTTTCGAATTCAGCCAAGTAATCGCCAACTGCTCCCCATTGTACGAGTTTGAAGAGTGCCCCATTTGGGTCATCATACTGAGATGGGGCAAAAACGGGACTCAATAGCATGTAGCAACCCAGCCCAGGAAGAGAACTGAGCATTGCGATGCATCCATTGGTATGATAGTCAAAAGAAGCCACTCGTATGCGGTCCTCCTCTGGAGTCTCATGATAGTAAAAAAAACTAAGAAATTTTAAAAATCCAGCCCATGGGATTGGTGCCGTCAAAACGAGGCACATCAAGTTTCATATGATGTCGTGGGTTGTTCACCCTCGGAGTGGCGTGGGGGGAGGAGGTAGGACTGAAGTGGTGCCCCGATTCCAGCAGGGATAATTTCCCCAATATCTCATTTACCTTAGTCGTTAAAATATCCTGGTTGGAAGTCAAGGTTTGTTGATTTGCAGTGAGCTTGAGAATGGCTTCTTCCAATCTCTCAATATTTTTGGAACGAGTTGCATCCGCCATGAGGGAACAATGATAGCACCAAATTGTTAGGTGTCAAGAGTTAAATTCCTGGATTAAGAGGTCAGGAAGCCTCCTGGAAGAGAAGAAAAGATAAGAAAGATAGCTGAAATTCTCATATCCATTCATATGGAAAGTTATACACATATATAGCTAGCAAATGGTAAATCTCAACAGAATCAAATAACAGAATCCAAATCTAAATTGCATATTGTAATTACACAGAATCCTATCTTTCTCCAACGGCTCATGTGCTATAATCTCCAGCTCATACCCTTCTAGAAACTCACAGTATATACTCTTCTAGAATCTTAGGCTTGGTCACCTTCCTTTTGGGTCTTGGATTGGAATCCATTTGCTGAATGTTGTCTTGGCCCATAATAGCATCTGATTCTAAGCCCATTTCCCTATCAGTTACAGTGACAAGAGGAACCTTTTTCTTTCGTTCTTATACCCTCTCGTGCCATCAGCAAAATATCAATTTTAATTTCTTTCCCCATGGATATTCATCCAAAAAAAATGCTCCCTTCCTATTCTAAAACTATAGATGTGAATCATGTGACTTAATTTTCATAGATTTAGAGGATCTAATTGCAAATTTAAAAATTCTCTTAAACATGAAAAAATACACCACGTATCTGAGAAAAATCTTACTACACACTATAAACTACCCATCTTGTAGTTCACCGTTCACGGACACGGACGGTTTATTGAGGAGCAAACTAATAAATCGGTCCCTGACTCTGAGGGACCATGCAGTTTCGTCTCTGACTTTTCTAAAATAGCACTTTATTCCATACTTTATTAAAAAACATGCATTTTAATCCTTATTTTATTATAAAAAATGCACTTTAGTCCTTCACTTTATTAAAAAACATGCACTTTAGGGACTAAAGTGCATGTTTAATAAAGTTAGGGACTAAAGTGCTATTTTGAAAAAGTCAAGGACGAAACTGCATGGTCCCCCAGAGTCAGTAACCGATTTGCTAGTTTACTCGTTTATTGAGACAATAACTATTAACTAGTAGGTGACACGTGTCATTCGCACGGGTAAATTGATTGTATAATATATGTTGTCTGTGCTTCGCACAGGATAAAATATTAGTTATCATAAATACTTATATATTAAGAGAATATGTTTTAATATAATAATATAAAAGAAAATTAATGTATGAGAAAAAAAAGAAAAAAAGGTAAGAGCAATACTGTCTTCCGTGGTTTATTAAAAAAATTACTTTTATAATAAAACAAATTATAGGAACGAATAATTAGTGAAAATGATTTAATATAATAAAAAAACAAAAGTGCGACAGAAATAAAAGAAAACGACAAAAGCAAGACTCTCCCGTGGAGGATACTTGTTATTCATTGCATAAAAACCATTACTAAATTGAGAATAAAAAAATCAAAAACAGAAGAAAAAAAAGGAAGTCTGAAAACACGACACATATACTGTGAGAATAATTTTAATATAGATTAAATAGAATAGATAAAATGGTAGGAACGGGACTGTCTCCCATGGAAAATAAAAGATTCTTTCATAATGGAACATATTAATAAAAACAAATAATGAGAGGAAATATTTTAATATCATAATAAAAAATAAATCGAGAGTGTGATAAAAAAATAAAAGAAAAAGGAAAACGACAGGATTAAGACTGTCTCCCGTGTATGATACTTGTGATTCATAAAAAAATCATTTTACTAACATGAGAATGAAGAAGAATGATATTATAAGTGAATGATTAATTAAATACAAACAAAAAGGAAAAAAAAAACACTACAATAGAAGCTAAATAAATGAAGATATGATTTTGAGATAAAAATGAAAAGAAAGTAAAAAGGATGATACATTTTTTGTCATCGTCCATTTCTGATTTTTTATTACATAAAAACACACATTAGGAAATATAATAAATGTGTTTATGTACATTAAATGTAATATAATAATAGTAATAATAATAATAATAAAATTAATGTGTGAGAAAAAATAAAATGGTAGGAACAAGACTGTCTCCCGTGGAGAATACTCGCAGTTCATAAAAAATTTCTTTTATAATGAAACATATTAATAAAAATGAATAATGAGAGAAAATAAAAAAAAATGAAAGTGAGATAAAAAAAAAGAAAGCGTAGGATTAAAATTGCCTCCAGTGGAGGATCGCTTTACTAACGTGAGAACGAAAAAGAATGATATTATAAGTGAATGATTAATTAAAAACAAATAAAAAGGAGAAAAAAAACACTACAATAGAAGCTAAATAAATGAAGATATGATTTTGATAAAAAAAAATGAAAAAAAAGTAAAAAGGATGATACATTTTTTGTCACCGTCCATTTCTCATTTTTTATTACATAAAAACACACATTATGAAATATAATAAATGCGTTGATCTACATTAAATGTAATATAATAATAATAATAATAATAATAATAATAATAAAGAAAATTAATGTGTGAGAAAAAATAAAATGGTAGGAACACGACTATCTCTCGTGGAGAATACCCGTAGTTCATAAAAAAATATTTTATAATAAAATATATTAGTAAAAATGAATAATGAGTGAAAATATTTTAATATCACAAAAAAAGAAAATTAAAGTGAGATAAAAAAAGAAAAAGACAGGATTAAAACTGCCTCCTGTGGAGGATACCCGTGATTCATAAAAAATACTACATTAGAAGCTAAATAATGGAGATATAATTTTGTTAAAAAAATAAAAAGAAAGTAAATCAAATGATGTGATGTTTTTTAGAGGGAAAGAAAACGACAGGATTAAGATTGACTCCTGTGGAGGATCACTTTACTAACATGAGAATGAAGAAGAATGATATTATAAGTGAATGATTAATTAAAAACAAATAAAAAGGAGAAAAAACACTGAAGCTAAATAAATGAAGATATGATTTTGATAAAAAAAAAATGAAAAGAAAGTAAAAAGGATGATACAGTTTTTGTTATCGTCCATTTCTGATTTTTATTACATAAAAACACACATTAGGAAACAACATAAATGTGTTGATGTACTTTAAATGTAATATAATAAAAATAAAAAAAATTAACGTGTGAGAAAAAATAAAATAGTAGGAACATGACTGTTTCCTGTGGATAATACCTGCAGTTCATAAAAAATTTCTTTTATAATGAAACATATTAATTAAAACGAATAATGAGAAAAAATATTTTAATATCATAATAAAAAAGAAAATGAAAGTGAGATAAAAAAAATAAAAGAAAAAAAGACGGGATTAAGACGGCCTCCCGTGGAGGATACCCGTGATTCATAAAAAAAAACACTACAATAGAAGCTAAATAAATGGAGATATAATTTTGATAAAAAAAAATAAAAAAGTAAAAAGGATAATTAAAAAAATAAAATTAATGTGTGAGAAAAAATAAAATGGTAGGAACAAGACTGTCTCCCGTGGAGAATACCCGCAGTTCATTAAAAAATTCTTTTATAATGAAACATAATAATAAAAACAAATAATGAGAGAAAATATTTTAATATCATAATAAAAAAGAAAGTGAAAGTGAGATAAAAAAATAAAAGAAAAAAGAAAACGACAAGATTAAGACTGTCTCTCGTGGAGGATACCCGTGATTCATAAAAAAACACTACAATAGAATAGAAGCTAGATAAATGGAGATATAATTTTGATAAAAAATAAAAAGAAAGTAAAAAGGATAATAAAAAAAAAATTAATGTGTGAGAAAAATAAAATGGTAGGAACATGAATTTGACTAAGTCCCAAATAGTATTGTCACTGGTAATAGAAAATACTTATGGTTAACACCAAAAATAGTATTATTAGATATATTAGATTAGAAAAACAAAACTGGGCGAGAAAGAAATTTTCATGGGCCATTTAAGGGTTTTATGCAAAGGGAAAAAAAAGAAAAAACAAAGTAACATATAAAAATAATGACGGTGATGTTTTTAAGCGGGAAAAACAATTTATAAAAACTTGACACTTGGTAAAAGATGAGTCTTATTTTCTTAGTATGTAATATGTATTCGATGTATTAGACTTGCCCTTCCTCATTCGCGTTAAATGTGCGCGCTGTCTAGTGCTAGTTGTTTACACCACGCGGAGGAGAAGAAAAGTCTAGCAAGTTGTGTAATAATGTCGCTCCTTGGTCGCTACTGCTAGTTGATTTAGTCGTGTCTGGTTGACTTTAGTTCGTCATAATTAAATGGACTAATCTCCCGCGGGTAAGAGACCCATTCCACTCCACTCACACCTAAGTGGTTATGCGGTATTTATTACTCCTTCCATTTAGAGCATAGAGCATGTAAAATTGACTAGCCCAACCCGTCCATAAAATCTCATAGAAATATGGGGAATTCTACTGTGAGTTACCTTCATAGGTACCTCACCGTGTACCCCTTAATTTAGGGGTATGTTAGTAAAAAATTTTTTTTTAGAATTTGTAATATGATCTTCAAATTTTTTTTAGAATTTGCAATATGGTCCTTCAGGAGGACCATATTGCAAATTCTAAAAATATTTTTTTTGCTAACATACCCCTAAATCAAGGGGTACACAATGAGGCACCTATTAAGGTACCTCACCGTAGAATTCACCTAGAAATATAGAATTTAGTCACTTATTTTAAAAGTATGAATAACTTTTAGATTTTTTATATTAACCCAATAAAATTTATTATCCGTAAAAATTTACAAAAAACCCGTAAAAGCATAGGGCTCAGATACCTATTTAAGAAGCTCAAATAACTTCCGGGTTTTTTGTAACAGCCCGATAAAGTATGCTACTCGCATCTAGTCGAGTAGCCCGAATGGCCAACTCCAATTTTTAGTGTATTTGGCAAGGTCAATATGTTAGGTCCCGTTCGGGATTGTTGCGAGTTTTCAGTTTTTAAAAATTTTAAATCAAGTTTTTACAACTCAAAATCAAAAACTGAAAACCTCTTTTATGGTTTTCAAAATGAGTGTTTTGAAAATCACAAAATGAAGTTTTTAATTTTTAGTTTTGAGTTGTAAAAACTTGATTTAAAATTTTTAAAAACAAAAAACTGAAAACTCGCAACCACCCCGAACAGACCCTTAGCTTTTAGCTTATTTGACTAATTTATAAGTTAGTTTGATAAAAAAATGTTTGATAAGATACAAGTTTCTAGCTTATTTCAAGAGTTTCTAACATGTAGAAGTAAGTTATATGTTATTTTAGCCAGCTTCTAGCTTATTCAGAGCCGGCTCAAGTGCTCAACGTACCCTCAGGCGGATAAAGCCCTCATTTTATGCCCCAAAAAATACCCTTATTTTAGGCATAAATAAAATTATTTACTATTAATATTTTGCTAAAAGATATAAATAGTTTATATTATTTAGTACATGATAATTAATTATAGGTTATTTTTGTTGATTTACAAAATAAATGAAATTACAATATTTTAATAGATTGTTTTTATTGATTTAAAAAGGTTTCATCATAAAATTCGCTCTAGGCTCAAAGAAACATGGGTTGGGCCTTGAGCTAAGTTATTTTCCTTCCATTTTATCCTTTATATTTTAATACATTTTTTTATTTGTCTACTTTTTACGTCTTTTTATGTCATCTTATATCTATTACCTTGTTTATCAGCTAATTTTACCAAATACTTTTAATTCAATAAGTTAACTTATAAGCAACTTTTGCCAAAATACTCTTAAAATAATATTTCCTCCGTTCAATTTCTTTATAACATACACTTAATTGAATCACACAAATTAATAAAAAAATAGTTAAAGTTAGTTAATTTTATTTGGGTTTTATTAAAAAATAATTTAATTTTTTAGTTGTACCCTTATTTAATACCCCATCGATCCTTTTTATAAGACCCTCTTGAGGCTTTTGTTTTGGTCCCTTTTATAAGACCTTTTACAAAGTTCTAGAAGCATTTATTTTTATTTTTTTTATCTTTACCCTTCATAATTAATGAATTTAGTAGTTTTTAAGATTTGGTTAATGTGGAAAACTGAATAGAGATTAATATTAAATAGAGGTAAATTTGGTAGTTAAAGAAGATTTTTAAAAATTGATGCCTTAAAACATGTTTTTTTAATATGCTTGTTTGTATAAAAAAGGGTATTATAAAATAGGATCAGATGGAGTATTATTAACTAACTTCACAATCATTTGATAGTTGAAAGACATTAAAGTTAACAATGGCAAATAATAAAAATGGTAATAAATGCTTCATTCAAATTATAAAGTGACTTATAAAAAAAACACAAAAAAAACTTATAAAGCGAATGTACCTTATAGAAAGGACAAATGGAATGAATCATTTAGTAAATTACATTTTAAAAAAAATTATTTGTCCATTTACTATTCCGATGTTCAATATAAGCAAAAATTAATTAATTCACCCTAATTAAAAATATTAATTGAGTTCATTAAATTTTCTTAAACTCACATAAAAAGTTAATTCATTTCCTAAACCATCCATTCAAATATTTATTATAAAGTGGATCATTAGAAAAGAAATCTTTATATATATAAAAGTAAGGTAGTGAAAGTGACCAATGAAATCTAAAGTAATGGCACAATAGTGAATTCATTTAAGCAAAACTTCTAAAAAAAAGTATCTTTAACATTTTAAAATGATTAATATTATGCATCACCATTAATTAACTATAGTAATTATATATTAAAGTGAATATCACTATAAAAATAAAAAATTATGATAATAAGAAATATAAATAATGATAATTTAAAGCATATCTAATAATTTTTAAAAAATTAAAAATAATAAGAAATTTAAAACATTCTCAAACACTTAAAAAACTAATTTATAATTATGTCGGTAGTAATTATAGTAATTATTTAGTTATAGTTATTTTTATATAAAAATAAATATTTAAAGTCCATTTTAACAATTTCAAGATTAAAAAGGAAAGGTTTTTTAACATAAATAAATACATAATATAAAATATAAAACATAATAAAATAATTTCAAAAAGGTAAAACATTATTTTAAAAAATAACAAATATAATATGAAATTTGAAACATGCTCAAACACTTAAAAATTATTTAATAATTATAATAACAATAATTGTATTAATTATTTAGTTATAGTTACTTTTATTATATCAAACATCAATATTAAAGTTTTGTTTTAACAATCAATATTAAAAAAAAGTTTATAACATGAATAAAAACATAATACAAAATTTATAACATATTAAAATAATTTAGAAAATTATTTCAAAAAATTAAAAATGTAATACGAAATTTGAAATATCCTCAAACACTTAAAAAGTGTACAACTTTCGTTATAATAATTATAGTGAATTATTATATCAAAATATCAAATATCAATATTAAAGGTCATTTTAATAGTTTAAATATTTTAAAAAAGGTTTATAAGATAAATAAAAATATATTATGAAATTAAAAATAATATTAAAAAATATTTTATAATTACGTTAATAGTAATTATAATAAATATCTAATTAGTGTTTTTATGTAGGTTTCCTATTTTTGTTTATAGGGTCTTTGTGACCTAGGATCAAGAACAACATTTCTTAGTTTTCATGTTTTGCAAATGTCAAAGTCTCAACTAAATATTTGAAAAAATTAAATTGTGATTGGTTATGACCATCTTCATTTGGTTTTTGAGTTTTTTTTTCTTAATTTTATTGTTGACAATGATAAAAGAAAGATTGAAAATGTTGCAAAATTTATTTAATTGGTGACTTATCTTTGTATGTGTTGCAACAACTTAATTGTTTTGCAAAATTTCACTTGATAGGAAAATTAAAATTTGATTTGGTTACGGGTAAAACTAGCTAACATAATTTTTAAGTGGTTTATGAACTGAGCAATGCCTATAACCCATAAATTTTTAGTTCTATTCAATTGTATTGTCAAATGCGGGGTATATATAAGTTGGCAAGAAAATTATTGGTGTTTAGAAAGAAATATTATAGTTCGGTCTATTTGAATTTAAACCTTAAAATAAAATAATGAACATTCCGTCTGAAAGCAATTCCTATAATCTTAAAGTTTTATCCTATACAAGAGGCATTCTTGGAGCACAAGAAAGAATACTCTAAAAGGTCATTCATGTTTTTTTATATCACGTATATACTAGAGGCATTCCATAAGCAATAGAAAAAATATCACTAAGGGGTCATTCCATAAGCATTAGAGATAACAAATTATATATTATATTATATGAATTTTTTATTATAGATCAGATAACAAATCAAATAAAATAAAATCTTTTAAAATAAATAAAAAGATATAAAAGACTATAATATATAAGAGTGTGTTAGGAATAAAAGATGTAATCATTTAATTTAAAACTATTTGATAAATGAGAACGGCGAATATTAATCATAAGTGAATCTCTTTGGAGAAAAATTCATTCGGTATGAAAGGGGGTATGAGAGGGAAGTTTAAAAAATTGATCAATTTCATGGATATGTACAAAAAATTTAAATATGACTTACATGGAAAAAGAGTCGGTAGAGAGTATGATTGAAAATAGTGGTGAGACATATTTTCAGTTAGATAAATGGGTTAGGGGAACAATTATAGGACAAATAGTTATTAACCTTTAGAAAAAGTTAATTATCTCATTAAAAATGTAATATATAAAAAATTCTTTGACGAACTACGAAAAAGAATAATAGTTCCTTTTTAAAAATGTAATTTTAAAACTTTTAGAATGTTTAGATAATCATTTTTTTGAAAAATATTATGTAATCAATAAATTAAAATAATTTTAAAACTTACTATAGTTTTTAACTTCTTTATAAATATAATTTAAAATATAATTTAACGGATATACACGAATAATATAAAAAATTTACATGTTAGGGTGGAATAAAAAGGAGAAATGGAAGTAGCTTGAGTTGGTTAGGATATATTGTGCAAATGAAAAATTGAGGCAGGGATAAGAATAAAAAATGAATAGAGAAAAATAATCATTCACACTAATATTTAATTTTAATATTTCATATATTATGAATTCTATTTATTAAAAAAATTATTATGTCTTTTATTTTTGTCAATTATTATTATATGTCTAATATGACAAAATGCCTCGTGCATGACAAGGGTACACGACTATTTTAAATTAAATAAGAGTATTGTAGGATACTAACATTTAATAAGGTGGAGTTAGTTAGATTTTACTTATATTTGAGACCAACAAAATTGAAGTTGCTTATATTTGAGACCAGATGAAGTATTTTTTTTAATGTAGAATTATTTTTATTAATTTTACCATAAATTATTACTCCTCGAAGAGAGAGAATAAATGACTTGTTAGTGGATAATTAAAAGACTAAACTGTCAATTTGGTCCCTTAAAAGATTGGAAGACCTTCATTTTAGTCCCCGAAAGGAGGAAACTGTTAATTTAGTCCCTGAATGTACTTTCTGTCTTTCAATTTAGTCCCTCTGATACAATCCGTTAGTTAACCTTAACGGAGACGCTGATGTGGCACGTTAAGTGCCATGTGTACATAATGATGTGTCAATAAAATTATTCATTTTGGTCCCTCATGATTAAATTAGTTCATTTTAGTCTCTCATTAATGTTAATAATTTCATTTTCATCCCCCCTGCTATATTTGTCTTTAACAACATTCCTCCCAAATTCAAACAAAAGAAATCCTAACCCCCAAATTGAAAATATATTTTTTAGATAAAAATGAAGAATTTAAAATGCAATTTTTGGACTAACCCCTCATTTTGGTACCCTGAAAAATTTGGAGTAAGTCATATTAGTCCCTGAAAAAAGGAAATTGAAATTTTCGTCTCTGAAAGATGAAAAGTTATTCAATTTAGTCCTTAAAAAAATGAAAAATCGTTCACTTTAGTTCTTGAAAGATTTTTTTTAAATATGACTAAATTGAATGAATTTTTCATCTTTCAAGAACGAAATGCAATTTCCATCTTTTAGAACTAATGTAACCGACCCTAAATCTTCTAGTTCTAAAAAGATGGAAATTGAATTTTCGTTCTTGAAAGATGAAAAATTCATTCAATTTAGTCATTTTTAGGGACTAAATTGACATTTAAAAAAAATCTTTCAAGAACTAAAGTGAAAGAATTTTCAATTTTCAAGGACTAAATTGAATAACTTTTCATCTTTCAGGGACGAAAAATGCAATTTCCTTTTTTCAGGGACTAATATGATTAACTCCAAATCTTTCAAGGTACTAAACTGAGGGGTTAGTCCAAAAATTGCATTTTAAATTCTTCATTTTGGTCTAAAAAGTCTATTGTCAATTTGGGGGTTAGGGTTTCTTCTGTTTGAAGTTGGGAGGAATATGTTGTTAAAGACAAATGTAGCATGAGGGATGAAAATGAAATCATTAACATTAATGAGGGACTAAATTGAACTAATTTAATCACGAGGGACTAAAATGAACTATCTTATTAATGAGAGACTAAAATGAATAATTTTATTGACACGTCATTGTGTACACGTGGCACTTAACGTACCACGTTAGCATCTCCGTTAAGGTTAACTGACGGATTGTAACAGAGGGACTAAATTGAAAGACGGAAAGTACATTCAGGGACTAAAATGAAGGTCCTTCAATCTTTTAGGGACCAAATTGACAGTTTAGTCATAATTAAAATGAGAGAGAAATCATGAATAGTAAGACACAAATGGTATAATAGGAAATTAAATTACACTTTCTATAAAACTAGTAAAGAACCGGTGCAATGCACGAATTAAAGATAAATAAATTACTACTATATCAAATGTGGTGATAGGTAAATGAATGAACTAATTCAGGACTTGGTTTGTTTGCGTAGAATGGTATATCGCATGTGTAATAGGTAAATCAATAAGTTAATTCCAGACTTGGTTTGTTTGTGTAGAACGATACTCATGCGGGAAACATGTTCTAAAAGTTACATATTTGATTGCAGTATTTTTTTAATTAATTTAATTACTTTTAAAATGTTAAGAATAATAAATAATAAAAATATTCACTATAATAGAAATTAAATCTATTTATTTTTGTTTCATCACCCAACCATATTTGTTGTAAAATTTACAATAGAAAGTTTTTATTGAAAATTACAGTTATCTCAACATTCAATACATTAGTGATATTAAATGTTACATTCTTCAATAAAAGTATTTCACTTTTAGTTTATTATCTTGTACAATATTAGATAGGTTAGAGAATAAAACAAATTAACCTTCATTTAGTAATTTCAACATGGACCAAATTTTATTTATAAAGTATAAATATAACTAAAAATATAAATTTTTTAGTATTTCAAACATAAATATAGTTAAAAATATAATTTTTTATTTATTGTAATATAATTGAATGAATAGTAAAAAAGTAATTAAATTATTCTAATATAATTGAATGGATGACAAAAAATCAATGAAAAATAAATGAGGGACCAAAATCAAAATTTCGTCATATTTCAGGGACAAAAAACACATTATAATCCTAAATTTAATGTCAATAATATATTGCAAAAATATTTGTACTCATGTGTATCAATATAAAGAAATATATTTGTACTCATGTGTATCAATATCTATAAATTAAATAATTTTAATGTAAATAATATATTATGAAAATACACAATAATTTTGATATATATCAACACATTTTATTGTATTACCACATCCAAACTTTAGTATCAATCTTAACAAACATATTTGTACTCATATGTATCAATATCTATAAATTAAAAAAATTTTAATGTAAATAATATATTATGTGATGTAAATCAACACATTTTATTATATTACCACATCCAAACTTTAGTATCAATCTCAACAAATATATTTGTACTCGTGTATATTTATATCTATAAATTAAACAACTATACTTTAAATGAAAGAGATGACACAATTTTTATAACAAAAAGTAATAATAATAATAATAATAATAATAATAATAATAATAATAATAATAATAAATATATGGGTAATATAATATCTGTCTCCACTAATTTCATAAATATACGGATATGCCGGCGGGTATCTATAGGTACATATTTTTTTAACATTAATTGGTGCTTAATTCACTGTATGCGATGGAGAGGATTTTTGCTTGATGCTAACTGCTTATTTAAGCATTCATTAAATAAGCACCTGGTCTTACTAACACGGTGCTGGAGGTAGAGGTGTCAAAATGGGCTACCCCGGTCCGGCCCGCATCGGGTAGCGGGTTTGTGCGGGCAGGGCTAAAATACCCGGCTAAAATTCGGTCCTGTGAACTTAGTGCCCTAGCCCGGCCCTATGCGGGTAGCGGGCTTGTGCGGGCCGGCCCGGTTAAAAAAAAATTAACTTATTCAAAATGTTGCTCATTAAAAATTGTAAACAATTATACTTTTATAAAACTAAAAAAAATTACAACTTAGTTATAAAAATCATTTAAAAGGGGAAAAGCAAAATGAATTTGCATTCGATGAATCGAAATTGTTCCAAGATTTTTCCATTTTATAATAGTACTCAATTGATATGTAATTAAATTAAATTAAATAAACATATACTGCACCTGTTCCAAAAATTGTTCTTTAAAATTGATTCTAATTGTTCCAAGATTTTTCCATTTTATAATAGTACTCAATTGATATGTAATTAAATTAAATAAACATATACTGTACCTGTTCCAAAAATTATTCTTCAAAATAGGATTATAAAATACATATTTGACAAACTTGGATTTGAGGAAGTATATATATGCACTAATATAATATATACTCGATCATAATTGCTTTAATTAATTAGTTATCTATCAAAAGAAAATCATAATTGCTCACCATATCCATTGACTTCACAGTAGAAATTTCAATTTTCAGAACTTCAAACATTTTTAGATGGAAGAAAAATAAAAAATGGGTCATGCCAGCGAACTTAAGCATAACTCAAAAGCAAGGCAATTTTTTTTTTAAAAAAACGGGCCGCCCGTTAGCCCGATCGGGTAGCCCAGCCCAAACCCGCTTAAGGTCGGGCTTTTTCATTAATCGGGCTAAAAAGCCCGGCAAAAATTCGGGCCTCTAATTTAAGTGCCCAAGCCCTCCCATATTGCGGGTTCGGGCCGGCCCATTTTGACACCTCTAGCTGGAGGCGCAAGGCTGCAACAATAGCCTCTCAGCGTATATGGTGCTTCTTTAATATTATTTATTGTTATTAATTAAAAAAGTGAGATCTATTTAAAATTTGTGAATATATAATAAAAATGTGATGTACTGGATTGAAGATGAAATTTATTTAATAAAACCTCGATAATTATAATGGTGAGACTCATTTAAGTCAAAGTAAAAATAGCCTGATTTGCTGAAAATTAAATATGCGCGCTGTCTAGTATGTAGAGTAGTTGTGTCATAACTCATAATGTTGTTCCTATCCTTTTGGTCGCTACGGCTAGTTGGCTTGGTTTGGTCTCTACTATTTATTATTGGCACTATTCAATATTAAATATAAATAAATATTTTTATATTAAATTTAATATTAAATATTAAAAAATCACATATAATTACATTTTATATTTTTTCACTATTTATTTAGTATGTCCATGGACGGATGTCATGATTCATAGAAAGGGGGGTCGAATTTTCTTTTAATAATAAATAGTAAATAGTAATCAAATTCATCATATTTTTTATTTAAGTTATACATATAGTATATTTATGTTATAAAATTTATGAATAATAACATTTGTATCAAAATAATTTTTTGATATAAATCACTTAAAGAGATTAAATTTCAATAATAAATATTAAATAAAATTTATATTATAAAAATTAAATGTATTACACTCATTTTATTCATATTAAATAAAATATATTGATAATATTTTAATTTTTTATATGTAGTATAGTGAGAGAGGGGTGCCCCCTTGCATCCGTCTCACATATAGAGATTTTTAAACATTTGCTTAGTATCTCTCAATCTCTTAAAAAGGTGTTATTTTGTAATCTAGATATTTATAATTATAATTTTTAAACCCATTTTTTATATTTTAAATAATTTAAATTTTATCATTAATATTATTTGTCGAAACCGGGGTCACGACGGGACGGCGAAAAATTGTTTCAATGGAGTCGCCACCAATATTTATTTTGGAGGGAAAATACCGGAAAAAACCCTTTAAAAAAAAAAAATGGTCTTCGAAACCAAGTTTGGATTCGGGAGTCGATTATGTGTAGGGAAGGTATTAGCACCCTACGACATCCGTCCTAAGACGGTTACCCTCTAATTAATTGTGCAAATTTGTTAACTTTTGAAAAAAAAAATATTTATTTTACCCCTTAAAAAAATCTTTTTATTTTTATTTACAAATTTATTTATATTATTATTTTCTATGGGAAAATTTAGAAAAATATTTATTTGGGCTTGACGGGGCCGGTTCCCCGCTCCTACGTATCCCCAGCTGCAATGGGGAAATCAAAGCCACGTAGTTCTGAAAAAGATTAATTGATTTGGATTTGATTTTTTCTTTTGGAAGAATTTATTTTATTTGAAAGAAAAGATTGAAAAATATTTTTTTTATTTGTTTTTGTTAATTTTGAAATAATTAATTTTAAAAAAAAAAAAAAAAATTGTTTGCACGGGGTTCAAATCAAACACTTGGTTTGCTTAATAAACCCTTACGATCTGAATAATATTAAAGTCAGCATCCACTGCTCAATTAATATTATTAGTCCGTTGGGCGAAATTTTTATTTTTTTATTTTTTTATAATTTTGAAAAGAAACTTCTAATTTTGAAAAGGATTTTTGTTTTTATTTTGGAAAAGAAATTTTGATTTTTGAAAAGAAATTTTTAATTTTAAAAAGGATATTGATTTCGAAAAGAAAATTGTTAATTTTAAAAAGGAATATTTATTTTGAAAAGAAAATTTTACTTTCCAAAAGGAATATTTTATTTTGAAAAGGAAAGAATTTTAATTTTGAAAGGAAATATTTTTTTTGAAACAGAAATTTTAGTTTTAAAAAAGACTTTTTTTGATTTTTTATAATTTGAAAAGAATTTTTAAGATTTGAAAAGGATTTTTTTTTTTCCCATTTTGCCCCGGCCTCTTTTCTTTTGCCCCACTTTTTTGTTTTTTCTATTTTGCCCGCCTTTTTTCTATTTGCCCCGCCCTCTTTTCTTTTCCCCCGCCCTTTTCCTTTTGGCCCGCCCTATTTTCTTCTACCCCTCTTTCCGCCCGGGTTCCGTCACCCCTTGGTTTGCCTCAATAACCCCTTATGATCTAAATACAGTTAAAGTCAGTATCCACTGCTCAATTAACCCATTGGTCATTGCATAGATTAAAATAAAACACTCCTAAATTTATTAAAGCATTTGAATTAATATTTATTCACAAAGAGATATAAAATAAACAAATATGTACAATCAAATACATAATATTCAAAAGCGTAAAACACATGCTCAAAAACAAAGAAACCAAAGCAATTTTACATTTATGTAAAATTTATTTTATTTATTATTTTATTTTTATTATATATATTTTTATTGTTTTTATTATTATTTTTTTTATTTTTTTTATTTTTAAAAGAGAAAGAGGAAGGGATCAGGTTTCCTTAAGAACCCTCACGCCCCTTCCTAAACACACACACACAATTAGAATTAGGGTTTTAGAAAAGAAAGGAAGAATAGAAGGGGGGAAAAGAAAGAAAGGGGGTGTGGCGGCAGAGAGAGAGGAAGAAGAAGAAGAAGAAATGAGGTAAGGAGAGGGAAGACCGCGGCTGCTAACAGCCATGGCAGCGACGGTGAAGACGAAAATCGCGGTGGCTACAGGGTCTCATTGGCTGGAGCTCGCAGAAACAAAAACAGGGATGTGAGGGAAGAAGAAGAGGAAGCGGCCATGGCTGGTCGTGAAGACTGGGCGCTGGAGCTCGCCGGACAGGATGGTGCGCGACTGCAACGGTACGACGGAGAAAACACAGCCTGCATGCGGTTGCCGGAGTGACAGAAATGGCGGCTTGCTCGAACAGCCACAGAGGCTCGTTGCGCGCGCGGCGGTGGCAGGATACAACACCGCAAGGAGCCGGACGACGACGTATCTGGACAGTGGTCGGAGACGCGATCTTGACGGCGGAGAGCGGCGCGCACGTGGCCCTCACGACGAGGAGATGGCCGACTGAAAAGGGGCAGAATTTTCTTCCATCTACTGCTAATTGGTTTTCTAATCTCTGTCTGTTTATGCTCTTAATTTCTTTTCTCTGCTATGTTTCTATCATTTCCAACATTGTGTTTTATTCCTGATCGTAAACTGGACTGAACTTTGATCTATGTCATGGCTCTGTTGATTTCTCACAAAGGATAGTTCAGTTATGTATAAGGGTGGTGCTTATGTTTAACTGGAAATCAGAATTTAGGAATTGTACCAATGAAGACATAGAATGAAATTAAAAGAACACGAGGAACATAGAAGAGAAAAGGAACCTGAAGTAAATTCTGTGACAGAATATTCTCCTCTGTTTCACTTTGTCTCCTGTTTATTTCTGCTCGCAAACCTTACTTCTTCTTTGATGCAATCTCAGACTTTTGCCTTCTCCTCTGTGTATTGTGTAACCGTGTATTTTTTAGAACCCTTTTCACTGTAGTTTATAATCCCCTTTTTATAGAGTTCTATGATAACTGCTACCTCCTTATCTGAAAAACTGCATCCCCACTTTCTCTCCTCAGCTGAAACAAATCCTATAATTTCTCCCATTATCCCCTCCAACAAACTAATCCACTCTTATCCTAATTTCAACACCTTCATGGTTAGCATAGTGGGTTGTTAGCCCCTCTCTTTTTCTCTCTTTTTTTTATTTTCGAAATTTTTTTTTAATATATTTTCTGAATTCAAAATTTTATTATTTTTTTGATTTTGTTTTGATTTTTCAGATTTTTATTTTTATTTTAACTAAAACAAATTTAGATTTATTATTTTTTTTATTTTTGAAATTGAAACTTTATTACTTTCATTTTGAGATTTATTAAATTTAACAAAAACGGAAATTAAAATAATATTAGCCCGGATAAAATTGGGTATTCACAGTATTGAATAATATAATAATTCACAATTAGTATTGATTAATATTTTATTAATATTTAAAATTTTAACTATGTAAAAGAATATGATAATTTTAAAATGAATGTGAAATATTATATTATTAGTTAAATACCCATGATTGGAATAATTGATTTATATGAATTAATATTCAATTAATTATGATTTAATATATGTCATTATAATTGAAATGATTATCTCTTAATATATAAATATTGATTTCAAATTTAAATTACTCAAATTTCAAATTTAGAATGTTTATATTTCAAATTATAATTGGATTTGTCTTGAATAAAAGGAAGTCCCCAAACCGGCAGGAAAATTGATCACGTTTGCCACTTGCAGGTAAGTAACTGCGATGATGGGATATTTCTAGCTAGCTAGCGCTATAAATCCTCATCTTTGTATTGTCCCCTAATTAAACAAACAATAATGGGAATATTTTGCATTTTCTTGTGGTGTTGTTTGGGCTCCTTCCATTGGTGGTTCCGATACAAGCTCAGGGTCAATCAGGTTTGGTAATAAAAATTGAATAGTTGCATATATATTATATACACACACTCACAAACTATATATTATATAGAGCTAGCATAGCTGAAGTTTTCCTTTTCTCGATCTCTCAGGATTCATTAGCATAGATTGTGGATTACATGAAATTCGAACTATACACAGTACCCCACAGGCATCAATTACATTCAGATGCTAAATTCGTAGATACTGGTGTCAGTAGGAGAGTATCACCACAGATAAGAGTTATTCTAAAACAGCAACTACGTTATGTGAGGAGCTTTCCTAGTGGAGTGAGAAACTGTTACAGAATAAATGTAGCCATGGCACCAAAATATTTAATCCGAGCTTCTTTCTATTATGGAAACTACGATGATCTAAATCAGGCGCCACAATTTGATCTTCATCTTGGACCTAATATTTGGGATACAGTGAAGTTCTCCAATGCATCACTAGTCTTATACCGTGAGATCATTCACACTCCATCACAGAATTATATACATCCGTGTCTGGTTAACACAGGCACAGGAATTCCATTCATTTCAGCCATAGAATTGAGGATTTTGAATGACAAAACTTATAACACTGACACAATTACTGGATCATTGGCACTCCTCGGACGATACGATATCGGTTCCATCACCAACTTAGAATACAGGTATTATTAAGGTGAGAGTCCATTGTGTTGGTTCACATATTAATTAATTGTACATGTTGTCAATAAGAATTGTGATATACATACAGGTACAAAGATGATGTTTATGACCGCATCTGGATGCCTATGTATTCCAAGGGGTGGACACCCAAAAGCACATCATACATAAAATCCTACTTCAGAATGAATATACCCGCCAGCAGTTGTCATGAACACGGCGGCTACAACCAGTAAATGCCAGTGCTTCCTTTGGAGTTATCTTGGGTTCCGGATACGATATTGTAACGGACCACTCTACATCTACATGCACTTTAATGAGGTTGAAAAAGCTCCCACAAAATGAAACCAGAGAGTTCAATATTCTCATAAATGGTGCTCATTGGTATTGGACCCATGGTACCTAAATACCAAAGGACAACTACAATATTAGCCGGTCACCTCCGACTCCACCAAAAAACTACCCATGGTATCGATTTTCGCTTTTTAGAACAGAGAATTCTACCCTTCCTCCCATCCTCAATGCCTTTGAGTTTTATATGGTAAAAGATTTCTCACAATCAGAAACTCAACAAGACGATGGTATATACATATGCTCTTTATCTCAACATATATATGCTATAGCTTTTTATGTGTTACTTTTTTTTTTTAAACCATGTACATATTGGCTTGAATTTCTTTTGAATATCAAATACTAGTTAATGCTATCACAAACATCAAGAACGCTTACGGGGTGCCTAGAAATTGGCAAGGAGATCCATGTGCCCCTGTTGCATACATGTGGGAAGGCCTAAACTGTAGTTTTGATGTGATAACCCCCCAAGAATTCATCCTTGTAAGTTTATGATTGATAAAATAAACCATGCACAAATTCAAGAACTCCAACCATCAACTGATAGTATATTTTGAAATGCAACCAGAGATTTGTCTTCAAGTGGACTGACCGGGCAAATAGCATCTTCCATCTCCAAGCTCACTATGTTACAGTACTTGTGAGTACCTAATCTCATTTAGCTAATAAATGATGGAGGAAAATCTGTTCAATTTGTATTTCCCCCCCTCCTCTTGGTGATTCAGAATTGTAATACTGCATTGAATTGCTTCTTTCAGGGATTTATCAAACAACAGCTTAAGTGGTCCAGTACCTGATTTTCTGACACAAATGCAGTCACTAAAAGTCTTGTAAGCTAATTCCATATCTGTGCATCAAAGTTATTTCCTTGGTTATGAAAAAGAAAAAAGTGTCATGTTTGTCTTGTTTTAGCAGAAACTTGGGGAAGAACAACCTTACAGGTTTAGTTCCTAGTGGACTAATTGACAGATCAAAAAAAGGTTCACTATCATTGAGGTATGTCATTAAAAGCTATGGACCAGAAGGTGGTTCCTTTACATGATTGCATCTTAATTAATTTCTCTATTATAAATTATATTGCATTTTTCTTCACTGTTTATTTTCATTCCAAAATAATTTCTTAGAATCTTGAAAATAAGAGTAACAAACGCTAATGATAGGTGAAAGAAATGTAATAGTAAAATGTTGTTATCGCTCTGATTATATTCCCATCTCAATGATGCTAGCGTGGAGCAAAATCCAAATCTATGTGAATCTGCTTTATGCAACCAGGAGACAGATAATCAGAAGAAGAAAAATACCATTGTTATTCCAGTATTAGCATCAGTTGCTGGGGTTTTGGTGCGCCTAGCAATTGCAGCAGTAGCTATTGTTTGTGGCCTTAAAAAAAATAGACCACGAGGTAAAGCTGCTGCTAACTACCATTTACAATCTTTATTGGTTAATCACACACGTTCTAATTTCATTATAATATGTAAACAACTAAAATCTTTTCTATGAAATTAGCAACTGTGAACAGTCAAGTGGAGCCCAGTACTCCAAATGTGTCACAATTGGAATCCAAGCAAAGACAATATACATTCAATGAACTTACTAAGATCACAAACAACTTTGATAGAGTTCTTGGTAGAGGTGGATTTGGAACAGTTATCATGGCTTTGTTGATGACACTCAAGTAGCTGTCAAGATGCTTTCTCAATCAGCAGTACGAGGATATCAACAATTTTTAGCAGAGGCGAGTGGTCATTAATAATTACTTGTATAAAAGTTTTTGTCCAAGTTCAACCAAAATTGGGGTTATAATGACATAAAAGTTGCCTTTGAATGGCATTGGCAGGTTAAACTCCTGATGAGAGTTCATCACAAAATCTGACTTCTCTTATTGGCTATTGCAATGAAGAAACCAATATAGGGCTCATATATGAATATATGGCAAATGGAAACCTGGATGAACATCTTTCAGGTGTGTGTATTCATATTTTTCACAACCTATTATTATTTTTTTCAATGAGATTAAATCAACTTACTCAAATAGCTTTCAAAAGTATTGAACATTGATTTGATTGTATAGGAAAACATAGCATGGCAAAGTTCTTCACTTGGGAGGACAGACTTCGAATAGCAGTGGATGCAGCCCAAGGTTAGAAAGGAAACTGAATATGCAAATTTCTACTTTAATATTTGTAACTCCATCAATTTATGTTATGAATTTGATGTCAGGACTGGAATATTTGCATAATGGTTGCAAGCCACCTATAATCCACAGAGATGTGAAAACTACAAATATTTTATTAAATGAAAATTTCCAAGCAAAATTGGCAGATTTTGGCCTATCCAAAACCTTTCCCACTGATGGATGGACACATTTGTCCACTGTTGTTGCTGGAACTCCTGGTTACCTTGATCCTGAGTAAGTGCTTCGATTATAACATATGGTTATGCATCACTTTCTTTGGAAGAACAATCCACACATTATTGAGATATTCTCATTAATTCTCATATGAACTAAGTTGTATGTATGATCTGGCTTGCAGGTATGGCATATCAAGCAGGCTGACTGAGAAAAGTGATGTTTATAGCTTTGGAGTTGTTCTTTTGGAGATAATCACAAGTCAACCAGCTATATCAAAAGCACCAGAGAAGATTCACATAAGTCAGTGGGTTAGCTCCTTGCTTTCTAATGGAGATATTAAAAATATTGTTGACTCAAGATTACATGAAGACTTTGACACTAGCTCTGCCTGGAAAGCTATTGAATTAGGAATGGCTTCTGTGTCTATCAATCCTAACAGAAGGCCAAACATGAGTGACATAGTGACTGAGCTAAAGGAGTGTTTGACTGCAGAATTAGCACGAAAAAGGTCTGGTGGTGACACTGAAAACATCGATTCAGTTGAGTTAGTATCCTTAAATCTGGAAACTGAATTCTGTCCCCTAGCTAGGTAGTAGTAATACCTTCCTGATGCTGAAAATTATATTCCTGTAAATTGTGGCGTGTTTCAATATCTGTTTGATGTAAGTAAATCCATTCCAGTCTTGCATGTCAATTTTTGCAATTTGTTGAGTCATTGCATTAATTTCTCCTGTTATATTCGGCTGATTTTGCAAATTGTACCAAGCGACTGTACTATGATCATATTTATGTAAATCAGTTTATATGCTTTTCATCTTTCTCATTAGAAGTAATCCTAATCAAAAGGATATGTTTTTATGAACCTGAAATCAAACATATCTAGGTTTAGGGAGCTTGAAAATTTCACACAGATGATCATTCATCTTCACATGAATATACACTAGTGTAATAGTCGGTGATGCTCAAGTCCATTAAATGTTTAAATAAAAAATAAAGAGTTTAGTAACATAAAAATAAATTAAAATATCATTAATACTATTTTATATAATATTTGGTATTTAAATATTACTAATTTTTCATATAAATTTTAGGGTTTTTTACTTCAATGGGGTGATTTTGAGAAATTACCCAAATGGTGTAACTCTTTGATTACTTTCTGATGTAAATAGTTATCTTCACAATTCAAATTTAAGCCTTATATTATTTCATGTAAAATTTTTACCCCCTTATACTATATACTTATCTCTTGTCCTGATAACTAATAAGTTGAAGAAGGGATCAGTTGACACCAGGATATTAGCTGTCTTTATACCCACGTTTTAAAAAAAATATCCGTACCCGGACCCATATTTGTGTGGGTAGTGATTCTAATACTTATACCCATTACTCGCATTTTTATTAACTACAAAAAAATAAATTAATTAAAAATCATCTCTAACACAAATGAAAAATAATTCATAGATCATCCAAGTTTAACTATAAAATAACTCTGGCACGTGAAAGTCAATTAGAAACGAGAATAGTGGGAGGGAAAATGGTAATTAGTTCAAATTTTGCTATTTTATTGTTTAGGGATATAAAATTATAATATTTCCAAAATTATATCATTTTAAATTAATTAAATTAGTAATATTTAATGATTTATTATGACTATAATATATATTAATATTAATTAATTTTTTGTAAAAATAATTAATTAATAATATAAACATATATAAATTAAATTTTATATGTATATAAATTAAATTAATTATATATTTATATATTATAAGTGCGGATATGAGTAGGACATAGTACCATAGAATTCATATCCGCACTCGTATCCATTAAAAAATGTGAGTAATTGTCTGGACCCAAACTCATTTGGTGGATAATTACCCTACCCATTATGGGTAATTTTTGTAGGTACCTACTAGGTTTGGGTCCAATTTTCATCCCTGCTAATAAGCTTCATAATATAAAGATTCACCTTATGTAATAATTTACATGGATATATAAATAGAGAGAGAGCGCGCGTATCGGGTGAAAGTGGTGTGTTATTGTGACAGGTGAAAGATTAAAAATAACCCTTAGATTAATATTCGATTAAAATAAGCGGTTGAGATGCATATTTAACTTTAAAAAAAAACACTCATATGCTCTCGTTTCCCCCACACACGTTTCTTTTTCCCTCCGTTCTCTGTCCCTCTCTGTCTCTGGTCCCTGCAACACAAATCAATTTCTTTAAAAAAAAACAAGCAATTCAGGGGCGCTACGTCTTCAAACAAAATATCCAGAGGCATTTGTACTTTTGGAAGCATCAATATCATCGTAGACCCTTAGAGCATTTGTATGTGTGATGCCCACTGTATCCATGTGTGTCTTCTTGGTGAATTATTATAGGTGGTGGAGCTTTTTGACATTAGAGGAAACCGCAATGTAGTTGTGCAGAACCATGCTTTTATTAGTAAACCAGATTGGAATTGTAATGCAAAAATATTGTATACATTGGACGCATAAAATTCAAACCTTAAAAAGAAGAAGCAATACATCTAATCATGCTTTCTATTTGGCTTTTCATTATAATTTTTTTTTCCTTTTGAATGTTATTGGATTAGAACACATGATGATTCTGTTTGTTGATATTAATTTGTTGGAATTGGAATTTGTAATTTTTTTTTCATCAAAAGAAATACATAATAATATTATGAGATCCAAATGCATTTTTTCCCGTGCTCTAAAATTTTGTTCGACATGTATCAAGTATGGCACCACACCTTGTACGTGGAACTATTCGGGAACAAGGGAAAGTTAGCGATTAATGTGTGCTTTTTCATTTGCTTGAGCTTAAAAAAACTGTTTTTCAGGAAGAACATGCTAGATAATGCACGGGAAGGAAGACGTGCTTGACGGGAAAAAAAAAGGTGAGTACGTGAGTGTTTTAAAGTTATGCATGAAAACTAATCACATAAGTAAAGTGACTGTAGAGTAAAAGGGGAGATAGAAATTTTAAAAGGAGTAAATTGATGAGTTATGCAAGAAAGTTATGCATTATTATAGCATTATCTTGATTTACTTGGCGTATGTATGTTTATATGTTTGTAATGTGCATTCATAAATTTCAAGGTAAAATCTCGCATTTCAATGCATTCACTTTGTCATTGTATTACATATAAAAAAGAATTCTCTTTCACCCTATCTATACCTTTAAAATTCTACTTTAGAAAGCCTTTATTTAGTAAAGGAGAATGTTAAAAAGTTCCTCTTGAGTATAATTATAGTGCTATCAACAAAGCAGGAAGAGAGATTAAGAGACTCAACCATAAATAACCCGTTACATATAAAGCCGCATGAATGTCATACTCTAGTTCACTTTTGGGGCCAGAAACCAAATCAAATGCTCGTTATTTTTTTGAGTAAAGCCTTCAACAAAAACAACCCTCTGTTTTTTCTTCTCATATAAATCAATAGTCCAAATACTAACCTTACCCTTTTACAACTAAAGATCCAGATTACAGAATGGTAGAAGTGATATTGGATTTCATAGTAAAATTTAAAGACAACCCTTTTCATCTATGCAATATGCCCTGCCAAGGTAAGAATCTTGACATCTTCTTCTGCCTCAGCTCATGAGCACTGGCCCAAAAAACTCTGGTCCCAAGAGGGCTGGCCTTGCTTGTCAACAAGCACCACAGCGCATTGTCATCAAACTTGACCTCATCACTGCCATCACATCTTCCCTTTTGCATTGCTGCGCGCACAACTACCCCATATACAACCTTTCCTTTCTTCACTTTTCCATTAGGATGGGCTTCCTTCACTGATGCTACTATTGTGTCACCTAATCTAGTCCCCTTTCTTCCCCTTCAATGCCTGTATGCACATCACCTTTTTAGCCCCAGAATTGTCCACAACCTTGAGAACAGTCCTCATCTGTATGAAAGTGCGTTTCTGCTGCAAAAAGGCATCTGAGATTTTTTTCCCTTATAAAAAGAATCATACCAGAGGAAAAATTACTGCTGTTTTCTAGAATCTAGGTTTATCAACATCATGTTTGGCAAACATAAAGAAATATCATAAGGAAAATATATATCAAAGATCATAAACTTAACATGACCTTGCAATTAATTCATACACTGACCTGAGAAAAATAACTGTTGCATGTCATCTCATGTGATGTGGTAAATAAACCCGGGGAGCTGTTGCTTAATCCACTGAACAGAGAGCGGCCCACTAGTTTGGTTTTTCAACACATGAAACAAAATTAAAAAAAAAAAAGTAATTAAGTTGAAGTGTTGAACACAAAATATCATCTTATCAGTGGCAAGAGTGCAGACTCAATATATACCAAGATAGAGTTATGGAGCTTAATACATGAAATTTCAGGTTGTTTATAAAATACAACTGCTGAATAAAAAGATTATTGCAAGCTTAACATTTTGACAGTGTTCCATGCTTTCAAGAAACGAAATCATCATGCAACAATGAAACTACAATACACCTATAGCACATGAACTGTTTGCACATCACCATCTAAATTTATGAAGGCAACCTTTGGAAGAGAGTGCTGACATCTTCAGTTGTTTTATAATCAATAATTGCATGCTTCCCTGGTGATTTCTTTTATTTTCACTTATGTTTTTAATAAAAATTCATTTTGAAAGAAAAGGGATCAGGATCCTCCAAAATCCAAATGCTACAAATGATACTGCAGAAGAAAGAAAGGAAAAGGAAAATACACCAGCTCCAAAGATCAAAAGAATTCCTTAGTATGTCAGGCTAAAGAAACAATGTGCATATCCACACAAGGAAGCTAAAAGAACAAGCCCAGTAGCGCAGCCTGTAAGAGGTGAGGACAAAGATTTTGGCTAAAATACCGGAACTATGCCACAGCTGAAAGCATGAAATTCTAGCAAAAGAGCAAAACTCCAAAGTAGATTATTATCTTTCCTAGTCCCAAAAAAGTTTTTTCATTTTCAGTTAGTCTCAGAAAGCTTCAGCAGAGGCAACATGTGATCTTAAAAAACCGAGATACTAGATCTTTATATACCTTTATCTATGCTTTCACTAGTGTAAACAATATGCCTTGAATTTGTGAATATGCCAATACCATAATACTATAAACAAATTGGCATGCTAAAACAGAAAAATAATATATTTATATAAATGTTCCAAGCAAGATGAAGCTGACTTGCCTTATGAGTTTCATCATCGTTGGTTCCCCCCCCCCCCCAAATTTGCTATTTCATCTTGTGAAGGGGTATGTCAATGTGCAGTTATGAAATTAACTTCATTTGTGGGGTTCTTAAACTGGTTTAATGTATTTAGAACTTCTATTAGATTTACTAGTGACAGTTTATTAAAGCGAAATTTATGCTTTGACTTTTGACTTTCATGTCCCTAAGTTGAGGCATTAGCCGAAACAACACATGCATCCATGAGTTACACTTCAAAGGGAACAGAGCTAGTAAAAATGGGATAGATTGTCTAGTTGTGATGCTGAAGAACCCTAGGCATAGAAATCTTCTAGTGCTCTAGAAAAAGGGCAAGTAGAAAACAAAGCAAGGATGCAGGACCACAACTGCACATAATGCACAACTGCAGTCCCTTGATGGACCTATTGGACAGTAAAGTGAAGGCGCTTCCCAGGGCCGCTAAACTAAAACAAGTTCTTACTTATGTTAACAATCCTCAAAAGAATTTAAAGAATTAGACAAAATTTAGGCCATATCTGGCAGTACTCATACCCCAAATTCTATCAAAAATTAAATAAAAACCTATCTTGAAGAAGCCAGCAATATGTTGCATGGGTAAGGAAATTCAGAGTTAAAGATGCATCTACTGGGAGAAAGTAACAGAGACTGCATTACCTATATGATACACAGGCACTCCCATATGGCTACCACCTACCGTACCTGTACCACTTATATATCCAATACCAGTATTTATTCGGTACTGTGGGTATGTAGTTAGTACATTTTGGTCTTGTTTCTAAAACATTCGCTATTGAATACATTTAAATGCAGCTTATTTACCATAGCAATGAATTTGACTCAAGTACAATGCGATCTCAACATTTAGCCACTAATTATCATTGGTTTGTTACTAAATGAAATGTACAACTAGTTTCATTCTTTCAAATATGAAAGGCCTACCTCAAATTCAGTTTTAATTCAACAGTAAAAAATTGTTATACTGACAATTGTGCCATGCAACCAAATAAGTGGTTACGTCATAGACATGGCCTTCCAGAGTCCCCCTACGAAATTTGGAGCTCTATAACCATAGAGCTCACCACAAACATCACAATTGAAATAAATCTCCCCCCTTTTTAACATAATAACATGCCAAAGGAATTCTACATACATAACTTCCAGGTAATGAGTGACAGTTGACAAAAAAAGAAAAAATAAATAAAAAAAACCTCATTGATACATGGAATTTCAGTTTAGTCAGACATCAATCTAATAAATAAGTGGTAAAGTCAGAAAACGAGCTTAAAAGTAGTAAAAATACTCAAGCTCCAAGAACACAACAAAATTGTAACAAAACGAGCTTAAAAGTTCCATTGAACTGGAAAAATTGATGCATTATCAAGTTTTGAAGACATAAATTTCAATTTTTTTCTCTTTTTTAGAAAAGAACAATTTGGGTTTGTGAAAATGAAACGCAAGAAGCAAGTAAAAAAACCACATACCACGAGAACATCTGGAAGCAAAGCTTGCAGCCATGTTGGAAACCTAGCAAAATAACACGAGATTTTGACTGAAAGACGAACAAGTTAAAAATGCCCAGAAAGAGAAAATGCTTCTTGAACGTGCAACAGCAACGGTTGTTCTGTTCCCCAGAAAACCCCAATGGGGATGAGATTCAGAGGCTCTACTCAGTTCTGCACCGCAAAGGAGGACCAGATGGGCCAGCACAACCCTAGTCAAGCCCAGATAGCAATTAGCAAACCAGAGGAGCTAGTTGAACTCCACTGAACCAACACTTGAGCTAGTTAATAGAAGTTTATATATAAGAAAGTATGCATATGCCACACTTAATCAAATAATCATAGGTAGAATTGATTAAAACCAACCAAAAGAAGAAGACAAGCTCACACGATTAACTTAAGTACTATGAAATCTTTATATACATTTTGAAAAAACGAACCAAGGTAGCTTCTTAATGCTTATTAAAATATTTTATATCAATATGTGATCAAATTGTCAGGGAACCAACCAACGAACCAGGTAGCTTCTTAATGCTGTATTAAAATATCATAAACAATATGTGATCAAATTCCAAAGTGAGGTAACTAGAAAACCCAGCAACTGAAACAATAGCTAGCACGGTGCAAAAGATGTATATTTACTTTCCATTATAAATAATATATCTTTCGCAATAAACATGACTGAATCATTTTCCTCAATATATATCTTGATTTTATTGTAACAAGCGGTCAACCTCCAGAGAACAAAGTTAATAAAAACCAAAAAAATATTAACAAATAGGAAATAGAAGCCAGAGAATCAAAATCAAAATAAAAAGACATACTTGCAATGGCTTCTAGCCTTTCAGAAAATGCTTCTATGGCCATGAATAGAGGCGAAAGATTTGAGAGCAATGAACGGAGGGAAGAATAGAGACTATGAACGAAGGGAATGACGACAGGCGGTGAACGAACGGATGAGGGGTTGATGAACAGTGGGAAGAGAGACGAGAGGCACGAGGAGGAGACAACAACGGCGCGAGAGAAACTGCATTTGGCGGCTGGGTCTTTGTGGGTTCTGGGCTCGGGTTCGGATTTCGTCGATTTTTTTTTTTTAACAAAACCGAGCCCGACCGTGTAAAACTAATAATACTTCAACTTAATCAAAAGAGAAGGTATAAATGTTTAAAAGAATCATTTTTTTAAAAAAAAAAAAAAATCAATTAAGAACTTTAAGGATGTTTGTCTAAATTTTTTTCAAAAAGCAGAATCAGAAAATAATCAGTTTTCTGCTTTTCTTAAGAAATAACTCAGAGGTTGCTTTTTAAAAATAGGTTAAAATAGAAGAAAGAGAAAACTTTTTAACAATATGAAAACATTTATTGTGGCAAATAAGTGTGTTTTTATGATTGTAACCAAACAAAAATTTATTTCTGATTATACGTGAATCTCTAAAATAAAATCAATTTTTTTAAATAATTTAAAAAAGTATTTTTTTTAAAGCACAAACAAACTGGACCTTAATTGCTCTGGCTAATTCATTTAATACTTTACTGTTGAGTAATTAGGAGGATTAATTGATAGGCGGATATCGAATTACTCAAAAGATAACCGAAGATTTTTTATATAATATAGAAGGTGACCAGTATATAAACATTTGAGTAAACTAGCACTTGGTCCCTGACTTTGTCAGTGTCTTTCACTTTGGTCCTTGAGATTATAAAAACTCTTTGTTAGTCCCTCACTTTGACCTCCGTCTTTCACTTAGGTCCAAACCACTAACGTATGTTAAATCCTTGCTGAGGTGTCACTCAATAGGGACTAAAAGTGCAAGATTTTTGACAATGTCAGGGGACCAAACTAGGGTCCCTTATCTTCTTCTTCTTCCCTCTTCTATGCAAAATTCTCATTCTTCTTCTTCTTCTTAGCTCTCTTCTTTTCTTCTTCGTTCTTCTATTCTTCTTCGCTCTTTTGCTTCTTTATGCAAATTAGAGGGGTTTGAAATAGAAGCCTTCAAGTTCTCCCATATGGTTTTCCTTTGCTTCAATCTCAGAGTTTCATAATTGTGTGGTTTTTGAAAATACACACAGGGGAACACTAGAAGGGGGGGTTGAATAGTGTTTCAATGGAAACCTTAATTTTTTGGTAAACTTTTTAGAAAGACGTTTTAGAACATCTTCAGACGATGAATTACGATCTGAAGTTTTGTTTGTATCTTCTGAACTTGAGTTCAGACTTAAAAATTTGCTTCTAAATGTACCTTTGAAAAGATTAGGTTCTCTGTTTAAAATGCTTTTCACGCCCCTTTTTGGTTAGAAGAAAAACTGAATTCACAGAGTTTAAGGGGAAAGAGAGAACACAAGCAAATTTTATCCCGGTTCACTCACTTTCACTGTGAGCTACGTCCAGTCCCAAAGGCAACTCGCCAATGGGATTTCCACTATTCTTGCAAGAATTACAAGTATTCTTTCTGTCAAGCCTCTTCAGGCTCTACCACAAGTATTCTTTCTTTCACCAAACCTCTTCAGGCTCTACCACAAGTATTCTTTCTTTCACCAAGCCTCTCCAGGCTCTCAACCAAGTATTGTTTCTTTCACCAAGCCTCTTCAGGGCTCTCCGACCTTATCCAATTGTAATCCAAGTATTCTTTCAGACAGAAAGCCTCTCCAGGCTTCACACCCAACTGTTCTAAGTTTAATCAAGAAAGATAATTAGTTCACTATCTTCAGATGATAGCTGTGAAACTTTGATGTACAAAAAGCTGAGAGTTTTCATAATATGAAAATGAATGATTGTACACAGAATATCAGAGTTTGATTTTTGCAAGCCGTGTAGTTTCTTTTGGTGATAATGCTTCTCTCTTCTTAATTCTTCATTGGGACGTATTTATAGTCTCCAAAGGATAAATGCCCCGTTACCAAATAACATTTATGATTCAGAATACGTTTGACACAGCTCTGTTCAAAGCAATATGAGTAGAAGCAGGTGTAGCAGGTCTGCACACACAAAGCAGTGTGGGTAGGAGCAGCAGCGTTGCAGACTTTCCTTAAATGTGCGACATTTGAACGAGGAAGAAAAGCAACACTGACTCTTATGCTGAAGTAGGTAAGATCTTGATTTGAATGTTCTTTGTACTCAGCAATGTCTTCTAGGGTCAAACCATTGTCCTGAAGACTTCATCTTTCAGATGCAAGGGATGCTTCAGATGCACTTCACTTCTTCGAGGATAATCGCTCTTCAGACGATGTTTGATCTTCAGACGATGATAACTTTCAGATGATGTTTCACACTCTTATGATCTTAAATAAAACAGAGTATTGTGAAGGCATTTTGTCATAAATTTATCTGAATATTTATATTTGTTATTCATTAAAACCTATTGAGAGACTGAGACTCAAGGTAAATAATTCTATAACTTTTGAGACTCAACAGTTTTAACCTCACGCAAATCTGCAGCATCTAAACTGATGATTTCATATATTTACCTTTTCTTTTTCTCCTACAGTGTTCAATCCATGATTATTATATATAAGGTAAAATTAAACAAGTTACATAAGCTTTTGTTCATGAAATAGTACTTAAATAGAATTTTACAAAAGGGTTACGAAAAAACAAATTCTCATCCTTCTTGAAACAAAAGAGGCCAACTCTACAACATATTTTCGACACAAGAAACCATCATAACCGGGTGCAAGTTATATGATAACCAATGTCATGAAGGTTTCTGGTATATACTTACTTTGTCTAAGGCATACACGTTGAATGAACATAGTGGCAACAATTTTACTCCTAATGGATCAGGGTAAACAGGACACAATAATGACTTATTTATTATTACTCGCGCTCTCCTTGTAGTAATGTAGGCTTTCATGTGGGAGAAAAACATGAGAAGGACAATTTGAATATCACATATCACATAATATTTCATTTGAAAGAATATATCAATTATCAAGTATCAACTCAACTCCCTGGGGTTAAAACCACACAATTATGAAATTATGAGATTGAAGCAAAGGAAAACCATATGGGAGAACTTGAAGGCTTTTGTTTCAAACCCTCTGATAAGTGAAAATTATATGATAAATAAGAGCACTTTTTAGTTCACTTATCAAGGATAAAATGGTGTTTTTGCCCCAGTTATAATCCCTTTTTATTTAATATTAGATAAATTGTATTTATAATCTTAGATTTGAATTTGATGTTATTTTAATAGAAATATTGCTGATTTTTGCAAGATATTGCAAAAATTTGATTTGAAGGAAAGATAGCATTAAATGAGGGAGATATCTACAAGATTTGAGTTTGATTGAAGACATTTAAGAAAGATTTGAAGAAGATTTGAGGCAATCAATGAGGAGATCACTGCCAATCAAACAAGGATTCTGCAGACAACCTTCCCAAATAAATCCAAGATGCTCAATAAATGCAAGATTTCATCAAGAGAAGGGAAACAAGGAAAGACAATAAACCAAAATCAGTCTCGGGGAGAGATCAAGATAAAAAGAGAAAGTTTGAAGCTGCAGGACGTAATTCTGCGCTGTAGCGCAGGTGAAGCGCAACTTTCTGACTTCTGCGCTGCAAGCTGCGCTGTAGCGCATATCACGCTGATTCTTGCCCTGTTGCTGTTTTTAGATAGATTTCTCCCCATTTTTCTTGTCTTTCCTTAGCCTAATAAATAGGACCTCATTGATGCACCAGATCAAAGTGTGCACGATTATTGTAATTCATTCACTATTTCAGCGATTAATGCACCAGAGCTAATTTTAGAATAGGAGAGGATGAGCGCTTCACAAGAATTGAAGATGGTGACAGCATCTTCGGTGGTTGGGTCTAGCTACCTTGTGTAGTTAACTCTCCATTAGGATTGGATGTTGCATTGATTCTATCCCCAAGTGTATGTAAATTCATTTTATATTTCATGAGCTCTCTGTCTTAATATTGGTAATCTTATTCTGGCTTAATTCCTAACTTCCGCGCTTTGCGCCGGCGTTATAGACTAGTTTCGACTAGGATTAAGGATGGGGAGCGGATTCTGAAGAAACTCATTCTCTGAGTGAATAAGAGGACTCGGTAGCCCGTGACCGAAACATGGGCGTTGCTAGTGATTGATGGGGTAGTGTGAGTACTCTAATGAAGGGCGTCTACAGGATAAGCATGGTTATTAAATTAGCGATAGCAAAGAATTAGTTGATTGTCAATCCCAGGGAAGCGAAACGTGGATGTATTCTAATGAGTGATGGGTAGTGACAGTACTCGTAGACGAAGGTACGTCCAAAGGAGTAGGCCTGGTTATTAATTAATTCTTTTACAAATGAATAAAATAAAGTAAATAAGTTGGGGGGTAATTCTGTCGCTGGGAGAGCCCGCATAGATTACCTTTGAGTGTGGTGAGGTCGTTGGTAAATTGGGGTCTTAGCAATATAGTTTGTTTACAGTATGTATAGAGTAAACCTAAAATAATAGATAGTTTTTACATGCACGAAGGGTGTGATGATATGAAGTCCAATCCTATCTAAGTAAAGTTTCTTTAACTCTTTCTTTCTATTCCTTTGATTATTAGTCTGCAATTATAATGTCCCGCACAACATATTTTCATAAATCCACTATTTTCCTGGATAAATAGATCACAAGAACACACGAGTTGACCGTTCCCTGTGGATACGATACTCTACTTACTATTATACTGCTGGATTTTGGTTCGCTTGCCAGAAACCCATCACCCTCTAATTTTCATTAAAGAAGCAAAAGGGCAAAGAAGAAGAAGAAGAATGGGGATTCTTGCAGAGAAGAGGGAAGAGGAAGAAAGATAAGGGACCACCAGTTTGGTCCCTAACATTGTCAAAAATCTTGCACTTTAGTCCCTATTGAGTGACACCTCAGCAAGGATTAACAGACGTTAGTGGTTTAGACCTAAAGTGAAAGACGGAGGTCAAAGTGAGGGACTAACAACGGGTTTTTATAGTCTCAAGGACCAAAGTGGAAAGACGCTGACAAAGTCAGGGACCAAAGTGTAGTTTACTTATAGAAAATTACCATCCAACACCAGATCCTTAGAGATGAAGCCAGCTTTCCTAAGCTTAATTAGTGCTCATCAATTCACCGGAATGGATCATGAAGATGTATATACTCATCTTTATACTTTGTTATGAACAGATAGGAACTATGGGATTTGAAGAAGGAGATATTGAAACTGTGTATTTACGTTTGTTTTCCTTTTTCATTGGCAGGAAAGAGCAAGGGAATGGCTTGAAATCTCACCCCAAAATCAAAGTTGACCAGCTAGAGTGATGTAGAGGAGAAGTTCCTTGAACAAATTCTTTCCACCTTCCCGCTACATCAAGGCAAAATCAGATATTTCCACCTTTAGGCAAGGACCAGATGAACCATTTTGTGAAGCCTGGGAATGATTTCAAATCCCTGTTAAGGAGATGCCTAAATCATGGATTTGAGGATATCGCTCAGCTGAACATTTTCTATAATGGTCTGAGGCCTGATACCAAGATGATTCTAGATGCGGTAGTAGGGGAAAATGATGTTTGTGGATGCAGAGCAAGCAACAAGAATCATTGATGCATTAGCTTCTACAAACCATCAAGCTCAACATATAAACATACTATTCAGAGAAAGGCAGTTCTTGATCTCAATACCACATATGCAATCTTAGCTCAAAAACAAAATTCCGACTCAACACATTGAAGCACTAACTAAACAAATGTCGTAAACTACCCTCACCAATTACATGTTTGTGCATTCTACTCCTGGTCAACATCAACCTTGAGATGTGACTATCTATGGAGGTGATAATCCAAGTGGTCACTATTCTTATCAGAGTAATCCACAAGAAGAATAAGTCAATTATATGAACAATCAAGGAAGACCAGGTATTTCTCCAATAATAATAATTATCCTAACAATTTTTCGCAAGGTTGGAGAAATAACCAGAATCAGAATTTGGGTAGAACACAGATGCTAGTCCATCCTACAGGCAACCTCCTTTCCAATAGCAGGCAAGCTCACACTAGTTTAAATTGAACCCTTCTTATATATATTGGCACCCCCCAAACTTTTTGTTGAAGACCCGCCACTAATTATATTCTCCCATTTTGTCAACTCAGCATTTTGGTTGAGTTGTCATTGTGTGGATCAATCTCTTAATTTCTCTTAGTTGTGAGTTGTAACCTTTGGTTGATTGAAATGAATGAGTACTAGGAGTTACAAACATATAAGTCACCATTATTCACATTATTTTCCATTAATATCCTTTGCTAGTTATTGTTTGGGTCCTCTAGTGCAAGTATCCTATTAGTCAACTGTAGTAATATGAAATGAATTCAGAGTGTCGATCCCACCGAGGAGTCGGTTAATTCAAAATTCCTGCTAATTCAATAAGTTAAATATATACAATAACCAGTGAGTTGATTCATGGTTGATATAATATTAAAACAAGATTCTAAAAAGTAAATTCTAAAAGAAAGTAAAACTTGAATTGAAGAATCAGTGAGAAAAACTGGGATTGAATTTGTCTATCTCCCTCGTCATATTCTGGTTGTATATCAATATATATGATTCATAACTATCAATATAGATGCATACACAATAATCATTATATTGATTCCTCATATATAAATTCATAAGATTGATTTATGAATATTGATTCCTCATATAATCAACAAATCATCCAGCATTAAGTTCAGGTATTAAAGCATTCAATATATCGAAATCTATTCCTAGTATAACGATATATCGACTATTTTGTTCAATTCGAATTTTCAGAAATACTTTCCAGTTAGATCCAAAAATCTAAACATTGAAACTATTGATCAGATAGAATCAAAGAAATGAAATCAGAAGGAAAATAACAATATTGATAGAAACGAAATCACTATATAGAAATATAACCAGAATATATCCGAGTTTGAGTCGATTTACATTCAATCCCAAAGGAGGAAATTAGCCCTCATGATGGCTTTACAAATCATCAAGATGAAAGAAAATTGGAGAAATTGAGTTTCGCAGCTTTTCATTCTTCCTTCGCTTCTTCGTTCTCAAATTAGAAAGTTTCAAAAACTAACGAAAAACTGAATCAGAAATTGTTTTGTGCAGCTGCCTTACTTAAAATTCGCTTGAGCTAAAAATTTTAGCTCAAGCGAGTGGAATTCTTCATGGTGAAGGAAGGTTAATTCGCTCAAGCGAATTAAATTCGCCTGAGCGAATTAAGCTGCCAAAAAGACCCCCTTTACTGGCCAAAATTCGCTTGAGCGAATTGAGGCTCGCTCAAGCAAATTACTCTTCAAAAATTTCCTCTTTCTGGTCATTATTCTCTTGAGCGAATTGGGATTCACTCAAGCGAATCTTGAACACTTAAATTCCTCTTTTCTTCTTTTCACTTCATTTCTTCTTTGCCTTGTTTTCTTCCTCCTCAATTTTTCTGCAATTAAACATATAAGTAAGGACAGAATGCCTCAATTGACTCAGTATTCGAATATTATCATTTAAACTCCACGGTTCTAGAAATTAGAAGGATTTGATTGAAATATAACCATATTTAGCCCATAAGTAACAATTTTGATATTCAAATAATCAAATTTATGGCACTTATCAACTCCCCCTAACCTAGAATCTTGCTAGTCCTCAAGCAAAGTAAATAATTACAATCAGCTGGACAAGCCTCTTAACTTTTGAAACTGGTTATCTGGAAATCATTTCCATGGTCTCTCAAGAAACAACCTCACATCCAGACTACAGAATCGAATCAAGAACATATGGCTATTACATCATCAAATAGAAAGAGGACAATCATGCAATCAATTATCAAGAAAAACAAGTATTACAATGACAATGATTCTAATCAAGAATTTTCTCTCAAAGCTCACTGGTGAGTATTTCTCTCTATTTTCACTGAAATTGCACCAATCAATATTGCTAGTCATTTCCAATTCAATCACATCACACAATTGACATGGATCTTAGGGTCTTAATAAGGATGTAATGAGGCCTGGCTTCCAAAAACATTGGTTTTTTCTGGAATTTCAAAAGCACACTTAAGAAAAGAAGAGTATATACATTTTTACCTCTATTCACATAACTCTCTATTCTTAAGCTCAATATAACACCTTTTTCATTCACATCTATTCTTTTCTTTTTCTTTTTTTTTCATTGTCTTCTTCTTTTCTCTTTTTTTCTTCTCTTCTCTCTCTTTTTTTTTTAGAAAGGAATAAATTGTACTACCAACCTTCTTTTCATTCACACACATTTTCATTAACCCTTTACTTGTTTGCATTAATCACATGTACCTATACTCTCCTTCCTTTAGTGTGCAAAGGTAAGGATGAAATTTTTCAATTTTAGGTTCAAGGTATGCAGTCAATGATCATAAGGCTCAAAAGGGTTAGCAAAAATTGGTTAATTTTAGGTTGGCTTTTTGCTCTAGCTTTTATATACAACACAAAATTGCCCTAATCATTTCCATGCCTCTTATGTAATGTTATCAAAAAGGACTCTCAAGCAATACCGACTGGTCAATTATCAATGAAACTCTCATTCTGTCTATGAATTCACACACTCACTTTGGTTATCTGTGGCTTTTCCTTGATTCAGCATCCATTGTGATACTTGTTAATTTTGATCAATTATCATGCACATATGTCCTAGTCCTATTTAATTATGCAATTCACCATGGTTTCTTATTTTTCTCAACTTTCATCCAGATTGCTCATTTGTTCTATCTAGGACACTTACTGAATCCTGATTTCCTTTTTAACCAATTTCCTCAGGAAAAAATTTCTATGATTCCCAAAAAAATATTTTTCCTGCCTTTTCTAATCCTAACAATTTATATACTATTGATATTAATTAAAAACAAACTATTAATACTACTAAACAAAGGAAACAATAAAATACTACTACCGCAGTTAAGTACTACTAATCACACCAAAACATCATATCCATGAAACACAAAAGAACAAACATAACCAAAACTCAGTGTCAATAATGTTGCGAACCAAGTCAATGAACAATAAAAACATATCAATAAGGTGAATCAGTCTCCCCTTATGATCCTGTCCATATCGTCCTCATAATCCTCAGCATGAAACTCTCCTCCAGTGTTATCAGCAACACCAGTGCACCCTCATCAACAACTCCAGATGGTCCAGCTTCTGGATGTATCATCCCCATGTACAGTCCAAAAACAGCATCTCCATAACATCAGCTGCTCCAGCTCCATCCCCCCCGGAAAAACGGGTCCCCAGGCCACTGAACATATGAGAGGAAGTGTGTTAAATCCCATCCTTGCTTCTCCACAATGTATTGCTGTCCTCTATGCAAGGAGATGCGCTTGCTGTATCATGGTGTTCCAAGCGCATAATTCTGAACTCCTCTAAAATCTGATCATTCATGTTTGCTACTGGTTGAGGCTTGGGTTGTTTGTTCTTGTGCCTGTTCTTCTTGTTGTGGCTGCTGAGGTTGTGGCTGTTGTGGCTGTTCTCCACCCTCATTGGGATTTGCACAAAATCGGTTTATGTAGCTCATATCGATTGGAGCTCTGACTTTATGTGTGGATTTATCTCAATCCCTTGAGCTTGACATAAAGCTGTGATTGTGGCCGGAAACCCCAATGTTTTTGTTGCCTCAGAGTTACTTTTATTTGCTTCAGAACGAACAAACCGGTGCATTTCTTCTGATATGACGTGAGCAACATCCACAGTAAACTGCCTCTTTAGAATGCTGTACAGAAGATGACATCTTACCAGGTTCATGTCAGATACATGACCTATGGGGATGATGTTAGCTAATATGAATGTTGTCCAAATCCGTGCAATTGTTTTCATGCTGCCCCTCAGTATCCTGACAGGTTTACCTGATGTTCCCTTTTCAAAATAATGACGACGGATGCAAATTGTTCTGGCTTCATCTCTCAAATCGAAACCAGATCTTGTTGCCTTCAGTCTCTGGTAGGTGCAAAGCTCATCTTCCTCCAGTACTAATGGGCTGCCTAAGAATTCATTTATGGCGTCCCTATCATAGCGAACCCATACACCTCTCACCTTGGATCTCTTATCACCTGCCCCGTCATGTGGATAGGCGTTTGCATAAAATTCCCTAACAATTTCTGGATCGAATTTAGGGAGTGGGCTAGCTAGCTGCATCCAATTTCTTCTGATGAGCATATCCAGAAACTCATCACATTCACCAGGCTGTAGGTTTACCTTCCTTTCTGGAATAAAATTCCACCTCTTAATTTCATGATATCTTTCTTCTCTTCTTTTATCTCTGAACCTATTCCTGTCAGGCCTTTCAGGAGAAGGAGAGCTAGTTCTGACTCTTTTTCCTTTATTGAAGCTTGTGGCATGTAACCCTGCTGTTTGTTTTGTTCTACCCATTTCCTGAAAACCACAATCAGCAGGCACATTCCAATTCAGTCAATCACACAAGCATATTCCAGAAATTTATTCAAAGAGTCAAGTGCATTTGCAAGAAATTCAATTTAGTTTCAAGAAATTTGCCCAAGTGTGTGGTATGCATTGTTACTTTTTGTTCAATGAAATTGCAATTGATAAAGCATTAAGAGAAAACAACAATAGTAACAAGCATTTTATGTTTATAACACAATCCACATTTTATAACTCCAAGCATTTGACATTTTATCAATCCACATTGTATATAACATTTTATCAAACACTTGGTGTGCAACATCACTTGGTGCATCCATCAACTCAATTTATATTGCAAACTCCATTCCAAAATACAACACACAAACAATATACACATATAGCAATCAATGATTAAAGCAAAACATTCATGCATTCACCCAAATTCCCCACAACCCGTATGGTATCTACCTAGGGTTCCAAACATCAAAATGTTGAGATTTGTTCGGTAGAAATGAGTAATAACAGAGAAATCCTTACCTTGATGTGTGATTGGAAGGAGAAAGAAGGAATTTGAGGGAAGAAATTTAAGTTGGGAGCAAGAACTTGGTGCCCTAGGGGAGAGGAAGCTGTCGCGCGCAAGAGAATAGGGAGAAGTGGTTTGGAAAAAAATTCCTTAGGCTGTGCAGTGTTTAGTGCGCGTGCCTTTAAAAAATTCGCTCAGGCTAAATGGATTCGCCTGAGCGAATTTTTGGCAGTGAGTTACCCCCTTTTTTTGTTTTAAAATTCGCTTGGGCGAATTGTAATTCGCCTGAGCGAATTTTTGGCAGTGAAACCTCCCCTGTTTTCCTTGAAATTCGCTTGGGCGAATTGTAATTCGCCTGAGCGAATTTTTGGCAGTGAAACCTCCCCTGTTTTCCTTGAAATTCGCTTGGGCGAATTGTAATTCGCCTGAGCGAATTTGACAGAAATTTTTTTTTCCTTTGTCTGCATAATTCGCTCAGGCTAATGGATTTAGCTTGAGCGAATTTCTGAAATTTTTGCCTTCTAATTCCTTTTGACACTTTGCAATTTTTTTACCAATTTCAATCAATTAATCCTTGATCATTACACTCTTTTGGACTTTAATTCACACCCTAATTCATCCCTTATGTTGATTTTTATGATTGAACAAGGTTTCACACTTTTCTAACCAAAATTCACAATCAAACACTCAATTTTTCAAATTGAACAATTTTAAGTCAATTTTGAGCATCAACATGTCTCAATTTTGCACCAAAACTCTTTTTCATGCAAAACAAGTTCAACTAACTTCAAAACACTCAAATACACTTGTTTGGCCTAATTGAGACATTGAATTGTCAAAATTTGACTTAAAGCACATGACACACCACCTAGATAAAATCACAAAAACACACAAACATACATAAATACACACAACACACAAATATTCATAAAGACACACAGAATTGAATTTTGAATTGCAAAGCAAAATAAAACACTGGGTTGCCTCCCAGGAAGCGCTTGTTTAACGTCACATAGCTTGACGCCTGTTTTACTATAAGTCCTTCAAAAAGATCACTGTGGCAAGTTTGTCAACTTCACCACCAAGGTAGGGCTTCAACCTCTGCCCATTTACCACCCAACTTCTTTTTGATTCAGGATCCTCTAATTCAATTGCTCCATATGATCTAACTTCTTTCACTCGAAAGGGTCCTGACCACTTTGATTTGAGTTTACCAGGGAACAACCTCAACCTGGAATTGAACAATAACACTGATTGCCCTGGTTGGAATTCTCTCTTCAAAATCTTCTTGTCATGGTATTTCTTCTTCTCTCTTTATAGAGCTTTGATGACTCATACGCATTGAGCCTTAATTCTTCCAATTCTTGTAATTGAAGCTTTCTTTTCTCACCTGCTGCTTGTGGTTCAAAATTCAGAAATTTCAAGGCCCAGTATGCCTTATGTTCCAATTCCACAGGTAGATGACAGGATTTACCATACACCAGCTGAAATGGTGTTAAACCAGTGGGAGCTTTGTATGCAGTCCTGTAGGCCCAAAGTGCATCATCTAATTTCATTGACCAATCTTTTCTTGAAGATGCCACAGTTTTCTCCAGAATGCGTTTGATTTCTCTGTTTGACACCTCTGCTTGGCCATTGGTTTGTGGATGATATGGTGATGCAACTTTGTGTCTAACACCATAATGTTCCAAACATTTCTGAAGTTGAGCATTACAGAAATGTGAACCTCCATCACTGATTAGCACCCTTGGAGTACCAAACCTGCAGAAAATATTCTTCTTGAGGAATTTATCACAGTTTTGGCATCAGCTTTGGAAGATGCTATTGCCTCTACCCATTTTGACACATAATCAACTGCCACCAAAATATATTCATTGGAAAATGAAGATGGCAATGGTCCGACAAAATCAATACCCCAGCAATCAAAAACTTCAACTTCCAGAATAGTATTAAGAGGCATTTCATGTCTTTGTGAGATTCCACCTGTTCTTTGACAATTGTTGCATTGTTGAACAAAATTGTATGCATCCTTGAATACGGAAGGCCAATAAAAACCAGATTGGAGGACTTTTGCAGCTGTCCTCTCTCCATTAAAATGACCCCCATAAGGTGAACTATGGCAATGCCACAAGATACTCTTTGACTCTTCATTTGATACACACCTTCTGAGCAACTGATCTGATCCAATTTTGAACAGATATGGATCATCCCATACATATTGATGAGCCTCTCTCAAAAATTTCTTCCTTTGGTGCCAATTCAAATCTTCAGGCATGACACCGGCAGCTTTGAAGTTTGCCATGTCAGCAAACCATGGCCTTTCTTGTACCAGCATTAATTTTTCATCAGGAAATTCTTCCTGCACATCTGTCTGATCTTTGGTTACTTCTGTATTCACAAGTCTAGACAAATGATCCGCTACATAATTTTCACTTCCCTTCTTATCCTTGATTGTTAAATCAAATTCCTGCAACAATAAAATCCATCTGATCAGTCTTGGTTTGGAATCTGATTTAGTTAATAAGTATTTGATTGCAGCATGATCAGTATATATAGTAACAGAGGAACCAATCAAGTAAGATCTAAATTTTTCTAAAGCATACACTATGGCTAGTAATTCCTTTTCAGTTGTTGCATAGTTAATTTGTGCTTCATTTAGGACTTTGCTAGCATAGTGTATAGCATGAAAAATTTTACTCTTTCTCTGACCTAACACAGCTCCTATAGCATAATCACTCGCATCACACATCAATTCAAAATTTAAATTCCAATCAGGAGCAATTAACACAGGAGCTGAAATCAGTTTTTGTTTTAAAATCTCAAAAGCATGCAAGCATTCAGCATTAAATTTAAAAGGTGTATCCTTATTAAGCAGGTTGCTGAGTGGCTTGGCAATTTTTGAGAAGTCTTTGATGAATCTTCTATAAAACCCTGCATGGCCTAAAAAGCTTCTGATCCCTTTAACATTTGTTGGTGGTGGGAGTTTTTCAATAATCTCTACTTTAGCTTTATCAACCTCAATGCCTTTAACAGAGATTTTATGACCCAGTACCACTCCTTCAGTGACCATGAAGTGGCATTTCTCCCAATTTAGAACCAGATTTGTATCAACACACCGCTTCAGTACGGTATTCAAATTTTCCAGGCAATGATCAAAAGATTCACCAAATACAGAGAAGTCATCCATGAAAACTTCGATGCATTTTTCAATCAAGTCAGAAAATATTGCAAGCATACACCTCTGAAAAGTTGCTGGTGCGTTACACAATCCAAAAGGCATTTTCCTGTAAGCAAACACACCAAAAGGACAAGTAAAAGCAGTTTTTTCTTGATCTTCTGGATTCACTACTATCTGATTGTAACCTGAATAACCATCCAGAAAACAATAATAAGCTTGTCCAGCTAACCTTTCTAACATTTGATCCATAAAAGGAAGAGGAAAATGATCTTTTCTAGTTGCACAATTCAATTTTCTATAATCTATACACATTCTCCAACCTGTGACTGTCCTAGTAGGGATTAATTCATTTTTTTCATTATAAATAACAGTCATACCTCCCTTTTTAGGAACTACCTGGACCGGGCTGACCCAGGCACTGTCTGAGATTGGATAAATCATACCTGCATCAAGCAACTTCATTACCTCTTTCTTTACCACCTCCTTCATTGTTGGATTTAAACGCCTTTGAGGTTGTGCTACAGGCTTGAAATCTTGCTCCATATGAATGCTATGCATACAATAGGATGGACTAATTCCTTTGAGATCTGACAGAGTCCAACCTATTGCCCCTTCATTAGCCTTTAGCACTTGGATCAATTTCTTTTCTTCAGAAGCCGTCAGAGTGTTGCTTATCACCACTGGTTTATTACCTCCTTCTGCAAGAAAAACATATTTCAAATGAGGGGGTAATACCTTTAACTCCAGCTTTCTGACTTTCAGATTTATTTTCCTGTTGCAATTTTTCTGACTTTGATTCTTTTGGTGCAATCTCCTTGGTTGAATCCAGGTGTTTTAAGAATTCATCAATTTCTTTTTCTTCATTTTCATCAAACTCATTGCAAGCACCAATTAATGCTTTTTCTAGTGGACCTGCTTTTGACAATTGCTTTCTTGATGCTAGAAAAACTTCATCTAAAACATCCATTCTGAAACACTGTTGCTTATCTTTTGGATGTTGCATAGCTTCAAATACATTAAAGTTGACTTCATCATCCTGCACTCTGACCTTCAACTTTCCATCATCTACATCAATTATTACCTTAGCTGTCTTCATGAAAGGTCGTCCCAGTATAAGAGGAACCTCAACATCCTCCTCTATATCCATCACCACAAAATCTACTGGGAATACAAATTTTTCAACTTTAAACCAGTACAATCTTTCAGCAACACCATAAGGATATTTCATGGATCTGTCAGCTAACTGCAATGTCATCCTTGTAGGTCTCACCTCCAGATCTCCTATTCTCTTCAACATAGATAAAGGCATCAAATTAATACTAGCCTCCCAAATCCAGTAATGCCTTACCTACCGGCAGTGCTCCAATGGTAACAGGAATAGTGAAGCTCCCAGGATCCTTTTGACTTCTGTGGTAAAGATTTCTGAATAATAGCACTACATCCTGCTTCAAGCTCCACTGTTTCTTCAGAAAAACCTTCTTTTCTTTGTTAGAAGCTCTTTCATGAACTTTGCATAAGTTGGCATCTGCTCCATTGCTTCTACAAAAGGAATATTGATTTGCAGTCTTTTAAATATGTCCATGAATCTTGCAAACTGCCTCTCCTTATCTCTTGTTTGATGGATTCTGAGGGTAAGGTAGATTTTTCAACTGTGGAACATGCTTCTCACCCTTCTCCCTCTTTCTCTCTTCACTTTTATTTTCTCCATCTTTTTCTTTCCTTTTTTCAACTCTCTATTTACAACCTCTCCTTTATTTGTTCTTCATCTCCATTACTCTCATTTTCCTTTTCTTTTTCTTTTTCCTCCAATACCTCCTCCTCTACAGATAGGTTGTCACCAATACCTTTCCCTACAACTTTTCTCACTCTTGTAGTAATTGATTTGCAATGTTCTTTGGGATTAGTGTGAGTGTTGGCTGAAAATTGCCCTGATTGTTGCTCAGATAACTGCTTAGCCAACTGTCCAACCTGTGTCTCTAGATTTCTGATTGAAGCTTCAGTATTCTTCTGATTTGACATAGATGCCTGCATAAATTTTTCAAGTGTATCTTCCAATTTAGATGTTCTTCATGTACAGAAGAGTACTGTGGTTGTTGTTGTTGATAAGGAGGCTGTCTATTAGAGGGTCCAGCTTCTTGTCTCCATCCAAATTTTGGTTCTGATTATTCTCCACCCCTGCGAAAAACTGTTAGCATAATATTAGGATTGGTAGAGAAATTACTGGTCTTCCTTGATTAGCCATATAGTTAATTTGCTCTTCCTGTTGATTTTCTTGATAAGAACAGTGACCATTAGGATGGTCACCTCCACAGAAATCACAAACCAAGTTGGGTTGCACTTGACCAGAATTGGATTGCACAGCATGTAATTGCTGAGGAAGCTTTGACATCTGTTTAGTAAGTGCTTCAATCTGTGAGTCAATATTTTATTCTGTGCCAGAATTGCATCAGTAGTACTCAGATCAAGCATTCCTCTTCTTTGTGTTGCATTCTATCCACTTTGTGCCTGTTGATCAGCAGATGCTAGACCTTCAATAATTCTTATTGCCCGTTCTGGATCTACTGCTAACATAGTTCCTCCAGCTGCTGCATCCAGTATCAGTTTTATACCAGGTACGAGACCATTACAAATGTATTAAGCTGAGATATGTCTTCGAATCCATGGTTAGGACATTTCTTCAAAAGTGATTTAAACCTTTCCCATGCCTCAAAAAAGAGATTCATCTGGTCTCTGGCTGAACTGTGAAATGTCTGACTTAGCTTTGATGTAACGAGAGGGTGGGAAGAATCTCTTCAAAAAATTTTCCTCTACTACATTCCAGCTAGTCAAGCTCTGATTTGGATGAGATTTAAGCCACTCCTTTGCTTACCTGCCAATGAGAAGGGAAACAAACGTAAGTAAACACTTTCTAAGTCTTCCTCCTCAAAACCCATTGTTGCGATTAATTCATAAAAAGTGGACAAGTGAGTATATGGATCCTCATGATCAATTCCATGAAACTGATGGGCACTGATTAAACTCAGGAATGCAGGCTTCATTTTTATGGCTTTTGTTGCAGCTGGTACTACAATACTTGAAGACTGTCTGGGACCCTGTTGCAACACATAGTCTCCCAGAGTTCTCCTTGGTGGATTCCTTTCTTCTCTAGCCATATTTTCAATTTCTGGATTGATTGGAATAGGTGTGTTGAGAGTGTTGGAAGATTCACCTACTGCCTGTCCTTGTCTTTTCTTTCTGTTTTTACCTCTATTTTTCCGAGCTGTCTTCTCAATCTCAGGGTCAAATTCTAATTGATCTTCAGTTACCTGACCTCTTAATATCATAAATCACACAGCTCAACAAGGATTAGCACAGGATAAAAATGTAATTAAACTATCTATACTAAAGGTATTCACAATACTTAATGAACTAGCTAAAACTTTAAATTGACACCGATCTCCCCGGCAACGGCGCCAAAAACTTGTTGGTCCTCTAGGCAAGTATACCTATTAGTCAACTGTAGTAATATGAAAATGAATTCAGAGTGTCGATCCCACGAGGAGTCGGTAATTCAAAATTCTGCTAATTCAATAAGTAAATATATACAATAACAAGTGAGTTGATTCATGGTTGATATAAATATTTAAAACAAGATTCTAAAAAGTAAATTCTAAAAGAAAGTAAAACTTGATTGAAGATATCAGTGAGAAAAACTGGGATTGAATTTTGTCTATCTCCCTCGTCTATATTCTGGTTGTATATCAATATATATGATTCATAACTATCAATATAGATGCATACACAATAATCATTTATATTGATTCCTCATATATAAAATTCATAAGATTGATTTATTGAATATTGATTCCTCATATAATCAACAAATCATCCAGCATTAAGTTCAGGTATTAAAGCATTCAATATATCGAAATCTATTCCTAGTATAACGATATATCGACTATTTTTGTTCAATTCGAATTTTCAGAAATACTTTCCAGTTAGATCCAAAAATCTAAACATTGAAACTATTGATCAGATAGAATCAAAGAAATGAAATCAGAAGGAAAATAACAATATTGATAGAAACGAAATCACTATATAGAAATATAACCAGAATATATCCGAGTTTGAGTCGATTTACATTCAATCCCAAAGGAGGAAATTAGCCACTCATGATGGCTTTACAAATCATCAAGATGAAGAAGAAATTAGAAAGTTTCAAAAACTGACGAAAAACTGAATCAGAAATTGTTTTGTGCAGCTGCCTTACTTAAAATTCGCTTGAGCTAAAATTTTTAGCTCAAGCGAGTGGAATTCTTCATGGTGAAGGAAGGTTAATTCGCTCAAGCGAATTAAATTCGCCTGAGCGAATTAAGCTGCCAAAAGACCCCCTTTACTGGCCAAAATTCGCTTGAGCGAATTGAGGCTCGCTCAAGCAAATTACTCTTCAAAAATTTCCTCTTTTCTGGTCATTATTCGCTTGAGCGAATTGGGATTCGCTCAAGCGAATCTTGAACACTTAAATTCCTCTTTTCTTCTTTTCACTTCATTTCTTCTTTGCCTTGTTTCTTCCTCCTCAATTTTTCTGCAATTAAACATATAAGTAAGGATCAGAATGCCTCAATTGACTCAGTATTCGAATATTATCATTTAAACTCCACGGTTCTAGAAATTAGAAGGATTTGATTGAAATATAACCATATTTAGCCCATAAGTAACAATTTTTGATATTCAAATAATCAAATTTATGGCACTTATCAGTTATAATAAGGGAAAGTTGAAATATTTTTACTGATAAATTGTATTATATATATATATATATGTGATATATACTTAATATTTTAAATTTTAATTTTAAAAAGACATAATATATAAAAGTTGAACCGCAGACTCTCACGATTACACGTCAACTCTATTCTATTTTCTCATTTTGTCACCTCAGTATTTTGGTTGAGTTGTCATTGTGTGGACCAATCTCTTATTTTCTATATTGGTTTGTGAGTTGTAACCTTTGGTTGATTGAAATGAATGAATACTAGGAGTTATAACATATAAGTCACCATTATTCACATTATTTTCCATTTAATCTCCTTTATCAGTTACAATAAGGGAAAGTTGAAATATTTTTACTGACTATTTATATATATATATATGTGATATACTTAATATTTTAAATTTAAATTTAAAAAAGATATAATATATAAAAGTTGAACCGTTGACTCTCGCAATGACACGTCAACTCTATTCTATTTTCTCATTTTGTCACCTCAGCATTTCGGTTGAGTAGTCATTGTGAAAATCAATCTCTTAGGGCCTGTTTGGTTTACATTTTTATTTCCTGTTTCCATTTTCTGTTTCCTGTTTTTCTGAAATTTTACAAAGGAAAAACTGGAAATGCTGGAAACAAAAATTTGCTGTTTTCAGCATTTCCAGTTTTTCCTTTGTAAAATTTCAGAAAACAGGAAACAGAATGAAAACAGAAAACATTTTCTCAAACCAAACAGGCCCTTAGTTTCTCTTGGTTTGTGTATTGAAATGAATGAATACTAGGAGTTACAATATAAAAGTCACCATTATTTACATTATTTTTCATTTAATCTCCTTTATCAATTATAATAAAGGAAATGTTGAAGTATTTTTACTAATAAATTCTATTATATGTACTTAATATTTTAAATTAAAATTTAAAAATATTGTAAAATCATTTCTTCATCTGTGCGTTGCGCGGATATATATCTAGTTATTACTTATTTTAAAGCTACTTTTTAACAAAAAAAGCAACTTTTAATTTTGATGAGCTTTTTAAAAAATTTGTTTGGATCAGGTTTTACAATTAAGTTACTTATAAGTCATAATTAAGCTACGCAAACGGTCATTTACGCTATGTTTAAATTTTAGAGTTCAAGGCCAAAGGCATTTTCAATATTGGAACCGATAGAAAGAGTACAACTCAACTAAAGAGCAACTATAATGTATAGTCCAACACTACTAAATATACCGACAAATATAGTAAAATTCTAGCCTAGCATGACATACTCGACCAATAAAATCGCTACCCGTGAAAGCCCACATAACTCACAAAAGTCCGAATAATTATGGGGTTTTTTTAGTCAGGCCTACAAAAGCCATCTACTCACATTGGGTCAGTTAGCTCGTATTGACAGCTCTAAATACAAAATTTTTTTACATTATTTCTGATATAAAATGTTAAAAACCAAAAAAACAAAGTGTGTGTTTGATAAGACAAATACGCTAACTTATAACGTACTTAACTAACTTATAAACTCATTTGGTCAAGTCATTTATGTTTGATAAATGAGTTTAATTTAGTAGCTTATAACATTTTTTTTCAAACGTTACTTCAAATAGCATTTGAGCTTATGGTTTATTATTTTTACTCTTAATATTTTTAAAAGTCATTTTTATCCATCTTAGTTTTTTTTAAGTTCTCCTGAACCCTTTTTAAATTAAATGCACTCTAAAAAATTAAATAATTGAAATAAAAAAATATTGTCTTAGGCTATATTAATTGATGAGTGCTTAGAATTAGTAATTTTTGAGTATAATTTTAGCACTTTGAGATAATAATTGTTCTTAATTTGGCCCATAATTTCACTTGTATTGCTTGATTTTAGTTTTATGTAGTTTTTAAATTAAATTCTGAATTTGATGCTATTTTTAATGAGAAATGTACATGTTTTGTAGGAATTAAGACTTAGAGGGAAAGCTAAGAAGCAAATAGAGTCAAAAGAGGAGAAAAAGATAGCTTTGGCAGCAAGTTTGAGCGTTTGATCGCCCAAATGCGCGTTTAAACGCATACTGCATTGTCTGAAATGATCATTGGGAGTTCAAACCTCCATCAGGAGGTTTAAACGCGCGACCTTTTTTAGAAAAAGTGCTTTTCTGCTGAGTAATGATTATTGGGCGTTCCAACCTCCATTTGGAGGTTTGAACGCGCGTCCTTTTTGGAAGAAAGGTGAATCTGCGCGCGCGCCCACTTTTCTAGGGTGTAATGATTACTGGGCGTTTAAACCTCTAGGTAATGATTACTGGGCGTTCAAACCTCCATTCTGGAGGTTTTAAACGCCCAAATTCAGACAACTTGCCAAGGGAAATAAAAACGGCGAAATCGGAAAGGAAAAAGAGCTTTTGGATCTAGCACTTGCTTCTCTTCTCCAAGTTTCCTCTTTGGAGCTCCGCTAGGGTTTGCGCCTCCCCTCCATCTTTGGGTTGTAAGTGCTGCCATGAGTAGCTAAACTTTTATTTTGGAATTGAATGTAATCGATTCAAACTCGGATGTATTTTGGATTCATTTATCTATAGAAATTTCGTTTCTTTACAATATTGGCATTTTCGTTCTACTCTTAATAATGGATTCTATTAACTCAGTAGTAATCTTGATTTTGATTTCTTGAAGTAGCAGGAACGTATTTCGGAAATCCGATTTGGACGAAAATGCTCAATAGGTCGAAACGCTAGGAATAACTTTCGATATATCGATAGCTCTAAAACATCTTTTCTTCATGCTAGGCAACTTGTTAAACATTGGAGGAATCAGTGTTTAGGGGGTTGTTCTAAGAATTTCACATTGGAGGAATCGGTGTGAATGATTTTAGCTTGTGCCTTGATATTGTCTAGTTCGAATACTATAGGTTTTTGATTTCCAAAATACGGAAGAGTGCGATAGATGAAGTTCAATCCCAACTTTTCCCATTTGAACTTTCCTCAACTTTTACCTTGCATTTTATTACCTTTATGCATGTTTTCTTTAGCTGTTATAAAAATCAATCATGACCCAATCTACTCAATTTTGTATATATACTTAGTAAGCTAAACTTTGAATTTCGATTGAAATCGTTCCTCGTGGGTTCGACACTCTTACTTAAAAACTATTATACTATTGCGACATTGATACGCTTGCCAACACCGCAACATTAATCTACAAAATAAAATATTTGAAAAGATAGTATAATTAAAATAATTCCTTTTAAACAATTTAAAATTATAATTACCTAAAAAAATATTTTTATCTATTAAATAAAATTACAATATATATCCTTTTATATTATTTTATATTTATTAGCGATTTCAACAACTAATTTTACCAAACACTTTGAATTCAATAATTATTTTATTAGTTTTTACGTTTTAGCTAAATATTATTTTTTAGCTATCATCTAACTTCAGCTAATCTATTTTTGTCAAACATAACCAAAAAGAAAAATTATGCTATTTTTGTAATAAATAGTAAACCACACAACTTCTTAATATCGATCTCTTATTATATTGTTTATACCGTGAACAAAGAAGACAGACTCTTCATATATGCACAGTCACTACGTTACAAAGAAAAAAAGACTGTGATAAATAGTTAAAATCATTAATTGCATACCACGACAATTGTTCACACACAAACAATAATCAATGAAATTTACAGCAATGAAGTGTTTTGTTTGGGTGGATGTTTAAAAAATTAATTTTGTATCAACTTTATTTTATATATTTGATTTTAATTAAAAAGTGAATTTCAAAAGAAATTATCTATGTTTGGAAACTTTTATTTTAAAAGTAAGTTTATAATAAAAGTTAGTATAAAATTTTCCACTTTAACACAAAAATTACAATCTATGTTGTTGGTTCAAATATATGTCAATTTATAGACAAAAGAAATTTTGTTATATAAATTGATAAAGACTAATATATTAATTTACACTTAATTAACACCCCTTGCGGCCTTGCCCCACCCACCCCAAAATTTTAATATATTAATTTACACTTAATTAATACCCCTTGCGGCCTTGCCTCACCCACCCCATGTGTGTCATTCAACGTTTTTTTTTTTTTTTTTTAAAAGAATCTTGGTAGTAGTTTGAAAAATGTAGGTAATTAATGGACCCAAAAAAAGATGTATAGGTCCACGTTTATAGTTTTAGCAATGGCACATGTAAAGCCGAAAGACTTGTGTAAAAGAAGAACATTGAACTCGATAACTCTTGGCCTTTTCTTTCATTTTCTAGGCAACAAAAAGAGACAAACCAATTAAGGGATTTTGTGGGTTAAAAAATGAAGGACCAAATTGTCGTGTACGTACTAAGTTAGCATACTTGGAATGAAGAAATTGTGGTTTCAATGGAATCCATCTAACGAAATTCCTACATAACTTACTCTCACAGTACGTACAAGCTAGCTAGCTAGTTTTAATTTTGAATTGGTCATGGTATGAATATCGCACTACTAGAAAAATAAAAAATAGAGACGAAAAAATCTGTCTCTAAAATGCACATTTTTCGTCACTAACAGGGTTATAATAGATATTTTGAAATGAATACAATAGGAAATGAAATCACCTAAATATACATTCCCTCAATTCCTTTTTATAAGGCACCTTTTAAAATTTTTTGTGCACCTTTTAGAATTTTTGTGCTCCTTTTTATAAGTCACTTTACAATTTGAAGAAAACATTTATTATAATTTTCCTTATTTGCCCTTATTAACTTTAATGTCTTTCCAACTATCAAATGATAGTGGAGTTAGTTAATAATATTAAATAAGAGCAAAACTAGAAAGTTAAATTATTTTTTAAAACTCAAATAAAATAATTAACTAGCTTTAATTACTTTTATTAATTGATCTTTGTGATTCAATATAGTGTGCCTTATAAAAATGAACAGATGGAATATATTATATTTGTTTACATTTAAATGTATATAAATTAGATTTTCATTTTTTCGAAAAAAAATAAGAAATGCGGAACACATTTGGGGACACCTTGAATGAATTTAATTATATTTGATCATCTCACTCCATTAAAGTTTCAACGAAGACAATTTTCATTTTTCTTTGTTTTGTTGTGACCAATAATAAAAGTCAAAGCTAGATATTGTCACACGTTGGTGTTTATTTACCAAAAACTGTTTTCTCTCATGGTCAATTATATGTTCCTATATCTAGGGTGAAGTCTCGACAACGACTTAGGATTCTTATATGAGATTATATTTTTAAACGTTATAATTTGATGAAAAATATAGTGTAAAAAGAGATATTTCAAAAAATTTAAATGATATGATATGGTATATTTTACGTTTATAATTATTAATGTTTGAAATTTGTTGTTTCAAATAAATTTTCTATATTTTATTTTTTTTAATTCTTTTTATATAAACAAGTATAAATTTTAATATTAAAAAAATCGCTAATCATTATCATTTTCTAAAATTTACATATTTATATTAATTAAATTAAATATATTATAGTATTCAGTATAAACAATCTATTTGAATAACAATACCCATGCATCACATAGGTCGGACACTTAGTTCTCAGCAATCGAGATGCATTAGCAGTGTCATACATGTCTTTTTGGACTTCTCTTGTCCTGAAACCTCAGGGTAATTATACGATGGATAAAGAAAACTCTGAGGGCTAGTTTGATGCACAAGATAAAAGACAGAATATGATAAGACACATTATTAAGGACCACCTTATCTTTTTTTTCTTTATCTATATCTTTTCCAACACTCATCGATCGCATACTCTAAGATGTAAGATGTCAACATATACTTTTTCCTTTTCATAATCCTCTTTTTTTCATATATATTTTCCATGGTTATGAAAATCGGACCGAATCAGTCGGTCAAATCAGAAAATCGGTCATGTGTCCGGTTCAAATAAACCATTGAACCGCTTAGGAAAAAAAATCGGTCAATAACCGGTGTCATAAAAACTAGTTGAACCGGTTTTTAAAAAAAATCATTTTTTTAATTTTTTAATTTATTTTTTATTTAATCTAAAATATTTTTAAGATAAATAAAAACATATATTTAAGAATTACACATCGATATATATTATTTTACCAATCATTATTAATTTTTTTCTTATAAAACTTATATTAAAGTTATTTATACTAATTTAAAAATTTATATATCGTAATTTCTTATATTTTTATATTATTTTATTAATAAAAATATTATATAATATTAAAAATATATTTAATTTATACCGGTTCAACCACGGTTCAACCATTGAACCGTGAATCAATGATTTCATCGGTTTTTTAAAATATCTTTTAACCTTATTTATTCCTCATCATTTTCTTTTATATTCTTTTCATCAACATCTCTCCTATTTTCATCTCTTACAGCCCAAAGAGAGTGTGAGGGATGTCATACATATATTGCTTTTCGGGGAAAGTATACAATTCAACTAATCTATTCGACAATTGTCCCAAAAAAAATCTATTCGACTAAAACAACAAAAAAAAAGGTTTACTTTGACTCAACTATAATGCATGGTCCAACCAATGTTTTTAATATCAGAGTGGTAATTAAATCGGTAATGTTTTTAATATCAGAGTGGTAATTAAATCGGTGAAGGTATTGGTTCACGGTTTAGTGGTTAAACTATGGTCGAATCGGTAATAATTAAATATATTTTTTAATATTATATAATTTTTTAAGTAATAAAATAAGATAAAATCATAAGAAATCAAGATATATAAAATTATAAATTAATGTAAAAGACTTTATTATATGTATTATATGATAAAAAAATTCATAATAATTGACTAAATAATAAATATTTATGTGTAATCCTTAAAAAATTATTTTAATTTATCTTAAAAATATTGTAGATTAAATAAAAAATAAAAAAATTGATTTTTTTAAATTGGTTGGTTCGACCGGTTTTTTGGCACCGGTTCTTGACCGGTTCCCACCGATTATGAAACCAACCGATTTTCAGGGTTGTATGGACCGGACATCAGGCCGATTTTCGGCCAGACTGATTGAACTGACCGGTCTGGTCCGATTTTGATAACCATGAGTCCAACTCAGGTTTCATTCCTTTTAGCCTTTTGAAGTCTATTAAATATAACGACAAATAATAAAATTCCTGCCTAGCATGGCATTTTTAATCTTGGACATTTCATTAAGGGAAAATAGTATATAAACACCCTTAACTTTTATCTTTTAGCAAATAGGCACCATAAACTTATATTTTGTCTTAATTAATCCTTAAACTTTCATCGTTATTGCAATATGTCATTTCATTAACATGAAGTTAAAAAATTAACAAATATAATCTCAACCCTTCAAAATTGTGTTTAAAATATTAAAATTATATAAAATAAAGTTTCAAAAATAAAAAAAAGTAGGAAAAAAACTCTAAATTAAAAGAACACATGATCATATTTCGTTTTTAAAATTTCAAATATGTTTAAAATTTGACATAATTCAAGAATAAAAAATGTAAATTTTACTCTTTTATGTCTTTTTAATATTTGAAACAAAAAATCTCGAAAGATTGAAATTGGTTATGATAATTATTTAACTTGACATTAATGAATGAACCTATTGTAATAATGATAAGAGTTTAAAAGTTAATTGAGAAAAATTAAAAGTTTATGGTGCCTATTTTCAAAAGGGCAAAATTTTAAGATGGTTTTATACTCTTTTCCATTTCATTGATTAAGAGATATAGAAATGTCATTCAAATGTTCATACTTAATTATGAGTATCCCTCCTCCCAACTTAACCATTGTTTACGCAGTATTTTACTATATTGGCACTGTTCAGTAAGCTAGCATTAAATTGTAAAGTCGTGAGGTCTACAAATGCTGATATCTTTAAATAATAATGTTAAATTAATCATTGAATGGAGTGCCTAACTAATGATGTACAGAAAGTAAGAAACCAAAATACTGTTGTCTTTTTTGGTTGGAGTAACTAGTACTGAATGTTGAATAACAAGAAAAGTTGACTTGGTTGCAAGGTATGCTACCGTGAAATGCGACTTTAGCGGTATAAATCAATCATTATATATGGCACTCATCATCATTTGGTCCCCCTAAGCAAAGCATACCATTAATGATGCCAATGTTTCTTCATTTTCTTTTCGTATTGCTTGGAGTCCTTACTGTTGTGGTTCTGGTGCAAGCTCAGGATCAATCAGGTTTGATAGATAGATAGATATATCATCAAAATATGAAATATATAGTTGCTCAAACTTAATTAGGTACTAAAAAACAATATATATACCTCAACTTTTCTGTGTTTCTATCTCACACAGATTCATTAGCATAGATTGTGGGCTACCTGAAAAATCGAGCTATACAGAGAAGAACACAAGCATCAATTACATTTCAGATGCTAAATTCATAGATGCTGGTGTAAGCAAGAGTATATCACCAGAAGAGAAGATTCATCATCAACAACAATTAGCTCATGTGAGGAGCTTTCCTAGTGGAGTGAGAAACTGTTACAGAATAAATGTAACCAGTGGCACAAAATATTTAATCCGAGCTTCTTTCTATTATGGAAACTATGATGGTCACCTTCATCTTGGAGATAATTTTTGGGAAACAGTGAAGTTCCTTAATGCATCACTCAGCAGAATCAGTGAGATCATATACACCCCATCACTAGACCATATACATCTGTGTCTGGTCAACACTGGCACAGGGACACCATTCATTTCAGCTATAGAATTGAGGATTTTGAACAATGGTACTTATGACACTCACTCAACTGATGAAACATTGGCAATCTTTGGCCGATATAATTTTGGCACCAACCACAACAAAGTATACAGGTAAGAGAGTCCATTTTATTTAGTTAGATTAATTAGCTCATTTGTGTGTCAACTTCATTTACTATGAATATACATCAAAGTTAAACATTGATGAAAAGAAAAAAAAAAGTGAAATGCAGGTACAAAGATGATGTTTATGACCGCCTCTGGGGGATTGATCCATTCAAGTTTTGGAAACCATTAAATACCTCATTAGGCCCTGATGATCTTGGTCAGAATAAATATAAACCACCAGCAGTTGTCATGAGCACGGCTGCTACACCAATAAATGCCAGTGCTCCTCTCGAGTTCTCTTGGGATTCGGATAATGTAAACGAAAAGTACTACATCTACATGCACTTTAATGAGGTTGAAAAGCTCACAACAAATGAATCAAGAGCATTTGATATCTACATGAATGACAAGCATTGGTATGGACCTCTGGTACCTTTATACCAAATAACAACTACCGTACTTAGTACATCAGCTTTGACCGGAGCCACAAGCTATACAATTTCACTTTCTAAGACAGAGAATTCCACCCTTCCACCCATCATCAATGCCGTTGAGATTTATACAGTAAAAGATTTCTCACAATCAGAAACTCAACAAGATGATGGTACACGCTCTTTATCTCAACATATGTCTGTTAGTATCATTTGTGATTTAAACTATGTAAATATTGGCTTGAATTTTGTTTGAACTTTTTTTTAATATCAAATACTAGTTGATGCTATCACAAACATCAAGAAAGCCTATGGAGTGGCTAGAAATTGGCAAGGAGATCCATGTGCCCCTGTAGCATACATGTGGGAAGGCCTAAACTGCAGTTTTGATAGCAATAACCCCCCAAGAATTACATCTTTGTAAGTTTATGATTCATAAAATAAACAATGAACATATTCAAGAACTTCAATCAACTGATAGTATATTTGGAAATGCAACTAGGAACTTGTCTTCAAGTGGACTGACCGGGCAAATAGCATCTTCCATCTCCAAGCTCACTATGTTACAGTACTTGTGAGTACCTAATCTCATTTGGTTATTAAATGATGGAGGAAAAGCTATTCAATTTGTATTTTTTCCCCTCCTCTTGGTGATTCAGAATTGTAATACTGCATTAAATTGCTTCTTTCAGGGATTTATCTAACAATAGCTTAACCGGTCCAATACCTGATTTCCTGACACAACTTCAGTCACTAAAAGTCTTGTAAGCTAATCCCATATATGTGCATCAAAGCTGTTTCCTTGGTTATGAAAGAGAAAAAGGTGTCATATTTGTCTTGTTTTAGCAGAAACTTGGGGAAGAACAACCTCACAGGTTTAGTTCCTAGTGGACTCATTGACAGATCAAAACAAGGTTCACTATCATTGAGGTATGTATGCCTTATACTATAGCTCAAAAGCTATGGATCAGAAGATAATTCCTTTACATGATTGCATCATAACTAATTCTTTATTATAAAATTATATATAATGACTATTGTCAATCATAGTTTTTGACTTTATTCTCATATGAATGATGCAGCATAGAGCAAAATCCAAATCTATGTGAATCTACTTCATGCAACCAACAGACAGATGATCATAAGAAGAAGAAGAAAAATATAGCTATCCCCATAGTAGCATCAGTTGCTGGGATTTTGGTGCTTCTAGTAATCGTAGTAGCAGCTATAATTTGTGGCCTTAAAAAAAGAAAACCACGAGGTAAAGTTTTTCTACTAATCACACACGTTCGGATTTCTTATAATCTTTAAACAATAACTAAAATCCTTTTCCATGAAATTAGCAACTGTGAACAGTCAAGTGGAGCCTAATACTCCGAATGAGTCACAACTGGAATCCAAGCAAAGACAATATACATTCAATGATCTTACTATTATCACCAACAACTTTGATAGGATTCTTGGTAGAGGTGGATTTGGAACAGTTTATCATGGCCTTATTGACGACACCCAAGTAGCTGTCAAGATTCTTTCTCAATCAGCAGTTCGAGGATATCAACAATTTTTAGCAGAGGCAAGTGGCCACCACCTGCATAAAATTTTCTGTCCAAGTACAACCAAAATTGTTCTTATAATGACATAAAAGTGGCCTTTGAAATTACAGGTTAAACTTCTGATGAGAGTTCATCACAAAAATCTGACTTCTCTTATTGGTTATTGCAATGAAGACAACAATATAGGGCTCATCTATGAATATATGGCAAATGGAAACCTGGATGAACATCTTTCGGGTATGTATATTCATTGTTCACAACCTTATTATTGTTTTTCAATGAAATTCAATCTTTGATTTGATTTGATTTGATTATATAGGAAAATATAGCAGGGCAAAGCTCTTCACTTGGGAAGATAGACTCCGAATAGCAATAGATGCAGCCCAAGGTTAGCAAGGAGACTAAATATCCAAATTTCCCATTTAATCTCTTGATTCTTTCCATCAATTTATATTAAGAATTTAATGTCAGGACTGGAATATCTGCATAATGGTTGTAAGTCACCTATAATCCACAAAGATGTGAAAACTACAAATATTTTATTAAATGAAAACTTCCAAGCAAAACTGGCTGATTTTGGCCTATCCAAAACCTTTCCCACTGATGGAGGCACACATCTGTCCACTGTTGTTGCTGGAACTCCTGGTTACCTTGATCCTGAGTAAGTTCTTCATTTATAACATAAGGTTATGCATCACTTTGTGTAGAAGAACAATCCACACATTATTGAGATATTCTCATGAAAAAAAATTGATGAGAAAATAAACTAAGTTGTATGCATGATCTGGCTTGCAGGTACAAGATATCAAGTAGGTTGACAGAGAAAAGTGATGTTTACAGCTTTGGAGTTGTTCTTTTGGAGATAATCACAAGTCAACCAGCTATTTCAAAAACGCATGAGAAGATTCACATAAGTCAGTGGGTTAGCTCTATGCTTTCTAATGGAGATATTAAAAATATTGTTGACTCAAGATTACATGAAGACTTTGAGACTAGCTCTGTTTGGAGAGCTGTTGAAATAGGAATGGCTCCTGTGTCCAACAATCCTGCCAGAAGGCCAAGATGTTGTGAACGAGTTAAAAGGAGTGTTTGGCTACAGAGTTAGCTAGAAAAGGGTCGGGTCGTGACACTGAAAACAATGATTCAATTGAGTTGGTATCCTTAAATCTTACAACTGAACTCGGTCCCCTAGCCAGGTAATAATAATTCCTTTCTGGTGTTGGAAATAATAGTTCTGTAAGTTGTGGTGTGTTTCAGTATCCGTTTGGATAATAATTCTGTCACAGCCAAAAATTGGGGTGTGATAGAGGTAAAGAGGAGAGAGATTGAAAAAAAAAAAAAAACAGAGAGAAAGGAAGAAAAAGGGTTGTGGAGGGAGATGTAAAAGTGGAGGGTGAAAAAATAGAATTGTATCTATTTTATTTACCTGAATTTGAATTCATTATAGTCTTCATAGTCTTCCATGTTCGGTAAATATGTAAGTGATCATAAATAAATTAGTAAATATGTGAATCTTTCTCTTTAGCATCATATTTGATTTTTCTTTTTCTAATTTTAATATATATTCACTATAATTATCATATGAGGAGAAAAATTACTAAATTTGATATATAACCTCTTTAGACACCCCAAGTGCTTGGAATAACTCACATATTAAGAAGACACAATGATCATGTGGTCTTAAAAGGGTTTTATTTTTATAGTAAAAAAGTGCAATCCTTAGCTATCAAAGATATTTAGTTATACCAAACAGTGGTTGTTCACCGTGGAAGTGGATTGTGACCCATGCGAACTTTACCTATAAGGTCTTGGGTTTGAATAATGTAATCGTCACTTTTGGAAAGGTTAAACCCACAACTATGTCTGTGGGGATTCTCAGTCAGAGACAAAAAAAAAACTAGTCATGACCAAAAAAGGTTCATTTAGGACACCATAAAATTGGTTAAGGTAAATTTTTATTTCAATTGATTCAATCTTGTGAATATTATCTTAATAATAATGTATCTTAAATTTAGATGATTTATACTATGTAGTGAGGTTTTTCTTAATAGGCGGTGTTCTTTATGTTTTAGAGAATTTTTAAAATTTGCAATTAGATCCTTCAAATCTAAGAAAATTAAGCCATATGATTCAAATGTATAGTTTATAGGCCGGACATATACAGACATGTAATGTCCTGTAGCACAGTAGCAGTTGATTCAGTGAAGGGACATAGTGAGAAACGGCTTACGGCGATGATCATGGTGGAACGACGTTCTCCATTTGTGTTGTTGAAAGCTTCTACTCACCAGAGGACTAGAAGAAGGATATAAATAATAAATAATAATAATAAAAAAAAAAACAGAGAACAAAGACACACCCACACCCGCGAAGAATTACAGAGTTCACCGAAACCATACTTCTCTATCAGCACCTTATTAAGAGGCTAGAAACGCAACCGGCGAATGTTCCTCAAATCACCATATCTATTGAAAAAGTCCCTGGAATAGCGACCACCAAGTACAATCTGAAAAAAAAAAAAATAATTGTTCAATTTTTGCAAATGGGAAAAAATACTATTCAATTCAAAATGGATTGCAGAGTAAACTGCCATCTTATTTCTTTTCCTAGAGAGAAATTATGCTTATCAAACCATACAATATATAATAAAAAAAATAAAGAGAAAAAAAAGGGAGAAAAGAGAAAAATACGACATGTCATAGATAATAAGACGAAGAGATATATAAAAAAAATATATAAATTATTGTACGTTTTTATTTTGAATTTGTTATTTTGTTAAAAGCATAAGAAAACATGGAGAGAGGAAAAGTAGTAGATACATAAGAAAGCATGAGTTGTCAAATTAAAACACATGTGACAGAGTGACAAGAGGAACCTTTTTCTTTCGTTCTTATACCCTCTCTTGCCATCAGCAAAATATCAATTTTAATTTCTTTCCCTATGAGTATCCATCCAAAAAAAAAAAAAATTGCTCCCTTGTAGTTCACCGTTCACGGGCACGTACGGTTGGTGGGTCCATTCTGAAATCTTATAAAATTATTTAAATGGTAAGAGTCGTTTAAAAAATGAAAATAGATGAGGTGAATAAGTAGGATTCACAAAAATAATATTAAATAATGATTTAAGCAATTATGTAAACATCTTCCATTGGAAATGGTCTTAGTGTGTCAGATCTATTTATTTAAACGGTTTAGATTTGGTGTAAATATTTACACTTGGTGTCAACGAATCTCTTTTCAATAAGTAGTGATGATAATGAGTATGGTCTGGGTAGGGTACTATAGTACATGTCTTCATACCCGCGTTTTAAAAAAATATCCGTACCCGGACCTATACTTATGTGGGTAATGATTCTAATATTTATACTCACTACCCGCACTTTTATTAACTATAAAAAATAAATTAATTAAAAAGCATCTCTAACACAAATGAAAAATAATTCATAGATCATTTATGTTTAACTATAAAACAATTCTGGTACGTGAAAGTCGATTAGAGACGAGAATAGTGGGAGGGGAAATAGAAATTAATTCAAGTTTTGCTATTTTATTGATTAAGGATACAAAATTATAATATTTCCAAAATTATATCATTTTAAATTATTAAATTAGTAATATATTAATGCTTTTTATGACTATAATATATATTAATATTAATTAATTTTTTTGTAAAAATAATTAATTAATAATATAAACATATATATAAATTAAATAATCACATGTATATAAAATTAAATTAATTATATATTTATATATTATATAAGTGCGGATATGAGTATGATAGGGTACCATATAATCCATATCTGCACTCATATCCATTAAAAAATGTGGGTAATTGCTCGGACCTGGACCCGGACCCAAACTCATTTTGTGGGTAATTACTTTATCTATTACGGGTAATTTTTGTGGGTATCCACTGAGTTTGGGTCCAATTTTCATCCCTACTTATCACTAATAAGCTTCATGGATATAAAGATTCACCTTGTGTAATAATTTACATTGATATATATATATACACACACATTTTTATGTAAAATTAGATGTAAAAAATATATTAAGTATTTTTAAAATATTAATTTCTATCAATAAAATCATATTTTGTTTTAACGTAGTCATTCTTTTTATTAACTGATTTTTTAAAATATTTTTACAACTAAATAATAAGTAAAACTTTATAATCATCACAAATCTTTATATATATAAAAGTAAAGTAGTGAAAGTGGCCAATGAAATCTAAAGTTAGGGCACAATAGTAAATTCCTTTAAGCAAAACTTCTAAAAATAGAAAGTATCTTGACATTTCAAATGATTAATATTATACATCACCATTAATTAACTATAGTAATTATATTAAAGTAAATATTACTATATAAATAAAAAAATTATGATAATAAAAAATATAAAAAATGATAATTTAAAGCATATCTAATAATTAAAAAAAAAACCATTAATTAACTATAGTAATTATATTAAAGTAAATATCACTATAAAAATAAAAAATTATGATAATAAGAAATATAAATAATGATAATTTAAAGCATATATAATAATTTTTAAAAAATAAAAAAAATAATAAGAAATTTAAAACATTCTCAAACACTTAAAAAAACTAATTTATAATTATGTTGGTAAAAATTATAGTAATTATTCAGTTATAGTTATTTTTATATAAAAATAAATATTATTTAAAACCCAACAGTGGAGCCAATTTGTGGGGCACGGTGGAGTTCCCCAATGCATCACTCAACACATTTAGTGAAATAATTCACACTCCATCACAAATCTAAACTATTACACTCCATCTCGTTTTCTTTACTTCTCTCACCATTTTTTTCCCTATTTGGGATTTTGAATTTGAAAGTGTTTAAAGAAAGAGAAGAGAACTTTTTTTCACTCAGGAATTTTGCAACCCTCCAGAAAGAAGCAACGAAGGGGTGAGGGAAAGATAGAACCGAGAGAAAACGAGATTGTGTGGAAAACGCGATTGATAGGTTGCATTCTTTCTCATCGGTTTCTTATAATTGATGGGTTGCATTCGAGATAGAATCGTTCATTCTTCCTCTATCAGCGATGCCTACAGGTTGAAGACGCGATTGGGGGTGGGTCGCAGTGGTCCCGCAAGAAGGCAGGCCGATGTTGCGTGCGAAAGAGGCTTGACTGACGACGGCCGGGACGACAACGCTCGCAACGGACAGGGTTACAGGGAGGTGGTGAGTACACTATGGGTAAGTGGTTCGATTCGTGCTGGAACCGGATATCAGATGCGTCAGTGGTTGCAGATCTAGTGGTCAGGAGTCACTGTCAGAAGTGGCAGACAGTGAGGGGAGACAGTGGCTGGGCTGTTAGATGGTGGTGGTTTGGTTCGGAGGGGGTTCTTTCTCTTTTTCTGGGTATTTGAATTTTTTCAATTTCTCTGGTTCTTTCTCTTCCTATTCTGTTTTGGCATTTTCTAATTTTTCAGATTTATTGTGGTTGGTTTGGGATTGATTGTAGGGACAAAGGGTAAGGTGATGGTTTGAGATGGTCAGGGACATGTCACTGGTTTGAGATGGTCAAGGTTCTTGCTTGGTGAAGCATTCCCCATTTTGGTTTACATGTCACTTGTGCCAATTATTGGTGGTTGTGCACTAGCTGCTGTGATAGAGCTCAATTTCAATATGATTGGTAGGAGGACTATTTACTTGAAAACTAAGTTGACATTTTCTCATCCAGCATACAGTTTTGATAGGATGTAGAATTTACTATTCATGTATCAATATTTTTGGTAGTTCAATGCTCTAAATAGACCACTTCATGATTCAGGCTTTATGGGAGCTATGATATCAAATTTGGCATTTGTCTTCCGGAATATATTCTCAAAGAAAGGGATGAAGGGGATTTCAGTTAGTGGAATGAACTACTATGTTTGTCTTTCCATATTGTCTCTATTAATTCTCACACCTTTTGCCATTGCTGTGGAGGGTCCCGAGGTGGGGGCTGCAGGATGGCAAACAACTGTGTCTCAGATTGGCCCCAATTTTGTATAGTAAGCACAACACAGTCTGCAAATCTCAGCCTATTGCTTTTTTTTTCCTATCCTTTTTACCTCTTCATATAATCATGTTGGTGATGTTGTATTTTTGCTTGTATAATTGCAATTATATATGGATGGTCATTATTTTTGCTAACAAGCTGACTTAATTTGAATATGGTAGAAGTTCTATGATCCTTAGGTTAACTTTTCCAAGCATGAGAAAGAGATAGGTTAAATATTTTCAAGTAGGTATAATCTAGCATTGTTTAATTGTGGATATATGGACTCTGGGGGTGACAGATTGTCTTACCAGTGGTTATGTATTTCTGTTGTAAATTTTCTATCTGCTCTAAATTAATCCTAACTTCCCCAATAACTTATTTCTTTATCAAATGTTTAACTAACAGATTTCTAGGTTTTGATGTTTGTAGGTGGGTGGCTGCCCAGAGTGTCTTCTTCCACTTGTATGATCAAGTCTCTTACATGTCCCTTGATCATATTTCTCCCTTAACATTTAGCATAGGGAACACAATGAAGAGAATTTCTGTAATTGTTTCTTTCATCCTTATCTTTCACACGCCAGTTCAACCCATCAATGCTGGGCATATTAATAGTATGACTTAGCTAACATCATTTTTATGATTTATTTGGTTTTCTTGTGCATTCAATTGTACTACATATTGATGTTATGTGAACACATCATAAAGCTCAGAGCTTAAAATTAGGCAGGAGCAGTAGATCTATATTATGAGAGAGTAGTGAGGTAAGCACTTTTTTTTTGTTTTTTGTTTTTAATTTTTCTGCCTTATAACGATTTCAGTCTATCATGTGTCTAATGGTTGTATGTGTATTGCTTGCATATTTCTAGAGGTTGTGTTTAGTGGAGTACATTTTAGCATGCTGATGAGTATTTTGATTATCTGGGTTGCATTTTGCTATTGTTTAACAATCAATTTGTTTAGCTATTGTTGCTACTGGACTTTACTGCTATTGTACAAGTTTTCTAATATGGAAATAGCTATGGTTTTGCTTTTCAAGTGAACTTCCTTTCCTCTTGTTGATAGTTTGTGACTTTGTTGGTCTTATTTGGCTCTGTTGGTCTTATTTGGCTTGCATGGTTTTTTATTACTTCATCATTAACTTCTCAAGCTTTACGGAAGGCTTGGTGGCTATTTGACGATGATCTTTTATATGGATATTTTATTATTGGTCTTTATTGATCTGTGTTTAAAACCCCGGACCAAGGTTCTTCTTAAAAATTGCTTTTCACCCCGGACTAAGGTTCTCATCTCATTTCTGTATAGCACAAGCACGATTGAAAGGAATTCTAATATTACTTTTCATTATCATATTTCTTAAATAAATTGCAATGTCCAAGAACATGATAGATATTAATATACTTTTTACTATTGACATAATTTATACAAGTGTAATTGAACAATAATATCATGCAGATTTTTTGAAATATAATAACTATTGGTTAAAAAATAATTCAAAGTATTAAGAATTTATATTTATTGAATAAAAATAGTTAAAATATATATAGTTTCCTAATAGGCCCATATGCACTAAAATATCTTCCAATTACAAATTAGTTTCACACATTATTAAAAATTTGAGTGTGTTAAATAGAATATTTTCAGTGCTTTGCATATTTTAAATGAATAATTTAAAATTTGTAATTTCTTAATCAATAATCTTCCTTTTCTAACTAAACTCTTGATTTTATACTTATCGGTGAATTATGTGTCATTCGCACGAGTACATCTTCATTAATCATATCATAATTAATAATATTTATTACAGTTTAGAACTGAATAGTACAATTTCCACTAACCGACGTATTGGGTGAACTTCGAGGGAAAGGACAATTTGGAGATGATTAACATCGTTGCTAACTATGAGAGGATATTGATTTTTGATAAGGATTGGCTCTCTCAGCATCTTTTATATTGCCTACATGAGATGAATTCTATAAAGATTTTATTGATTTACTTTGAAATTTAAGTATTTATCATAACTAATATTTTGTCCTGTGCGAAACACAAGCAACATTAACCGTACCATCAATTTCCCCGTGCGAAGCACGCGAAACTAAAGTTTATATTTCAAGGATGAATTTAATACCCTAAGATGGAATGAATCCGTTGCGATTTCAAAGACGACAATTCCCCCTTTGTGTATCATTAGCTATGATAATAAGCAAGAGTCAAGACCAACGAGGGTTGGTTCAAGTGATACATGCTTGATTCTCCTTAAGCAAGGTCTCGGGTTCGAATCTTGTGGATGGAAAAAATCCCCGTTGGGAGAGCTAGCGCCACCATGATGTGGATGTTCCCAGCTCGAACAGGATTGCCTCTCGTGGAGGATACATGTGGTTAAACCAAAAAATTAAACAAGAGTCAAGGACAGACATAATCGCATGTTGGTGTGTTTCTTCCACAACCTGTATTCTCACATGGACAATTATATGTTGTAGTATCTCGTGTGAAGTTTAAAAGTAGACTAAAGATATTGATATATGATGACAGTAGTGGGGATGGTAGATGTACAAAAAATATAATCTTTAAGAAGGTTTTCCAAAAAATTTAATAAACTAAATCTTAAGTATGGAGTGGTTATGTCTAGCACATTCACAATCCAATTAAAATAATCCTACACCCCGTGCAATGCACGGACTCAGACACTAGTTATATACATTTGTGTATGGTTAACACAGGCAAAGGGACTCCATTCATTTCAGCTATAGAATTGAGGACTTTGAACAATTATGCTTATCACACTAACTCATCAATATCACTGTCATGCCTCGGAAGATATGACTTAGGCTCCATCACCAACTCAATATACAGGTGACAGTCCATTGTATTGAGTCAAATTAACTCATTTACATTGTGTGCTAACTTCATTTACTATAAATATATACATCAAAGTCTAACACTGATAAAAAGAAAATTGGGGTATACTGTATACAGGTACAAGGATGATGTTTATGACCGCATTTGGATGCCTCATGCATTCAAAGGGGGGACACAATTAAACACCTCATTTAGCCCTGACGATTTAGTTCAGAATGATTATAAACCACCAGCAGTTGTCATGAGTACTGCCCTTACACCAGTAAATGCCAATGTTACTTTTGAGTTCTCTTGGGATCAGGGTAATGTAAATGATGAACTTTACATCTACATGCACTTTAATGAGGTTGAAAAGCTTGCAGCAAATGAAAGTAGAGAATTCAATGTCTTTATAAATTGCAATCTTTTGTATGGACCTTTCACACCTGGATACCAGAGGATAAATACCATATATAGCCGATCAGCTTTGACTGGATTCACAAGCTATGTATTTTTGCTTTTACCAACAGTGGCTTCTACCCTTCCACCTATTCTCAATGCCTTAGAGATTTATATGGTAAAAAATTTCTCACAATCAGAAACTCAACAAGATGACGGTAGGCTATATATTTATCTGAACATATGCTTTTTAATGCTATTAATTAAACTATGTCAAATTGACCTGAAATTCATTTGAACTTTTTTTTTTCCTGAATATCAAATACTAGTTAATGCTATCACAAACATCAAGAAAGCTTATGGGGTGGCTAGAAATTGGCAAGGAGATCCATGTGCCCCTGTTACATACATGTGGGAAGGCCTAAACTGTAGTTTTGATGGTGATAACCCCCCAAGAATTACACACTTGTAAGTTTATGATTGATAAAATAAACCATGCACAAATTCAAGAACTCCAACCATCAACTGATAGTATATTTTGAAATGCAACCAGAGATTTGTCTTCAAGTGGACTGACCGGGCAAATAGCATCTTCCATCTCCAAGCTCACTATGTTACAGTACTTGTGAGTACCTAATCTCATTTAGTTAATAAATGATGGAGGAAAATCTGTTCAATTTGTATCCCCCCCCCCCCCCTCTCTTGGTGATTCAGAATTGTAATACTGCATTAAATTGCTTCTTTCAGGGATTTATCAAACAACAACTTAATTGGTCCAATACCTGATTTTCTGACACAAATGCAGTCACTAAAAGTCTTGTAAGCTAATCCCATATCTGTGCATCAAAGTTATTTCCTTGGTTATGAAAAAGAAAAAAGTGTCATGTTTGTCTTGTTTTAGCAGAAACTTGGGGAAGAACAACCTTACAGGTTTAGTTCCTAGTGGACTAATTGACAGATCAAAAAAAGGTTCATTATCATTGAGGTATGTGTGCCTTATACTCAAAAGCTATGGACCAGAAGGTGGTTCCTTTACATGATTGCATCTTAATTATAAAATTATATTGCATTTTTCTTCACTATTTATTTTCATTCCAAAATAATGAATGATGCAGCATAGAGCAAAATCCAAATCTATGTGAACCTGCTTCATGCAACCAACAGACAGATGATCAAAAGAAGAAAAAGAAGAAGAATATAGTTATTCCCGTGGTAGCATCAGTTGCTGGGATTTTGGTGCTCCTTGTAATCATAGCAGCAGCTATCATCTGCGGCTTTAAAAAAAGAAAATCACGAGGTACGAACGACTATTGCGGACTCCTATTTACAATCTTCTTTGGTTAATCGCACATATTTGATCTCATTATAATCTATAAATGGCTAAAATCTTTTTTGCATAAAATTAGCAACTGTGAACAGTCAAGTTGAGCCTAATACTCCAAATGTGTCACAATTGGAATCCAAGCAAAGACAATATACATTCAATGAACTTACCAAGATAACAAACAACTTTGATAGAATCCTGGGTTTGGAACAGTTTATCATGGCTTTGTTGATGACACTCAAGTAGCTGTCAAGATGCTTTCTCCATCTTCAGTACAAGGATATCAACAATTTCTAGCAGAGGCAAGTGGTCATTACTTGCAAAAATGGTTTGTGTCCAAGTTCAACCAAAACTATGGTTATAATGACATAAAAGTGGCCTTTATATTGCAGGTTAAACTTCTGATCAGAGTTCATCACAAAAATCTAACTTCTCTTATTGGGTATTGCAATGAAGAAAACAATGTAGGGCTCATCTATGAATATATGGCAAATGGAAACCTGGATGAACATCTTTCAGGTATGTATGTTCATTGTTCACAACCTTATTAATATCTTTTTTCAATGTGATTAAATCAACTTAATTACTAAAAAAGCTTTGAAAAGTACTAAACATCGATTTGATTGTACAGGAAAAAATAGAAGGGCAAAGTTCTTCACTTGGGAAGAGAGACTCCGAATAGCATTGGAGGCAGCCCAAGGTTAGCAAGGAAACTTAATAAGGAAATTTCTCATTTAATATTTGTATTCTTTCCATCAATTTATGTTAATAATTTGTTGATATCAGGACTGGAATATCTGCATAATGGTTGCAAGCCACCTATAATCCACAGAGATGTGAAAACTAAAAATATTTTATTAAATGAAAATTTCCAAGCAAAATTGGCAGATTTTGGCCTATCCAAAACCTTTCCCATTGATGGAGGCACACATTAGTTCAATTATAACATGATATGCTTATTATATGCACCACTCTCTTTTCCGCACATTATTGAGATATTCTCATTAATTCTCATATGAAAAAATTTTGATGAGAAAATGAACTAAGTTGTATGCATGATCTGGCTTGCAGGTATGGCACATCAAGCAGGTTGACAGAGAAGAGTGATGTTTACAGCTTTGGAGTTGTTCTTTTGGAGATAATCACAAGTCAACCAGCTATTTCAAAAACGCATGAGAAGATTCACATAAATGAGTGGGTTCGTTCCATGGTTTCTAATGGAGATATTAAAAACATTGTTGACTCAAGATTACATGAAGACTTTGAGACTAGCTCTGTCTGGAAAGTTGTTGAAATAGGAATGGCTTCTGTGTCCACCAATCCTGCCCGAAGGCCAAACATGAGTGATGTTGTGAATGAGCTAAAGGATTGTTTGGCTACGGAATTAGCTCGAAAAACGACGGGTCGTGACATTGAAAATGATCCAATAGAGTTGGTCTCCTTGAATGTGACTACCGAACTCGGTCCTGTAGCTAGGTAGTACCACCTTCCTAATGCTAAGAATAATATTCCTGTCAGCTTTGGTGTATTTCCATATTTGTTTGATGTACCTGAATTTATTGCAATCTTGCATATTCAAGCCTTGTAGTTTGTTGATTCAGTGCACTATTTTCTTCATTGATTCGGAATTAATTATTGCTTATACATGAGTTTCTGGTTCACTAACCATTGACAAAACAAATTCATCTATGTCCCTAATTCTAACCTTCATCAACACAATCAAGTCTTCAAAAATTCCAGTTATGGTGAAAGCTCACACATTCAATTGGTGAGTTCTATGCTTGGTGATTATGGTGGTGAAACTGATAATGTTATGATCTTAAGTTACAAGGTGAATATGACACTGAGACTACAAGAAAAGCAATAGATGAAACGATGGCTTATGTAGCTCCAAGTTCCATTAATAGGCCAACGCAACAATGAACAGAGTTTGAAATTTTGAAACATCATATACATTTCAATCTTCCTTGTTTCACTCAAGATCTTTACAGAGAACGACAAGGGATGTGATGATTTTTGAACATTGTGCTTCTAACATATTTGTTTATGTATTTGTGTGTCTCTTACTTTTTAAGGGGAAAAAAGAGAGAGGATAAGACCGATCTAAGTGGACGATAATACAACAAAACTTATGTGCAAATTTAATAATTAGATGAGACTAATTTCCAATTCCATATTAGAACTAATGCAGTGTTTTGATGATAAAAGAGATTGAGTGGGAAGGAATAAGATGAAAAGAAATTGGAGAGAAGATAAAACGGCCCATTGCTATATTGTTTGTGTTGCACCGCATGATTTTTTTTTTTTTTACAGCTACTTGTGTGTTTTCGGCCAATAACTACTTGTGTTGAACAGTGAGACATGGGCCTAAGCTTAACTATTGAAAAACATGAGCCCCAAAGGCTCGCCACACCTCCTGAAAGCCCAAACAAGCTAATTGAGTTTCACAGATCTTAAACGGCTTAAACCAAAACAAACTCAATTTACTCTTAACTCTGTAAAACCCTAAGCCGCGCATCAGTCAGCAAATTCTCCCCTCTCCCACATGGGGTGGGGGTTCCTCCTCCACGGGGGACTTTTCTCCCATTTTAGATGGTTTTCCTCCCACTTTAGGTGGGTTTTCTCTCTTCTATGGTAAGAGTTATTTTCTTTCCCCTTCCATCTTAACAGCACCTCCCTTCCCTTCCTCTTCTCCTTCTTCCACCTTCAAGCATCCATTTTTCATCTCTTCTTTCTTCTCCTTTGTTTATACCTCATTTTCTACCGTCACTCTTCTTTTGGTTTCTTTTCCACCCATTTATTTTAGTTGTATTCAGCCATGGTTCAAAGATTTCTTTTCCTCATGAGACATCAATCGGTTTCTCTGTTACCTATGGCAGAGCCATTTGAGTTAAGCAGAGGAACAAAAGAAAAAAAGGGAAGGAAAATGATTTGCCTAGCAAGCAACTCCATTAACATGAATGTTTTTTAGTTGTTGTGGTATTTTGGCTATGAAGTTATTTGAGTGAGCATGCTTTGTATTGTAATGTTTATTTGTTTAGCAGTGTAATATCACTCTATTGTTGATCTACTGTTGTAAATGTCGTATGACTGCCTTGAGGCTTAATGAACTTTTCTCTTCACAAAAAACAAACGGCTTAAACCGTTGAAAAAAAAACGATTTAAACCCTATAAAATCACAAATTCAAATCAAAAGAGAGAATCAATGTTTTAACTTTTAAATGGTAGTGTTATTACTTTAGATATAATAAATACCATCATTTATTTAATTATTATAATACTTTCATCTATGTTAGTATAAAAGTTTTAAAAAATAAAGAAAAAATGTAAAATATAACTAGAAGTGCTTATACGGACAAAAAAAAATTAAAAGTGTCTATTAAGTGTAAGGTTTTTTTCCTGCTGTTCTAGCTCTATAACATGTTATAGCTACAAAATAGCTAGGAATCAGCTACAGATTTCATTCACTTAGTGGCCACAAAGCTAAAGTATGCTGGAGGCTAGAAAAGATCCAAAATAGTGTCTAATGAGGGTATAATATCACATAACTATTGTTTTCAAGTGCATGTGCTTTCTAGCTATCAAAGACCGCAAGCCTACGCAAATTTAACCATGATCCATGAGCCATAATAATGGCTATTTAATATTTTTTATTAAACACTTCAAGTCAGTGCTCTAAATATTAAAATATTGTCACATTAGTTCCTTTGACCTTTAGTTTGTGTTAGGATAAAACAATTCTACATTACTAGATTTCATGTGTTAAAATAGTAAAAAAATATTTTAAATAACAAATATGAGAAATTTTTATGGCAAATCAGAAAAATTTTAAATAACATATATTGAGAGAGAATTTCAATATCCCTTTATTATGTTTAACTTTTTAGATTATCGTTATTTACAATTTCTCTCACACTTAACTCTTTTTTAATTATCACTCATAATTGATTTCACAGTTTTGGAAATTCTAAAATTATCTGTCCAAACAAACTGTAAAAAATTTTCAAATTAATTAAATATTGTTATCATATTAGTCTATAAAAAATCTTTTACCAAATTATTCTCTCAAAGATACATAATTGTCATCAAATTAGTCTATAAAATATCTTTTACCAAATTATTCTCTCAAAGATACATAATTGTCATCAAATTTATCCATACGAAAGACTATAATAGTGATACAAAATGACTAATTGGTAACATTTTTTTGTAACTTTGAGAAAGTGATTTGGTATTTTTACACACTATTCAATTTGGAGGATAGAAAAAAACTCTCACATTATTTGATTTGTTGGAGTGAAAATAAAACTAATTTATTATTATGTAATTTCAGAAGGTGGTAGAGAAAGGAAAAAAAATAAAAAGTGTAAAAAAATCTAAATTTGAGACTTTTCACAATATGATGAAAGTGAAGAAACCTAAAACAACATTTATAATTAGTGGTGTTCAAGACCCGGTTTGTCCTTTTGACATGTCCCAACTCGTCATATTTGTGTCAAGTACAAAAAAAAGAATAAGATCAAATCAAGTCTCATTTGATGACTCGATATCGGGTTGATGGGTTCGAGTCAATTTTCGGGTTACTCGACCCGTCCTTTGTATATAAATATATTTTTTATTACTTATGGTTTTCTATTATTGAAAGACATAACCTTTTTTTTTTATTTTAAATAAGGTTTTTGAGTTTAAGTTTCCTCCATCTACCTTTAAAAATACATTCTACATCTAAAGTTACATAGTGATATAGTGTTATTATAATGTACGAAACTTTTATTGTATGCAATATATTTACTAATCATATATATGAACTATTTTCTTTTGAACATTGTTATGTGACCGTTTCGTAATTATATTTAGCTTATATATCTTATCAACTCAATCATGTCTTACTTAGACTCAATCTTAATTAGACCCATATATTATTGGATCTCTTTAGGTTTATGGACGAATTAGGATCAAGTTAATGACAAGTAAAATGCGTCTCAACCTGACCCATGAATGTACACCTTTATTTACAACACAAATTATTATGGATAACATATGTAAGGAAAAATTTGAAATTAATAAAAGAATTATAAATCTTTTTGCTCATCTCCAAATCTCCCCTTGAAGCAAAACTTGGAGGGGAGGGATCTTTAATCCATTATTTTTTTTCTCCTCCATCACTTTATTTTCTTTTTTTTTTTTTTTAGTAACAGGGACAAATCAAAGCATTACTTCATTTTCCTTAAATCAAATATTATGTTATATAAGGGACTAATATAATACGTCAATATCCGAGACATTAATTTATATTATAAAAGTTTTCAGTATAAATGTGACAACACTTAAATATTTAAAGATGAAGTCGAGGGTTTATTTTTTATTTTTTATTTTTTAAGACACATTTATTACATATCAGTTATAATTAACAAATTTTAACTCTTCTACTTTGACCCAAACTTTAGAAAAATTCAGTGATACAAAGAAAAAAAAGTTGAAAAAGTATTAAACCGTAGGAGGGTATATAAAATGTAATTTATCTTTTAAAATTTAAATTATATATATGTAATTTGAGAATTTGAAGTAAATAAACAGTTAAACACGACTCTGCCGCTGATGATGTGCGCCCATCATAGAACAAATTTCTTTTCTTTTCTCTTCGTAAGTTGAAATTTACTAAAAAAAACTGAGCTTTTTAATTATAGCATAATGCTTAATAACACAAAGAAGTTTCCCATGAAACTAGTACGAATTTACCTGGCATTTTATGATTGGTTTTCCTTTGGGTTTAATTTTCCATTCCTCTGAGTATAGTTGTTTCTTATTGATTTATTAAAAAAAATTGTTATATTTTGGACGATTTGTTTTGTACGATAAAGTATAACTCGTTTTTTATAAATTTGATTTTAAAATTTGGAATATATCTTGTGTACAACAAAGAAAAATGACTCTGTACTCGATCTGTAGCAAGTTGCCAAGCTGGAGGAGAATCTACAGCCAGCTACAATGCAACTGTCTGTTAAACAAAGTCAAGTCTCCCCTTCCCACTTGTAAATCGAATTAATGAGCTCACAAAAACATTTTCAGCACGGAATTTGGTTATTTGCAGACATTTTCTTTGTTGATTACGAAATCAATTCAAAGGAGACAAACCGAGCGAAAAATCTAGTCCATTTCACAACAGAATTTCTAAATTTAGTAAGCAACTCAACTGCTATGTACCTCTTTTGATCCAATCAAGACCAACTTTTCCCTCTCAACCTTCATTATCAGCTACAATTTGAAGAACAAAACAAACAATCACCGGGTCCAATCAGGAGCAGGACCCACATATTTAAAAACCATACACAAGTTGGGTTCAACAATTTTTGCTTGTTTTATTTTGGGCTTATTTTGGGCAATATGATTCCTTTCAAGTAAATGAGTCATTTTAGACTGCAAATTGAATACTTATAGTTATTAAATAAAATTTAATCGGTTAAAATTATGATAAATTATCAAATTAAATTATTTAATCTTAAATATTAATTTTTAAATTAAATTAATATTTTTTTTTATTTTATCTCCCTTATACTTTAGTCACCAAATTTATTTTGAGGATGCTTGGAATTATGAGGGCAAAATGATTCCAATTGATTTCCATTGATCAAGTTGATTGGCTTCAACTTGCTAATATGATGGTCATGTGTTGTCCGACTTCCTAAGGGAGAAAAATCTTGTCAGGCAAGGTATCCCAATATCATTTGGGTTAAACAATAAAAATATCCTTATGCGTACACCAAACTAGCTATAATCAAGTGCATACAAATTACAATGGTCTAAAGGTCAATTGAGTGCTATAAAGTTTATGCAAGGTTGGAACTATAGTAGGTCTATTGTATAGTGGTCTTATTATCAATTTGTAGGAGATTGATTTAAGTCCTTGCTGGTTTAGCATTAAAACTGGTCAACTTTAAATTTGGATCTCATAATACAATTATTTTTAGCGTTGGAAACGTGAGTTTACCACATTTTAACGCTAAAACAAACATGCTTTTAGTTACAGAGTAGAACGTGCATTTAGACATGTACGTTTAGTTTGGTATTGAAAAGTAATCAATTCAAATTAAAATATCTCAACACAATTATTTATAGTATTAGAAACATGACTTTATCATGTTCCAAACACTAATAAGATGTTTGATTTACTTCAAAATTACGTTATAAACATAAATCTGAATCCACACGCTAGTGAGAGTAATGTGTTGACTTTTGAATTTAAGTTTATAACGTGATTTTATGATAAATTAAATATTTTAAATCTGGATTCGAGTTATGTCTATATTTAAAACGTGATTTTAATGAAATCAAAATAAATATATCATCCAAGCTTGAGACAAAAATGAAAAGGATTTTACAGGAGAATTGGCTTTTACAGAGGTGAACAAGAAAGTAGAAATGTTTCTTAAACAAGAGAGGGGGAGGGTGGAAAGGACTTCATTTTGAACTGAAAATACCACATGCATATACAGTAGCACAAATTAAGACGTGCTTTGTGAAGATATTCGAGCCAAATTAAATAATCCCTGTTGTGTGATAATAGCACAAGAGCCACATCACGTTTATTTGTAGCCGTCGTTATCATAATCATCATCATTAACAATATCATTAGCTACATTAATATTTGAGAAATTGAGTTCCGTTTAAATAAGACAGAGAGGGGTTTTATATAGTATTGCTTATGACAAACACTCCTGCCAAAAAAGAAGAATATGCACGTGCTGAGCAAATGCGTTTGGAGTGATTTTCAAGAGCACGCGTTGGGTTGAATCAAGGAGACAGGACCACTGACTCTGCTCACTAATCGTAAGAGAATGTCTTTTGCATTGGTTAGCTAACAAACCACATCAATTAAAAATCCAATTAAACTTCTCCAAGAAAAAATGCACCCTTAAATTATTACATAAAACAGACTTAAAGTGACTCACTTTCTAGCCCTTCATCTTAATAATAATAATAATTACTAGGCCTTTCTGTATGCTAAAAGGTAAGGTAATTCATTCCATTACTTTTACTACTTCGTTCTAATCACTTAAAAGAAAATGTAATTAATGACAGTGGTATTATATAAATAAGTTTGACTAAAAAAACTCTATTCGCTCATGCATGGCTGTGCATCTGATTAATTATAGAAACCAGAAAATGTTATCATTAATGAGACTTCCAAACAAGTCACTGATGATTATACAATTACAATAAAATGTCAACAATTAGAATTAATTTTCCTGCAGCTTAATTTGGCTAGAAAATGAAGATGAGATATATATGTTAATCATTGTCTTTGGTAATAAAATGATTAGAGGTCCCTGGCTTTCTGTTCTGACCCCATTTTACATTCTTTTACCCCATGATCTAATTAATAATCACTTCAACCCTGGGAGTGATGGATTTTGCATGGGAAAAGAAGGGTTGAAAGAGAAAGCAATGCTAGTAGGAGGACAATTCATTGCATTCACCTTGTTCCCTAGACTTTCCAGTGCCTTGACCTGTGACCTGAGAAACTTGAGGTAGTTTGCAGCCTCATCAAGCATTGATGCAGTGTCCATCTTGCTTCCCCCTGGCACAAGCTTCTGTAAAACCCTAATCCTCTCACTTATTCTCTCCCTTCTATGCCTTGCAGCCACAGTTTGTGGATCAGATGATATCCTCACATTCTTCCTCTTTGGCTTTTCAATCACCTCCAACCCCAAATTCACAGGCCTAAAAGCTGCAGCCCTATATATCATCTCCTTCATTTGTGCTATGGCCTCTGGATCAGGTTCTTGATGAATGGAAGATGACAACATTGATGAATCTGGCTGCTGGAAATTGATGTTAGATGAAGAAGGAACCTTATCCCATCTTGGTTTCTTGCATTTTGTTGGATTATTATCTGAGATGAGTCTGAAACCACCTTCACTTGGAGAAGAATTCTGAACAATACTACTGAAGTATGAATCACTACTAACACCAACTTTGATCAGCTCAGATTGTGAGCAATTAGCCTTGGATTCTATTGTTTTTCCTTGATTGACATATTGATCTGAGGAGCTTTGAGACACTGCTGTTTCATCAAGTTCATTGACTGGACGTTGCATGTGTTTGTTTTTAGCATTGGAAGCATTGCTCTCAGATTCAGCAGAGGAAGCTGCACTGCCATAACTGAAGTTCCATAAGTTTCCACAGTCAGATAAAATCATTGAAATCCCATCATCTTCCACAGAAGTGTCTGTGTTGCTATTAGTAGCTGAAAGCAAACAATCAAAAGAGTCATGAGAACCGGTCCCTTTCCCATTTTGTGAGCCATTGATAAGTTGTTGTTGGTGGGCCATGTTGAAATCTGGCATGTAGTTCCTAATTGGGTTCATACTGTAAGGTCCATTGACTGAAAGGGACGGACATGATTGAGAAGTTAAAGCTTCTCCCCAGCTGGCTCCAGCTCCTGAGAGTGATTTCACTGTCACCATTGCTGACAGGTTTGTGTTGGTGTTGGCCATCACATCTATTATCTCTGAACTGGTGGTAGTAACTGCTGACTGATAAATCACCCTTTCAGAATTTGAATGTGTATGACCTGTTTGAGCTTTCTGCATCTCTTGTATTTGATTAAGAACACTTGCACTTAAGTTGGATATGGGGTAGCCTCCATCAAAATCTTGTTGCTGCTGAGTACTCCACAGGATTTGTGATGTGTTCATACCCCAATTCAGACCATCCATGGATGGTTGTAATTTCTGATGAAATGAAACTATAGAGATCTAGTTGAAACTTGGAGGAGAAAGTGATCCTTGTTAGTTGTTACCTATTATCATGTTGAATACAATATATCAGATCATAAAAATAAACAGACCCAAAATAGTTAAATATATATCTCAACTATTTCAGGTACAAAAAATAAATTTTTTCATGAAGGCCTTATGATCACTTACCACTTCTACTTGTAGATCCAGCTACTGCCAGAACCAGAACACCAGCAATCTTTGTTTGAGTCTTCAATGTCAGCAACAAAACAGAGGATTGAACACACTTATGTATATCAGGTTTTTGCATAATCTGATAGTAGCATTAACTGTCTTCTTGAAACTCAGTACGGTGAAACCTGTGATAGAGTGAAACAGAAAAGCAACCAAAACTTATTATGTTAAATAAAATGGGCAAGTGAATTCTGTGTACTGCTTTATTGTGAAGAGTACAATTATGCAAGTTAAGTGAAGGAGAAGTTCTGCACTTTAAAGATAAAAAAGGAACAGATACATTTGATTTAACAAACTGGAGAGAGAAAGAGAGACAATAAGGTTGTAGTATGTACCTTGAGCTGCCGTTGAAGACCAGAAGTGATGCCGTGTGTGTTTGTTGTGGAGAACCTTGTATAGGTAGGAAGAACAAAAGGTACATGCTTTTATAATAAAAACAATTATCGGTACTTGAACAATTACGTCAGGAAATTGAATAATAAATAGTCACTTGAACATCAATACACCAGAAAATAAAATAAACAAAGCAGAGACTATTTTATAATATTTTTTAATACTTTAGAGCAATATATATAGTGGTTTTTCAAAAGGGGTGATAGTTTTTTAATAAGTGCAAGGGATGAGTGAGTTAAATTAAAAAAAACAGAGATGTTGAAAGAGATAATATATTTATATATAAAAATATATAACAATTTATATAATATATTTTTTTATTATATCTTTCTTTACTGTAAATATTATTTATTGTTTATATTTTTTAGATGAAATATATGAAAAGTGAATAGAAAAGAAATGAGGTGTAAAAAAGTATAAAAGAATAACATATGAAAAAAATAATAAGAATTGTTTTGAAGAGTATAATGGTTTTTGATCAGCTAGGTGGGTCTGTTAAGACTGTTTTAGCAGACGGGGAACATGAGACTTCAGAGGAGCATTTTGAATTCTCAACTGATTGAATAATATTTTATTCCTCTACTTGTTTTTGTATTCTTTTTAAGTGGGGAAAGCTGTGACCTCTTTTTGGTTGCTCGGTGAAAAATGCACTCTGCACTGCAAGTGAAGCATCTTTTAACAGCAATTCCCTCTTTACAAAAGCTTCCTGTCCTGTTAATCATGCTTTTAATCATAGCCTGTGATGTTCTCACTTTCTACCACAGTACTTGTTTACGTTGTTAGATATAGATATTATATATGAACATCATTATTAGATAATATTGTATAGAATAATATATATTCAGGACATATGAATTATATATATTTATAGTATAACTCTTATAAATAAACTTTGGTGTAAAAATTGAATATTATATAAAGGAAGCTTATTATAAGTGTAACACCTGAAAAAATTTATATAAAAAACCGTATACATGAAAAGATGTGGCTTACAAATATATTTTCATGGGATTGTTTATTTTGGTCATTAAACCTGGTAGTGAAGAGGACATAAACTAACATTTTGGCAGCAGTCAGAGATTAGCAGATAGAGAAAGCAGCAAGTTGCCTATTCAGATGTGTCTCATCACATCACATTATAGTTTGTTTATATATCTTTTGTTTAGATTTATTATTAGGAGTTGTTACAATGCGTCCACAGATCCAGAGATGGAGGATCAGCTGAGTTCTCTGATCATTCCTAACTCCAAACCCCTGTAGCTAGCTCCTTCACATGCACCCCATCATAACATGTCACACCTCAGTGAATGGGATCATCCTGTGTATACCATTTTCCTTAACATCTCTCAATTTTTCTGTACCAATCTCTGCAGATCAAGTCATGTTTATAAATGTCAAACTACTATTTAATTTCTTCGCAGAAAGCGTGTGAGATAAAGAGATTTTGTAAGGAATCTAAGGATTCAGACAAATCTACCACATAGGAGTAGAGGTGTCAAAATGTCGGGCCGGCCCGCCCGAACCCGCAATATGGGAGGGTTTGGGCACTTAAATTAGAGACCCGAATTTTTGTCGGGTTTTTTTAGCCCTAAAATGAAAAAACCCGGTCTTAAGCGGGTTCGGGCCGGGCTACCCGACCGGGCTAACGGGCGGCCCTTTTTTTTTTTAAAAAAAATTGCCTTACTTTTGAGTTATGCTTAAGTTTGCTGGCATGACCCATTTTTTATTTTTCTTCCATCTAAAAATGTTTGAAGTTCTGAAAATTGAAATTTCTACTATGAAGTCAATGAATATGGTGAACAATTATGATTTTCTTTTGATAGATAACTAATTAATTAAAGCAATTATGATCGAGTATATTATTATATTAGTGCATATATATACTTCCTCAAATCCAAGTTTGTTAAATATGTATTTTATAATCCTATTTTGAAGAACAATTTTTGGAACAGGTGCAGTATAGGTTTATTTAATTTAATTTAATTACATATCAATTGAGTAGTATTATAAAATGGAAAAATCTTGGAATAATTTAGAATCAATTTTGAAGAACAATTTTTTGGAACAGGTGCAGTATAGGTTTATTTAATTTAATTTAATTACATATCAATTGAGTAGTATTATAAAATGGAAAAATCTTGGAACAATTTCGATTCATCGAATGCAAATTCATTTTGCTTTTCCCCTTTTAAATGATTTTTATAACTAAATTGTAATTTTTTTTAGTTTTGTAAAAGTATAATTGTTTACAATTTTTAATGAGCAACATTTTTGAATAAGTTAATTTTTTTTTAACCGGGTCGGCTCGCACAAGCCCGCTACCCGCATAGGGCCGGGCTAGGGCACTAAGTTCACAGGACCGAATTTTAGCCGGGTATTTTAGCCCTGCCCGCACAAGCCCGCTACCCGATGCGGGCCGGGCCGGGTAGCCCATTTTGACACATCTACATAGGAGTTATTAGGTGATCCTTTTATTACATCACATCACATATGTGTAATTACCAAATTTACCAAATTCAATTTGTGAGGTTAACTTTATGTTACTTAAACTTGGTTTGGTCCATGAGAATTAGGACGAAGAGAAATAGTGGAGAGATAGAGAAAAAAAATAGGATCAATTTGTTTTGTTAAGGAGAGAGATAAAGAGGAGGTAAAGAAATTCATAATATTTTTCTTAAAAATCTCTCCTAAAGTGTGAGAAATGGGAGAGGAATAGAATGAACGAAAGAATAATTAGTATAATATTCTTGTTAAACATTTATTTAATTTTTTTCTCAAATATTATATAATGGCATTATTGTCAATTTTAAAAAAGTAGGGTATATTTGTTTATAGTTTTTAAAATTTTTTTAATGTTTTAAAAAATTGAAAACTGAAAAACTTGTTTAATTGACGAGCTTTTAAAAAGGATTTTGAAAAGTGTAATTGTTTTTAAAAACTAAAATTCTAAATGTTATGTGAGATGTTTTGAAAAATTATTTTTTTTAACCTTTCTATTTTTATGATTGAAAATGTGTAAATAATTCATTTCATTTGTAAAAATTAAATCTTAAACGGTTTTCAAAAATAAAAAAAATAAAACTGGATAAAACAAAACCATATTTTCTCTCTTTCCACCTTCTACTCAATCAAATAAAGGAAGAGAGAGTTATTCCTACCTATCTTCTCAATATATCTCTTGTATTGTATCTCGTAAACCAAACAACCTGTAAATAAAGCTGGTAAAATAGACTAGTCTGACCAAGTCGACCCACAAGAGCTTGCAAAATCATATGGCTCGTGCCTTTATTTTAGAAGCCCGAATAACTCCGGGACTTTTTAACCCAATTGGATAAAGTCTGTTACCCATAAAAACCTGCAAAAAGCTCATAAAAATGTAGGACTTAGACGTTTGTTTTAGAAGCCCAAATAACTCCAGAGTCTTTTAGTACGACCCGCAAAAATTCATTACGTACACCAGACTGAATCGGTCCGGATAGCTCAATTTTTCAAGTCTATCTATAAATCTACTCTATTTTTCACATTTTTTTTTGTTATTTCTCTATTTTTATTTGTCTCTTATCTATTTTCCTAAAGGATTAAAGATGTATGGAAAACATTACAAAATTGACGGCGTGTCATCTAGAAATCTACTCACTCCTTTTATTCAACTTAAATCTAAACGTTCAAAGAATTGTTTTTTTTTAAATGAAAAAGCCCTTTCTCTATTGTCAACCATGATATCAACTTCTTATCTTATTAATTAACCCCCAAAAAAAAAAACCACAATAATGCTCCTCAAGTTTAAGTCAAATGTGTTCAATAATATTGAATGTACTCTGATATAATAAATTGACCAAAATTAAAAGAGATAATATATTTATATAATAATTTATACAATATATTTAATCTTTTTATTATTTGTATCATTTATCATATCACATATTCTTTACTCTTCTATTCTTATATCTCTCATAATTATATAAGATTATTTTATAATATTATTATACCAATATGATTTTTCTCTAATGTCACTTTTTTAATATATTTTTTTAAAATTACATAATGGGCATATATAAATTTTCATACTATTTATTAAAACTCGAAAAAAATTCAATATTTTAAAATGGCATAAAATAAGTGTTTTACCAAAAAAAATAATTTATATTCAGAATTAATTAGAATGAACTGATAGTATTTTACTAGTTAAATTAAAAAAATGATACTTTGACCAAAAATTTACATATAAATTAACAAAGGATTTAGTTCTTAGAAGGAATTTATTGAGTAACAAGTTTAAATTTGATTATAAATAGAAATAATTGTAAAAATATATAAAAATATAACAATTCTAATATTTTAAATAAAGATTTATTTCATATAAAAAAATCTCACAGCTTATAAATCCAAGAATATGATTTTTATTTCATTTTTAATAGAAAATTTTCACAAATATAACTAGCTATAGGATTAACTCTCCCATTTTCTCTACAAATAGCATATAAATAAAAAGGTAGTGAGACCCACAACTTCTCTTCACTTCTTCCTTAATTCACCTCTTCACCAAACAACATATCAAAACCATTTCATCCCTATTTCACCATTGCATACTCATTTCTCTCTTATTTCACCCTCATCAAATGGAGGGTAAATTACTAAATTTTAAAATTTGACATCATAGATAAAGTTTCTTTGAAGTTATGCTTCACTCTCATGACAAACAACTATTATTGATAAAATAAATGATTTTGACAAGGACTGATTCAAGAATATATTAAAAAAATATTTATTACGCTGGAAAGAAAAAATGCAATAAATTTTTTATTCTGAAGATCTATCCTAAGCTTAACTTTAGTTGAAGAAATTCATTTATCTTGATATTAATTTTTTTTCTAAAGAATAAAAAATGACTTTTCTGAGATGTGAAGTAATGTATGAATCAGGAAACCTCCATAGTTATTTAATAGGCTATTTGGATGGGCCCACAGATTGGGCCTAGTGGTTTGTCTGTGATAAGAATGTCAAAATCTCAATCAATGCTCTGCTCTGCTCTGCGATAAATGCCGCTTTCTTTTCTTCTGCCAAACCCGACGTGAGTTGTCGGCTTATCGGCTCGGCTCGGCTCGGCTCACCAGCTTTAATCAATCATAGACGACTAACACGTGAATAAACGCTGCTATTCACACGTGGAGATCATTCATTGGTGGAAACCCTGATGAGATAGGCCTTGCCCACGTGACATGGACAATCAATACAGATTACATTACAGGGACCATCTCATCCCATCTCATCCATGTTATATATGTATGTAGTATTTGCTTTGGTTATGAAGATTTTACAAATATGATTACACTACGAAGATTTCCAAATATCATAATATTTGTCTTTTTATTTATCAAATTTATTATTTTGTCTCATGTGCCATTCATAGGATACTGATTAATTATTAACAAACATTATAACCTCAATTTTGTTAATGGTTGGTTGTTATCAACTCATTCGACGATATCATTTTATATGTGATCACACAAGATATGATATATGATCATGAGATAACATGTGTGTTAAGATCATGTGATAATCATATATCATCCGTGAATTCTGTTCGTGGAGTTTTCTTTTATGGATGAGGTAGATAATTAGGATTTTTTTTTGTAAAGAAAAGGGTTTAAAGTTTTAAATATTAAAAAGTATTATAATAAATTCTATCTTAGTTTGTTTTGGAGTAAAAAAATAAAATAGAGATAAAAAAAAGTGATAAAATAGAAAGAAAAAAATTAATGTAAAATTTTCTCTTTACTTATTTAATTGAATAGAAAAAGAAAAAAAAGAATCATAAATATAATCATAATTTACGTTTTTCTTAAACCGCATATATTTTTCACGGGAGACAATCTTGTTCGAGTCAGAAATATCCACATCATGGTGGGTTTTCCATTCACAAGACTCAAGCTCGATATCTTATGTGAATTAACATTGGGGGGAAAATGTAATAACCTTTCAAAATCAGAATCAATGTAGTTAACTATAAGAGTTATTGTTAGATATGAAATTAAATAAAAAAAATTACTCATTTATCCAATAACGTTAAGAATTTAATTAATATATACTATCAGTGTAAAGATTTTTTACATATACATCCAATGGTGTTTTGCCACATCATTTAATGAATGTGACACCTCATATGTTATTAAATTCAAAAAATGACGTGACAACACATTATTAGATGTCTGCGTAAAATTTTTTACACTGACAATGTGTATATATATTAAACTCTAAAGTTAATTAATATATAAATTTATTGCTAAAATATTTTACATAGCCTCGTAGCATTTTTTTGTTGAAAAAATGTTCAATAATTGAATGTCTAAAATTCAAAGCGTTGATTGAGTGAATATATAAGATAAAGTGATAAACCCAATCTTGAACCAACCAATTGTTTGAAGTCTTGAGAGTTGAGAGTTTCATATAGGCTTTTTTTTTTTTGTTATACATGGAAGCCAGAGGGGAAAAAAAAACTAAGCAGAAATGCTACGACGTCTAAATCTAACACCTATGTTATCCTGCCAAAGTAATTGGAGGCAACCTTCAAGAGGACTATAAAAAACATGAGTATCAAAACCCAATGAATGAGCAAAAGTGGGCCAACCAGTCTACTACCATATTTGCTTCTCTAAGCGTATGAGATATCATGACATTAAAATTAAAATGTCATTTTTTTAATATAGGCTTACAAAGTTACAATATGTGAGAGATGGACTGTTCTGCTATTAAAAAAAAAAACAGAGAGAGATGAACTGTTCTTCTGATGGATTATGGAATTATGTTTGAGAGTTATTTTCTTACAGCAAATAAAATTAAAATGAATTTAAAAAAAAGTACAAAGATATATACTTTTAATTAAAATTATGTTTGAGTTATAATTTTGTGTGATAGGTTTTAGGTCCAATAAATTTGAGTACTCTAAATTTTTATATTCATTTTTTTAGTCATCGAATGACTTTTTTTTTCAAGCAAAAACTCTAAAAAGTATATATGCTATTAATATTTCTCAAATATATATATATATATATATATGTGTGTGTGTGTGTGTGGTGGGGATAAACTTACTCCAGTAGTAACTATAGCAAAGTTACTTCGCTTAATAACTTATAGTAAAATGTAAATTTAACAAATCTAACCGTTGAATAATGTGATATATATATGTGATGATTATATATACAAACCAAATTTTAGATCATTTGGACATTCATATGTATGTAATCTTAAAGTGGAGTTTTTCTTATATTTTAAAAAGAATATTGTACATTAAATTGAAATGATTTGATGAAACATCAAATAATCTTTAAATCTTATGAAATTTTGTAAGTTTGATCTTGAAAACTTATAATACGACGGTTGGATTAATGAAATTCATATTTTACAATAAGTTATTAAGCGGAGCAACTTTACCAAGAGCTCTTGAAAAGAACTTGGAGTAAGTTGATCCTCACTCATATATATTGACTTGGCTAATATGTTAGGAGGTGATGGACTATGTATATCGAACTTCCAAGTTGTTCTACTCATCAAATTACATAAAATGAGTGATATATTTTAATGTTAAACCAGCTCGATCCAGTTGCTATAACCTTTACTGACGAACAGAGAATGAAATTGGTAAAAGAAAAGTGATAAAGACAACGAATAAGAAGGAGAAGAAGAACAAATTAAAGAAGAGAAGATATATACTCATCTGTACAACATGCATGCATGTAGCCTATGGACCATTAGGATATATATAAGCTTTTACCTATATCCATCCATGCATGTAAACCCATAACTCCTAATGTCCCAATAGAAACGGCCTTGATTATTCTCACATATACTTGAGATTTACCTACAAATAAACAACAATATGGATGTGGCCCATTGCCAGCTCCTCAATTTATCTCTTTAATTTGATCCCCCACCATGCATGATGTGCTACACATACATAGCTAAGTTGCTACAGAAATGGAAATGAACATGAATGTCGGCTAAGGATGAGATAGGAAAAGGGGTGTGACCATCCATCATTGTTGACAAAATGGAATTACATCAACCATGAATTGTCATAGTCGCAGAAAGAATTCCCCTCTTTTACATGGCATTGTGTTTGTGCTTTTCTTTCCTATACATGCATGTACAATTGGTAAGGTTCGTCACATTCAATGGCCTTAGGGGTCAACAACCAAATTATAAAAGAACCTTTATTTCTATTCTATCTATATTATCACTTCAAAAAAAAGTACATCATTTTCCATCTCTTACCTTTTCTAGAAATAGTAGTTTTATCCTAGAATTTCCTTATCTGACCTTACCGATTGCCAAAGCTCAAGGGTGATGATATGATGGATGTTGACCCCCACGTGCACGTACCATACAAGGCCCACACAATCATCTTTAATTTGTTTCTAGCTACTTGTGGAAATTATTGATCATTGTCATTACAATAAAATTTCATTCATCATTCTTCTCTAACTGAGCTTTGCTATGAGTGAGATGCACAAACCACATGCCAAGCACGCTATATATATTCAAAATCAGATGTTCGCTTCAGCTTCATGTACCTTACCTCCCATATTATATCTTTTTTTATAGTATATAAAAAACATTCAAGTTGTCACTCCTCTCATATCGAGGTACCATTATCAAATTCTATTTCTATGGATTGCTTTGTTAAATATAAACAATGGACGAAGCATCCATTTCCTACAGCGTCGGTGTTATATATATAACCAACCAAGCCATATATATAATGTGCCTTTATTTGTTTAATTTCTTCTTTTTTGATAAAAAAAAATTGAATTAATTAATTAATCTCCTGAAATCCCTATTGAGATCATTAAAATGTGGGGGAAAGAAAAACATAAAACGGGTTCCACAAACTATATACATATATGCCAATTATTTCAGGAAAATTAAGCCCAGTTAAAATCTATATGGGAAGTTTGAAATTAATCCCTTGGTGACTGTCGTGGATTAATTCGTTCACTACTTATTTATGCACAGAAAACACATACATAAGGAGATCCATTGCTCCTTTACTTAAAAAAAATGATACTTTAATTTTCACCTTAAAAATATAAAATGAACATGATGAAATTGTTCAGAATTCAGATTAATTAATTATGTTCTATATATTATGTGTTCAACAAGCTCATCCAATTGGAAAAAAGCAAAAACATTACTTACCTCATCCTTTTTTCATGTTTGGTCAAACTTACATCCTCCTTGGACCATGCCGCTGCCTGTCTTCAAAGAAAAGCCCTACCGTAGGGTCCAAGTGTGGATCCAAAGCCCAAATAGATTATAGTCCTTTTTCTTAATTATGGCTAAAATCCTATGTGGACCCCAAAAAAAAAATCAAATTACCTTTCATAATGCCCGATTGTCCGTCTTCGGTTAAGTACTTGGGTAGTACTAGCCTACTAGTTGGGTTTCTAATTTATTGTTTAAGCAAAACAATAAATTAGATTTACTTTTTTTTTAATTAAACTGAAAAAAAAATCATTAGAAAATTATTCAATGCAAAGAAATAATATTTGCAGAAGTCAAGAAAATAATAGTAGAGAAGATGGACCATCAATCTTGGGAAAGGCGAAATAGAGGAGCCATAAACAATTTCATTATGTTTGGGATTAATGTTACAAAATTTTCACCCTTTTCACCCATTTCCTCAATCCTTTCATTCCCCTCCCTTCCACATGTTGCTTTTATTTTTTTAATTCTAATTTGAATTCTTTCAAAATAATTATATATATAATATTCTTCATTATACTTGAATTATTTATACTTATACACTCAATTTTAAACTTTTTAAATATTTAAAATTTATATTTGTTAAATTTTATCAAAGTTCAAAATATATATGTCATGGACTCAATTAATTCTCTACTCTAGTGTGCATCTCTTCCATCATCTTCATAAGTCAAGATTATTACTACCTATTATAAAGTGACTCATTACATGTCTTGCTAGATACAATTTCAATCTTTTTATTTAAGGGAAATACTAATGAGTATTTTGGTTAAGAAATTAAATTTATAAAGTTTTTATTGCACTTTACAACATCTATTTCCTCTATTTCCTATTATAAATCCTCTTTACATTTGTGCCACGTGTCAATAAATCCTTAAATTTTTTTCCACCTCAAAAGCTTTCAATTGTTTTTACTTTTCTTCTTTCTTCTCTTACTCTTCTCTCTGAATACTGCACAGCTTTGTGGTAACTTTTGGGGAAAAAATTCCCGCTCAAGATTCTTGAATTTTTGTTCTTTCCCTCCTAATTGAAAGAAGACATATGTTCTCCTCACAACAACAAATGAAAAAGGACACTTTCTGTTATCTTCCTCTCATTAATCTTCTCTTCTCAATCTCAAATTCCCCGTCATCCATCTTTCTCTTCTCCTCCTCTCAAGCCTACACATCCTTCGCCCCCTCTTTACGAGTGAAGGAAGAATAGAAGAGCTTCTGGAACCCTAAAACCGAACATGTCCCTGTTGTTCCATAGAGAACAAACAATAGAAATCCCTTTTCTCGGTTGTAGGCAGAGTTGTGCATGCGCTTCCTTTCACTGGGAGATAACCAAATTCTTATTTTCTCTCTATTTCTAAGCTGAAGCTTCCATTCGACTTAACTTACTCATATTCTTTATGCTTTGTTTTCTTCCATGCATCTCTTCTGATTTGGTTTGAAAAACAGGGTGCTTTAGCTCTAATAGGAGAAAGGTTTAAAAATCAGGGAGTTTCGATTTCGAGTTTCGACTGAGGTGCAAGGTGCTAGATAACCTCTACTTATATTTTCTCTATTTTTTTCTGGCTCTTTTCATTATATTTGTCTTTACCACTTCTACCTGTATTCTTGCTTGGCTCATTTTTATATTTTGATGAATAGAGGAATATGGGTCTGTTTGGTTTACAGCTGGGTAAAATTGATTCTAGAAATGAATGATTGAGATAGATGATGAATCAATTCTACAAAACACACAATTTAAAACAAACAGGTACTATATCTACCGGGAAAGTGTTTTTTTGGTTATATAACTTATATTCATGTATGTCCCTGTTAGTTCTGCTAATCCATCCTTTTATATTGTTTGGTTATATTTTTGTATTTCTCTGTTTTGTAGTTGATTTGTGTTTTATAGTTCAGGAAGTGAGATTACTGTAACAGCGAGATAAAAAAAAATACTGTACGACATAATCAAGCTTCTTTTTTCATGATGAATGAATGATAGCAAGTGAGGAATAGTTTTAAAGGAGCTTATAAATATATTTAAAGGGAGATGGATTTTTTACAGATTTATATTTTATGTTTTAATTTGAATGGAGTAATAATAGTACTAAACCCATAAACCAGAGGATATACATGAATAGCTATTTGGTGGATTTTGGATTATTAACAACTGTTTCTGCAATTGTTATGCCTATTTGATGATTAGCTATTTGGTGGAGGTCTACTTTTTGGCTTTTGGAAAGCTTACAATAGCTTTTTGGTGTTTTGTCAAATTTTTTGGTCCTGTTTCCTTTGATTGGCAATCAGATATGGGTGCGGAATTTTTTTTAGTTATGGGTGCTTAATGGGTTTGTTTGTATGGTTATGTTTTTAAATTCTGGGTACTTTAATTACACTTCCAATATGCGTGCTCTGCTTATGCATGATGGTTGTTATGTTTATAGGCATGAACCAACAATGTTTTCTATGCGGGCATGAGATGGAGGATGATGAAGTATAGGACCTGAGTGATATCTCTGTATCTTCATGGAGAAAAGAATGGTTAAAAAGTTTTTAAATGTGTTGGGGAGAGAGGTAAGAGGCATGAAGCCTATTCTGCTGAAATGTGGTTTGGCTTTGGCTTTGGCTTTTACCTTGCTGGTTTCTACTCTCACATCAGAACACGAAGAATCAAACCTCCCGCTACTTCCCCCAGGGGATAAAATGAGAAAAGTATATCTTTCTGTTTTTTTTTTAAATTAATTGTCATTTTGTTGTTGATAGGTTGAGTTTAATTTTTTGTTCATTTTTTCGCTCTAGAATTCTAGATCTTATTTATTATCTTGTGGTATTGTTGATGAATTGGAGTTTGGGAAGTTTAATAATATGAATTTGAGAACTTAAAGCTAAGTTTATACCTATGTTTCTATTTTCATTTTTTGGACAGCCAACTGAACTTTAACTTGGGCCATCTCTGTGTCATGAATATGATATTCTTGTGGAAACAGAAAATATGTAGCTTTAATCTCTTGTGATGACAGATTATCTCTTTTGTAATCAGCGATTTACAAAATTCAAACATTGAAAGTTAGTAACAGTTCATAAGATTCTTCTTTGTTCAACTAAATTTGGTTATTAAATTTCTTTTCTTCCAGGAAGAAACATGCATCAACAAGGTGTTTGATAAAAATTCTCCAATTATTCTCTCTCCAAGAACTAAACAAAGTGGAGAGAAAGATGAGTTCCTTAATGATCTTATGAGGGAAGGAGACTTTGTTGCAGTAAATTCTTCTAAGAAAGAGGTAGAAACACCAAGGTCAAACATCTCCTATAGCATATCCAAGTCTTGACTATGAGCAAGAGATTAGGCAAATGAGGAAATTGCTTTTTTAATAGATTTCAATTGGGAACCTCATAAACTTATTCTGCCAGCTGTAGACAAACAAATTCTAATAGCCTATATCTCTTTTTCTAGGCAGTTAAGCACATTTAAGCATTATCTTGATTCAACTTAGATCAAATAATTGACAAACCTCCTGCAACATATATCAAGATGGTGTATAATTAATAGACCTCCTGAAGCATTATCTGTGTCTTTCACCAGAATGACAGTTGTAGATGATATTGAAACTATCCCAAAGCCAATGATAATTTTCACAAATCCAAAGTATAGGCCTTATTTGGTTTGTATTGTTGCTGTTTACAACAACTTGGAAGGGCCTTATTTGGTTTTTTTTTATCTGTTCACTTTTTTGACTAAAATGAGTGTTGTGCATGATTAATTAAACTATTGTTTGTTAATTTTATTTTAAAAACATGAACATTTTTCTGATATATTTTGATTCTTCTATGATGTCGTCCCTTTTATTTATCAATATTTTGTTATCATTCATTTAAGTATGATTTTAATCTGCTCTTCATCTGCAGTTTCAATTCTGATAGGTGTTTACTGTTGTGATGGAGAGTCATTGTTGTTTTGGTTTGATGTTGGGTACTGCTTTGTGACTTTACAAAGTTAAATGAGCTTCGCTATGTTCAATTCTTAGTTTACCTGTAACCTCTTCCAGTTGTCCTAAGTCTCCCAATTTAGAATTTTTCAGAATGATTATTGGTTATAGAGTAAACTTTAAAATGCATTTTCTATGTCTTTCACCAGAATGACAGTTTTAACCTCTTCTATGTTAAAACTATCCCAAAGCCAATGATAATTTTCAAAAATCCAAAGTATAGGCCTTATTTGGTCTGTATTGTTGCTGTTTACAACTACTTGGAAGGACCTTATTTGGTATTTTTTTTATCTCTTTTTTCTGACTAAAATGAGCGTTGTGCATGATTAATTAAAACTATTTGTTAATTTTATTTTAAAAACATGAAGCGATTTTTTGATTCTTCTGTGATGTTGTCCCTTTTATTTATCAATATTCTGTTGTGATTCATTTAAATATGATTTTAATTTGCTCTTCATCTGCAGTTTCAATTTTGATAGGTGTTTATTGTTGTTATGGAGAGTCATTGTTATTTTGGTTTGGTGTTGGGTACTGCTTTGTGGCTTTACAAAGGTAAATGAGCTTCCCTATGTTCAATTTTTAGTTTACCCTGCAACTCTTCCAGTTGTCTTTAGTCTTCCAATTTAGAATTTTTTCAGAATGATTATTGGTTGTAGAGTAAACTTTAAGATGTTCTATGGTTTTGATTTTTTCACATTTGACAGTGACATTGAAAATGGACAAGATGGTTTTGTGAGAGGATTGTCACTCATATTACAGGTTGAGCCTGTTGGTAACCATATCAGATTGGAGCACAAACTGATTGATGAACTCGATACTGTAAAAGCTAATAGAGAATTGGGATTGCATGTTGACTCTAAATGTTGTATCACTAACTGGGAAACGGGTGCTTTCTCCAGTCCAGATGGATAGGATTGATTACATGCTTCACTCAAACAAATAATAGGCTAGGCAAACAATACGCTTGCACAATCCTCATATGATGTGATCAAAGTGCCTTAAAAAAATTAATGATTATTTAAAAATATTTACAAAAACCTTAAAAAAACATTTAAGAGTAGGAAAAAATTAAATAATTTGTTTTTTTGTCTTCATGTAATGGCATCAATATTTAATTAACATGAGATTTGAAGTAAATATTTAATTATGTACACAACAATTTAGGATCTTTATATTAAATGAAAAAATAATATATGAATAGTTAGTTAATATCCCGATAATTAAATCATATAAAGATAAAATTATTCAAACAAATTTGATCATTTTATATATTTAATAGCACTTTTTAAATTTAAAACCAGTCTTTATTTTCGTTATTTATGATTTAAACAACTCTTAATTTTTTATTTAAACATTGAACCAAATAATGCTTTGTATGAGTGCTAGGTATAGTTAATAATATTATTAAACAATGATAAAAAACACTATAATGTACAAAAAATTAAAATAAACTCTTTATATTCTATTAATTGGTATGAATAATTACATTATAAATCAATTTAATTAAAAATAATTCAAAAATAAGTTCTTCAAGTTTATTGGTTAAATACTTCATCTGTATAGTTTAGCATTATAACAAAGTCATGCTTATAAATGTATAACTTATTAATACTTTGGATAATGAATATTTTTGGAACTATTTGATATTGAAAAACTAAATGAAGTCTAAAACATGTAAATTATTTATATTTAATACCTGACAAAATTTAAGTTTTGATCTATGAGATTAATGTAAATTCTTGATAGTTTCTTTTTTTAGAAAGTAAATTTAAATATAAAAAAAGAATTAGAGACAAAGAGGGATTTTTAAGTCAATACGTAATGAATTTTCTTCCCATGTACTTTCCTTTTTAAATCAATACGTAATGAATTTTCTTTAACATTTATTTTTCAATTGACAATAGAGCCAACTAATAAAAAAATAAAATAGTTACTACTTAAGAAAGAGAGTTTTCATATGATGAAATCTATATTTTAAAAAAAAAAATATCTTTACACCTAATATTATATATTCATCAACTAATTAATAATTTTTTAAAATATTAAAAGATATTAATAGTGAACAATTAATAAAATTTTGGGCCTTTTATATATATTTAGAGGGCCTTAAGAAAGGCTTTGATAGCCTTATGCTTGGCCGACCTTGCTTATGAGAAAATTCAAGATACATCAATTTCTTTCATGTTTTCTCCTATTTTTGCCCACTCTATATCTTTTTTATGGTGAAAAATACGTACGCTTAAACATTTGTGATACTAGTTCTCTAGGATCTATAATAACCATGCATTTTTCTTATTTTGCAACACATGTCTTATGAACATTAATGTCAAACGAATTCAATGTACCAAGATTAGTTAGCGAAAGGATGTTATAGCTTAACTAGTGATATAAAATTCGAGTTTCGAATATATAACCATGTTAAATATTTGGAGGGAGAGTTTTCACTCATAATGGTCCTACCCCCACTAGACCAAGATTACTTTCCGTGAAAGATACGTGTGATCCCATAAAAAACCTAGTTCTAACATTTTTTAATAACTATTTATTCTTCTTATTTTTAAATATTATAAGATATTTGCAAATCATTATTAAAATAGGTTTTGATCTATTAAATTAAATTTTATTTATTTTAAATTGAAAATTATAAAACTTGTATTTTTTATATTTAATAAACTTTTATAACTAAGAAACAAATTTCTCTCCATTAAACTATATATTTTTATTAAAAATTTTATATTTCGTTTTTCTTTAAAATAACCTGAGCAATTATACACGAAATATTTATTAGTTAATTAATTCAATAAAATCTAATAATTTATTCTTAAAAATATAATTAAACCAGAAGTAGTAAATTTTTTTATATAACTTTTAGGTGCCAACAAGTGTGTGCCTTTTGCCACCTAAACACGAAAAACCTCACGTGTTTCACGCCAAATATCCCCTTCTCTCTCCTCCCTGTTAAAACTGCGTATTTAAGCCAAATTAATCACGTGTTAATTAAAAATGAGTAAAATTTAAACAAATCAACCACAATCTTCCTTCCGGAGAATTAGTTTTCGTCCCACGCGACACAACTAGCGATTGTGACAAACCGCACTTTGCGAATTGGAGGGTGACATGCACGGTACGATATGGTACCTAGGAGTGACATTTTCCTATCAAAACTTTAAAATTACCAAAATACGAGGACACGATTTTTAACAGATTTTTCGTGAAAGATTAGGCAAATGCATCAATGTGTGGTAACCATGGACTTACCCAAATCAACCTACCGTTCGCCAAAGGCAACACAGAAAGAGTGCAAAGAGAGACTCGGTCACTGCCTCTGTCTCCAATCATCCACATTGAATATGCCATGTTACTCTCCTCCCTCTTTTAGTCTTTGCCTCCTCCTCTTTCAATACTTTATCGATCCAACATGGTAGGGTCACTCACAATGCAGAAACTGCTGCTCTGTCATACTGAAACCCCAAGCAATTCCCTACAAAATTTGGGTATTTCACCTTAGCTGGGTCCCCCCATAGCAAGTTTTGTTCTTGTTTTTTGATATTTTTTATTGCTTTTGTTGGTTCTGTCTTCGTGGTTTCAGGGTGACCCTGTGTTCCTACTGAATCTATCTTCTTTCGAACTTTTTTATATCTTTCCTTCATCTTTTGTATTGTACCTGATAGATAGAGTTTTGCCTCCTTGTATTTTATCATGGGCCTCCTTTTGTTGCTCCTTGTTTGCAGCTTAGCTTTCGTCTAAATTCATGACTTTGCTGTTTGACTATAATTGGTTTTCAGCTTAAAAGTTTGATTTTTGAGAAGTGGGTGCCTTTGAATCTGTGTTTTTCCTCTCATGTGTTCGTCTCCCTTATCAATAATGTACAATCAGAAAAACTGTTTCCTTGAAGCTGGTTAATCTTTTCTATGTGCTACCCCATGAATTGCTTGCTGTTTATATGATTTATTTTGATGGGTTGAACTTTCTTTTCTGACTATTTTTTTTTATTTTTTTTAAACAAAACTTTTTCTGTTATGAACATTTGAGTTTCTAATACTCCTGAGGTGGTTTTTCCAACTGAAAAAGCACGTACTCTACCGACAATTTTCTTGGAAAGGAATGAAAACATTCTGTGAATTTGGCAGAGATATAAACCTTTTGTGAGTGGATAGTGTGTGGAAATTAGAAAAAGGACAAGGATGAAAGGGGCAATTGATGAGGGCAAGGAGATTAGCCCAATGTTTCCTAGGTTGCATATTAAAGATGCAGAGAAAGGAGGGCCAAAAGCACCTCCAAGGAATAAGATGGCTCTCTATGAACAATTCAGCACCCCTTCTCAAAGTTCTGCATCAGGATCAGTATCAGGATCAACATCCTTGTTTTCTCTGCCGTTAAGAAACTGCACAGTTGCTAACACATCTAGCCAAGTGAGTCAAGTAACGTTCTTTAAATTTTTGCCTGTAATCAATTCCTGTACCTTCTTATGTTTCCTTTATTTTTCATATATGGAACATAGCTCACTTTGTTTTACCAATATCTATCCTTTTCATAAGCTATAGAGTATAGACTTTTGAAAGAAAAATTAAGCTTGAATGAAAAGGTATTGAGCTGCATGAAATCATAATTCTATTTGACACTGCCACTAGGAGAAAATAGAAACTTTTATGTATATTTGTAAAGTAAACTCTTGTAAGAATATACTTGTAATCTTTGAACATGAGTCAAGTGATAGTAATGAGAAGTAGTGATCCTTAAATGATATTCAAATGGAGCACACAACAATGTTTCTTTTAATCATTTTTCCATCCTTATTACTGTGCTATAGGTTGGTAGTAGTCAAAGCATCCAATTCTGCATCTCCAGTGCACCTTCTATTCTGTCTGAAAAGATTCAAGCCTATAATTCCAGAAAGATCAACTTAACCAAATTGACGGTGAGTAATGAGTAAGAACCCATTAAACCTGCAAATTATCAAAATTTAAGCTTCTTTTGCTCACTGTCATTTGCTGGTAAATGCAATTTGTTTCAGCAAGATGATTTTATCAATAGTAAGAATTCTCTGAAAACACTTGATGGAGATGTCCATGGGAAAAATTCATGCTGTGGCATCAACCAAAATAACAAAGATGAAGACAAACTTGCTCCCTGTAATTTGAGCTGTTCGCTTCAAAGTCTAAATTCATTTAGAAAGAAGATGAGTTCACCTGAAGCCATAGAACTGAATTCAGCACAATTTGGGAAGAACCAGATGGAAGAGCCTGCAGAAGTGAGTCAAATTGGTCAGAAGCCAAAGGAAGGACCTCCTCACCCATTAGATGGTTTAGGTGATATGGCATATACACCATTAAACTCATTGGTGAAAGGTAGGAATTCTAAATCAATGGAGAAAGAGCACAGATCTTTAAAGGACGAAATTAGAAGTAATCCAGTAGATAGCTTGAAAACATTGCAAGGTAGAAATGCCCATACACATGAAGAGCATGCAGCTTTTGGGGCCAAAATCAACTTAAGGGACAAATGCACAGAGAACCCAGCAGCAAGTGATGTCCAAAGGTGTCCTGGCGAGTTAGAAATTGGTAGAGGATACCTCCTGAGCAAGAGAGGCGGGACTAATGATGAGGAGACTTATAGACATTATTATGCCTTAAATAAACCCAGCTCAGAATGTATATTTGGTATGGATATTTCCCCTGACAATGTTGTAGGAGTTATAGGTGAAAAGCAATTTTTGAAAGCAAGAAGAACTATCATCAAGTAAGTTTATTGGGTTCTACTATTATGTGTTTATTATTTGGCCTTTCTCTCTTTTTTGTTAAACTGTTGACATTTACATCTGAACTCTTTTTGTTAAGTATTAATTGGTACATACATGCATTATAGCATGGGTATTTCACTCGTTCATTTTTTTAATGTTTGTTGTATTTTGTTCCCTACTTGGACCTTATACTGACATTGCTATAATCAGTCAACAGAGAATCTTCCTCATGCAAGTGTTTGAGTTGCATAGACTGATAAAGGTATTTACTGTTTGCTCTATCGAATATGTATGCCTTGCTTTCACTCAGATTCTCCTATGAGAAGTAACTAAATTATTTCTTATAAGCAGGTGCAAAGATTAATTGCAGGGTCACCCCATCTATTGCTTGAAGATAACCTTGTACTCAACAAGCCACCACTAAAAACATCCACACCCAAGAAATTACAATCTGAATTTGTCAGTGAAAGACCATCCACAGTTGTTAAACTTAACAGTAAGTCTGAGAAGGCCACTACTGCTGAGAATGCTAAGAACAATGCAGTTGGGAAGATTCCCCTTCCTTGTGTCAACAACAGCACAAGCAAAGGCCATGTTAATCAGCTGCCAAATTATGGCAATCATTTAGGAAACCCTGCACCAGCCTCTGCAGATTCAAAACAGTCCCCAAGCTGTGTCTATCCTTCACTAGGAAACCAGTGGTTAGTTCCTGTCATGTCCCCATCTGAAGGCCTTGTATATAAGCCAGTCTTTGGGCTATGCCCTCCAAATGCAGGCTTCATGGCACCAGTATATGGAACTTGTGGTACAATGGGCTTCAGTCCAGTAAGCAAGGATGTTTTAGATGCATCTATCACTCAAGATTCTCACCAAAAGATTGGCATTCTTTCTGGTGGTTCATCTTTACCCCAGTTCTTAATACAATCAGCTTCTGTTGTTGAGCAAATGGGGCAGTCTAATGGTCCTGAAAATCACCACTCATCTGGAGAAGTGAATTCTGCCATATTGTACCAAAGCTCATCTAACATATCCAGCCATACTAGCCAAGTAATGTCAAGAAATATTTCAACTTATCACTCATTGAAAGAGAAAGAAAGTACAGCTAGTAGTCCATCCAAGAGGATGAAAGGAGATGCACTTCCTTTGTTCCCTGTGGCACCTACATTTTGGCCATCATCAGATCGGAACACACAGGTTGAGAACCAACCACGAGTAATCAAAGCTCTTCCTCACAATCCAAAATCAGCAACTGAATCAGCAGCCAGGATATTCAGGTCAATACAAGAAGAAAGGAAACATTTGTAACTAGTCGATGTCTATCTCATATATAATATGTCAATTAAGTTGAGATACTCTAATTTGACACTATGCCCTCACACTCTAACACTGTATCTGTAACCATTTTTCTCTGATGAACATACCCCGTTATATTTTTATCGGTGACAATCATATGTTAATATAAAAAGGGGAGCACACAACAGTTAAAATTACAAATTGATGGTTCAACCAATTATACTTTAATATATATATTTTTAAGATTATATAATATAGTAAGTAATAAATTAAAAAATAGGCTTAATTGCAGTTTCGGTTCCCCTATTATCATTAGTCCGCGATTTTGGTCCTCATTTTTTTTTTGCGATTTTAGTCCCCCTATTATTCCAAATTCGCGATGTAGTTCAAAATTATGGTCCATCTATACCTCCTAAGTATGTGTTAGATGGACCAAAATCGCGAATTTGGAATAATAGTGAAACCAAAATCGTGAAAAAAAAAGTAGGGAACTAAAATCGCGGATTGATGATAATAGGGACCAAAAGTGCAATTAAGCCTAAAAAATATATATAAAAAATTAAAGTATATAATTTAAATTAACATAAAATAAAGATATTTTATGTGAATAACCTTATATATAATATAAGTATTTATAACTTGACAGTAAACCATTGTTCTTTTTTTTTTTTTTTTGGTCAATAAACCATTGTTCTTCAAAGGAACCGGTTAGATTGGTTTCCAGATTTGCGTTTGCATGCTGTGATCATATCCAATATATTGCACATGCTTCAAAAGCCCTTGGAGCTAGCGCTCAAAATTCAAATATTTGTGGGCTAAATTTTGTGGTGAAGATTGGAGGACAAAACTCTGAGTTTATGAAAATCTGGAAAAGCCCCACCTCAGAAGTTGCAGATGTTGTTGCCCTCTGATGCCATGGGCATCCATCATTTCCGCTTATTTTATTGGATTTTCTTTATTTTCCCCCATAAATCCCCCCAAAAAAAAACTTTGTTGAATTAAAATTTCTTATTGTATTAAAAAATTACAAAAAATAAAAATAATATTACATGAGGTGTTAGGCTCATTAAATGATGTGATAATCATTGGATTTTAATGAAAAATCCCCTATTTCATCCTCCTACAATTTATCGTATCACTATATAAATTAAGTGTAAAATGATTTTTCTATTTTTTAGATATTAAACACACTTTTTTTTTCATTTAATACTTACTTTGTATAGTATATTATTTTAAGTACTTAGCACCACAAATTAGGCGCATTTACTTTTAGAAAATATTTTGTATTTTTATTTCCTGTATTTTAATTTTAATTATAAAAATAATTTTAATTTTAATTATAAAAACATCACATTATTTTTATTTTATTTTTTATTTTCAAAATTTTATACAGAAAACAGTACAAAATTTTATATTGATTTCTCTATTTTTATCTAAAACTCTAAAATATAAAAAAAATTGAGATTGTTTATAATTAAAACTTAAAAAAATAAATAAAAGAATATGTTTTTCTTGAAAGTAAGCGACTGTCATTATGACAGATGTTATATATGATTTTTTTTGTTGGTCATGAGAAATTCAAGAAAATTTTATAATCAAAATGGCTAAGCATGTCAGTGGGACAGGGTGAGCACGGGTAGTAGGTAACTGCTACCTACAACCACAGGTAAATATCCGTTATACTCATCCATACCTACACAGGTACTCGTTAAGCGGATTTTTAATATATTTATGGATATCTATGAGTATCTATTAGAAAATGAAAAAAAATAAATAAAGAACTTAAAATAACCTAATTTAAAATATTTTTTATAAAACTATAATTTAAAAATTAAAAAAAAACATTTAAAATTGAGTGTCATTACAATTTTAAATATAATTAATCAAATATAATAATTATAAAAAAAAGTAAAACCATATATATATTTGTACTCGCTACCTTCGGACACGAGTACTCTCAATACAAACAGTCTCACTCATTAATAAACGGGTAGTGAAAAGAATCCATATTTTTGCGGCGAATATATTTTTTCTCATGATGGGTTTTATCTTATGGTACCTTGGTACCACCCATAAAAATGACTATATTTCAAATTTATTTTTAAAATTTTATATAAAAAATAGAGAAATCAATATAAAGTGAACCACTCTAAAAACTATAGTAATATCCTAAAGTCTGAAATGTATTACTAAAGGAAAATTAAGTTAGTAATATCCTAAAGTAATACTATCTATTTCTTTAACGCTCTGTTTGCTTCAGTGGAAGTTGCATGGAAGAAAAACTGGAACCCTGAAAATTGTTAAAAAATACAATACTCATATGTTTGGAGAGCAAGGAAAATGGGAGGGGATGGAAAACTGTACCACTAAAGTGCAAGTTAAGTTTTCTTGGCAATCTTGCCGTGAAAATTTTATAAGCAAAGGGAAAACATGATAAATCCGATTTTGCCCCTGTGAAGATCGCCCCTGCGTTTGCGGCCACTACACCATGTTATTTCCCATTGCTCCTTTGCTTTTGTAGCGAGTGCACCATTCACCTCAACATCCCCTTTGCTTGGTCCCCTCTGTTTAGTGTTTGGCTACTCCACCCTTCCTGCCTATTTTTTAACGCTTGCAATAATAATAATAATAATAATAATATTATTATTAAAATAATAATATTTTTTAAAGTAATAATACTTATAATAAATTTTTTAAGTATGAGGGAAAATGGGCAATTGTATACTATATTCATTTTCTTTTCCTTCACTTTTTCACTTCTTTTATCTCAAACCAAACAACTAAAAAATTCTCATACTTTCCCTTTGTTTTCTCTTTTTTTTTCTTCCTTCCCTTTTCTTTCTGTCTATTTTTCTTCCTCTTATTTAATTTCTCATCTAAAGAGAGTCCAAGTGTGAAACCAACTAGTACTCTCTATTTCTTAAATTATTAATATCTTGATGTATTTGTCACTCTGAAAATTAGTAATATCCTAAAAGAAATAGAGAGTAAATATATTTCTCTATTATGGAAATTAGTAATATCCTAAAGTCTGAAATATATTACTCTATTTCTTATTCCTTTAAAACATATTTTATATGTTAATTTCAACTTTAATGCTACCAACACAATTAACACTGATTTCTAATAAAAATATTTTTTATATTGATTTCTTAATTAATTAGAGCACTTGTTAGTGGTACCCAAATTTTTTTACTGGATTTTTTTACTAATGCATTTTTTTATACAAAGAAGACAATGAGATTTAAATCTAGAACCTCATATTAAACTACCTGAATCCCCAACCATTAAACCGATCATAGTGGGTAGACTAACATGAAAAACAGTTTAACTTGGTAAACTGTATTGTTGTTTTCCAAATTTAAATAAATCTCCACCATTAATTTCTACCCCACATGATAAGTTGCCCAACCCCATTCTTATGTATTAATAGATAGAAGTTCTTCTTTATCTTACATGAAAGGAAATTACTACCTCCATTCCTATTTAACTGTCCACTTTGACTAATAACACACATATTAAGGAATGCAATCATTACTCTTGTTTTCATGGAAATAAATTTTAAACTTTCTACTTTACCCTTTTATCTCTCTTAGTATTATTGGCTCTCATTAATTTTCAATAGTGGGTCATTTATTAACATAAGGGTAAAATGGAGAAAAGTGTAATTATTAGTGCATTGGGTTTGTAAGTGTACAGTTTAATAGAAACAAATTTTTCTTTAAAAGTGAACAATTAAATAGGAACGGGGGTCGTAATAGATAATTTCAACTTTAAAATTTCATATAAGTTTATCATATATAATTTTTATATTCATCTATTTATAATGGATATTGAACAGGTTTCTCTACTAAAATTAGTTAATATTTATCGAGGGAAATAAAAATATAAAAAAATACATGATAAGACTATATAAAATTATAGCATGAAAATTAAGATTTTTTTCTAATTAAAAACAATTTTATACATTTTTTTTGTATAAATCACAAGTATAAAGTATTCTTCACATTAGAAAATCCCACTCGAGCAGGAGAACATCTATATTATAATGAGGTTAGCTCTCTCAAGAGATTTTTTTCTATACACTTAAAAGATAATCTTATACATGAGATGATAAAGTGTATTGTCTTTTTCTTAATTTAAGTATTTTTCCATCATTAATTTTGTGTCCTAGCTACATGATAGGTTGCCCACTCATTCATAATAGCCGATATCATTAAGTAGTTTAATTTGCAACTTCCATATATAGTCAAATTTATGATGTAACATTTTTGTTTTTAAAAAATATTACTTTTTTTAAGACCACATGTATTATCCATAGGAGGTAAATCAGACAATTCTATTCGAATCGGGTAACACTTTTATGGACGGTAAAACTCTTCCTCCAAACATTTAACACAGCTGCATATTTATGGTTCGAACCCGAAAACATTGGTTAAGTTTCAAAAGTTTCAAAAGTTAAACCTACAATTATGTACGATGAGATTTTGAGTCAAATAAAAAAAAAAAATATTGTTAACCCTTAATGTTAAGGATAAGATTTTAAAAATGGAAAAAATTTATTAAATTAAAAATATTAACTACATAAAAAACATAAATGAACAATAAATATTTTATAGTTTATTAGAAAAATAATAAACATCTAGTTCTATTGATGAAAACTTTCTATTTTTAAAAATCTTATCGTCAGTTTTAAGTGCTGATTTTATTAAATCGTTTTTTATATATGTAAAAAATTAGAGTATTTGATCTTTAAAATCTCTGACTCTCTATCTATCTCTCCTTAGATATACTCTCTCTCTCTCTCTCACACACACACAGATATATATATATATATATATATTCTTTTTACAGGTAATTATACATTTTCTCATTTTATAATACATATATTTTCGAAGCTTTCGCCTCAAATCAAGTGGTCAATAATTTTTTTCAAAGAAAAATTTATATACAATTACCCTAACTTTAGTATGCCTTCACACCAAGTCTAGCCATAACCACTGCATTCATTAGCCTTGGCACCACCCTACAAAACCAGCAACATTCTTGCCTTCCCAAACCCCTACCAACGGCGCCAGCTAACCCGTTGTCCAAAAACCACCATGAAACTGCCTCTGCTTGAATCGTCCTACCTGCAGCAATTGCACCATGTCATCCTCTACTGTTTAATTAGTGGGTTTTCAATTTTTTTTAAGAAATTTTAGACATATTAGATTAATATTGTTCCAATATTTTAAATACAGAATATTATAGAATGGTTTAAATTTGAAAAAAATATGCGGTTAAGTTCTTTTCTACATTATTTTGTAATTTATTTTTTATTTAAAAAAAATAGTTTAATTTTAAAAAAGTAAGACAAAAATGAAAGGAATTAAAATTTTTTTTTTACGTTGTGCGCTGTATAAAATGTAAATACGCAGTTACGAATTTAATCAACACATCAGAATAAACCAACGAGGCTTTTACCGGGAATCCGTCACATGCATAATTGTGGAGTTAATTCTGGGACCGAGACAGTGGATAGGAAAAATCTTCTCCAGAGTGGTGACTCTCGTATTTTTTTTTTCTTTTGTCAACACTCGTATTTATCTTTCAGGTAAAGTCTGTTAAGGGCCGGCCCAACGCATATTGAGACCTAAGGCAAAGTTTTAAAATAAGACTTTTCCTAATTAACTAAAAAAATTATTAAAATTATTATAATTTTATTGAAATTTTTTCTTTTAAACTTTTAGATATAAAATTACTTACTAAATTATTATTATATATAATTAATGTTTATATTAATATTTTGGTGATTTTGATATATTATAATATTTATTATATTACATAATAGAAAAATATGTATTATAACTAGGATTAACATATATATGATAAGAAAAATCAATTAATAAAATAAATAAAATAATTATTAATTATAAGAAAAAGTTATAATAAGATGAGGTCTATTATTTTAATCAAAAGATAATTTTATTAAGAGTTTAATTATTATACATTAAATTTTACACAGTTATCCAATGATGTGTTATCACGTCATTTAATGAGTAAGACACCTCATGTATTATTAGCTCATTAATTGATGTGGTAACACATCATTGAATGACAGTGTAACTCAATGTATATACATAAAATCCTATATTTATATAAATTTTAAATATAAGTATAAAATTATAAGGCATATGTAATATTGGGGGCCTAAAGTCATTGCTTTAGCAGCTTGGCCCTTGGCCCGACCCTGTCTATCTGGATCATAGTCCACTCTGTTTGGTAAATACATGCTAATTTAAGCTATATTAATTAGTTTCCTTAATTATTTAATTATTATAAGGAGTTAATTTTTAATTTCTTTAAACTATATTAATTAATTTACTTAATCAATATTTTACTTTCAGTTCTGTAATCAGTTGAAACTAAAAACATAAAACATTTATAAAACATAATTAAATTAATTTTCTATCAAATATATTAATTTTAGTTTTTTTTAATTTAAAATTTTCTAGTATTTTATATTTTAGTTTATTTCTTCATTTAATTTTTACATTTCACATAAACTTATGAAATGCATTGAATATTTGCTGGTACTTGATTTTTTCCAGCAATATTGGATATAATAGAATATTTGCAAATGACAATAAAATAATCTTATATTAGTTAAATTAATTTATATTTTTTAAAATTAAGAATTTCAAACTCTTATGTTTTAATATTTTAATTTAATTTTTTACTACCAATGAAATATTTTTTCATTATTTAAATCAAATTTAATTAAATGTTTTCAATTCATATTATTTATATTTCACTTACACTTTTAAATATTTGTATCTTATATAAGGTTTATAAATTTGTTTTAAAACATTTATTATCTTAAAAAATTAATAAGGTGTGGATTTTTATGTTTTAGCATTTCTTTACCGCAAAGAATAAGACACCGTTAATTAAATAATTTGATATTTTTCTAAAATTAAAGAATAGTATTATTTTTTAATTTTTATACGATAATTATTTAATATTAAAACATGCAAATTCAACCCAAATTTAAAGAGTCACATTCTATTATTTAGTGCATAAATTAGTTAATATGATTGTTATTAGAGGTGTTCGCAGATTGGTTTGGATCGGTTTTGAGGCAAAAAATCATCCGATTCGATAATTGCGGTTTTATCATTTTATCATCCGATCGATTTTGATATTTTTTTCAAATCCGATCCAATCCGATCCAATTTAAATTGGATTTGATTAGATCGATTTTCGGTTTTTCAAAGCGACAATAAATATTTGATAAAATTGATAAAATATTAAAGTAATAGTAAGCATTTTCTTATTGGAACTTATATTTATTAAAATTAATATAAAATTATATAAAAAAAATGACATGAGACATGAAAACTAATTTAAAACTAGTTTTATATTGATATATTTTTAGAAATATTAACATGATATTAGATAATAAAATCATAAAAAATATATTATTATAAGTATTTTTATCAATATATACGTATACAAGTTTAAATATATGATTATTTTATAAGTAATAATATATGTATATGTAAGTTCAGTTTGGATTGGATTGGATTGGTTTGGTTTTCAACATAGGATCCGAAAACCAATCCAATCCAATAAAAATTTTCGATTTTTTGCGGTTTGCGATTTTTTGGATTTCGGTTTGATTCGATTTTCGGTTTTTGCGGTTTGCATTGGATTGGATTGAATATGAACACCTCTAATTGTTGTAACTTTATCAGTGATATCAAATTTAAATTCATAATAGTTCAACTATATTATAAATCACATTTTTATCTCAACTTATTATTAGTATATTTGAATTACATCATAACTATTTAGTAATGTTGGATTAGATAAATGTTTATAATGTGATTTTAAACAAATTCAAACATAATATACATGCCATATATGTTTATTCTATCACATCACTTATCAATTACTTTTTTTTTTCCTCTCTTTTCATTGCATAATTTATTGTAAAGTTGTAATTGTAAAACTATAATTTCAAGTCCTATTTTTGCAAAGAGCACATTTGAAGCATTAATTAATCAATTGGCGTGTCATTTTCTCGTTGTTTTTTTTACTAAAAATCTTAAAAGGAACGTTGCTATCATCAACATCAAAACGTTGAAGTAAAGGAAAAGGGCAATCTAGTGATAGTGCTTAATGGACTGAAAAAGTTTGGTTGTCCGCTCGAATTATTCTTCCTTTAACAACTTTCAAATTATTGTACCTTGGCTTGTAACAGTACAATTAGGGGAAAAATGCTTAAAAAAAAATAAAAAAATCACACGCTGATCCTTCAGCAATATTCTTTCTCTAGAACCAGCTCCGTCCACGAAGAACTAGGGCACAAATGAATAATCAATAAAAGTTAAAGGACCATATAACAAAATCACATTACATTAGTACAATAATATTGGTTACTTACGGTGGTGAATTTTCAACGATCAGAAAATTCTAACTTCTAACTACATAGACATAACGGGCTAGCTGAAAACACCAACACGTGCACCCATAATACACCACAAAATTGGGCAAACCAATGGGAAATGGCATGGCCCGAAAACCCAATTGAACCCAAAACGACAACAATAACTTAAACTCCAAAGCAACGCATAAAAAATTCTATAAAACTTATCTTAGGTTTATTAATGTTACTGTATTTTAATCCTTTTTCTTTTCCCTTGCTGCGTTGTGACCACCTGCACCCGTTGCAAGCAACTTTCCTGTAACTGAGGTTTCAATGTTTTTCGTTTGAACCCAAAAACAGAAAGTGGAAAAGGAAAACATTCACCTCACTCACCACGTTTTTTGTACAGAGTGATGAATGAAAGCGTGGTAGAGCTTGCGGAGATAGCATAATTCTCACTTCCATTGAAATCTGGCGCAATTCATGAACAGAGGAGAAAAGCGTGAAGGGATCCACCACTTTGTTCCTCAAACGTCTTTCTTTGGCATTTGATTGAACTCTTTATATAACTTGCTTTTGGCTATACCCCAGCATGGTAATGCGATTCTCACGCTACTCTGCCTATCGTTTTCTGTTTTTCTTCCCTCTATAATACACCCATCCCTGTCGAGAAAAACAGGAAAACAAAGTTTTGATTTTGTTCACGACTCTCTCGTCTTTGAACGATATCACAGCTGTTCGTTTTGTGGGGAGCTGATTTTCTCTCGTTAATTGATGTGATTTTGAGCTTTATTTGGTGTTTTGATCTATTATTTGATATGGGTTTTGATTGATTGTACCAATAAAGAAAGATACCTCATGTGGTAGAATAGTGTGTTTTGATCTGGTTTGGCCATGGCAAGTGAGTTTTTTTATGCATATGAGGTGTTTTGTGATTTGATTATGTGTGAAGGCACACGAGTACCGAGATCCTAAATTTGATTGGAAGAGAGCGGAGGAAAAACCATGCAGTCTAGGTTGGAGGAAGGGAAGGACCCTGCTACTACGTTAAGAACTACTCCCTCTAGGCCTTTCCCTTTGAGACTTCTGCAGTTCTTCTTGGTCTTTTTGGTTCTTGGCCTAGGTGCTTCGTTTCTTAGCATGTACATGATTAGGCATTTTGGTATTCATAACGTGGCTCTGGTACAGTCTACGTTTAAGCCTTGCTTTGAGCAGCCAGCGACCAAAGAAAGTTGGATTAGGCCTCCATCCAATTTGCTGCATACCATGAGTGACACTGAACTCTTCTGGCGGGCTTCTTTTGTTCCAAGGATCAAGAATTATCCTTTTAAAAGAACTCCCAAGATTGCCTTCATGTTCTTGACCAAGGGACCCTTGCCAATGGCGCCACTCTGGGAGAGGTTCTTTAAAGGGCATGAGAGACTTTATTCCATCTATGTTCATTCACTGCCATCTTACACTGCTGATTTTTCACCATCATCGGTTTTTTATAAGAGACAGATCCCAAGCCAGGTATAAGCTTTATTTTATTTTTGTTTTTAAATTAAATGTGGCTCAAGGCATTAGGTGCTATATGTATTGATCAGGAAAGTAGCATTATCTATCTGCCATATATGTTTATTGATACTGACATGTTTGTCATCAAAATTCTATATTTTGACTTTTAAGCCATAGAAATGGAAGTTCTTTATTGGCATTTCAACCTATCCACCATTATTTGTTTTGGAGTTTTATGATGGGTGCTAATTTATGGTCATATTAAATTGATGGTCAGATCCCAGTCCTTTGTGTCATCTATGGCCAGTAAGCAACAAATCTCAATGTTATACCAATGTTAGAGGCATATAACCCTTCCCCCTGCGAAATCGTGCTTTTTTATGTCAAATAAATGTTGATAGGATAGGATTATCCAAGATGTAGATCTAAGAATTGATTCCTTATACTGGAATAAGATACTATTTGGGAAAGAAAGTTCATATTCTTGATTCTTCTTATATGAATTATATCATGGTAATAGGGGAATTTCTTTGCTTTGGCCTTTTTAATAGTTTTTTCTTAGAGAGGTGTACATTCCTGCTGTATTATTCTATCTCTCTATACATATAAGATGCACTACCACTTCTAGAGATTAGAGAAGTGGTCATTTTTCCAAAGATAAATACATGGATGATTTGACATCTGACTTCCTTCGAGTGAGGGAATCCATCTCTCATTATGATGTTGTGGCTGTTGCGTTTGTGATTCTGCACAAATTTACAATATGTAGCAATTAAAAAGTGGTAGAAGGATTAATTCAGTTTTGAGTTAACAAAGGTTATCAATGTTTGCATATTTTTCAAAAAGAAAACAGAAGAGCTTTATTGTCAGTTGTGACTTTTCATCACCTCTAGATAGCTTCAATTACATACACTTACTGAGGCGTGGTTAGAAGCTGCTGACTGTTGTATTGTATCATTTTTTAGAGAGGGATGCATACTTTCATCCTTAGCACAATTCATTAAAGAATTGTAGTTGTAGCTCTTTATGAATTAAAATTATATTCATTGAAGACTGTTTTGGTTACTAAATTCGATTTTCCAGCATTTTATGCATAAAAAGGTTTTGCATTGAGTCATTGACAACAGTAAGATTGAAAGAATAGAAAGAAATGATTTTTATGTCATAAGCCTTTGTTTGAAAGCCTGCATAGGGGGACATTGAAATGCAGATTGCATTGATGGTCTATGAATTTCTTGATGGCAAATGGAAAGAAAAAGTTCCTAAAATGGACTGATTTGCAAATTATGAGAGCCTCAGGGTAGGGGGGATACAGAGCCGGGATTTGAGAATTGCTCTCTCTGTGAGAGATGGTGTAGGGGGAAGGAAGCTTCAAGAGCTGATTGGTGGGTCTATTAAGGTCATTCAGACATCTTATGTGCACTATAAAACCATCACCTTCTTGTCTTCATTGGTATGGCTAGAGCATCCGTTTTTAGGGTTATATGTAAACTCAGGTTAGCTTTATGTGGACTTGTGTGGAGTAGTAGTGATGGTTTTAGGGCTTCTTTGATGTCTATTGTTCTGTTGTTTGAATCTTAAGTTCATCTATTCCAAATTTGAAAAATTTCTAATGAATGCGATTGACAACAAGGTACATGGTTGCATGTACTGCGTATTCAATTATTACAAAAAATAAAATGATTAAAAAACTATTTGGCCTCCTCCACCTTCACTTCTCCTTTTTGCATTTGATGGCAATAAGCAGATAACCAAGATTGCTATCAATTTTGATATGTGTTGGCACAAAGTGGCTAGTAATGATCTGCACATTCTTCATGATCATCTTGAAAATATTTGATTCTTCATTGTTGTTCCATGCCAAATTGTGCAGCAGTAAACTCTATCTGTGCTGAAAAAGAATGACTCTAACAGAAAAATTAACTAAATATCTTCTTTCTTAAGATTTTGATGGTAGATAGGAGCCGGGTTAAATTACAAAATACTTAAACTCGCAATCGAACATGCCTTCTATTCTTTGTTTTTTCCTGTTATCCAACAGGGCATTGGGAGAATGTGCTTCTAAAACCAAACGGTCTTGTTAAGATATATAAACTCCCACTCGTTGAGATGTTCCTTGTATGCATTCTTGTTCAATTTTGATTATGTGGCTGTTAGAACAAGGCTAGGCTTTAGGTTGAATTCCGTTTTTAAGAAGTTTCTAATTAACCGATTCTTTCACAGGTGGCAGAATGGGGAATGATGAGTATGTGTGATGCTGAAAGAAGACTTCTGGCCAATGCATTGCTTGATATCTCAAATGAATGGTTTATCCTCCTATCTGAGGCCTGCATTCCTCTCCAAAACTTCAGCATTATATACCGATACATATCACGATCAAGGTATAGCTTTATGGGTGCATTTGATGAACCTGGTCCTTATGGGAGAGGACGTTATGATGAAAACATGGCACCTGAGATCAACATGAGTGACTGGCGCAAGGGATCTCAGTGGTTTGAAATCAATCGCGAACTTGCTGTTAGGATAGTTGAAGACAGTACTTACTATCCTAAACTCAAAGAATTCTGTAAACCACACAAATGCTATGTTGATGAGCACTATTTCCAGACAATGTTAACCATTAATGCTCCTCATCTCTTGGCAAATAGGAGCCTCACTTATGTGGACTGGTCAAGGGGTGGTGCTCACCCAGCTACCTTTGGGAAGGATGACATCAAAGAGGAATTCTTCAAGAAAATTTTGCAAGACCAGACATGTCTTTATAATAACCAGCCATCTTCCCTTTGTTTCTTATTTGCAAGAAAATTTTCACCTAATGCTTTGGGTCCTCTTTTAGATATAGCACCCAAAATTCTAGGAATATGAAAATTGCCTGGCTTCTGAGTTGCATCCTTGAAGGAGTGCCAATTAGAGCAAGTTAGTTGGCTATCAGCTAACTCCATTTTAGTCACATGATTCATCTTCTGTTATGCATAAATTTTGAGTTGCTCCTCCAGCGTTTAGATGTGTAGGGCATTGAATCTAAACCATATTTCATACAAGTATTAGCCAAAATGTAGACTAATATTTTATTGGATTACTTGTTAGTTAAATAAATATTTTAGCTATCTTTTTGGAATATGTATTGCCATTAACACCTGCACTTGCATATTATTATGAGGCATCCAGTTTGTGGACTTGCGGAGTTTTTTCTACTGGTAGTTTCCATCCGTTACTTGGTTTGCCTTGCAATTAAGGACGTGTTAGGAAGTTTGGAGAAAAGGGGAAGAGAAGGACTAGGGGAGATTGGAAGACTGGAGGGGGAGAAAGGGAAGGGGAAACTTTATAAGTCATATAATATGAGATGGGTGATTTTAGGGTAGGTCTTTTCAAGTTTTGGTCTACCTTATAACTTTAGTTTTTATAGTTTTATTATTATAAAAAGTAAATTTATTTTTATAATATATATTATTAATTTTTAATATTAAATTTATATTATTTATAGTAAATTTCTATCATAGATATTTTTTTGTGGTCTATCCTAAAATTTCCAGCTTGAAAAGGTAATGGATTAAGAATCCCCAATTCACACTTTTATTAGCAATTAAGTATCTAATGCTACCCATATAATTTTGTGTCACGACCCAAATCCAAGGCTGTGATCGACGCACAAGTTAATACCCTTAGCCTAGCCTGGCAAGCCTAAAATAATAGTACATTACTTTGACAAGTGATTTTCCAAAATAAAAATATTTTCAGGATTTTACAGAAAGTTTGACAAAGTCTCCCCTATATTCTAGACATCCCAAAATTTACAAAGAACCTATTATCAACAAATATCACCAACCAGAATTTCCAACAACAATATATTTATCCAATCAACACAAAAATATACATCTCCACGTAAACTCATGACTAATCTCCCTATAGCTGTAGAATATACATATAATCCCAAAATAGCATCAAATTGCCACCAACATAAAGGAGACCTACCAAAAGGAAATAACAGTAAAGCTGGAACAACTGAATCTGCCAGCAGCCTGCTATTCAGCTGTCTGAGAATCTGGATGAAAAACAATAAAAAGGGGTAAGTCACAAAGACTTAATGAGGGCCTAACAACCACCATCAACTAGAAGGGAAACACACCAACACACGAGTTGTTTAGTAAAAAGTCTTAATATAACTCCCACTTCTCAATGTAAAACTTACTAAACCAAGTACTTGAAGTTTAGGCTTGGTTTGTATAAAAATGGATGGCTCAAGCTTGGCTCATTTATTTAAACGAGCTAAACTTAAAGCTTGAGCTTTGACTTGTTAAAGAAAAACAAAGCTTGAGTTTGACTTGTTTAGCTAGCTCATTTATAACTTTATTATTTTTGCTTTTATGAAAATTTTCATTAAATCATTTTTAAAATTTTTTAATTTAGTATTTTAATAAATATTTTACTATTAAATGATAATATAAAAATCAAAATATATTCTTAATGTATTGTATATATAATTAAGAATTCTAAAATATTATATTTTTCAAAATTTAATACATAATTTCTTGACTAATATAAGAAATATTTCAATACTTATTTTTAAATATATAAAGTAAATATTTTATGTAATTTTCATTTTTGAGGATTAATTTGACCGATCCTATATCTTTCAGAAACAAAAATCAGCGGTATAATAAATAAGTGAGTTAATATACAATTTAGTCCCTGAAAGTATTATGTTGTTTACTTTTAGTCCCTCAAAGTTTATCTGTGTACAAATTAGTCCCCGAAAGTCTAAAATTGATCACTTATTAGTCCCTCCGTTAAACTTTGTTAGTTTAATGAAGAGTTGATATATAATTTAGTCCCTGAAAGTGTCACGTTGTTTACTTTTAGCCCCTGAAAGTTTATCTGTGTACAAATTAGTTCCCGAAAATCTAAAATTGTTTACTTATTAGTCCCTCCATTAACCTCTGTTACATGAGTGAAATGGAATTGCTAATCTGAACTGTTAAATGCACTGTTGGACTATTAAGTGATGTCTACATGGAAGATCAATTGTTTAGTCATTAATGTTGGACAGATTTTAACTCATTTCCCCAAATTTATAATCTTCATTGATCTCCATTCTTCTCTCCATTATTATCCCCCTACGAGAAACTATCTAGCAAGCCTAATTTCCACTCTTTAGGACCATAACATAACTATTTTACAACCCAAATCTATATTCTTCTCTCCATTCTTTTATCCCCAATTTTATAACCCTAATCTCCATTATTGTCTCTCATCTTATCTCACAAATCCTAAATCAAACAAATCCAAAGAGATAATGAGAACTGCAATGAATCGGACAACAAGTTGAAGTGTCTATGGTGATGAAAGTGGCGTGATGAACCTATGTGCAAGAATGGAAAGAATAAAAGAAAACGGTTCTTGAGGTGTCCTTTATTTGGGGTAAACTATTTTTCTGTTTAAGTTGTGTTTTAAAAGTAGTTTCTTACTCTTTTTTGTGTATTTTGTGCAGAGGGATAATCTTGATTGTTGATACTTTGAATGAAAGTTTATTGTGGGGAGGAGAATTTATTAGGGTTCGTGCATAGAAGACTTATATGAGAGTTGATTTGGAGGAGTAAATTTGTAAGAGATTGAGTGAAAGGATAAAATTAAAAATCAGGGTTTTATTTTGGGGAATTTTACTTCCCTAATTATATTCTAGGTAGGCATCTTACGTGTCATATAACAATACAATTGTGCAATTAACTTGCCAACTCAGCACTTCTGTTTCTTTAATCGAGTTAATATATAATTTAGCCCCTGAAAGTGTCATGTTGTTTACTTTTAGTCCCCGAAAGCTTGTCCGTGTACAAATTAGTCCCCCGAATCTAAAATTACTTACTTATTAGTCCCTCCATTAACTTTAGACTAACGGGGTTTAACGGAGGGACTAATAAGTAAGCAATTTTAGACTTTCAGAGACTAATTTGTATACAGATAAAATTTTAGGGACTAAAAGTAAATAACGTGACACTTTCAGAGACTAAATTATATATTAACTCTAAATAAGTAATTAGGTTGAGAGTATTAAAAAAAAAAAAGATAAACATGGAGAAAAGAAAGATTTCATTGATAGTGAAAGCACATGTCGGATGGAAAAAAAGATAGTACAATAAGACATCATCTTATTCTCAGCAGTTAAAGTACTCTAATTTATTATATAGTACAAGAGAGTACTGCATTATAACAATTATTATTCATCATGAAATTTCCTCTCCACCCGGGGAAGGTTACGGGGATAATCTAGAAGATAACTAGTAGCTAATGATGCATGAAGTGCAGCCCCATATGGAAATCCATCTTCATTGATTTTGAGATAAGGTGAGTGTAAGGACAGAGCCCTTTCATCCGATGAATTTTTCATTCCAAGCAGGAAGAAGTAGCCAGGTAGCACCTCTTGATAAAATGAAAAGTCTTCAGATCCCATGGCTCTTTCAATGTCAAGATGAACATTTTTGGTGCCAAGCACATCCACTGCCACATCAACAAAAAGCTCATGCAAGTCACCATCATTTATGGTTGGAGGATAGGAAGGATGCTCTTCATCAAAGAAGTCCACTGTTGCATTGCACCTGTGTACACCAGCTTGCTTAATGATAACCTGCAATATGCATATATAAATTAATGTAAAATGAATTTAATCAAGCTATTAATTAACAACCAAAGAAAATTAAGAAAAGAAAAGAAAAGATCATTAATTTAATTAAGATTAATTCCACTAGTGTAATCGATTCATGACATATATATACCTCCTCAATCCGCTGTTTGACATTGTTGAAGCTTTCTCTAGCAAAAGCTCGGAAGGTGCCACCAATTGTGACAGAATCTGGAATAACATTGAATGCATCGCCTCCTTGGAACTTTCCAACCGTCACAACCTGTGCATGGGAATGCTTTGTGTAAGGAGGATTTTTAATTTGCCATAAAGATTAAGGAAAAGTCCTTCAGGGAACAAAGGCGCGCCTTTCTATTTTTGTTTTATTATTGGGTTTTTCTAACATGCCATTGCCCATGATAATAAAATAAAACTGGAAAGGTTTTAGTGGGAATTGCAACTATCATAACGCTTAATGCATTGGTAATGTTAATGGCTGCAATTCCCAATAAAATCTTTCTATTTTTGTTTTATTATCCTGTGCAATATTACACAGACTAGAAAAATCGATATAATAATAATTAGTATAGTATCAGGTAGATTTTTGCAATAAAGTAAGGATGAAAATGAAGAATTAACCAACCAGGGGGTCTAGCGGATCAGCCTCGCGAGAAACAAGATTTTGTAAACTAAGAACCACATGAGAAGCAGCCACTATGGGATCCATAGCAAGTTGAGGAATAGCTGCATGACCTCCCTTTCCACTTATCTTAGCTTCAAAGACACCACTTCCTGCCAATATTGGACCAGATTTGGAGGCTACTTCACCTATTGGAAGTTCAGGTGTCACGTGCAATCCAAAGATAGCATTAACATCTTTCAAGGCTCCACTTTCTAAAATTTTCTTAGCCCCTGCAAATCCTTCCTCTCCTGGTTGGAAAACAAGAACAACAGTTCCCTGTTTGGACAACAAAATATATAATAGATTTATCAGAGAATGATATTTGTCTTTTGACATAATCTGAATTATACAACAATTTTTTTTAAAAGAACGTATGAAGAAATTAATCAGCAGTATCTGAGGAAAAATTAATAACGCAGAAGCAGAACATAACATTATACAGAGGAAAATGAAATAAAGAAGCCAATATAAAAGTTCACACTTTTATCTCTTTCTCATGCATTTTGAGAATCTTTGCAGCACCAAGAACCATGGTAACATGAGCATCATGACCACATGCATGCATCTTTCCAGGAACTTTACTCTTGTGCTCCCACTCCACCATTTCCTAATTAATCAATGTTTAATTTAGATATGGCAAAAAATCAATGAGATATAATATATATATATTTGAGGAATTAAGGAGAAACAAATTAAAACTCTCTGTTGCCCTACAAATAGAACCATATATCCAATTAATTAATAAAATAAAACTAACAGAAATTAATGAAAATGTATGTAACCTGTATGGGAAGAGCATCCATATCAGCTCTTAATGCAACAAAAGGAGGCCTTCCAGTCCCTATGAAGCCAACAAGGCCGGTGAGTGCTACTGGATGATTATAGGGAATGCCTAATTCATCCAATTCTGCTCTTATCACTTCACTGGTCTCAAATTCTTCAAAGCCTAATTCAGGATTCTCATGAATCTTTCTTCTGATTTTGACCATCCAATCAAAAACCTCAGGTTCCTTGGCAGTGTCTAGAAAGTTGGTGATGAGGTGGTTGGGGGTGGAGGAGGAATCTGTTAATGTTGCAGCTGCTAAAAGATGGGAAATGATGATGAACAGATGGAAGCATTTGAAGAAACACATAGTTCCTAATTTCCTTTGGTGTGAGAGAATGGAATGAAGAAGCTAATTAAGAAGAAGAATTAGTGATATTGATAACTGTGAACGGCATGTAAGTTATTTATAAGATGAAGAGGTCCTACAAGGATTAGTTTAAGAAGCATTAGAGTGGTAGCTAGGGTGATGGTGATAAATCCTGTTAACAATAACAACTTCAGGACTCAACTGTAATCAACCACTATTTAACATACTTACATAATGATACGATAACATATAATAATATAAAATAATTTTATACCGTGGTCTGAGAACATAGTAATTAAACTCAAAATCTTCTCTTCATCGATCTCGAGCACAGTTTTTTATATACTTTGACAAATCTCACATGTCATTATTGACTAATTTTAACAATTAATTAAATATAAATAATCAGATTTTATTTTATTGGAGAGAGATTGATAGGAGAAGATCCAAAAGATATGCACGTAGCTATGGACACATGTGAATTCTTATCTTAAACCCATGCAATGCATGCGGTTAGTATTTTTTTTTTTTTTGAATTCTTAAATAATTTATATAAAACATATACATTAAATTAATTTATATAATCATACTCAAGCTATTAGGTTTAACAACCAGCAAAAAACAACAAACAGATTATTGTAAGGTGATGGTGTCTATTATATATAGAAACGATCTCAATTTAATATTTCAGTATAATTAATAAGCATGTAAAATGAATCTATTTATATATAATTTCTCATAATTGTTCTACAATATTTATTTAGTTGGAAATAATTTTATCTATCTATATATTGTTTTAATGGTTAATTTTGTGGCATCATTACACTATATGATTTAATTGCAATTTTAATACTTCTAGTTGAACTATGTATAATTTTGATCTTTTAAGTTTTTTAATCAAATTAATCCCCTCTATTTTTAAAATTAAGTAAATTTGGTCCCTTGCCAATTGTCTTATATCTTAAACCCTCAAATTATCACTTTCTACTTAGCATTTCAATAAATTAAATTGATTAAATCATTTTAAAACTTATTAAGTTTAAAAGTCACCAATCAAAATATTAAATTTAACCTAAAATTGAAAAAATCCCAATTTCCCCCTCTTTAAAACCTAATTTCACCTCTTATAAAATCCTTCTAATTTTATTAAATTTATATTAAAAAATTTACTTGTGAAATTTTAAAATTATTTCACATCTCAAATCAATTATAAACTACCAAATTAAAGATGAGAATTTAAGAGCGTTAAGTAGAAGATAATTAACAGGGACTAAATTTGTTTAATTTTAAAACATTATAAGAAATTCGCAAATTTAGCGTCGACCACACGGACTTCGTTAATATGCTCGTCGTTAATACAGTAGCGACAAGCAAAAGCAGTCGCCGCTACGTAGAGTCTGCTAATTAACTCGATGCTAAAGTCGTCGCTATGTTGAAGTCCGTTGCAACCTGAAATGAACAAAGGGTTGTTGTTAAGCCGTCACAACATAGCGACGACTAATTATTTTATTTATTTTTTTAAACTAATGACGGCCATGGTCGTCGCTAATAATTTCATTAATTTTTTTATATTTTTTTAATTGAATTTATGATTTTTATATTTAATTTTATTTTAATTTACGGATTTACGATTTAATCATTATAGAAAATTAATTTTTTATTTATTTTGTAAATTTTATATCATATTTGTTAACAATCTAAAATATAAAGAAAAACAATAAATAATATATAAAAACACCAATAAAGAAAATAAAAATATATATAAATAGTACATATAAAATCTATACACAAACATAAGTCAATAAAAAGAAAAAATCATGGCTAGCTTATGGCGACAGCGCTGCTATGGTGGGTAGGTCACGATCATCATCCAGGGGCTGGTCATCCAGGTCGTCGTCGTAGTATGGGTGCGCCTGACTGAAACTGGTAGAACCACCTACACTGCGGCCATGCAACACTGTTTGAAACTGTTGTCGGAGTCGTGCGAAGTCCTCCTCCAACTGTGCATACATTGACTAACACTGATCAACCCTCTCATTAATTAGCTCGGCTGGCCTGCAGCTTTGATTCGATGACCTCATGCCTCAGCGCCTCATCTGACGAATGTCGAGACTCGTCACTACCGCTGGTATGGGCCCGAGACTCCTGATTGAGGCTGGTCACACCAAGACGAATGTTGACAAGTCCCTGGTGCCATAACAGCGGCCTCGAGTCTTGCCACCAACAACATCCTTCCATATCTATAACTTGGTGGACCCTTCAGTGATGGAGTTGTCCCTCATCTGTGACTCCATCTCCCTCAGGCGGTCCTGGTAATTTGTCCGTTGGATATAGATGAACTTATAATTAGTTAGTTATTCCATTGCAAATACATCAAATTATATAAAAAAACACCGTTATAAATAATTTTTCCTTACATATGTGGATCGCGTTCGATCATCTACCCAGCCACCATCCTTCTTTGTGTGGGTGGCCACAAAAAACTCATCTTGATCTACAATCCGCCCAAGCTCTCGAGCCTACACAGAAAAATTACACTAATAAATTATTTTAATTACAAATACAAGATAATATAGAAAAGTAGGTTTATACATACCATATTCAAAGCCATCTCAATGTGAGCCTTGCAAGTCGTGGTGTGGACTACTCCGCCTCGACGAGAAGCCCGATTGATCTTGTTACGAACCGACTTCCCCTTGAAATCATCAAAGGCCCAGTAGGCCAAAAGACCCTCACAGGCCTCCTCACCACACCAAGTAGGCCTAGTCCCACTCGTTCAGGCCTTGTTGAGCATATCTTGAAGGCGTCTGCAATCCTCTGCTCGTACACTTTCTTAATTTGGGCCTCATCCTCAGGCGCCCAAGTAACTTTGCTCTGCAAAAAAAATTATTATGGTAATAAGTTGAAAATGTCGTAACGTTAAAATTAATCCTAATCATCATAAATATAATTAAAACTAATTAAACTTAATCCCAATCATTATCAAAATAATTAAAATTAATCCTAATTATCAACATAATTAAAACTAATTAAACCTAATCCTAATCATTATAAACATAATTAAAACTAATTAAACTTAATCCTAATCATTATAAAAATAACTAACATTAATCCTAATCATAAAAACGTAATCAAAACTAATTAAACCTAATCCTAATCATTATAAACATAATTAAAATTAACCTGTAAAACTGTAAAACTAACCCGGTGGCCGGCAGAGAAGGCTAGACGGCAGCGGGGGCGGCAAACGGCGGTGACCTCCTCCACGAATGGTGAGGGAGAGATTTTAATCGGTAAAAAACACTCAGGGAGGCAAGGAGGGACAGAGGAGGGCTAGGGAGCAGTGAGGAGGGGGAAGGGCAGGGGGATCAAGGAGGGGAGGAAGACCGAAGGAAGAAAGGGTGGAGGAAGGGTTTTTGTTCGTGTCCATGGCCGTCGCTACGTTTAAAAAATAACGTAGAGACGGCTTGGTCATCACTAGCGGTCACTAATGGGCGCGAAATTTGAATTTTTAAGCAAATAAAATTGATACGCTACGTTAAAACACAATGTAGCGATAGCCAAGCCGTTACAAAGGTGACATGGCTGCGCAAAAATTAAAAAAAAAACATATTTAAAAAGTATTTTAACCGTCGCGATTGCCAGGCCGTCGCTATGGGAAAAAACCTAGCAACAGTCAGGCCGTCACAAAGTATTAATTGCACTTACACGGTTAGAACTTCGCATTTAATGATGTAGGGATGACGTAGGGTCGATCAGACCGTCGTTGCATTTTCACGTCCAAAAATCAATTTTCTTGTAATGAAAATACAGGGACTTGATTTGCTAAGAGAAGAACTTGAATAATCAAATTTGCATATAATTTAAACTGAAAAAATCAAAAGTGTAATTAAGTATATAATATTATACATTTATTTATGTATTAAAATATCTTATTTGACTCACCCAAAATTTTCAGTTTCCGCGAAGTTTTCTATTATCACTCCTTCACAATTGAGCTACCTGTACAGTGTACACTATCACCAAAAAGCTTGCAGATCAAGATGCTCCAAATCACATTTCAATTAGTATCAGTGATGGACAAAAAGTAATCAATTTAAAAGTGTAAGAAAACGTCTAAAACAAACAGAGAAAAGGGGAAGATATTTATTAACGTTGAGACCATGAAAAAAGAGAATGCAATAAGATCATCATGCTTTTGCTAGTGAAAATTCTAACTTATTGTGTGTTTGGATTTCCCTTTAAAACATGGTTTGACAATATAATAAAAGACAAGTTTCTGGCCAAATCACTATTTGAATTTTTCTTCATGAAAAACAAAACGTGCTTAATTGTGTAAATCCGGAAACAGGACAACATTGGCCTGTAATGATCACTAACAGCTAAAATTCATTATGATATTTGCCCTCTAAGTCCTGTTGATAATTTAGAAGATAACTAGTAGCTAATGAAGCATGAAGTACAGCCCCATAAGGAAGTCCATCTTCATTGATTTGGAGATAAGGTGAGTGTAATGACTGAGCCCTTTCATCTGAGGAATTCTGCATTCCAAGGGTGAAGAAGTAGCCAGGTATGACCTCTTGATAAAATGCAAAGTCTTCAGCTCCCATGGATGGTTGCTTGTCAAAATGACATTTATTGATGCCAAGCAAATTCACTGCCACATTACAAAAAAGCTCATGCAAGGCACCATTATTTATAGTTGGAGGATAGGAAGGTTTAATTTCATCAAGGAAGTTCACAGTTGCATTGCACCTCTGTACAGCAGCTTGCCCAATGATAACCTGCATGTGTAAATGAATTAATTAGCCTTAGCCCCAACCAAGATTGCAGTCAAAAGTGCAAACATTTTTCATCTATATGCACTCCCAAGAAAAACTACTATACAGGAATTTAGTTCCCCTAGTTTGTGTATTCTATGCATATTCTACCCCCTCAGTTATGTTCACTAATTCTTTAGCATGACAATGATTAAGATACAAAAACATGTGTATTCTTGATGTAACATCCTTTAATCAAGCTATTAGCTAGGTTTAACAACCTAATTAAAGAAAACAACAAATAGATTACTGTAAGGTGATGAGGTGTATATTATAGAAAATATAATTAATTTAAGATTTTAGTGTGTGCATGTAAAATGAATCCATTCATGTCCATGACATGCCTCCTCAATCCGCTGTCTCAGATGCTTGAAGCTATCTCTAGAGAAAGCTCGGAAGGTGCCACCAATTGTGACATAATCTGGAATAACATTGAATGCACCACCTCCTTGGAACTTTGAAACCGTCACAGCCTGAGGGGACACATAAACAAGCCTTTCATCTTTTGAAAAAATCAGTAACTATCACATAATGTTCACACACATAAATACATCCTAAAGGTTATGTTTTATATTAATTGTGTTCCTCTGTCTCATCTTTTCTCACTGACAGGGGTATTAAAAGCTGCATGACCTCCCTTTCCACTTATTATAGCTTCAAAGACACCACTTCCTGCCAATATTGGACCAGACTTGGATGCCACTTCGCCTATTGGAAAGTTAGGTATCACGTGCAATCCAAAGATAGCACTAACATTTTCTAAGGCTTTAGTCTCTAAAATTTTCTTAGCCCCTGCACCTCCTCTGCTGGTTGGAAAACAAGAACAACAGTTCCCTGTTTAGACAACACAATAATTAAAATTAATGATTGTAATTTACAAAAATGGTATGATGAAAGATATAAAATGTCTTTTGACATAATTGGAATATGGCAAAATTGGCATTAGGGAAAAGTGACAACACATTTTAAGCAGAACATAACACTATAGAGAAAGGTTCACACTTTTATCTCTTTCTCATGCTCTTTGAGGATCTTTGCAGCACCAAGAAGCATGGTAACATGAGCATCATGACCACATGCATGCATCTTTCTAGGTACTTTACTCTTATGCACATTGTTTTAAATTGCGGACCGCAACACCTGTTGCGGCCGCAATATTGCGGTTGCGGCCATGTCCGCAACCGTATCAGGCCGCAATTGCAGTGTGATTGAAATTCACAGTAAAATCCGCAACGTAACACCGCAACGGCCGCAACGCATCGGCTGTAACGGCCTCAACGGCCGCATCAGGCCGCAATTCTGATAAAAATTATTTTTTTAATTATTTTTCTTTATTTGTTTAGTAGATTTAGAGGAAAATTTGAAGGGTTAGAGAGATTTAAAGATGATAGTAGAGTGATGGTAAATGAAAAATGCAATTTATGAGAGGGAATAAGAGATGTAAGATTATAAACATGATTCGTAAAATATCACATTTGGTGCAAGAATAAAATAATTTCACACCGCAACGGTCGCAATGCACGTTGCAACAGCCGCAACGCCCGCAATCGCAGCGGCCGCAACCGCGACCGCATCCGCAATTTAAAACAATTCTCCACCATTTCCTAATATGGCAAAAAACAATGAAATATAAAAGAAAGTTACAGTGTCAATAAAATTTGAGGAAAGGGAAACAAAACTCTCTGTTGTCTTACCTCCGAGTTCAAATAGAACCATCCAATAAAACTATAAGAAATCAAAATTCATCTTACCTGTATGGGAAGAGCATCCATATCAGCTCTTATTGCAACAAAAGGTGAGTTTCCAGTCCCTATGAAGCCAACAATACCGGTGATTGCAACTGGGTGTCTATAGGGCCGGGGATGCCCAATTTATCCAATTCTGCTCTTATCAGTTCACTGGTCTCAAACTCTTCATAACCCAATTCAGGATTCTCATGAATCCTTCTTCTGATTTTGACCATCCAATCAAAAACCTGAGGTTCCTTGGCAGAGTCTAGAAAGTTGGTGAAGAGGTTGTTGGGGGTGGAGGAAGAATCTGTTAATGTTGCAGCAAAAAGATGGGAAATGATGATGGTCATGAACAAATGGAAGCATTTGAAGAAACGCATAGTTCCTAAGTTGTGGGAGCAATCAGAATGATAAGAGTCAACGGCAAACAACGTTGTCTTTTGTAAGATCAGGAGGGCCCACTACACCATGTCAGATCATATTCCATATATGTTCAATCAATGCATTGGTTTCTAGCTAGGAACATTACTTTACATTAGAATGGTGGGGATGGTGGGTGATAGAATTTAAAAAAATGGGGTATGCAATTATCTGGGAGGTACACTCGTATTTTAAATCCGTGTCATCCGCGCGATTAGTATTTATCAATTTTTTAAAAAATATTTGTATAAAATACATACATTACATTAATTTTAATAGTTATGATTAAATTAAATTGTGCAATAAATAATTAAAATTATTGTAAATTAGAGTTTTTTTCCCAATATAAATATTTTTCTTATAATTTGTATATTAATATTTTTTAAAAAAGTATATATCCTATGTAATGTAAATGTTTAACCTTGTGATTTAAATATTAATAGATTTATATTTAAAAATATAATAATTACTCGTAAAATTTTTGCACTATAATATGACAAAAATATATCCCATAACTATTAAATACAATAAAATTTTAAATTTAATATTTTAAATAATGAAATGAGTGTAAATAAGATTTATAAAAGAGATGTTACATTCATACAATAAAAAATATACAATAACTTATACAACACATTTTTTTTCTCTTAATCTCTTTCCATCACATCATCCATCACGTCACATATTTCTCTCTTTATCACTCTATGTTGTATGATTGTATAAACAACATTTCTCTATATAAAAGCTCCTTTAACATTTCTCTTTATAAAAGTTCCTTTAAATGCCCTGCGCTGCTCCTATATACTCTATGCACATTGAAGACATTATCTAATTTTAGCTTATAGGCAATCTTTCAATTAGTTTCTCTTTTCACCTGCACACATTTAAAGTTTGTCTTAACTTCTCTTGATTCCAAAATTTGGCATAATAAGAGAGTCAGCATAGCTCAACAAGAAAGAATAAGTAAAGTAGGTTTATGGTAAAATAAGAATTGTTTCAAATATATACATCTCAACCAAGGAGTTGATTCGAATGGCACATGTTTGATTTCTCTTAAGCAAGATCTCAGGTTCGAGTGTTCCCGGCTCAAGCAAGATTATCTCCCATGAAAGATAACGGTTGTTAAACCATATATATATACTCCCTCCAGTCATATTTATAAGAACATTTTAACTACTTTTCACGGATTAAGGAAGTTGGTTAATTTAGTTGATTACAATAAATTTGTCATAAATGTGTATCATATTTACTAAACTACCCTTGAATTTATTAAGACTCATTATCTTTCTCTTTCTATTTAACTACTTAATTGTGTCATACTCTCTCTACTAATTAATTACCCACCTACCTCCATAAATGGGGTATTTTTGTCAAATAATAATTAATGCATGAGACAATCTGAAAAAAGTTCTTATAAAAAGGACTAAGGCTCACCTTCAAAAAGGTTCTTATAAATAGGACATGAGGGATTATATATACACACACATCTCAAAATGTAGGTCTGTGAATATCTCAATGATTCTAGTATTAGTTTATGTATTTTATGTTGTTTAGATTTATGTTTGATTTTAAGTTGATTATATTATTCCTTCCTCTTATATTTCAAATAACTCTTGAAAATTTGTATTAAATAAATATTGTTCTTATTTATAAGAATCTTTTTAAATTTTTTCATCATCCTTAATATAAGATCTTTTTGAATTTTTTTTGTCTTGTTCCTTAACATAAAACTCTTTACCATTTTCCGTCTTTATCCTTTATAATTATTGAACATTTATAGTTTCAAGTTTTAGTTGACGTGAAAAATTAAATAAAGTTGGACTTTAAATAGAAGTAAACTTTGGAAGTTGAAGGATTTTTTTAGAAAACAATACATTAAACCATTTTTCCTTAATATAATCCTTGAATTAAAAGGGACTAGAGTTAGTATAATTAGTTTGAGGGTATCGAAAAAAGGTAAGCATAGAGAAAGGAAAGATGTCCATTCACGGTGAAACCACAAATCTGATGGAAAAAGAGAGTACGATAAGACATCATCGTATTCTTAGCAGTGAAAACTCTAATTTATTGAATAGGACTAGAGAATACTACATTGGCTTTTAATGATTATTAACAATTATAATTCATCATGAAATTTCCCCTCCATCCCGGGCACGTTCTGCTGATATTTTAGAAGATAACTAGCAGCTAATGATGCATGAAGTGCAGCCCCATAAGGAAGTCCATCTTCATTGATTTTGAAATAAGGTGAGTGTAACGACTCAACCTGTTGATCATGTGAGGCATTCTTCATTCCAAGCCAGAAGAAGAAGCCAGGCATGACCTCTTGATAGAATGAGAAGTCTTCAGCTCCCATGATTGGTTGTATGTCAATATTAACTTTATTGATGCCAAGCAAATCCACTGCAACATTACCAAAATGTTTGTGCAAGTCACCATTATTTACAGTTGGAGGATAGAAAGGTTTAACTTCATCAAGGAAGTTGACAGTTGCATTGCATCTCTGTACAGCAGCTTGCCCAGTGATAACCTGAGTAAATGAATCAGCCTTAAACCCTGTCCTACCAAGATTGCAGTGAGAAGTGCAAACATTTTTCATCTATATGCACTACCAAGAAAAACTACCTTACAAGAATTTAATGTGTGTTTAGTATAGCGTTGAAACTGTCAAAACTGAAGTTTAGATTCCCCAACGCAACTATTTCTTTACCACGTTTTCAACGCTAAACCAAATATGCTTTTAGTACCCCAAGTTTGTGTATTATACGCATCTACTCTCAGTTATGTTCACTACTTTTGCATATGACAATAATTAAGATACAAAAAAAAATGATAATAATGCGGCATTCAAGTTGTGTTTGACTATCCCTTACTGATATATAAGATTATAGTTGATCCTACAAAATATAGCATTGCTTATCAATAACAGATAAGTCTGACTTATACAAAACTAACCAGTTATTCTTGATCCGTTTAAAGCCCAAGATAATCTCATAATCAAGTTATTAGGGCTTAACAACCAGAAGAAAGAAACAATAAACAAATTATTGTAAGGTGATGGCATATACTATAGAAGAGATCATTAATTTTATATTTCAGTTTATGCATGTAAAATGAATCTAATCGATTCCATGACATACCTGCTCGATGCGCTGTTTCAGTTGCAGGAAGCTTTCTTTAGAAAAAGCTCGGAAGGTGCCAGCAATTGTGACATAATCTGGAATAACGTTGAATGCACCACCTCCTTGGAACTTTCCAACCGTTACAACCTGTGGGAACATGCTTTATGTAAAGAAGAAAAAGAGGATTTTTGCCATAAACAAGGAAAGTCCTTCAGGAAACAGGCCTTTCATCTTTTTAAATAATCAGTAATTATCACATATAAAAATGTTCACACACATAAATACATCCTAAAGATCTAGCTCCCATATATATCCCTCTATTCTCCTTAAAAGCTTGTTTTTATATTGCATTCCTCTCTATCTCATTTTTCACTGACAGAGATGTTAAAAGCTTCACCATATTTAGTCTTATAGCCTTATTACTTTTCCCATCCATCCCCTTGTGATCCACACAATTAGCAGGACATGCTGGATGGCTCTGACTGGAAAATAATAGAGGGTTTCTCAACTCTGCATGGTGCTCATCAAAGCTCAACTTTCTGTCCAAGCTAATCACTCAGTTGTTGCATAAAACGTAGTAGTGTTCTTACTTAGCATATCAAATATAATGATCCTTGGAACCAAACTTATACCAAATTATCTCTACTATGGAAAGGCTCTAGTAAGTTTTTATTTTACACACTTAAAGCAGGTGAAAGTTTTCCATGAATAGGTTGCTATCTCAGCCTCCGCTAATATTTTCCTTTTACCTCTTGTGCTTTCTGATGTCCACATTTAGCTTGGAGTGGTTATGGATTCAAAATACCATACAAAGTTCTCGATTTTATCAATAAAATAAGGAGAAAGTAAGTACAAATGAGTGAATGATGGAAAGGAGAAATGAAGAATTGACCAAAATTTACCTGGGAGTCAAGAGGATCAGCCTCACGAGAAACAAGGTGTTGTAAGCTAATAATTACATTAGAGGCTGCCAATATGGGGTCTATAGAATGTTGAGGAATAGCAGCATGACCTCCCTTTCCACTTATTATTGCTTCAAAGAAGCCACTTCCTGCCAATATTGGACCAGATCTGGAGGCCACTTCACCTATTGGAAGATTAGGTGCCACATGCAATCCAAAGATAGCAGTAACATTTTCTAAGACTCCAGTATCTAAAATTTTCTTAGCCCCTCCACCTCCTTCCTCTGCTGGTTGGAAAACAAGAACAACAGTTCCCTGTTTAGACAGCAAAATAATGAATTTATCAGGGATCCATGGGTGGATGAAGACAGCAAATCAAACAATTCAGATAAAAGTAGCAGACATTGGTGACTGTCCTGGTACAGTAGAATGGTAAGGGGCCAACTTTTTCTCTCTCCTTCTAGATTGTATTACTAAAGCAAGAACCAAGGATGATTCTTAAAAAAATGTATTATGGATGAGAGAATGATTGTCATTTACAAAAATGACATGATGGAAGATACTGTCATTGATAATTTGGCAGCAATGTGCTTATATGATAGAAACCGAAGAGACATTTGACTTTGACATAATAGGAATTATACAACAAACATTTAAAAACAAAATAAAAGTATGAAATTATCTAAAGGGCCAAATCAAATTTCTTGAGTTGATGGAAATTGGATAGAAGGGAAATGACCATACATTTTAAATTGACACAGAAGAGCATTATCTGAGGAAAAATAAAGCAGAACATAACATTATACAGGAAGGAAATGGAATTAAAGAAGCCAATATAAAATGTCACACTTGTATCTCTTTTTCATGCTCTTTGAGAATCTTTGCAGCACCAAGAAGCATGGTAACATGGGCATCATGACCACATGCATGCATCTTTCCAGGTACTTTACTCTTGTGCTCCCACTCCACCATTTCCTAAGGTTAGATATTTCAATTAATCAATGAAATATAGAAGGAAGTTTTAGTGTCAATAAAAATTGATGAAAGAGAAGGAAAAAAAAATCTTTTGCTGTCTTACCTCAATATAGAACCATCCCATAAAACTATCAGAAAAGAAAAGAGTGTGTATAGAATTCATCTAACCTGCATGGGAAGAGCATCCATATCAGCTCTAATTGCAGCAAAAGGTGACCTTCCAGTCCCTATGAAGCCAATAACACCGGTTACTGCAACTGGGTGCTTATAGGGGATGCCCAATTTATCCAATTCAGCTCTAATCAGTTCACTGGTCTCAAATTCTTCATAACCTAATTCAGGATTCTCATGAATCTTCCTTCTGATTTTGACCATCCAATCAAAAACCTCAGGCTTCTTGGCAGTGTCCAGAAAGTCGGTAAAGAGCGGGTTTGGGGTGGAGGAGGAATCCGTTAATGAGAAGACATGCGCAATGATGATGATGATGATGAACAAATGGAGGCATTTGAAGAAGAACATGGTTAGCTCCTTCGGTTTGGGAGAGAGTGGAATGAAGAAGAATCAGCAGTAAACAAGGTTGGTTTTTGTAAGATCAGCCACTCCCAGTCCCACAGGATTCACCACCACGTCAGATATTCCATCTGTTCATTGCTTTCAAGGAGCATTACCTTACATTAGAGTGATGAGGTGATTGAAATTAAAAATAAGGGTTTAATTTAACTGTATGCACACAGATGAGATGTGATGTGATGTACTTTTTTGTTGATTATTCACTACATCACATGTATTCCTTCCATTTGAATGTGTGACCCTCCACATACTTTAAACAGTTTTCGATTTTAGTTTGGTTTTAGATTTTAAACATGATGCGGACCAATAAATCAAACACACACTCATATGTATGGGTAAAAATGTCATTAATTTAAAAGGAACTTTGCCTTTCAAGTTTGTCCATATTGTCACAAGATAAGTCTTTTACTTGAGCATAAATGATATATAGTTGTTAACTTTTTTGGCTAAAATCAACTGTGATAAAGTAATTTTCTTCTTTGGATGCGTTCACCAAACTGGCTATAAATAACTTCGAGTTGTTTTGAGAAACGAAAAATGGAAAATGGAAAATGGGGACTGTAGGTGTTTGCAAGGAAGGGCTTAAACCATGGCTAGTAACGCTAGTATCTTGCTTTAACCGCCTAAAGCTCCATGTTGGAGAACATCGAGATGCGGAATCTCAGCGGTCCGATCTACTTTGTATATATATAGTTTTATCTCCGGAAGCAACAACAAGCAGCTGCACTCATCCCATTGTGTCCAGTGTTATAAACTCGGACCATCGACTCGGTCGAGTTAGTGAGTTAATGGGTCATTGGTCGAACCAGTGAGTCACTGGTTGGACCGGTAATAAGTAAATATTATATAAAAATTATATAATACATTAATTAATAATATAAAAACAATTAATTATTATAAAAAAAACAAATATGTTATTAATTACATGTGACACAAGCTTTCCTGTACCAGCGTAAGGCGCGTAGATTCAATTTTTGCAAAGAAAACTTTAAAAACAAGATACAAATATTAATATATGCACATATAGAGTAAATGAAGCAAGTGCTATAGACGTATAGTGGTAGATCTCCATTCCACTAGGCGAAGGGATGCGTGTTCGAGGCTGCAGAGGCAACTTTTCTGATTTTTCAACAAGAAGCGCATTTCAGAAGGTGGGTTGACCGAGCTGGTTCACAACCGAGTTTATCGGTTCTGACCGAGCCAATTGTAAAACCGATCCACAAACCTGACCGGACCGGCCATGGGTCTGGTTTCCGGTCAAACCGGTCCGACCGGCCGGTCCGGTCCGGTTTTAATAACACTGATTGTGTCTTTGAAATAGGACTTGAATGCAAATTATAAAAGTTTGATCCGAGGAAAAGTTTATAATACACAAGAGAGAAAAAAATTATGTGCCAGTACATAACAAGTATGTACCATTGATATATGTGTAAATATATCTTATGGTGAGGTGGAATGGTCAAAATTGACATATTTAACTTTTAGCCCTTATGTCTAAAGTTATGTTTTATTGAAAGATCCCTATGACTTACAAATAAAATAGAATTGGTTCCACCATACCACCACACTGTGATAACTGAGTTCGTGCATGGTGTTCAGAAATGCAAAATGTAGGTAGAAATTGAAGGAAAGTATGATGAAAAACTAGTTGTGGTGAATAAAAGGTGACATTGGTAAGGAAATGACTTTAATTAGTATGCAAAAGGGCGGGGTTTGGAGAGATAGATCTTGTTATGGTGGTTGATGGGGAAGGGAGAAGGATGCTAGGTGATGAGGATGGTGGGTGATTTTTATTTTGCGAGTGTGGTGCAATGTTGTGATGCAACTATTGGCTTCGTGGAGGGACGTGGGGCCATTGAAATTGCTGTGTCGTGTCGTGTCGTGACCCATACCCAAGATGTGTTGTGTGGGCCGCCGCTAGCCAGAGCCTCCGCAACTCCACTGAAAAAAGTTGCAAAACGCTCCCACTGTGTGCCATGTGAGGAAGATGAAAGGAGGGTTTTTTTTGTTTTTTAAATAATAAGTATAATAATTAATTAATTCATTAATAATATTTACTTTTTTATGCGAACAAACTAGCAAATCAGTCCCTGATTTTTTTAGGATTATGTAGTTTAGTCTTTAAGAAGAGGAGTGCTAGCAACACACTCTCTAACACACTCCTTTTAACACACTCCATGTGATTGGTTAAAATTCACATGGGTCCCACCAAATTATGTGAGTCCCACTACTCATGTTGTGGGACCCATGTGAATGTTAACCAATCACAAGGAGTGTGTTGGAAAGAGTGTGACAAATAGTGTGTTGCTAGCACTTTTCCTCTAAGAAATAGAAAACCTGAATATAGTCTCTGACTTCTTGCTTTTTCTGTCACTATAGTCCAACTGTGTGTTTCCCGTTAATTTTTCACAACGTTTCACGTTTAGGGACACTCTGTCACACTGTTTATCACTATGGTGTCCACTGTGGCACACAAATGATGTGGTTTTGTCAAATTTATAGCTTAAAAGACTTCAACTCCAATAGTCGTGTACTTCCTTATTCTCTCTTTTTCTCTCTTCTCCCATTTCTTCATTGGAAGGTCTTAACTAGGGGTGGGAATAGGTCAGACCACCGACAGGGGCCTATGGCCCGGCCTATTTTAAGTCTGGCCTGACCTGGCCTATTTAATAAAAAGGTCAGGTTCAAGCTTTTTGAAAAGCCTATTTATGTAAAAAAGCTAGGCTTAGGCCTACACAAAAGCCTATGAGGCCTGATAGACCGACCTATTTATATTTAAAAATTAATAAATATATTATATATTTTATATTTATAAAATATATTAAAATTTTATAAACACATTTATAATATTAAATTAATATTATCATATATATATATAGAGAGAGAGTATATCAATCATGAATCACACAATCATTTTACAATCAGAAATTTATTAATAAGATATCTTTAGAAATTACAATTGATATAATAATAAAAAAAGTGAATCTGAGATTCTAAAACCAAAATTAAATTAGGGTTCATCTCATTCCCCCCATCCCCTGTTCCATGACTCTCCCTGCCCACACAGCCACCGCCCACACAACCACTGCCCACAGCAAGCTGACTATCTTCTTTGTCAGTTCCTCCCATTACAAGCTCACTATATTTTCTTCCTCAGTTCCTCCCACCTTCTGTCTTTCTCCTGTCTCATATCACAGTCACCACCATGGAGCTCGCCAATGATAACCAGAACTGTGCCTTTTGTTCCCATTTAAACCTGATGCAACGAGCTCCATGTGACCCTTCCTCTCTTCTTCCATTTTAAATGCTCTGCGGCGCAAGGGAGCCACCACGATGGTGGTCGCATGCAAATGGAAGTCGCGATGCTATGGAGGAAGGTCGTCGTGACAGTGGCGCGAGAAGGGAAGGCCACTATGACAGAACGACGATGGTACGACATAAGGCGCACTGTGGCACGACGGCGCGACATGACCATGGCGGTGGTGCGACAGCGTGACTGCATAATCACTGTGAGGGTGCGGCGCGGCGGAACAACGGTTGTGTGTTTACTATTTTGAGTAAACTATCAAATTCGCCCCCGAATTTTACAGCGTCTTGTAGTTTCGTCCCCGACTTTATTAAAAAAATACACTTTAGTCCCTAAATCAAGGACTAAAGTGCATGTTTTTTTAATAAAGTTTAGGGACTAAAGTGCATTTTTTAATAAAGTCAGGGACTAAAGTGCTATTTAAAAAAATTAGGGACGAAACTGCAAGACACAATAAAAGTCGAGGGCGAATGTGATAGTTTACTCTTACTGTTTTAGGGTTCTTGTACCTTCAGTTTTTTCTTTTCAATTTACAAAGTTTTTTTTCCAAAAATAACAGATTGCTGTGTTTTGTCCAAAAAAATTACATACTGCATTTTTTTGTTAGAATTATAGATTGCTGTTGAATTTTATTTGTTTGTATTAATTTGGGTGGAGGAGTTTTTAGGCCCAATATCATGTATTTGTAGTACTGTATGCATGTACTCTTTTGGGCTTTGGAATAGATTTGTTAGCCTTTTTTTATATAAAGGCCTTTAAATAAGCTAAAAGGTCAGGCCAGGTTAGGCCTAAAATAAAGCCTATGACAGGTAATAGGCCAGGTTTAGGCCTTAAATTTATAAAATAGGCATGGCCTATTTAGTCAAAGCACCTATTCCCACCCCTAGTCTTAACCCCAATGACGTTATTTTTGTGCCCTGATGGTAAATAGTATGACACAATGTCACGGAACGTGACACGTAATAAAAAATTAACACGAAACACATAGTTGGACTATAGTGACAGAAAAAACAACGAGTCGAGGACTATATTGGGATTTTCTATTTCTTAGGGACTAAACTGCATGACCTTAAAAAAGTCAGAGACTATATTTTTATGCTTCTGAACGTGCATAGGCTTTTTATTTTTTATTTTGGTGTGGTATGGTGTTTTTGGGCTTGAGAAGTTAGAACTTGTAAGTTGTAACTGTCGTGTGTCTTTAATAACATAATAATTTTGTTTTGTTTTTGTCCTTTCCTGTTTTGATCTGCGATTAGGAGTGAGCCCAAGTGGGTTGTTCTTTTTTTGAGTAAACTAACACTTAGGTCCCTGACTTTTGGGCCGTCGTGCACTTAGGTCCCTGACTTTACAAAATTGCTCCCGTAGTCCCTGACTTTAAAGTCCATCTTGCAGTTTAGTCCGAACGTCAATTTTCTATTAAATCCTGCTGACGTGTAACGTTAAACTTCTGACTGGGATGCCATGTTGGCTTAAACGCCGTCGTTTGAGCCAAACCCATCATTCTCCATTTCCTCAATCACCCCATACACCACAGTATCCTGATCCATCAAATAACTCCCTTTATGCCCAACAACCCGGTGTATAATCCTGGCATTCCCATCCAAAGGCCCTGGCTCATGCCCTGAATGCAAGACATACAACTTGAAAACAACCATCCCCTCTTCCTGATACACAAAAGTCTTATCCTTCTCATTATAATTGGCAATTGGCACAATAGCCCTAATTCAAAACCCACATCCACATCTCTCAGAAGCATAAGGCTCCCTGTTCAAAATCTTTGATTTCTTAGCAAATGGGGCAAGCAGCAATGCAAACCCTAATATAACTCTCAGGGATGCCATAGAATTTAGCACCAACAGTCCACACCTGCTTAATCCTTTCTACAGTTTCTTTGAGCCCTAAGTGCTTCATATCGGTGTCGCTGTGGAAGCTCATGACTATGTCCTGCCACTGATTGACATGGGAGACAAATTGGTTGGTGTTGTTCTTGAAGCAGAGGAAGTGGTTGCCGTTTTGGTCGACGGTGGCAACGAGCTTGTCCTGGATGCGTTTCCAGGCAGTGAGGTAAGCGGTTTCTTCGTTTCGGTCCTTCCAGACGTTGCGCCAGGACTTGAGGACGGCGCGTGGAGTGGCGGAGCGGATCTCGGAGGGGGTGGTGAGGCGGCGCTGGAGGAGGCAGTGGATCATTAGGGCATGGGAGTCAGGGTTAAAGGTGTAGAACTGGGAGGAGATGTGAGGGTCGGGGCTGATGAAGAGGGGTTTTGTGGTGGAAGGGTTTGGAACGATTTCAGGAAGAGAGAAGGAAGTGTGGTCAGTGGTGGAAGGATCTGGTGTGGAGGGTCTACCAGATCCGGTGGAACTGGGAGGAATAGATCATCTTCCTCTCTTTTGCTCGAATTCATTGGAAGTGAAGTGGGAACTACGAATGGATGATGAAGAAGATGAAGGCGAATGGATGCATAAGCATGTTGATGATGGATAAGAGGGAATGAAGGTGGCTCAAACGACAGGGTTTAAGCCAGCATGACATCCCAGTCAGCAGGATTTAACAGAAAATTGACGTTCGGACTAAACTGCAAGACGGACTTTAAAGTCAGGGACTACGGGAGCAATTTTGTAAAGTCAGGGACCTAAGTGCACGACGGCCCAAAAGTTAGGGACCTAAGTGCTAGTTTACTCTTATATATATATATATAAAGGGGCTAAAAGCCCAGCCCAAGTGGCTTCTTTATTTGTTTTATAGGTTGTAATAGTAGGAAATCACCGTGATGAAACATTATTTCCATTTTCACTTATTTAATTTTTTAAAAAAGTTAATAACAAATTATAAAATAATAGAAATTGTAAAAATTAAATTTAAAATCAAGAAAATATTATATATGTGTGTGTGTGTGTGAGTTTAGGTTTTTCAAATGTGTAATATAATTATGATGAATCATTTAGTAGAAAAATAATAAAATTATTGAAAATAAATTCTTTTATGAAAAATAATTGGGAAAAAACACTTTGGGTAACCATTTGGGGATTAATGTTTAGTGTGAACATCGGTCCATTTATGATCGATTGGGTATGATGAATCTATTTCATGTGCAATAAAAAAAAAGGTGAGTGGGCAGAGTAGATAAAGGAAAGAGAACAATGTAGTTTTATTTCGGGGTGTTCCCGGTAGGGATGACAGTGGGTACCCTCTGGGCAGGGTATCATAGTGCCCATTCCCGCACCCGCATTTAAAAAAAAACTCGTACTCGCGTCTATACCCGTGTGGTCAGTAATTTTAGTGTCTGTCCTCATACGTGTTGGGCACCTATATGTCCGTACTCGCGCCCGTTACCCGCACTTTTATTAAGTAAAAAATTAACAATTTACTAAAAAAATATTAATTTTAGAAAACTATATCTCAATTGAAAAGGTTACTCGAATATCGTCCAAACATAATTTTTAAATATCAGTGATACAACAATTTAATTACATTGAAACACAATATGTTAATGTTCTAAAACATAACAAATGATCTAAAGTTCAAAATTTTTATTAAATATTGCAATATACTTTCACGACACACTATTTTATAAACTTGGATATCATGTGTTAGAATTCTTCAAGATCTATAAAAAATGATTATTAACACTAATTAATCATATATTATAAAGTAAAAAACACAAATAGATAGTTATAAAAATATATTTTTAATTTGTAATATATTATATATAAATTTTAAAGATATGCATAAATATATTAGATAATTTAATAAAATTAATATATTCCTATATATAATTATATATGGTATTTTTTATTAAATAATTATATATATGAGTGTGAATATGGGGTGGGCTAGGCATCAAAGTGCTCGTACCCGCGTCCGTTCCCATGAAAAAATGCAGGTTTTTGCCCCTACCCGCGCCCATACCCGCTTTGTGGGTTTTTTACCCTGCCCATTGCGGGTAATTTTTGCGGGTACCCATAGGGCTTGGACTCAATTACCATCCCTGGTTTGCGGTTTGGTTTGGATTGATTTTGAGGCAAAAAAAATCATCTAATCCAATCATTACGGTTTTATCCTTTCATCATCCGATCGGTTTTTACATTTTTTCAAATCTGATCCAACCCGATCCAATTTAAATTGGATTGGATTGGATGGGATCGGTTTTCAGTTTTTTAAAGAGGCAATAAATATTAAATAAAAGTAATAAAATTATGAAATAATAGTAAACATTTTTTATTGGAACGTATATTATTAAAACAAATATAAAATTATATAAAAAAATGACATGAAACATGAAACTAATTTAAAACTAATTTTAAATTGATATATTTATAGAAATATTAACATAATATTAGATAATAAAGTTATAAAAAATATATTAATATAAGTAATTTCATAAATATATATGTATATATAAGTTCGATTTAGATTGGATTGGATCGATTTTAAACATATATCCGAAATCCAATCCAATAAAATAATTTCGATTTTTGCGGTTTTTATTTTTTTGGATTTCGATTTTCGATTTTTCGATTCGGTTTATGCGTTTTATATTGGATTGAATTTTTGGATCCTATGTTAAAAACTAATCCAATCCCATCCAAACCGAACTTATATATTTTGAGACATCACCTTGAAGGGTGATACACTCATTCACATCACTCTCACTCTCAATAATTTTTAGAATTCTCTCTCTTCTCTCATTGGAGGGCAAATTCTACACATTGTGTGTGAGAGTGAGATTCCCTTCTGAATCATTAATACTAATTTTCTCTTGCTATTTGAATTTTTAAATGCTAATTCTAAAATTTGAAATTATTAAGATTCAAAATCTTGTCATATCATTTTTTTGTTCCAATCCTTATTTTAATAGAAATCTTTATTCTCATCATTATGATTTTATTAATTTAAATATATCTTATTATCAAATAATATTGAAAATTAGATTTCAATAATAAAATATAATCCAACATTTGTCATGAATAATTAATATATGGTGTATGTTCATCAGATTTATTTGATTTGATATAATATACCTATTTCCTTTAATAGAATGAATGATCTTGAAAATATATTGTATAATTGTATGTTACTCAGTTTCCTTTATTAACTTTCATTTATTTCTATAATAGTATTATAATTTAAAATTGAATAATTATCTAAAACTATTCTATTTTTTATTTTAAAGATACTAATTTATTATAAAATTAATTTTAATTATATAAAATATATCTTTATCCGCGTATTACGCGGGTTAATATACTAGCTAGTACATATATATTTATGAAGTTACTTATACTAATATACTTTTTATAATTTTATTATCTAATATCATGTTAATATTTCTATAAATATATCAATTTAAATCTAGTTTTAAATTAGTTTTCATATCTCATGTCATTCTTTTTAATATAATTTTATATTTGTTTTAATAAGTATAAGTATCAATAAAAATGTTTACTATTATTTCATAATTTTTTACTTTTATCTAATATTTATTAGCTTTTTAAAAATTGAAATTCAATCCAATCCAATTTAAATTAGATGAAATATGAAAAAATATAAAAACTGATGAAATGATTAAATAATAAAATCTCAATCTTTGAATTGGATATATTTACTTCAAAACTAATCCAAACCAAAGCGTAAACACTTAGCTATGCCCCTCCCAATATTCAAATAAGTTGTCTATCTAAGGGATACTTAATTCAATCCTAATCAAACATTAACACCCAACCCAACGTAATCTTCTAATTTGTTACCTTAAGATAACTTTCTGAATTCCCCGATAATATAATAAATCAATTTATATCTTTATCCTATAATTTTAAATTTTGAATTTATTATAATTCTATTTTATTTTCTCTTTATTCAATATAAATATACATTACTCTGCTTCAAATTAAGGATTCTGTGTGTCAAACACTTGGCATGATGATGGACGAGCCCATTAAGGATTGTATCTCCCAGTTGCCATTAGAAGTCATTCATGAGATTCTCTGTCAACTTACCATGCAAGATGTTGCTCGAAGCAGTTGTCTATCTAAGGCATGGAAAGACTTTTGTGCTTCTCTTCCTTGGGTAAACATAGATTCTCGTTCTTCTCTTAGTTATGATCTGTTGAAAAATGTCATAAAAGAAAAAGTGAGGAGCATGAGCATCCACAAGGAACATTTGGTTATACACAAATTGAGGCTACACTTGGATTATAGTTTTGTACAACTAGCCCAAGAGGATATTGAAAATTGCATGAAACTAATTTCAGAGACTCGTACTATCAAAGACATCGATTTCCAAATCACAAACCAACGTTATCCTGAAGGTACATTTTTACATCATATCTATAGAGCTGAGACCTTAACTATGTTAAGGTTAAGTGGTTTGAGATTGTCACAGCCCTTTGGGGATATGAAGCTTTCCAACCTTCAGATTCTAAGGTTAGAAGGTGTGGAGGTAGACATAGAGAGTGATAATATTAATTGGTTCTTTACTAGTTGCCCTATGATAATCGAATTTAAGCTTGTAAATTGCCATAGTTTAAAGCATTTGAATTTGATTGGTCTTAATCACCTTAAAAAGTTAGAGGTTGGTTTTTGTAAAAGGCTTGAGAGTGTTGAAATCCAAGCACCAAGTCTACGGAAGCTTGTGTTTTCCGAGATTATGAGAAGTAGGTATGAGGATGAATTTTATATGGATTTGAGAATAGACTCAGAAACTTGTGAAGTCTTGAGGGAATTAACATTGTGCAATTCCAGCATACGAGGAATAACCTTCAGTACCATGTTTTCTAAATGCTCAAATGTAGAGTCTTTGGTACTTGACAGTTGTGTGAATTTTTATAGGATAAAAATTGCAAGTCATAGGCTAAGGAAACTTCTTGTGAGAAGATGTTTTCATCTTGTTATTACTGACATTGAAGCTCCAAATTTGACTTCATTCAACTTTTGCAATTACCTACCTATCCATATTTCGCATTTGGAAAATATGGGTGATCCTTTCAAATACAAATACAAGGAGGAAATTAGCCAACAACAAGAATGTATGCTTGATCTTAACATATTGCTTTGGACAAAAAATATATGGATATCTCTTTGGTTTGATAAATTTAAGGACACTGAAGGCCAAAAGATGGTTATCTACCCAAAGGTAAATTTACCCACAGCCAATTCTTTTCTTTTTTGAATTGTTGAATCATTATTGTTCATCTCATTGACATTCTGTTTTTTCCTCTGGTTTCAGAATAAAAGGTATGATGTTGTTGTATTAGAAGATTGGAGTGCAATGGCAGAACTTTCATTTATGACTAAGATAAGTGAAGAAGCTACAAGAACAACCATTACAACTATGAGTTTTCTTGATCTAGCTGATTATATCTTTGGAGACAAATTATTAAAGAGTGACATGGTGGAAGTTTTAGCAATCTCATCCACCGATGAAAGCAAATTATATGAGGTATCACCATTCCTTCTTCAATGTCTTTTGTTAGTAGTTTCTTAGGCATATAATTAATTTCATAGGCCTTCTTCTTTTCAAATTTACATTTAGTAGTTACTTTCATTGTGAAAATAAATAAATAAATAAAATTCAATAGATAGACAGGTGGTCAACATCAATTATGTTGGACACTAATTATGTGTTTTCTTTTTAACTGTTGGGATTCATTTGTTGCTTACCTTTTTTTGTATCTTTAGGAGAAAGGTTCTTATTTTGCAGCATTAATTTATCAAGTTTATCATTATTGATTTGAAAATCAGTTAATATAGAAACACCTTTGAAGTTGTTAAGTTTTGTCTGCAGGTGCTAAAGAAAAAGTCATATATTTCAAGTAGGGATCAATACTTTTTTACAGTCACCCACAAAATAGAAGTGGAGGCATTTTTGTCCAGCACTCCTATGGTCTCCTTCTGCAATGTTAATGACTTCTCCTATAAATCTCTCAATGAGACAGAGTGATCACGGCACCTTTCAAAGCAATTTCGTTGTACGTTAATTTTATTTTTTTTTGTTTGGTGACATGTTTCATGTTACTAAAATTAAAGTAGATATACCCATAGGTTTTTAAAAAAAAAAAGATATACCGATAGTATGTGTGGTGACAAGACTTATTCAGTTACATGGAAAAATTATTTATTTTATGAATGTGATATAATTTTTTGATTAGTTTTTTTATTAGGTGTTATCTATTTTTCATCTTATAATAGTATAACTACTTATCCTTCAAAGCATTATCTACCAACTCGTGTTGGTATGAGTGGATTGAATTTTTCCATTAGGCCGGGTTCGTGAATTCGATTAGAGGAAAAAATTATTTAATCTAAAAAGTATATTTCTTTTAAAATGTGACGTATATTTCTTTTATTTTAATTTTAAAAATTAAATAAAAGATTTTATTCTCAATACGATAATAAATATATGAATACCTCAAATTTCATATACTTAATAATTAAATTCTTCATTTTTTTATCTCTTTCTATCACATTCAATCATTTACTATTATATTCTTTTTCTAATTTCTTTTTATACCAGTCTGGGTGTAGACACTCTACCATCTATTCTCAATAAGACTAATAGCTTGTTTAATATATCACATGTAAAATTGATGTTATAAAAATTAAAATGAAATCTCTTTCGTTAAAATATGAGATTCATATATATAAATCGGTACATTCACTTTTTTTAGTTAATACTTCTGTTGTTGAGATTCTTCCCTCTTCCCCACAACTTTTTACCTCATATTTTGGTGTTGCTTGCAGATGGCCTATTAGCTTTACAGTTTTAGCTTATCCAATTAATGGAACTCATGAAAGTATTTGAGAATGATAAAGTAAAAGGGAAAGAGAAGTAATCCAGAGATATGAATGGTTTGGGCGTCTTATGCGATTCTAAAATGATGTTATGATCATCTTGAGGATAATATGCCTTCAGTTATCATTTGAGTTGACATAGACACGTAATCTTTAAGAAAGTTGTTGGTTATGATGTAATTAAGTAAAATATAAATTTTTCCATTTTGTGATTTTACTTCATTGTTGTTAAAACCGGACCGGATCGGTCGGCTCGGTCGGGAACCGGCCTGGTGACCAGTCCGTTCGATCCAAAAAATCGGAGGAGCTCAGAACCGGTGAGAACCGGTCAAACCGGTAAAAACCGGTATAAGATCGGTACCAGAAAACCGGTTGAACCGGTCATTTAAAAAAAATCAAGTTTTTTATTTTTTATTTAATCTAAAATATTTTTAAGATAAATAAAGACATATATTTAAGAATTACACATAAATATCTATTATTTTACTAATCATTATTAATTTTTTCTCTTATAATAAGGTCATTTATACTGATTTACAACTTTATATATATCTTAATTTCTTATAATTTTGTGTTACTTTATTAATTAAAATATTATATAATATTAAAAAATATTTAATTAAAACCGGTTCAACCACAGTTTAACCATTGAACTGTGAACCGGTGCCTTCATCGGTTGAATTACTTGTCCGAATTTTAAAACATTGTTTTACTTTGTATTGTTAAGTGAACATTCTGTTGTTTTTTATTTTTGAAATTTATTTTTGAGTTGTTTGTCTATTCCAATAATTGTATATTATTCTTTTGTTCTCAAGTCTTAACAAAAGGATTGTATGCTTATAAAAAAAAAATCGTATGCTGTATTCATATAATTATGAGGGTTAATTGCATTTTTTGTTTCTATAATTTGTATTATATGATTTTAGTTTCTCAAATTTTTTCGAGCTAATCAAATCCCTTTAATTTTTAAAATTAAGTAAATATAGTTTCAATTTCAATTCCTTTTCTACATAAAACTCTCATATTCTTATTTTGTATCCAATTTTTGGGTTTTATGATGGATTTGCCACTTTGACATGCAAAATAAATTTAAAAGTTTAGAAGTAAAAAAGTTAATGAAAATTTGATAATATCCCAAGGATTTTGTAAATTGTGGAATTAGCGGTTGGTGATGGGAAATTGGGATTTTTTTTTTTTACATGAAAGTGTTTTAGTTTGTGAGTTTTAATTAAGTGGAGGAAAGTTTAAATCATTTTATTATTTTAATATTAGGGAAAATTTTGCAGCTCATAGAGGTCTACCGACTCAAACAAGATTCCTCTTGTTTCCGTGGATACATGGTCTTGTACCAAAAAATTATTTTATCAATTTAATTTATAAAGATTTTGATTGAGAAAATAAGAATTTAAAAGTTTTAAGTAGAGGAAAGGTGATGAAAGGATTTATTGTAACAATTTAGAAAATTGAGGAACTAGATCAAAATCACATATTAACTAAAGTAAAATGATAAAAGTACAATTAAACCTAATTACTATTTTTTGCAACATTTATTTTTCTCACCTTCTTCACTTACATAGTGTTCTCAAACCTCTAGAGGATTTGGTATTATATTCTAGCTATTTAGAATATTGATGTGAGTTTGACTATGTACTTTCCCCCATTAATTTATTGGTTGCAATTACCCCCATTTTAATTTTGTTTTTGTCAAACTAATAAGTTCAATTCTATCTAATCTAGTAAAGGAAAACATAACACCAACACGATCCTTAGCTATAAATTCCAAAATTGCTCTTTAAATAAAATACAATCATGTTGATCATATTTTTCTTTACACATATTTTTATTATGTTATATTTTCCATTCATGCTAATCATATTTTTTTATTATTTTAAGTTCTTTAAACAAGTATATTTTTTGTATATTATTTATTTACTCATTAAATAATAATATTGTAAATATTTACACATTTTATTACTTTTTTTTTTATTGCTCATCAAAACTAAATGTCACATGCGACACATGAGACTATTATTATGTAAAGGGGAAGGCATATTTTTTTAGTAAACCATTATTTCAGTTATCAAAGATATATGATGGGTCACTTCAATTCAGAAGTATGGAAGTTACTATTTTGATTTCTAAATTATGAAAATATTAATTATAGTCTTTATTTTTCAACATCAATTAAAGTCCTTAGAAATAAATTGATCGATATTTTCTTTTTTTTTCCAGAAATTCAAATTAGTAATGTTCATTTTTAAGACTAAAGTGATTGGTCTTATATTTTGTTCAAGCGCCATAACGAGAATGCACTCTATCTTCTTATTAGTTACAAAATCCTAAATATGAGTATTTAATTTATTATGAATCATTTCATGAAAAATCAAACACAATATTGAAAATAACAATCAAGGTTGCAGAATCAACAAATATTCGAGATTCAAACTAGATGAAAATAGTATTTTTGAAATAAAAAACTTTTAATGATACAAACTGATATTAGAAGTTCTATTTATCAATGTTTTAAAAATTGAACCGGTAATTGAACCGGTGAAGACACTGGTTCACGGTTCAATGGTTGAACCATGGTCGAACCGGTATTAATTAAATATATATTTTTAATATTATATAATATTTTAATTAATAAAATAACACAAAATTATAAGAAATTAAGATATATGAAGCTATAAATTTATTTAAATAACCTTATTATAAGGTTTATAAAACAAAAAAATAAAAATAATTGGTCAAATAATAAATATCTATTTGTAATTCTCAAACATATGTTTTTATTTATCTTGAAAGTATTTTAAATTAAATAAAAAATAAAAAATTGTTTTTTTTAAAAAGACCTTTACCGATTTTCCGGTTTTGTGTAAGGCCGGTTCTGTGGTTCTGTTGGACCGGACACATGGCCGGTTCACCGGTTTTCCGGTCCGACCAGCCGGTCGAGTCTGGTTTTCTGAACTCTGCTATTTATAATAGAGGATACTTAAAGGGATATTTAACTCAGACATAATCAAAGGTTAACATCAACAACTTATTACATTAAGATAACTATTTAAATTCCTTTATAATTCAGATAACAAACCATCTTAAATTCTTATCTCCTGTATAATTTTAAAATTTGAATTTATGATAAGTCTCTTAAATTATTTATGAAAATTTTGTGCTGAAACACTCACTTGGTGGCATCATCTAAAAACTCTTTCTTGTGTTTCCCTCAATTTCATAACAAGTGCATGAATTATGTTGGAGACTAATTATGTGACCTATTTTTAACTTTTTGGTATTCTTCTTTGTTTCCTTTCTTGTATGTTTAAAAGAAAGGTCAATTTATCAAATTAGATGAGTGATTTATCATTATATACAGAAGTATCATTTGAAGTAGTTAATTCTTTACTAAAGAAAAGGTCATATATTTCAAGTAGTAAGCAATGCTCTACCAACAAAATAGAAGTGGAAGCATTGTTATCCGGCACGCTATGATCTACTTTCACAGTGTTAACGGTTTCTCCTATAAATCCCCTTGAGATAATTTTAAAAGGGACTTTGAAAGCAATTTAGTTGTGTGTTACTACGAGTTAATATTCTTTGTTTGGTAAAATGTTACTCTGAGTTACTAAACCGTAAAATAAAATTGATATAAATATACAAATAGGAAAAGACAAATGTGTGCCTTCTAAAGTGTCAAGTCTTATTCCGTTACATGGAAAGAAATTTATTTTAGGGTTAAACATGTTTTTAGTCCCTAAAATATAGTTGAGATTTGGTTTTAGGTTCTACAATTTAAAATCAGTGGTTTTGGTCCTTCAAAAATTAAAAATACACTAATTTAGTCTTGATTGCATAGTTCTGCTACAGATTTTGCTACCGATTAGCTACAAATTTTTATCAATAAGAACTAAATTAGTATATTTTCAATTTTTTAAGGACCAAAACCACCGATTTTAAATTGTATGGACTAAATCCAAATCTCGACTATATTTCAGGGACAAAAAACATATTTAACCCTTTATTTTATTAATGCGGTATAATTTTTTGATTAGTTTTTTATTAGATGTTATTTGTTTTTCATCTTATAATAGTATTACTACTAACAAATTGTGTTGGTTTGAGTGGATTTTTCTATTATGGTTCTTGAATTGATCATAGACCGATTTTAAGCGAAAAAATTATTTAATTTAAAAAGTATATCTCTTTGAAAAGGTGACATATATATCAATTATTTTAATTTTAAAAATTAAATGAAAGATTTTATAAATAAAAATAAAGAAAATGTATGCTAAATATCTATCAACCCATATAAATTTGAATTCCCATTCTGATGTATGAATACTTAGTTTCTATTCCTCAACTTCAAGTCGTATATCTTGACATAAAATATTCTTAATACAACAATAATATATAAACACCTCAAATTCCAAACATTTTAATATTCTCTATCTCTCTATTTCTATCATATTATACCATCTATTATCTTTTCTATTATTTTCCTATATTTTTCGGGGGATAGACACTCTACCATCTATTTTCAATTGGGCTAATAATTTATTTAATATAATGTGAAAACAGTAAAAATGGAGTTATAAAATTAAAATAAAATCTTTTTCTTCTTCCAGAGGCTTGAGACAATGTGATCCATTGTCGCCCTAATTTTTTTTTGTGTTATGTCTAAAGAGATTGGGCCATTTAATGTAGTAGAGATTTCAAAATAAGGACCGGAAACCAATTGTGCTTAATAGAGGAGGTCTTGTGTTGAGCCGTCTTTTCTTCACAGAAAGTTAATTCTCATAAAACTATTGTGTATGTTTCTCGGAATGTATGTCATGCTAGAGCTTTGCAGCTAAGTGCCATGGGAGGTTTCAAAATTACTCTAGACATTGGCAAATATTTAGGTGCACCAATTATCCATGGGAAAAAGTCATATACAAAGTTCAACTATCTCATTGAATAAAACTCAACAAAGACTATCTAACTGGAGGGCCGAGTCTTTGTCTTTTGTAGGGAGAGTTACTTTGGGTCAGGTCGTCATTGTTGCCATGCCAACTTATACTATGCAAACCCTGTTATTGCCAAAATCAATTTGTTTGGGGTTCATCTAATGGGGAGAGGAAGTTACATATTGTGGCTCGGGATCAATTACATGCCAAAAGTTTAGGGTAGAATGGGTTGTAGAGACCCAGAGTCTTTTAACAAGGCTATATTTCTCAAGCTTGGATGAGGTTTGATAAATTCTCCTCGTGTTCTGTGGGTCCAGGTAATGCAAGTAAATATCAAACTGGTCAGAGTGTCTTCCTTATCATCAATAAGAAACCAAATTTTTCTACGGTATGGCGAGGTATTTGTTCCAGAGATATATTATTCATAGAACAAATATATACAAGAACTTATACAACACACATTTTCTCTCTACCTCTCTCCATCATATCACCTATCACATCTTATACTCTCTTTTTTCTTTCTTTCTCTCTCATTGTTGTATTGGATTGTTGTACAACCATGTTGTACAAATACAATTTCTCTTTGTTCTATATGGGAAATTTTGAAACAAGGGGTACGGTGGAATATTGGTGATGGCAAAAAAGGTCTCTTTATGGAATGACACTTGGCTTAGATCAATGACTACCTTATGCAACACAGTTTTTAGGCATGTGCCACCTGATATAGAGATTGCTTTGGTTAAAGATATGACTAATACTTTGGGTTAATGGGATGTAGTTAAATCTTAGCATTTAATTCCTACTACAATCTTTTTACGAGGTCCTGGGGTATAATGCTCCCTAGAGATGATATATGTCATGACCAGGTTTGTAACATCCCGCTAATTAATAATAATAACTAATGAGAGATTATAGGATAATAATTTTTAATGTTGGTAATGAGGAAAGAGGTAAGGAATTGGTAAGAGAAGGGCTGAGAGTCTAAAACAAGAAAATCAGGTTTCAGTTTTCTCGCTTGTAACATCCTAAATTTTATTAAGTAAAATATTAATTAAATTAAATAAATAAGTAGAGGAAATAATTAATTAAATAGATGAATAAATAATAGGATTAATATTATTATTAGTTTTATCCATAAAGCTACTTCATTTTAAAAAAAGATAAGGGGGTTGAGAGTGGGCCCAAACCCAATTAGGCATTCTAGTAAGGAGGGGTTATCTGTTCACCCTAATCCTTATTCGTATAATCTTCAGAGAGCGAAACGCTAAGGAGGGGAGAAACCGAGTCTCAAGAGGGTATTGCTGCAGAGTGAGCATCAAGAACCAAGAAAGGGACTTCCTTCCGATTAATCGATCTTCGCTTAAGGTACGGTGGGGGAGAAGGTGTTACTTGTATATGCATGTAGGGGTGCTTGGGTAGTAATTTAAGAGTATGAATTTGTATTGATAAATTATGTATTGAATATAGATGATGAAAACCTATGATTGATGAGTAGTTTTATGATTCTTGATGAATATTGAGTGGATTGATTGAGAATAATCAGAATAGCAAAAAGGGGTTAATAAAGGGTTGATGATTTGAGGTTTTGATGAGAAAACCATGTAAACTGTTAAGGATTGATGCTTATGATGAGTTTTGATGAATATAATCGACTATGATTGATGTTTTAGCAAAGAAGAGTGATTAAAGATTGATTAGAGTGATTTAGAAGCGTTAGAAATCGTGAGAACTGCGATATGCGTCGCGGGTAATCGATTACCAAGGGTGGTAATCGATTACCACCCTTGGTAATCGATTACCAGTGTGTTCTGGGTAGGGATGGCAAAGTGGGTTGGGCCCGGCGGGCCGGCCCGCCTAACCCGCCAAAAATGGCGGGGTGGATTAGCTCCCTCCAGCCCACCAACCCACTCAGCCCGCCCCGCTCAACCCGCCAACCCGGTGGGCCAATAGGTGGGCTGGGGCGGGCCGGCCCGCCAGGCTAGCCCGCCAAATTTAACAATTTTTTAACTTTTTTATTTATATTTAGTATTTAATTATGATAATTTTATAAATATTGAGGAAAAATGTTATATAAAGACAAAAAAGTATAAATAATTTTTTAAAATTTTATTAAAATTTAAATTTATTATGTATTATATTTATTTTAAATTTATTTTAATTTTTTATAATTTTTTGGGTGGGTCAGGCGGGCCGGCCCGCCAACCCGCCATCCCGCCTTAAAACAGGGTGGGTTGTATATGTTGGCCCGTTTTTTCTGGCGGGCCAACCCGCCCCGCCCCGTTTTTTGGCGGGCCAACGGCGGGGCGGGCCAGGGTGGGGCGGGCTGGCCCACTTTGCCACCCCTAGTTCTGGGCAACCCAGAAGTGTTGTTTGTTCGCTGGTAATCGATTGCCAGAGAGATTACTTGCAGGTAATCGATTACAGGGATGCTGTAATCGATTACCAGAGTGTTTGGTTGCAGGTAATCAATTACAAGGTGGTTGTAATCGATTACCAGAGACCTTGTTTGCAGGTAATCGATTACTGGAGGTTGGTAATCGATTACCAGAGTGGATTTTGAGATCCTAAGTGCTTGATGATGATTGATGTTATTTGATAATGCTTTATTATGATTATGGTGTTAACGATTAATGATGTTGATGATGATTGGGTGTGCATAATGATTGGTGAATATGCCATGTGATTGATGATGTTTTGGTGTGCATAATATGCAATGTGATTAATGATGATGGTGAATGTTATGATGATGTTAATGATGATAGTGTATATCACTTATTGATGATGATGTTAATGATGATAGTGTATATCACTTTATGATGATGGTGCTTAATGATGAGCATGATAATGCATGATGATGATGATGGTGTATATCACCTTTTGATGATGATGTTACCTAAGTTGTGCGGGCCCAAAGAGGGGGTACAATTTAGGAGAGATGCCTTGAGCATATGTGATGAGACCTGAATTGTGCGGGGCCATAGAGGGGGTACAATTTAGGAGGTGAACTGAGTTGTGCGGGCCCATAGAGGGGGTACAACTCAGGGGATCAAGATGGGGCGTTCGATGCACGGGCCCATAAAAGGGGTGCAACCTAGGGATGATTTGTACTGGCACATAGAGGAGGTGCAACCTAGGGTCGAATGTCGTTGTGCAGGCCCATAGAGGGGGTACAACCTATCGGATTGTGTGTGGTGACACCGGTAGACTATCTTGGTACTAACTAAAGTGATTGACGAGGTGCACCCATTGTGCGGAGTTCCAAGTCATGATCTTTGGGTAGGTGATGTTGATGAGTTTTGGTGCATATGATGATGTGTTATACTGAATGATGAAGTTGAGTTATATAATGATATTGATGAGTTTTGGTGCTTATGATGATGCATGTATATACATGAGATATATTTGATGATGAAACTGAGTTAAATAAAGATATTATGAGTATTAATGATGAATGAGTATTATGTATGAAAATAGAGTATGTGATTCCTTTGGTGAATGATGGCATGAGATTTATATGAGGATATAGATGAATAGTTATATGTTGATTTATAGATGATTATTATCTGAAGAATTATGTGATGTTTGGGTATGTGGTGTGGCGAATGATGATGTTATTTATATGTGGGTGAGGACAGGGTAGCCTCCCATGTGTATGTATGGGTAGTATTCTTTTGCTTACCGTTATATTGTGGATATTTTTACAGGTGATGATGATGACAGGACTGGTGTCGAGTTTTGATTAAAGGGAGTGTGCTCTGGTATATGTGACATCAGGGCATAATTTTGGGGGTTCTTTCTTTATGTTTCTAGTTAGGAAGGTTTTTTTGTAAACTGTTTTGGAGGTCTTGCACAGCAAGTAGGATGTTTGGTTACTTTTATATTTTTGGAGATTCCGCTGCTTGAGTATTTGAATACCTTTGAGTTATATTTTATTTTAATTAAGTTGTTTTTGAAACAATGAGGTTTTTAATTAAGAAGTTATGTGAACCTTTTACCCATTGTGCGACGTTACCTTTTCTACACTTCGATTTATTAAATGTATAAGAGCTTGGGGTAGAAGGGTATTACATTAGTTGGTATCAGAGCAGGTCGGTTCACCGACCTTGAGTTATGAGTTTACTATGCTTCTGAGGTGTTAATCTGATTGGTTGATTGAGTGAATTATATTGGTTTGAGTTAACTGTTTGTTTGATTGGTCGGTTCATCGACCTTGAGTTATGTATTTGTTGTGCTTCTGTGGTGCTAAATTGTGATGTAGATTGAGTAAGGTGTATTATTGATTTTTTCTAGATTTTCAGTGTCCTGCAAGGTTGGTAAGTCTTTGATTATCTTGCTTCAAGTGATTGGGACTGGCCACCCTAATGATTTGAACATGATAAGAGAAAAGGTAACAACTTGAGGAGAGTATTTTGTCAATAACATTGCTAGAAGAAAATCTTTACGAAAATGTTTTAAGAAAGAAAATTTTAAATAAGATTTTATGTGCGAATGATGATATGATTATTAAATTATATAATTTTGATGATTGATTGATTGAATTGTGTTGTCTTGATTGGATTGTTTGTTTGACTCCCCTACTTTTTTGTGTGATTGCTGAAGCCTTAATGGCTATGGCACAGGCTGTTGGCAACCTGAACCAACATCATGAGGTGGATTGGCTTGCTCGGTTCCAGAGGAACCATCCACCTACTTTTCATGGGGGTTATGATCCCGATGGTGCTACTGACTGGATCTTCGAGATCGAGAAGATTTTTAGAATGATGGACTGCCGTTGGTGTAAAAGGTTACGTTGGTTGCGTTCATGTTATCAGGGGATGTCGGGTTCTGGTCGCAGAGCACTTATCAGAGGATGATCGATGAGGGCACCGCGTTGAGCTGGGATAACTTCAATAGGGCGTTCTTCGAGAAGTACTTTCCCCATGATGTTCGTAACAAGAAACAGATCGAGTTCCTTGAGTTAAAGCAAGGAGATGGCACTGTGGCAGACTACGTATCCAAGTTTGAAGCGCTAGTACGATTCTGCCCTACATATGAGGGAGCTGCCAATGAAGAGTCCAAGTGTGTAAAGTTTCTCAGCGGTCTTCGTTCGAAGATCAAGCAAGTGTTCAACTACCAAGGGATGATGCGCTTTCACGAGTTGGTGAACAAGTGCAGAATTTATGATGAAGGCAGCAGGGCTAGCGCGGCACATCACAAGAGTGGAGGGCCTGTGAGGAATCAGAACAAGTTCCCATCAACCAGCAAGGGCAAACCGTATTCTCGTGCAACGAGAGGCTCCAAGTTTGGAGGTTTCAATGAGGGTACAGTGTAGAAGAAGTGAGTTTCTTAGGTCATGTGATTTCTAGAGGAGGTATAGGCGTAGATCCTTCTAAGGTAGAGACAGTGCTTAAGTGGGAGGCTCCTAAGTCGGTAAGTGAGATTAGAAGTTTCCTTGGGTTGGATGGGTACTATAGAAGATTCCTAGAGGGGTTTTCTAAGTTAGCTTTACCTTTGACTGAGTTGACTAGGAAGGGAGTTGCCTTTGTGGAATAGTAAGTGCGAATCTAGTTTCCAAACTCTTAAGGAAAAGTTGACTAGTGCACCAGTGTTAGTGTTTCCTGATCTTAGTAAAACCTTTGTAGTGTATTGTGATGCTTCTAAGATGGGTTTAGGTGGGGTGTTAATGCAAGAGGGTAAAGTAGTAGCTTATGCTTCTAGGCAATTGAAAATCCATGAGAGAAACTACCCTACCCATGACCTGGAGTTAGCGGTTGTAGTGTTTGTATTGAAAATGTGGAGGCATTACTTGTATGGTTCCAGATTTGAGGTTTTTAGTGACCATAAGAGTCTTAGGTACTTGTTTGATCAGAAAGAGCTGAACATGAGGCAGAGAAGGCGATTAGAGTTTCTTAAGGACTATGATTTTGAGTTGAGTTACCATCCCGGAAAGGCTAATGTAGTGGCTGATGCTTTAAGTAGGAAATCCATTCATGTTAGTTCCCTGATGATTAAGGAAATGGATCTTTTGACTCAGTTTAAGGATTTGAGTTTAGCTTGTGAGGTGACTTCTGATAGTGTGAGGTTAGGGATGATTAGAGCAAGCAATGATCTGTTAAAGGATATCAGTAAAGCTCAATTGGAGGATCCATTTTTGGTGCTTAGACGAAAGGCCATAGAAGGAGGTAATGGTGGAGAGTTCGTGATAGGTACTGATGGGGTGGTGAGATTTGGAGACCGGGTGTGTGTGCCTAGTGAACCTACCATTAAGCGTTTAGTGCTTGAAGAGGGGCATAGAAGTAAGCTTAGTTTTCACCTAGGATCGACTAAGATGTATCAAGACTTGAAGAAAGTGTTTTGGTGGCCTAGGATGAAGAGAGACATAGAAGAGTTTGTGAGTGCTTGCTTAGTTTGCCAAAAGTCTAAGGTAGAATATCAGAAGCCTTCAGGATTACTTCAACCCTTAAGTATACCTGAGTGGAAGTGGGATAGCATTTTTATGGACTTTGTAGTTGCTTTGCCTAAGACTGTAAGGGGGCATGACTCTATTTGGATCATTGTGGATAGGTTAACTAAGAGTGCGCATTTTCTTCCCATTAATAATAAGTACTCCTTAGAGAAACTAGCCCAGATTTACATCAGTGAGATTGTGAGGTTGCATGGCATACCATCAAGTATAGTTTCAAATAGAGATCCCAGGTTCACCTCTAGATTTTGGGAGAGTTTGCAGCAGACCTTGGGGACCCAACTTAGGCTTAGTTCAGCTTACCACCCTCAAACTGATGGTCAGACCGAGAGAACCATTCAATCCCTAGAGGATTTGCTCAGGGCTTGCGTGTTAGACCAAGGGGGTAGTTGGGATAGCTACTTACCTTTGATAGAGTTTACCTATAACAATAGTTTTCACTCTAGCATAGGTATGGCGCCTTATGAGGCATTATATGGTAGGAGATGTAGAACACCTTTGTGTTGGTGTGAGCCGGGGGAGAGCCTTGCGTTAGGACCTGAGATAGTGTAGCAAACCACTGATAAGGTTAGGATAATCCAGGAAAGGATGAGGACAACTCAGAGTAGGCAGAAGAGCTATGCTGATAAGAGAAGAAAGGAATTGGAATTCAAAGAAGGAGATCATGTATTCCTGAAAGTCACTCCGTGGACTGGGGTTGGTAGGGCATTAAAGTCTAGAAAGCTTACACCTCGATTCATTGGTCCTTACCAAATTCTTAAAAGAGTCGGAAATGTTGCCTATCAGATTGCCTTATCTCCACACTTGACAAACCTTCATAATGTTTTCCAGGTTTCTCAACTCCGGAAATACATTCACGATCCTTCGCATGTGATCGAGTCGGATCATCTTGAAGTTAAGGAAAACCTGACGGTGGAAACCATGTCGGTGAGATTTGAGGATCGGAGGGTGAAACAACCTCGAGGTAAAGAGATTCCTTTAGTTAAGGTAATCTGGGGAGGACCTACACCCGAGAGTGCTACTTGGGAACTGGAAGAGAAGATGAAGGAGTCCTATCCAGAGTTATTCGCTTCAGGTAAAATTCGAGGTCGAATTTTCTTTGTAGGAGGGGAGAGTTGTAACATCCTAAATTTTATTAAGTAAAATATTAATTAAATTAAATAAATAAGTAAAGGAAATAATTAATTAAATAGATGAATAAATAATAGGATTAATATTATTATTAGTTTTATCTATAAAGCTACTTCATTTTAAAAAGAAGATAAAGGGGTTAAGAGTTGGCCCAAGCCCAATTAGACATTCTAGTAAGGAGGGGTTATCTGTTCACCCTAATCCTTATTCGTATAATCTTCAGAGAGCGAAACGCTAAGGAAGGGAGAAACCGAGTCTCAAGAGGGGATTGCTGCAGAGTGAGCATCAAGAACCAAGAAAGGGACTTCCTTGCGGTTAATCGATCTTCGCTTAAGGTACGGTGGGGGAGAGGGTGCTACTTGTATATGCATGTAGGGGTGCTTGGGTAGTAATTTAAGAGTATGAATTCATATTGATAAATGATGTATTGAATATAGATGATGAAAACCTATGATTGATGAGTAGTTTTATGATTCTTGATGAATATTGAGTGGATTGATTGAGAATAATGAGAATAGAAAAATGGGTTAATAAAGGGTTGATGATTTGGGGTTTTGATGGGAAAACCATGTAAACTGTTAAGGATTGATGCTTATGATTAGTTTTGATGAATATAATCGACTATGATTGATGTTTTAGCAAAGAGGAGTGATTAAAGATTGATTAGAGTGATTTAGAAGCGTTAGAAATTGTGCGAACTGCGATATGCGTCGCGGGTAATCGATTACCCTGGTAATCGATTACCAGTGTGTTCTAGGCAACCCAGAAGTGTTGTTTGTTCGCTGGTAATCGATTACAGGATTGTGGTAATCGATTACCAGAGAGATTGCTTGCAGGTAATCGATTACATGGATGTTGCAATCGATTACCAGAGTGTTTGGTTGCAGGTAATCGATTACAAGGTGGTTGTAATCGATTACCAGAGACCTTGTTTGCAGGTAATCGATTACTGGAGGTTGGTAATCGATCACCAAAGTGGATTTTGAGATCCTAAGTGCTTGATGATGATTGATGTTGTTTGATAATGCTTTATTATGATTATGGTGTTAACGATTAATGATGTTGATGATGATTGGGTGTGCATAATGATTGGTGAATATGCCATGTGATTGATGATGTTTTGGTGTGCATAATATGCAATATGATTAATGTTGATGGTGAATGTTATGATGATGTTAATGATGATAGTGTATATCACTTATTGATGATGATGTTAATGATGACAGTGTATATCACTTTATGATGATGGTGCTTAATGATGAGCATGATAATGCATGATGATGATGATGATGATGATGATGATGGTGTATATCACCTTTTGATAATGATGTTACCTAAGTTGTGCGGGCCCATAGAGGGGGTACAACTTAGGAGAGATGCCTTGAGCATATGTGATGAGACCTGGATTGTGCGGGCCCATAGAGGGGGTACAATTCAAGAGGTGAACTGAGTTGTGCGGGCCCATAGAGGGGGTACAACTCAGGGGATCAAGATGGGGTGTTCGATGCACGGGCCCATAGAGGGGGTGCAACCTAGGGATGATTTGTACTGGCCCATAGAGGGGGTGCAACCTAGGGTCGAATGTCATTGTGAGGGCCCATAGAGGGGGTACAACCTATCAGATTGTGTGTGGTGACACCGGTAGACTATCTTGGTACTAACTAGAGTGATTGACGAGGTGCACCCATTGTGCGGAGTTCCAAGTCATGATCTTTGGGTAGGTGATGTTGATGAGTTTTGGTGCATATGATGATGCGTTATACTGAATGATGAAATTGAGTTATATAATGATATTGATGAGTTTTGGTGCTTATGATGATGCATGTATATACATGAGATATATTTGATGATGAAACTGAGTTAAATAAAGATGTTATGAGTATTAATGATGAATGAGTATTATGTATGAAAATAGAGTATGTGATTCCTTTGGTGAATGATGGCATGAGATTTATATGAGGATATGGATGAATAGTTATATGTTGATTTATAGATGATCATTATCTGAAGAATTATGTGATGTTTGGGTATGTGGTGTGGCGAATGATGATGTTATTTATATGTGGGTGAGGACAGGGTAGCCTCCTATGTGTATGTATGGGTAGTATTCTTTTGCTTACCGTTATATTGTGGATATTTTTACAGGTGATGATGATGACATGACTGGTGTCGAGTTTTGATTAAAGGGAGTGTGCTCTGGTATATGTGACATCAGGGCATAATTTTGGGGGTTCTTTCTTTATGTTTCTAGTTAGGAAGGTTTTTTTGTAAACTGTTTTGGAGGTCTTGCACAACAAGTAGGATGTTTGGTTACTTTTATATTTTTGGAGATTCCGCTGCTTGAGTATTTGAATACCTTTGAGTTATATTTTATTTTAATTAAGTTGTTTTTGAAACAATGAGGTTTTTAAATAAGAAGTTATGTGAACCTTTTACCCATGGTGGGATGTTACCTTTTCTACACTTCGATTTATTAAACGTATAAGAGCATGGGGTAGAAGGGTGTCACATCGCTCAAACGAGAATAGGCTCGCTTGAGCGAATTATGCCGCAAAAATGAAAATTTTGGTTTTTGCATATCTCGCTTAAGAGAGAATGATCTCGCTCAAGCGAGAAACAGGGGAAATTTAGGGGGCTCTCTGGACGTTTTTCACTTGAGCAAGAATGGTCTCTCTCAAGTGAGAATCTTCCAGAGAGGGGGGTCCTTTCTGGTATGTTTCTTGCCCGACGCTCGGGCGAGAGGCTTCTCGCCTGAGCGAGAATGAGAAGGGGGCTTGACCCTGAGCTTCTCGCTTAAGCGAGAAAGTCTCGCTTAAGCGAGAATCCACTTACAGCTTTAAAAACATTAACTAGGGCACCGTTTTCATTTATTTCCTTCCGTCCATTCAATATCCTAGAGAGAGAGAAGTTCTAGTGAGAGAGAAGCTCCATTGAAGACTACAAGAAGGTTTTCCTCCCCACTCAAGATCACTCCCTTCCTTGGATCCTTCCTCCTGGACACCTCTTCTTCTTCATTTTCTCCTACTCTCAAGGTGAGTGTGATCACACACTCACTCTCATGATAGGGAGTTAGTTTTTTGGATGATCCCCCTTCTCTCTTCCCATTCTTGTGGTTGATAGCTAGTTGTTGATTGATTGCTATTGATATATTAATCTTGTTTTTCTATGATTTTAATAACATGTGCCCTAGGTATTGTTAGGGTTTCAGGGGATATGCTTGGAATGACCACACACTCATGTTTATCTTCATGTTCATACGTTTATTGATGATGATTCACATTCCTAACCCTAATCATGAAAAGGAAGAGATTTTGGGTCTTAGGACCTCATGTAAATGCTTTGGGTCTTAAGACCTCATGTAACTATTTTGGGTCATTTGACCTCATGTCAATAACCAAGATTTTGGTTCATGGACTCATGTTTCAAGACTCTGTCTTTGGTTCATGGACTCAGTTAAAATTGATCAATCATGTTTTAATTTATCATGTCTAATTGGGTAAGGTCTTATGGCCTTCAGGAGTGACGGTTCTTGTTAGTCTGAGCTTAGTCTAGCCTCATGTAAAGTGAGAAGACCCCTTAGGTGTTGGGTAAAACACTTCAGGACTAACATTATATTTATGACTTTCATGTATGCCTTATGATTCAGTTGATTTGATATATGTTTGTTGCATCTCATTTGATTATCATCCCCACACATGCCTGTTTTTATCACTCTCACTGGGACGTAGTCTCATCACACGTTATGGGAATTATGTTCAGGTGTGCAGGGGCCTCACCATGGCAATGGAGGCCAGTAGGGATCGGTGTGGGCCTAGTGACGACCCACTTTCTTTTGGGTAGCCTATATATGATGTATTTCATTTCTTTTGTATAGGCGTAGGTCCAGTTTATTTTGATAGGATAAAATTGTACATGTGGGGCCTCAGGGATCTATTTATCTTCCAAGACACATGTATAGTTATATCCTGTTATGCATTTTGACCATGATATATGTTGAACCTCTGTGGCAACTATGATATTGTTATTAATGTTATTCATGTGCCTTGAGATCGTTGCTTATGTAAGTGTGGGATTACTTAAGCGGTTAATTGTATGTGTATGAAAATACTATAAATGCGTGAAATAATTTCACGAATTTGGAAATAGTGCTCCCAACAGACATTATTTCTAAATTTAGAAATTAGGACGTTACACAGGTCACGTGGATTCTTACAAATAATGGAATGTTCACAACTAAATCTGCGTATCATCTGGTGTCTCAATCTCTCCAAGGTCCAACTCATAAAGTTTGGAAAGAAATATGGAAAATTAAAGTTCCCCATGATATAAATGATTCTTATGGATGGTGCTAAAAGGTGACTTGAAGACAAACTCTTTGAGATATTCCAGGAAATTATCAGATAATGCTCTCTGCCCTCAATGTAATTCCCAAGTGGAATCTCCTATACGTTATTCGCGACTGTACGCATGCGAATGGGATCTGGGATGGCTTTCAGGCATAAACTGTTGACGAGGACTTCTTTGCCTTGAGTTCCTAAATTGGATTTACACCAATGTGATTAATCAGAAATGTTGTAGAACATGTTTGCCTTGGTTTGCAATCTTTGTAACTCTATCCTATCTTTGGCATAACAAGAACGTGTGTTTTCTCTGGCAATAGTACCAATTCTAGTGACCTTTACTGCACGATTTTAAGTAGAGCTTCTGAGTTCCATGAAGTTCTAGATACTCAAGGTTCCTAATAATTGATTTGCATCAACGCCCCAACACACCATTATCAAATGGATTTTTCCATTTGCTCCTTTTGTGAAATATAATGTAGACACTTCTTTGAGGGAGGGAGGCACCATATCGGCGTGTGGAGTATCGAGGAATTTTTAGGAATGAAACTGAAATGTGGACAAGTGACTTTGTTAGGAATATTGGTAATGCCTCAATTACAATGTCAGAACTTTGGGGAATATTTTATGCTTTACAAATGGAACATGTGTTTCAGTTGAATTACATATGGATTGAGACCAATTCAAAAAGTGCGGTGGGTTTTATTTCTCACGGTGTTGTTGCCTCTCATCCTTGTCATTCTATTGTAATGGTGATCAAATCTATGTTGCAGAGAGATTGGACGGTGAAGATTTCTCATATTTTTAGAAAATGAAATAGAGCGGCTAATTGATTAGCATATTATGCTTTTAATTTTCCCCTAGGATTTTATGTTCTCCCTTATCCCCCGTAAGGACATTTGTCTATTCTTAGAGATGATATGGGTGGAGTAGTCTTTTGATGCAATTTACTTTTGTAATTTCGGAATTTTCCCTCCCTCCTACCAAAAACATAATAATAATAAAATCATTTTTATTAAACATCTATATATAAATCAAAGATATTAAATTCATATGATCAAATCATACAAAATTTATACAAAACATTTATTCTTTATATATCTTCCAATCATATTATTTAGTTTCTCTCTATTTTATCTTTTTATTCTTTTACCCTTTGTTTGGTTGTGTGGAAGTGGGAGAGAAATAGAGGGTAAGGATAGAAATTGGGTGAATTTACTCTACTTACCCGGTTTGGTATAGCAGAGAAGTAGGGAAGAGGTTTGATAAATTGGTGGGCCCCACGCAATACACATTTCTCTGCCAATGAGGCGAGAGGTAGCAGAGAATTGCTACAGAAATTGAACCCTCCCTGTACGCTTCTCTCTCTCGAACGGCTACTGCTGGGCAAGTGAGGGGAAGAAGGAACCACTGTGTGGTCGCCGCCGGGAGCCAGGGACAGCGCTGCTTGGTCGTCGGCGCTCACCGAAGAAGGAGCTACGTTGGAGCTGGTATACGGACGCCACGTTCTTCACAACGTAGCTGCAGATCTGCAAATCTTGTTTTTTTGGTTCATAATACTTATTCTCCTTTTGGGGAATAGATTGATCTCATTCTGGTTTGTCCCCCGTTCCCTATTCCTCTCTGATGTGTGATTTCATTTTGTTTGGTGTGAGTATGTGATTTCATTTTCATTATTAGTGCGTGAATGTGAATATTCAATCAATAGAATAAAGCTAAATTGGTATGAGGGTGTGAAGGAATTGATGAAAAGAAGTTGGTTGGAATTGATTCTGCACCTCAAATAGGCTTATCTGCGCTCTAAATTTCAAAATAATCGATTTCTTATTATAATAATCGATTACCTTTACATTCTTTTTATAAAAAAAAAATTCTTATAATCGATTACTGTAATTGAAAATCGATTTCAAACATTCTTTTTGGCGGGAAGAACCAAAAAATTATTTAATTATACTATTTCTCTCATATCTCTTCAATCAAACCAAACACCTCAAATTCACATTTCTCTTTTATTTCTCACCTATTTCTCTACTACCAAACAACCCATAAATCATCTTTATCTCTTCTCTATTTCTCTCTTTCCTACTTCTCTCTTCTCTATTTCTCTCTTCTCTATTTCTACCCTACAACCAAACAAAGTGTTAATCTCTTTGTTGTATGGTTGTAATTAAATCATTACAAACCGAACCGACACAAAACTCGACCGTACAACTTCCTGTTCCTGTCAGTGACAAGTTTATCTGTGTTTTACTATTTTTTTTAATCACATTTATACAATCATGAATCATCAACTCACAAAGCCATTTTTAAATTTAATTTCTGTTATATCTGCTAAAAAAAGAAGGACAACAGGAACCACCAAATTGCTGCACTGGATCACTGCACACTACACCATCAGATTTGATCTGATTGTCCCATAATCCAAGAGAAGAATGAATTGGAAAGCGGTGCTAGTCTACTCACCCAAATGATGACTCTCTCTCAACCAACAACAAACAACTAGACAATTTTCAAAAAACTTTTAATATGTATAATTAAATAAAAAGAAAAATCAGCGAGAGTGGAACGCATGCACGTGTACAACACCGTATGTTATGTGTCTCATGTTTACCCCTCCCTGCCGAATTGCCGTTTCCTAAGACACCTTCCTCATAGTCCTCTCTCAAATTCAATTCTCATCGTATTTTCATTCTCTGTCTCTTTCCTTCTATGTTTTTAGTTTGTGTTTATCATTTCTATTTTCACCGTTTCCCTTGAAAATATCGTCATTTGTGTTTGACCCCTAAACAACGCACCTTTTTTGCCCTCCCCAGGGGTTGCTTTTTAAGTCCTTTTTTTTACAAAATATTTATTCCTCCTTTAAATTCTTCATTTTTATGGCATTGTTTTCAAACCCTTTTGGCCAAAAAGGGATCTTTCTTCTGCCCATTTGAAGTTTTATTATTTTGATTTTGATACAACGACCCGTTTGGCTGTTTGAGTGGTTGAAGAGGGGGAGGGTATTTGTTGTTTTTTGCCTTTTCTGGCGTGCATTGGGTTGGGTCACTGGGTTTGAAAATGAATGAGCATGTTAATGAAGAACCTGCTTTTGAGATTGGGGTGGTGATTCCCAGGAGAGCCGTGCAGGAAAAAGATGAATCCTCTGACTGCGCATACGTCCTTGTAGAGGAGTTTAAGAAGGTGGGGTTTGTAGTTGAGAGAGTTGTTGGCATTGCAGATGAGTTCATCAAGGTTAGGTTTTGTTAATGCCTCTCTATGTTTAAACCCTTACTTTTTATTGTTTATGAGTCACTTTCATCTAATGTCATGGTGTATAATAATAGTATGGCAGGAGTTTTTTTGTTTTCTTGTGGAAAAATGATTTATTGTATGCAAATGTTTCTCCTTTTTTTCCCTCTATATTCTCATGCTTCATAGAATTTCCATTGCATTCTGGATGGTGTTGCTGTCCTATGAAGTAAATTATGGTTCTATTTGTTCTTTTTTTGGTCTTCTGAGAAAATTGTAGTCCCCCCCCCCCCCCCCCCTTTTTCTTCTGCTAGAAAAAGAGTCGAACATGCATTTTCTTTTTATTATTTTGTTCCATGGTCTCTATCTATCTTGTGGTTTACTCAGTTCTGTGTGTCTAATTCAAGCTTTCTCTTGAGTAGCTAAAACTTAGCTTCATTTGTGTAGTTGGCTGCACCTTTGGAGACATTGGGGAGGGCTGCAGCTGAATTACAAATCAAGAAACGGACTCACATTGGTATATGCAAATCCCCAAAAGGGGCATCTGTTCCACCTAATACTATTTATGTTTTAAGTTCACAGTGTCAAATGTTGCTAACTAACATGTCACTGTTAGTGCAAATATTCTGTTTTATGTTACAGTGTCTTGTGCTCAATGCCAGGTATGGATTTGCAATTTGAGGTAGAGGAGGTCGATGCTTTTGTGAAACAGCCTGATGGTTCTATTTTCAGTTGGTGTGAGCGTTTTCAGTGCTACTGTCACTTGATATACGGAATAGTGAGTTCTTTTCATAGCCATTCATCATCCTCTACATGTCAAAATCCCTCTTTAAATGAACAAAATTGACCTTTGTTGCTGTGATCAGTATTATGGAAATGACTATCATGGAATGGCAGTCTTGTATGAACTATCCTATTGACATGTCTTTAACATTTTGGTTCTCTTGTATTTTGAATTTGCAGGTAAACAACAGCAAGTCAGCCATAACCCTTAAATTTGATGGAAAAGAATTCCATTGGGAAGTTGGGGAGAATCTGATTCAGAAATTGGAATCTGAGAACATTGTTAAGCAAGTCTTTCCTTTGCATGGTGTTTTTACTCACATATGCCATCAAATTTTCTCTAGCTTTAGTGTCACTTGAAGCCTGAACTAATATTGTTTTCGGTTGATAGATGAAAGGAAGAGAAAGAAACTTCTAAGAAGTTGGGCACTTCATTGGTGGGACTTCACACATCAGCCAATTGATGAGATTTATTCATATTATGGGGCAAAGGTAAATGTGACTATGATTTTTACCATATTATTTGAAAATGATATTATGCATTCTCCTTATCCAATGAAGGAATGGATAATCTGCAGATTGCAATCTATTTTGCTTTTCTTGGAATGTATACACGATGGCTGCTCTTCCCCGCTGTATTTGGGCTTACTTTGCAATTGATTGATTTTGGGTGAGCCAATCTGTCCTGTAGTGTCTGTTTATGCTACCGCAACTTCTTTATTTTATTTTTTTTCATCTAGCTAAATGATTATATGACTTCTCATTACATTCTAGGTCACTGAAATTAGTAGTACTTCCTATTTTCTTCATCATGGTGACACTTTGGGCTATAATGTTTTGTCAATTCTGGAAACGTAAAAATTCTGCACTTTTAGCCAGGTAATGATTTACTTTTTACTTCTTTTGGGATCATCAGTACATTCACTTTTCTTAGTTAATACTTCTGTTGTTGAGATTCTTCCCTCTGCCCCACACTTTTTCTCTCATGCTTTGGTGTTGCTTGCAGATGGCCTATTAGCTCTACAGTTGTAGCTGACCCAGCATACAAGATTCCAGGCAGGAAGAGCAGTTCCCTACAGCCCCCAATGGAACTCATAAAAGTATTTGAGATTGATAAAGCAAAAGGGAAGGAAGTATTCCAGAGATATGAATGGTTTGGGCGTCTCATGCGATTCAGAAATGATGCTATGGTTATCTTCAGCATAATATGCCTTCAGTTGCCATTTGAGTTGGCATATGCACATCTTTATGAAGTTGTTGGTTCTGATGTAATTAAGTAAGAATCTGAATTTTCCATTTTGTGCTTCTACTTTGTACCGTTAATTGAATATTCTGTTGTTTCTTTTTTGGAATTTATTTTTGAGTTGTTTGCCTATTCCAATAATTGTATATTGTTCTTTTGTTCTTGAGTCTTAACAAAAGGATCTTCTGCTGTGCTCATATAATTATTAGGGTTAATTGCATTTTTGGTTCCTCTAGTTTGGTACTATGTGAGATTTTGGTCCCCCAAGTTTTTTTCGAGCTAATCAAGTCCCTCTAATTTTTAAAATTAAGCAAATACAGTCTCAACTTCAATTTTTTTCTACCTAAAACTCTCAAATTCTTATTTTCTGTCAAGGATGTTTCTGCTAGATGCAATTTATCCCGTAATGGCCAATATGGATTTGTTTTTCCTTTTCACTTGTGTATTATGTCTTGAAATTGAGATTCATTTTGTTCCTCATCAGTTCCCCAAGCTTCTCATTTTCCATATAAAACTCACAAAATGGCATTTATTTTAGTGCCAAACTAACTTGGAAGTTTTGGAATTGGGTCTCATTAGAAGGGACTAGCTTGTTTCTACTAAATCTGGTATTTGATACAAAAAAGTATCATTTGTTATCGCTAGTCATATAGAAACTTATATTTGATTGATTCAAATATTTCATTAACATGACTATTTTTGTAAATGTTGGGGTTCAGGTTTGGGCTCACTGCTATTTATCTCTTCGCCATTCAGTATATCACCAAGATTGGTGGTAAGGTGTCTGTAAGACTTATCAAACTCGAAAACAATGAAAACACAGAAAAACGGGCTGACAGCTTGGTCTACAAGGTAACAATGAGGAATTAATAGGTCCCATATTGCTTTTTTCTATAGTACTAAACATGGAACTTAGGGGATTACTTTCTCCTGCAGGTGTTTGGTCTATACTTTATGCAGACATACATTGGAATTTTTTATCACGCCTTGTTGCACCGTAACTTTTCAACTCTTCGCAAAGTGTTGATTCAGCGGCTCCTTTTGTCTGAGGTTGCACAGAAAAAGTTTTCTCTTTTATATTTATCTCTTCCTTCCCCCCTTACTTTTCTACTTTTCTCCCTCTTTTTAGTTTGGGGGGTTTTTCCTTTAATTTAGTGGAGTAAAAGAAAACATTTTTCCAGGTGTTTGAAAACTTGTTGGAAAATTCATTGCCTTATCTCAAGTACAGCTATAAAAAGTACAGGGTTCGGTAAGCCTTTTCATCCCCTTAGACGTGGACCATGCTTAGGTTTATTTTGTATAATACCATGTATTACCTTCATACAGTAGCTAATTTACCTTTCATTTGTCAAGACACAAGAAGAAGAATGAGAAAGGAGGATCAAGAGAAAAAATCCAGTTTACTTCTAGAGTAGAGAAAGAATACCTTAAGCCTTCTTACTCTGCTAGCATTGGTGAGGAGCTTGAAGATGGGCTGTTTGATGGTACTTCCGAATCCATTATACTCTTAGTCTGCATATGATATTTCATTCTTGAACATATGGATTACAAGTAATTTCATCTGGATAAAAATGTGCACATAGCAGTTAGAACTAAGAAGGATTAATTTCTCATCATGTTGCACAAGCATCACAAGACTGATTTTGTTTCATCGATTTAACTAAAAAATCCTAACCTGATTGCAGATTTCTTAGAGTTGGCATTGCAGTTTGGAATGATTTTGATGTTTGCTTGCGCTTTCCCACCTGCATTTGCTTTTGCCACAGTGGTATAAATGCTTTTTTTTTCTACCTTCTTTTTCTATACTTGCTTTTGCTTGCCTTCACCATCGCAATAAATGCTCTTTAATTTGTTGAGCTTTTGTAAAATATTTTATTGTTGACAACTCTATCCCTCCCTGCTCAGAACAACATTATGGAAATTAGGACAGATGCACTGAAGCTGCTAGCAATTTTGAGGCGGCCTGTTCCTCGTGCTGCTGCAACAGTCGGAGCCTGGCTTAACATATTTAAGGTATTCATTTTACGAGACTTGGGAAGATACTGTCAATTATGTTGGATGATTCACTTCATATTACTGATAGATCAGAAGACACATGCCGAGTGAGCAACTATATGGAAGTTGCATCTACTGAAATTTTCAGAATGTGACCTTTCTAAGTGTTAATTGGTAAAGGGACATGTGAAAGAATTATTTGCTCCAAACTCTCAATTGTCATTGTCATTTGATGTTTGTATGACTATGTCTTTGAACTATACTAAATTTTTATCTCACTGATTTGAGGATATCCTTCATTTTTCAGTTTCTCATATTGATGTCTATATGCACCAACTGTGCTCTTTTAGCATGGCTATATGATGTGGAGGGAAAATGGAAAATAGAGCCTGGACTTGCAGCAATTTTAATCATGGAGCATGTCCTCTTGTTGATCAAGTTTGGTGTCTCTCGCTTGGTTCCTGAGGTGATTGTTTCCTCTCTTGCTTTACATCCACAGTCATTCCTCTTTCCATATCAGAATCAGAGATGTTTTATGAGAGATGACACTATTTTCTTTGCAGGAACCTGCTTGGGTAAGAGCCCACCGTGCAAAACACACTACACAAGCACAGGATATGTGTTCTAAGAAGCTTTTAAGGACCATTTCTGGAGGAGAAAAGACTTTTGGAGAGGTGAAAAAGTTGGAATGAGTTTTAGTGATGCTTCTTTTCCAGTTTTTTCAGTCACTCCAGCACGAGAGAAAGAAGGCTTAGACTGGAATTTTCTTTTTATTGTCTCTATTTCCCATGGCTGAAATGTAAATTATCAAGGGATTTTGCTGCAGTTGTGTGTGAATACGAAAATTACTAGTGACCTTTTTTTTTTGGTTGAGAAAATTACTAGTGACTTCAAGTTTATCAAAATGTCAGTGAAACAAGGTCTGTGTCCTTTTCTAAGGGCATTTATACCCCTGTGACTGCACTTGGGGCTTTTTTCTTTTGTGGTGCATTTTTGTAAATTTATCATATTCTGTGTTATTTATTCTGAAAAGAGAGAGTTGTATGTTTTGGTATAGTTAATACAATGTAAATACTATTTAGAAAAAGTACTCTATTGTCACACTAATATTGGATCTTTCACTATAGAGACAGACAGCAGCACATCATGAGTTGCACAATCCTATGTTAGATAGTGGCTTTTCCAAATTATAGAAGTTTAGTTCACGAAAGGTGATTATGGTATGCTGTGAAAGGATGCAAGGGCTTAATACTATAAAGCAGTTTAATGATCTGATTAGGATGCATTTAGATTGTAAAGTTAATGCTCTTTGCATGCCAAAGGCTTTTGGTATTTGTAACTTTTTGCTTCTTTAACTAGTTTTTGGCCCAGTTTACACTTCTTCAGAAGGAATTTAACTTCTACATAAATCATTTGTCCTATTTGATTAATCCTATTTTTTCTCACCTAGAAGTTAGACCATTTGTATTTTTGCAAAACACTCCATTCCAGAAGGCAGGTACTTTATCAGTTAAATGGTAGCAGTATATTTGACATTGAATTAATTAAAACTCAATTTACAAATACAGTCTTTTTATATGACAGATTTTATGGAACCCGTAATTGAAAAGAAAGGAAAAAAAACCAAAGCTAAGAAGAAAATACAGCTCATGTGCCGCAGAATTTTATGTACATTTCACATGCCACAATATTGCAGTTCAATAAGGAGGGGGAAAATACTTTCTAATTCCAAATTATATTTACAATATCTCTTTATGAGATTGAAAATTGGTATTCTAGCTTCAGAATGACAAGGCATGATTCTTCCCATAGCAAATTTGCAGGGATTCAATTTCATATACAACAACCACTTATCTAAACATCTATGAACAAACTCTCAAGGCTACAACCATTTAATACAATGTTGATTTTCATTTTCATAGTCCACAAACAATTCTTCCATGCCAAAAGCCATATACCTGTGTGATTTGTGGCCGTGGATATATCAATTTGTTAATCAATCAAGTTATATTTTTCACTTGCCATGACCATGAGAGCTTCCAAAACGGCCACTGACTTGGCGTGCATATGCAACAACAGCCTTAGCCCACCTTTTGAGCTCAGCCTTCAACTTGTTGGAATCCATGTCTTTCAGCTGCTTCCCTGGCTCCAAAGACACCTCAACTGAAGAGAAACAACGATCAAAACGCATCCGTTTTGAAGATTTCTGGCCCTTCATTTTGACAATTGCATTGCCACCATTGAAGGACATAGATTTCTTTACAGACATGGCTGCTGTTTGAATAGCAGCCAGAATAGTACAGTACCAAACGAATTATGGTATTTTGTATTGTGTCTACTTATTTATAAGGCTAGCCAATTACACTAATACAAGTAACATAGTATTCCAATGCGTGTCATAATTTGCTTTCATTGACTTTAGACTTTGTCAGCACTTCTAGGATGGATTCCTTAGCAAGGTTTAATTAATTAGTAATAGTACCTTATCATATTCTACTTGAAGTTTCTCTTATTTTGTTCTGCTTTTTTTCCCCCCTCTTTTTTGGTTTGTCTGACGAGAAATAATTAATGTAATTGTTAAACGAAAATTTAAATCTCCTTATTTTTTTTTCTATATAGTTTAATATAATATGCAACACAGAGGCTGAAATCCATAGCGATGGTGTTTACCCTTTCTATATTTGATATATTCCTTTCCGTATGAGTAGAGACCGCGTTAACTTAACTTTGAAGAATTAGAAAAATAGAAGATATAATTGATTATATGCAAATTTCTAATGTATCAAAACTCTTCCGCAATTGGATTTGAGAAGCCCATTGATTCAAAACAAACGTAATTAGTTGGGGTGTGTGTGTATATATTAACATTAATCCACATTGTCACGCATGACAAGCCAGTCAACCCTCAGGCCTAATAATTAGAGGACCAAATGTTACCAACAATAACACATCACCATATAATTAACAATAGCAGATACATAGGTAGCGAAAATGAATGCAAGTAGGCAGTAGGCACAACATAAATAACAAACATCTAAAATAAGCACAAGGTTCCGAATAAGATGGATGGTTCTTCTCTTAGAAAAATTCCGGCTTTTTTTTTACCAGAGGAATGTAATTCCCTTTCGAATTTACTACTTTGATGTAGATTTAAAAAAATTTATCAATTTAGTATAATTGTGGTTGTGAGGGATGATTTTGAAATAAAAAATCGTACACCATAAATACGATTTATTTTTTTATTATAAAATATTAAAAATCGTATCTCAAAAATATGATTTCCTTATTTTATATTTTTTTAATTATAAAAGAACTTAATTTTACATTTTTTAAAAATAAATATATAAAATCAAATATAAATCGTATCTTTAGAATACGATTTATATTTTTAAAAAAACAAAAAATATAAATCGTATCTTAAATATATGATTTATATTTTTTTAAATATAAAAATGTAAATCACGTTTTTTTTAAAACCACACAAATAATTTTAGCTTTTTAATAAAATAAATTATGTATTGATGATATGATTTCGATTTTAACTCTTATAATTTTTAAATAAATGTGAGATTAATAAATTTTTATAAATATCATATATATAAAATAATTTTTAATAATATTAGTTATCTATAATATTAACTATAATTATTTTTAAAATTTCATTTAAATAAACACTTAAAAATAAGTTAACATTACAAGAAACTCATAATTCTTTACCCGAGTTAAAAACATAATCACTAACATATACAATAATTGATTACACGAGGTGAAAAGATAATGCATAACACGTAGAATAAGTGTTTATGAAAAATCGTGGGATGATGCTCCACAATAAGGTTTTTTTCTTCGGCGCTCTAGTTGTCCCACATCGGCAGATAGCTACCTCTCATTATATTCGCAAATACAATAAAGAGTCAGGAGAGTTTGAGGCTGAAGAGATTGCAAATCCCAAGTTGGGTGTTTATTAAAATGAATTTTTCAAAATAATTATAGTTAATGTTATATATAATTAATATTAATAAACTTAATTATATATATATTATATTTATAAAAATTTATTAATATCACATTTATGTAAAAAATATAAGAGTTGCAACATAAATTGTATCATCAATACATAATTTATTTTATTAAAAAACTAAAATTATTGGTTGTGTTTTTTTTTAAATTAAAAAAAAACGTGATTTATATTTTACATCTAAAAAAATAGAAATTGTATAAAATATAAATCATATTCTAAAGATATGATTTATATTGATTTTATATATTTGTTTTTTGAAAACATAAAATTCAGTTTTTTTATAATTAAAAAAATATAAAATAAGTAAATCGTATATGGTATATACAATTTTAAAGCTGAAATATATTATTTTAATAAATCGTACTTAGAGTTTACGTTCCACAACCACAATTATACTAAATTGGTAATTTTTTTTAAATTTATACCGGAGTGGTAAATTCAAAAGAGAATTACACCACTCTGGTAAAAAAGCCAAAAATTGTAACTTTATTTTCTTATTAGTCTTACAATAATAAAGACACTCCTTAAACTTGTTTCTCTTCCTTTCTTTTTTTTTTTTGGTTCTATTTTTATGAAACACATGTATGTGGAAATTAGCACTATTTTCCTGTCACATTTTTTATGTACATCAAACCTGTTAGTAAATATACCTTAACAAAGTTGTTTTGTCCACGATGCCGTACTCGTCCCTATATTTTCATTTATCACGATTCACAAGAACAAAATTAACATTAAGTTATGAAGACTACAGCGTATAAAGCAGGTCAATTTGAAGGTTCAGGTGTTTCAGAAAATCATTCATTATACACGAGTAACTTTTGATGGTTAAGAGCCATCTTTCAAAATTGGACAGCTATGATTACCGAATCAAACCCACCACAAGGTCCAGCTGTTCCATGGAGAATAATCTAAAGATGAAAACATTTACGCAGCTTTGAAATTAAAATTACCATTTCTCATATCTAAATCCCACGCCAGCTCATGTTTCAAGGAAAGTTCTACAAAACATTCTTCATGCAAACAAGATAAACAAAATACGCAAGTAAATGCTCTGTTTTGAATCAGGGGGCTTTCAAAGCCAATTGCACTAATCATCCCCCCCCCCCCCCCCCCCGCGGGATACCAATAGCTAGCTTCTCATCTTCATATCATTTGACTTTATGCAAACGGTTATACTAAGACACAAAAAAGTTGAAAGCTATAACATATTAGTTCCGATTTTGTATTGAATACTGAATAAAAAATTGCATTTCAAAACAACTCAGGAAATCTAGAATGGAGTACTAGAAAGTAGAAACACAAAAAGAAGTGACAAAAACAAGGGTTGGATGCCAATATAACTCTTCTGATTCACTTTCACTTCCTACCACGGACCTTCACAGCCTGTCTATTCCTCTTCTTGACACCAGACTTGGCAACTTTGAGGCTTCTGTTAACGGCACTCAACCTTGCAAGAGCTGCTTTCTTCAGATCAGGCCTGTAGTAATTATCTGCCACCTGCGGCACATCACATAATGGGGAAAAAGAAATCAGGTCAAAGTAGCTATTAGGAATTAACAAAGCATCAACTCCCAAAAATTCTTAGAAGCAAGAATCCAAGGAAAAAGACATGAACAATCATTTAGAAAACTAGTACAGTTGGTAAAAAGAAAACTATTGTGGATCAATACTTAAAAGAAATATGCATGACCTAGTCAATGAAGAGCAAAAGCAGTAGGACTGTCTAAGCAAAAGCCAATAAGCTTATTACCACTTCAAGATAATTTAGACACTGATATTAAAGGAGAATGATTAGCCGGCATAGGAGAGAGAGAAAATCTTTCCTCTATTATCAGGAAGAAACCAAGAGAATATATTAATGAAAGAAGCACCGAATGATAGAAGCTCAGAAGCCAAGCGTAACATGTATATTTCATAGAAGAAACCCAACTGGGATTCTACTTATATGTTAGAGGCTCATCACCGCTGAGTCTTGTTGGCAAAGGCTCAAAAAGGTTTCATTTCAACTTAAAAACCTAACATTTCCAAAATACTCATAGATCTCAACAAACCGTATGATTCATTTAAAAGTACAACATCGGGGAATTTAAAAAACAAAATCAAAAGAAACAGCTAAACAGGTATGTCTCATTCAAGTTTCACCTGAAATGTACTGCAAGGCCTTAGATTAAACTTTTCTAGCACCATATTCCCCAAAAAAGAGATACAACAATTACCAAAACCAAAACACATAGGACAAAGTACCTTTAACAAAGGGCAGACCGACTGATGCATAACAATTTAATACAATAAAACATTTCCCAGAAATGCAACAAGAACTATCATATTACCATTCACATGCATTAGAAAGTTGACCTAGAACACATAAAGTGAGTTTCTAAAAAAAAAATTACCTGATTTTGGACAGCCTTTGCCATCCTCCTGAACTCCTTCTTCATGACCGATTTGTGAAGCAAAGCAGAAGGCTTGTTTTGTTTCTTTGTCTTGGTTGTAGCCAACAACACAGACAGATCTTTACCCACAGGCTGAATGGTAACAGTTTTCTTGTTTGCCAAACCTAGCATACCAGTGCAAGGTGAAATTCAACCACATACAATTAAAACACAAGAATTCTACCTAGCATACCAGTGCAAGGTGAAATTTAACCACAGACAATTGAAACACAATGATTCTACACATAAAAATGTTTCTTAAGTGAAGCCAACACTGAGATCAGTTTTCTCTTTCCCTATGGATACCTTCATCAGTTAAATACATGATCACCACATTTTAAAAATTTCAATACCAGCCTAAGTTCTACCTCATATATTCTCAATTGCTTTGACAGTGAACATTATATCAAAATTTTAAAATCAAATCATTGGCAACTAAAAGATTATTTCTTTTCAAAAATAATATTCCATCCAAATTTTTCCAAAAAAAGAGGGGGACATACCAGAGTACTTGAAAGAGTTGAGATTATAGAGATTGTTGCTCTCTTTGCTGAATTCAACACTCTGAGTGCCTCTTCCAAACTCTTTCACCAAAAATGAGTTGTTCTTCTTCACGATCTCCCACACGAGCTGACCTGGTACTGTCGCCATTGTCACCTTCACCAGCAACGCACAACTAGGGTTTTGCTTTAGGCGCTTTTTATATATAGTACAATGGGGGAAGCCCTAATTTATCAATTTGAATGGACCGGGTACGGAAAGTTCGACCCAGTTACCCGCTTATAAGATCCGTAAGTTGTAGATCGGATTTGGATCTGATTTCTACTGGACCTCGGTCCAATAGCCCATTAAATAATAAATAATTAAAGTTAAAAATAAAAGGGAAAACTCGGCAAAAAAATAAATAAAAGGGAAAAGAATATTTAACCACTCAAAACTTATTTTTTAACAAATAGGCACCATTTGTCTTAGTCTTTCAAGATTTTATGTTTAAAATATAAAAGGTGCATAAAAGAGACAAATTTATATTTTCTATTCTTGAATTCGGTCGAATTTCAAACATAGTTCAAATTTTAAAAGCAAACTGTGAAGGTGTGTTCTTTTAATTTAGGACTTCTTCTATTTTTTAAATTTTATTTTATATAATTTTAATATTTTAAATACAAAATCTTGATGAGTTGAGAATGGTACCGTTAATTATTTAACTTTATGTTAATGAAGTGATCTATTATAAAAATAATAAAAGTTTAAGAATTAATTAGTACAAAATAAAAAGTTCATATTACCTGCTTATAAAACAATGAAAATTTAATGTGGTTATATACTTTTTTTCAAAATAAAAATAAAAAAAATAATACGGATGGATCTGGAACGATTAATCGAAATTTTTACTTAACCTTCATTATTGGACCTTTTAGCAATAAATAAACATGGATCATATTTGGAAACTTAATTTTATGAAATAACTTATAAAAAATTATTTAGAGTTTTAGAAAATAAATAAATATATATTTATTTTCCTAAAATTTAAGCAAATATGTTAATACTAATGTGTAATCATATCATATCATATTATACTAGTATAAAATCTTTCCATTCATTAGACACGTGTCCACTCATGGGACACTTTTTTTCCTTTCCAAATTCATCTCTCTTCCATTTTCTTTCTTTTTTTTTTATGTTTTTTACATTGCAAATACTTTTACTTTCCCAAATTCATCTCTCTCCTCTTTTCCTTTTTTTTTACATTGCAAATAGTTTTACATTTCTTTTTTTTATTTTTTACTATTCTTTTGTATATCACACTTTTACTTTTTTTATTATTTATTAATTTACTTTATATCTTAAAATTGTTTCCACAATACACATGTTATCTTTTTCAACATTTTTTCTCTTTTATTTTTTTTTTCTGTTTACTTTTTTTTATTATTTATTAATTTACTCTATATCTTAAAATTGTTTCCACAATACACGTGTTATCTTTTTCAACAATTTTCTCTTTTATCTTTTCTTTTAATAACATGTGTATTGTGTATTGTTTCCACAATACACATGTTCTCTTTTACTTTTTTTTATTATTTATTAATTTACTTTATATCTTAAAATTGTTTCCACAATACACATGTTATCTTTTTCAACATTTTTTCTCTTTTTTTTTCTGTTTACTTTTTTTTATTATTTATTAATTTACTCTATATCTTAAAATTGTTTCCACAATACACGTGTTATCTTTTTCAACAATTTTCTCTTTTATCTTTTCTCTTCTATTTTTTCCCGTTTGATCTATTATTATCTCTAATTCTATTTATCCGTCTTATTACGTGAAAATATTGATTAAAAAAATACAATAAATGAGTTAACTTACATTAATTTTTTTATGTGTGTTTAATATACTATTTATCTCTCTATTTTATTCAAACATAGATCTGGGCCAACGGTACTCTTTATGGCTTTTGTCCAAATCCACATTTAAACCGTGATTTTGGTGTAAAACCAAACACACACTAAACGCACATTGTTTTTTATCTCTTTATTCACACTTCAGACTTCAATAAAATGATTATTAGACAAAATATTTCCCGCTCAAATCTATTTATTTTCTCTTTTCTCTATTTTTTTTTAACTTTTAACACTGCTCCTTCTACTGTAAACGTTTTTCTCTCTCTTTTTATTTATGTTTTTCTTTCCTTTTTTCTGTTTTCTTTTCATCATGCTTCTGTTTTTTTAAATTATTTTTTAAAAATAATTCCACTTATATTTCATTTTTATTTATCCTTTTTATTATATAAAAATATAGATTAAAAAATATAATAAACGTGTTGATTTAAATTAAATTTAAAGTATTTTTTCTAATATAGCATTTATCTTTGTATTTTATTTATTAACCCTAAACCCTAAACATTTATTATCTCTCTTATCTATTTTATTTATTTATCTTATTTACTCTATATTAAAAAAGTTCCCACAGTATAAATGTCATGTTTTCTCACTTGGGGTTTTATTTTTTTAGTTTCTTTATTATCGCTTTAGTTAAGTGATAATTTTATGAACCATAAATATCTTCCACGGGAGGTACTCTTGCTCCAGTCGTTTGCTTTCTTCTTTTTTTCTTTTATTTTTTTAGCACACATACATTTTCTTTTTTTATTATCATATTAAAATAATTTCTCCCATTATTTGTTTTTATTAATCTTTTATCTGTTTCATTATAAAAGTAATTTTTAAAGAACCTCAGGTATCCTCCACGGGAGGCAGACCTGCTCCTACCATTTTCTTATATATGTTTTCTCACTTGGGTTTTATTTTTTATAGTTTCTTTGTTATCACTTTAGTAAAGTGATTTTTGTATAAACCACAAATATCCTTCACGGGAGGTAGTCTTGCTCCTGCCATATGCGTTTTTCTTTTTTCTTTTGTTTTTTTATCACACATTCATTTTTTTATTATTATATTAAAACATTTTCTCTCATTATTCGTTTCTATTAATCTTTTATCTGTTTCATCATTATAAAAGTAATTTTTAAAGAACCTCGGGTATCTTCCACGAGAGAGGCAGTCATGTTCCTACTATTTTCTTTTACTGTTTTCTCACTTAGGTTGTAATTTTTTTAGTTTCTTTATTATCACTTTAGTATAGTGATTTTTTTATGAACCACAAATATCCTCCACGGGAGGTAGTCTTGCTCCGGTCGTTTGCATTTTTCTTCTTTCTTTTACTTTTTATCACACGTTCATTTTCTTTTTTTTTTTATTATCATATTAAAATATTTTCTCTCATAATTCGTTTCTATTAATCTTTTATCTGTTTCATTATAAAAGAAATTTTTTAAGAACCTCGAGTATCCTCCACGGGAGGCAGTCCTGCTCCTACCGTTTTTCTTTTATCCGTTTTCTCACTTGGGTTTTTATTTTTTAGTTTCTTTATTATCACTTTAGTAAAATGATTTTTTTATGAACCACAAATATCCTCCATGGGAGGTACTCTTGCTCCTGCCGTTTGCTTTTTTCTTTTTTCTTTTATTTTCTTATCACACATTTACTTTTTTATTATCATATTAAAACATTTTCTCTCATAGTTCGTTTCTATTAATCTTTTATCTGTTTCATTATAAAAATAATTTTTTAAGAACCTCGGTATCCTCCACGGGAGGCAATCCTGCTCCTACCGTTTTCTTTTTTCTGTTTTCTCACTTGGGTTTTATTTTTTTAGTTTCTTTATTATCACTTTAGTAAAATGATTTTTTTATGAACCACAAATATCCTCCATGGGAGGTACTCTTGCTCCCGTTGTTTGCTTTTTTCCTTTTTCTTTTATTTTTTATCACACATTCATTTTTTATTATCATATTAAAATATTTTCTCTCATTATTCATTTCTATTAATCTTTAATTTTTTTCATTATAAAAGTAATTTATTTAGAACCTCGGGTATTTTTCACGGGATGCAGTCCTACTTCTATCGTTTTCTTTTATTTGTTTTGTCACTTGGTTTTTATTTTTTAGTTTCTTTATTATCACTTTTGTAAAGTGATTTTTTTATGAACCACATATATTCTCCAAGGGAGGTAGTCTTGCTCCTACCGTTTGTGTTTTTCTTTTCTCTTTGTTTTTAATCACACTTTCATTTTCTTTTTTTATTATCATATTAAAATATTTTCTCTCATTATTCTTTTCTATTAATCTTTTATCTGTTTCATTATAAAAGTAATTTTTAAAGAACCTCGGGTATCCTCCACGTGAGACAGTCTTGTTCCTACCATTTTCTTTTATCAGTTTTCTTACTTGAGTTTTATTCTTTTTAGTTTCTTTATTATCACTTTAATAAAGTGATTTTTTTATAAATCACAAATATCCTCCACAGGAGGTAGTCTTGCTCCTGCCGTTTGTTTTTTTTTTTCTTTTTTCTTTTATTATTATTAAAATTGTTTTAGTCATCATCTATCCCTAATTTTTCATTACATAAAACACACATTAAGAAACATAATAAATGTGTAGATTTACATTAAATTTAATGTGATTTTTCAAATATATTATTTATCTTTTTATTTTATTCATTAATGTTTTAACTTCTTATCTTTCTTATTTATTTGATTTATTTATTTATTTTATTTACATGTATTAAAATTATTCTCACAATACACATGTCGTGCACTCTATATGATTGGGGTGTGAGATCTCAATGATCAATGTATTTTAAATTTATAATTATCACATTCTACTAATTGATATAATATATTTCATAAGTTAATTTTATTATAAAAAATAAAAATTTAATAATACATTTAAAAACGAATATCACTCATATAACTTGCTAGTGTTCTCAATGATGGATCGATGCCGTCGTAACATCGCGATTGTGGTGTTTATTATTACGTACAGTACAGTTGGTCCACATCAGTCTACAATGGACACAATGCGACAATCGTGATACGACCATAAGTGCAATTTAAAATTTGGTCGATGTAAAAAAAAAATGTTTACACAAAACATATAGTGATGAAAATGATAGGTTCAAAAATGGCCAAGTTAATTACGTTTATTATTCAATTTTAGAATACAGAAAGAAAATCACTTTGGTTGAAAATAAAATAGACCATTTTTTCATATATAATAAATACCCGAGACAAACAACTGAACAAGAGAAATCACGATCATGTGATTTGATTAGTTCACACTAGTTACTTCCATTTTTTTATAGCTCCTAATGACCCTCCAGCTTTTAGAACCTATCAGTTTGTCCGATTATTAATCAGTTTGTATTATACTTATACAAGTTTGTCCATGCTATAAATTTATATATTCTACACTCGACCTGAGTCTTGCCACTTAAAGATTCAGAACCTATCAATCAATGTATTATACTTATACAAGTCCAAATTGTACAGCTGCATGCGTTAGCATATCATTATCGCCCTAGAGGGAAAAGATGCTCCATAACCTCAACTTACATGAATCGATATATTTAAGGATTTAATTGATATAATCAGCGTAAAAAAATTTTATACAGAACCACATCATTTAATAAATATGATGTTTTATATATTATTAAATTCAATAAATGATATGACAACACATCATTGAATGTCTGTGTAAAATTTCTCTATACTGACAGTGCATATATATTAAATTCTATATTTAAACTCACAAAAGAAAACAAAAACTCTACTTTATTATGTAAATATTTAAATAAAAGTATTAAAAAAAAATGAAAATTTCGAGTAAAAACTAATGACCAAAACAATTATCTTCTTCTTTCTTATACATAATAGTCAAAGATGACCACAGCCAGAAAATAGCTAAATGTTTAAGCACACAAAATAAAACCCAAAAGAAAAATTGCAATGCTCTTGACAATCTGTATATGTATTTATCGCATGACAAGGTTCCATACAAACACAAAAAAAAAGAAATGGTGACTGATCCAATTGTTCTCACAATTGCATTTTTCTTTTGTAGTCTAATAGGATTCATAGAGTCAAGTCCAAGTCCAACAAGAGAGTACAAGTTGTACAACATGTAGAGAGTTATTGAACCTCCAAAACAACCTGATTCATTACTTTTTAAGAACCTAATATCAGGTCAAATACCTAATACTAGACCGACCATCTTTACACCTCATCCAATGTTACATTATTTACAGAGCCAAGAGAAGCCTCAGATGATTTAACTCCTACAAATTCTACATGAAAATGTCTTGAGATTGTACAGAAGATTCAACCTTCATGGCAGCACATGTTGGTGCAGCAAACTGTGCATATAGTTAAAAATAAGTAGATTATATCATCTGCAGAACTAAACCAAAATCTCTTAAATTACCAAAGACCATTCATTCAGTGTAACTCCTTCCCATTAACTCAAGTCATGGGTTGGATGTTGGTAATGCACGGTGCGTCAACCGTGCCTGACCACTCACTGCTTCATTTATCCTACTGAATACTACTTTTAGGGGAATACAAGCTATAACAGGACCCTTCAGCTTATCTACCACTGGCTTTCTCTCCTCTTCTGATTGCCTATGACCAGTCAATGAGGACAACTTCCGAATCTTCTTATTCAACAACCCAGATTTTTTTATCTTGGAAGATTTACTGGGTGAAAATCGTGATGAATTCTTGGAAGGTATTCTTCCAGTGATTGTGTTTGGCTTGGCCACACAATAGATGTCACCAACTTCCATGTCACATCCAATGGCACTCAACACTTTATCACAATGACCTTCCTCCAAGACTTCAACTGTCAAAGGGTGTCCAATAAAGGCTTTGCCATTCAGTTTACTCACAAGAGAAACCAAAGGGACATGTTGTGGTCGATAGCTGGATTTAACTTCTAGCTTAACATCATATAGCGAAGCATCAGAACAATAATTTCTTCCGGGAAAATCTGCCATTTGGTATCTGGAGTTAACAGTAAAGCGTGAATGGCGATAAGGAAGCAATCTCTGAGGTGTGAGAGATCCATCAGGCAATAGCTTCGCCTCTGCTGTTGTTCCCCTGATATGCTTGCTCATGTCCCGAAATCCATTCGGTTGGCCTTCAGCAATAGGTTTGTACTTAACTTGAGAAGTACAATTGTATGAGGCATTGGATGCACCCATGCCATTCCAATCAACTTTCTGACCAGCACCCTGACAGAATCCACCTGAGTTCCCTATTCCTGGTAAATAGGCACTGGATTCAAAATCCATGTCCACATATTTCCTTGACACTTTCCTATTTTTACTTGTATGTCTTGAATTCCTCTTTCCTTTTAACTGCCACTTTGAACTACCTTTGTCTGCTCTATGGCCGACAATATTGTGATCGGCAGCTGAAGTGGTACAACCAGATTCATTCTTTCCTTCATTTCTCAATGATGGAGCTTCAGATTGACTGGCATGACAAGATTGCTGTCCCAATGAACTAACTTGAGGCTTGCCAGATGAACAGGAAACAAGTATGGGTGAAAAACCTGGCAGAAGAAATTACATCAGTGCGGGGTAATTATCCAGCCAAGGCCTTTTCAAGCCACAACATACAATGAGGCACGGTAGTAGTATGGCTAAACTGAAGCAGCACAGAAGAAATATAATTGAACTATATTCTACAGCTTCAAAAATAGGCGAGAGGGTTTTATTGATTAAAGATAAACAAATGGGAATAGGGGAGCAAGAAGCATTGATATGCAAACCTCAGGAAAGGAAAACAATCACATATACAATCAAAATATTCATGCTTACTCCACATCTAGAGCACAACAAAGCAACTTTAAATAATCAGTTTGTAGTTGTACACATAATATTGGGACATTAGGAAGCAATAACCGTGAAAAAAAACAGATAAAAGCAAGTAACAATCTCAATGGAGAAGGGGGCAAGTTAAATAACATGAGTTCAACTTGCCCAAGTGCAAAATCAAAAGGCTACATATATTAAAATTTTACTTCCAAAGAAACCAACCACAAAGCCATCTCTTAGCTTATAGCTCATTCAACGGTTATCAATCATGAGATGATTCATTATCCATCTCTCTTTTCTATATACCATGTTCTGATCAAGGCAGTTAAAAAACGATTTAATATATTTAAGCAACATACCCGACTAAAGACCTAAATCTAACGTGAAACCAAAAGGGGAAATTATTAGCAAGCTAAAAGGGGTGATAATGAACTGCAAAGCATTTCAATGACAATTGTAAGCATCGTAAATTGCACATACAGAAGATACTCGAGAAATCCTAGTGTATAGCATACCTGGACTGTGCTTCTCCTCCCCTAGAACCCCAACAAAAGGCACATCAAATAATTTCTCAGAAGAATCATTGCCAACACGCCTGCCAGAAGTCTCACTCTCCTTGACACTGTGATTGATTTGGGACGCATCACTACCATGGTCATGAACAATTAATGAAGTCCCATTCTCACAAACAGCCCCAGTATTATCTGAATTGTGAGTTGCCAATGGAGAACTTTTCTTTGAATCATTGGAATCTAATCCTGAAATCCTTCCATCAGTTGTGCCACATAGTGGAGAACTGCTTGAACTAGGAACCTGATCACAAATGACAGGAACTGATACCATGGCTGTACTCTCTAAAACCTTTGTCAAAGGCCGGCGTCTATTTTTCCTTTTCAAGAATTCATGAACATTTGCCACCTGTGATCTCTTTCTTTTCAGTGTTGAAGAATAACCCTTACCACCATTTACAGAAGTTCCATTTGCCAGGCAGTTCCCTGTGGTTGAATTGTTGAGTGAAGCACTAACATGCTGAACTATCTCAGTTGTACCTGTACCCTGGACCTTTCTCTTTGACACTACACCAATACCAAGGTCCTCAAGTCCTCTCATTCGCTTGACTCCTTCAGTTCCATCATCTTCTGAATCATTAGGTGTTCTTCTCCTCCTTCCCTGCACAGATTGCATTTTAAAGAACCATTACGATTAGGCTCTTCAAAAGATATACCAGATTGTGACAATTCTGGAGCTGAATTAGAATTGTCTTCAGAGTCACTTAGATCATCGGTCAAATCCTCATTGTCATCGCCAGAATTAGACATGACTGGTAATTCCTCAGCTGATCCACCATTTTCACTACCAGATTTATCTAATCTGGAACATAAGTTTAATGGTTCCTTGTCCAGGTGAGCACTCTCTAGCTCAAGAGCATGAAGAATAGCATCTTCCCTTCGAGCATACTTTACTGCCTTCTTGTTTAAATTGGCAGCAGATGCCTTTGCCTTCTCAATGCATTCATCATACTCTCCACAACGAAAAGCTTTTACCCGCTTTGATTTTTCAAGATTATACCAATCCCTATATCACAAAGGAGTTTTTCCAAAATTAGACCTTGTGCGAATATCAATAAACTTTAAAAATTCAAACAATAAACAAATACTAGACAACTGATGTATACAAGCGTAACAAGCTAGTGAGACTTGTATTTTTCTTATATGACTACACCTAATTAAGGGAGCTACAGGGGAGGGGGAAATGGGAAACTCCTTACCAACAAGAAGTTTAAAGTTCTGAATAAGGAAAGCTATATCCAAATCCGTGGCAATAACCAGGGATAACCTGTGCCCATTTTCTAAAACTGGCCTTGGTTATTCTGAAAAATCTGTTCGTAGCCTATCACAGAATATAGGAAGCTGGCAACCTAATATTTCTCTCAAAGACTGACAAGCCTACATGGCTCAATTTCTTATTATGGAAGCATGAAATAATTTAACCAAGCCAAACAAGAGTCGCTAACATCACCATATTTAATTAGCTTCCCAAAAACTTGCCTGAACGTAATGTAGGAACTAAAACTAAATGCTACAAGGTGATTTCTTGACCTATGTCTTGACACCCAGAGTTACATCCACTTAGCTAAAGTAACAAAATAAAAACAACTTCACAAGTCTCACACTCATCAAAAGATTGAACACTGATCTTCGGCTACAAACTATCATGAGAAAACATTCATTTAAAGGCGTAAGCAGAGCAGTGACCTACATTACAGGTTAAATGATATAAAAAACCTCAGAATATTTCTCTGCATCAATGGCACATACCAAATAATTGACCAAACAGTAAAAAAAAAACAGTTCCAATCATATATTTGGAGAAAAATAAATTAGTTCTATTCACTCCTAAGGTTCGCCTAACAGGAAACAATGACATATGCAATCCATCTTCCCCCATTAATACCTTGTACAAACTTAAATAGAAATACCAATAATATTATTCATTTTAAGGTTAACACTCCTTGACTCAATGGCTGCAAAGTTTCCCAATAATTCAGAAAAACAAAACAAGGACATCCCCTCAATAGAAGATGTGGGAAACATGATTAAAATGCTGAGAAAAACAATCCCATCCCACAGTAGCTCCAATAATATAAACCAGAAATACCAAATCATGTATAGAACAACACTTCGAAAAAAGGGTCCACAACATTAGTATAAACCCACATCTCATTAATATTACTGAAAAGCTTGTAACAAATATCAGAATCCATTGTGGGTGTGAAAACAGCATTTCAATCAGGACTCCACCCCCCCCCCCCCCAAGTTGTACTTTAATAATCAAGGCAGTATCATATAGCTACAGCACAATCCAATTATAGATGCGTTTGGCAGATAAGAAAAATAGGAGAAAAGGATTATTAATCGAGAATATCAGCAAATAATCAAAAGCATCTACATATTTTGCTAAAATCAACTTCTCTCTCCCCAATCCTACTCTCTTCACACCAAACCTCTCAAAGAGTCAAATACTTAGCATCAAAAAGAGCAATCCCAAGGGTTGAACTTGTGAACTATCAATTAAAGAGGAGAAGAAAAAAGGCCATACAAATGCACATAAGAACTCATATGCCAAAAAAATAAAAAATGAAGAAAAGAGTAAAAAACCGCGAGAACAAGCACTCACACGCTAGCATCCTCGCGACCTAACAGCTTGACCGGAGTACCCGATCTCGGAGAAACCAAGCAACTCTCGGACAATTCATCCATACCCATTATCCGACCCGGCCACCACGACCCGTTTCGGCGTCGGACCCAAACCAAACCACCCACCGACGCATCGATTCCATTGATGTTTGACTCTCCCGAACTACCCATTTCTCAGCAGGTAGACCAAAAAGAACTCGTAAGCCCCAAAAAAATAAAATATAACAAAAAATCAATACTAAGTCGCCATTGCAGAGTCACCCAAGTTCAGAAACGGTTCAAAGGTTTAAAGGTTTCACTTTTGTGCAAAACAGGATAACCCCATCAAGCCTAAAACCCAAGACACGGCAAATAAATATAAAAAATTGAAAATTTATAATCGTGCAAGCAACAAAAGGGCAGAAAAATCATCCACCTAGACAGAGGGGTGTGGAATGAGAGAGAAAGGGAGGAAAGGGCTTTGGGGGGGAGAAGATCTAGGAGGGGGAATGGCAGAAGAAGAAGAAGAAGAAGAAGAAGAAGAAGGGGGAATCGGTGCTGAGAATAATGAAACAAAAGGATCTAATTTAATGTTTTGTATTGTTCTATGCAGAGTGTTTTTGACATTTTGTGGATACAGTTCGGCTCTGTGATGTGTTGTGTGTTATTTGGACTTTGATTGTATTGTGGTTTGTTTCATCAGAGGCTGGTAGTCATCCGTGGCACACACAGGGGGGTACGGACACCAGAGAGGAGGGAGAGTGTGTGTAGAGAGAGAGAGGTTCCTGAACAGAGAGAGAGAGAGAGAGGTGTCTGTTCCTTGTTTGGATCAAAACGTAACTTTTGGTATCTTTAGGCCATGGCCCATCAGTAACAAGGAGGGAGCCAGGGAAGGTGTTTATTTTTTGGTTTTTGGATTTTGAAAGGTGTACACGGCTCAACATAACATTTCAGGTAAGTGAATCAATTGGTAAGAAATTGTTATATCTTAATTAATGATTTTGAATTTTGGTTATATAATTGTGTTAATTAAATACTTAAAAAAGAGTTTTATGCCTACAAAGATTCTATCTAATTCAAAGAAATTGTCTTTTGTAAAGGATAACATATTGGTATGTAACTCACTTTGATGTTCCCAACCTATTTCAATATTACATTTGCATAATTGTGTGTGTTTAGTTTGACGTTTAAATTGATCAAACTTAAGTTTGAATTCTCCAAAACGTAACTTTGTCGCGTTTCAATGCTAAACATTCGTGAGTCAAGTTGATACACTTCTAATTTAATAATAAAAAATTAAAAAGGGTGAAAACACAGAGTAATCTTCTTTCATATTTCCACTGTCATTTTATAAAAAATTCATCATTCAAGATAATAGTGACAACTGACAAGGCAACAATCCATGTCATTAATGCATCTACACCAGATGAGATCCAAGCAATTTGCACTAGAAAAGGAACGAAACTGGAATCCTTGTGTTGTCGCAGACTTGCATCATATAACAAAGGTTTATGACAGGTTACTCATTTACTACTATTTTTTTTTCTATGATCGATGTTATAAGTCCAAGTTTCATGTCTTTCTTTTACAGTAATTTCATTGATTTTTTAAGTTTTTAAGTGTTGCTCTGTTCCATTTTGGGAAAATAAGTGGATGGCATGGTAAAACTTAGTGGATTTGATCTCTCCTATCAATTAGTAGCTTTGATGTCTGTTACTTCATGCTTGAGACTTTCATCATGATAACAACTTTCTGTTGTAAGTGAATTAAGAGTGAATCCAAATAATTTATGTCTATTATGTGTAATCATGTTAGTTGACAAAATAAAATGCCTCTGCAGTACATTTTTGTAGCGTATTTAAAACATTTGCTGAATATTTATTTAGGTGTTTTTCTTTAAGAGCATTTTGTATCAAGTACTTCTTAAGAATTTTGTAGCAGAAATGAAATTTCATCTTATTTCATAAACTATTTCTTAATTTTCTTTATAAGTTATTTTTAATGGCATAAATTTTTACAAAAAAATATCATATTTTATACATCATCATGGTTGTCAGTTGTCACAAGAAATTGAAAAAATAACCAAGTCAATAGTCTAAGTTAAAAATATATTTTTATTCCAAATTAGTTGTCCTCTCTTTTTCCTCCTATTTTTCATCATTATTATTATCCCATGAATCATATATATATATATATAATTTTTTTAATATTTGGGTTGTAATAATATTACTATTTTTATTGGATTATTTGCAGTAGAAAAAATACCTAAATTGGGTGGAGAATTTGATACAATACATCAAATTAGAGAGTTTTAGATAAATTATGACGGAAGGGTTGCGATTTTGATAATAAACAAGTGTGTGTAAATAAGAATTAAGTAGCCAAACATGTGAAAATCTTAAGACTTTTATGTGTAAAGGAAATATCATCACAAAAAAAAATTGTTTAATAAAAATTTTTCACGCAATAACAAGAAAAGGTTGTCAAGTAAAAATGACACTCAAGTTAGTGCTTGAAATTGGAAAGTGTATGATTTTATGATCTCGAGTTGAGTCACAACCATATTTTACAAACTTCAAAAAATAGCTATGTGATACATTCACAAAGAAATATTCCATAAGTGCAAGTTTTGCAAACAATTTTGGCAAATGGCTCTCGTGTAAGACCAGAGGTAAAACACACGATCTAATCAATAAGCAAACAGGTGGGGGTAATGTCCTTGGATAAATGAGAATTGGCACTTGGCAAAGTCGAAAGCTTATTAAGGTGTTTTCAATGCCAACTACATAATAGTCCTTTATATAGTTAAATAATGAGGAAAAAGTTTTTATTCAAGAATGATTATTGATTATACTACATTTGTTGATGTAATTACCTATTGACACCCGCATAAACGAAAAAACCTGGTTTTTTTTTTTATTTAATCATCATTGAGAAACTATGATATTTGGAGCTACTTCTTTATATGATGAGACGATATAGCCTTTTTATGTGGCTATTTGAATTGTTTTTTAGCAGCTCATAAGTTAAAGAAGCCTAAAAATATTTTCACCAATCAAGACCTTACAATGACAAAAGCTTTTAACTGAGATGATATTAGACACTTGTCATGAATTATGTATATTCCATGTTATGCAAAATGGTATTTGACACTTAGGTAATATGATGAAGAATGGTTATCATATTTTGAAGAATTTCAAAGCTTGCATGTATAATTATGAAGATAGTCAAAAATTTCATAAGGCTTGAGATATCTTGCTTACGAAATATAATAAAAAATTATTTAAATACCATGCAAAAAAAAATAATCAAAAAAATCTATTTAAAACAAGTCATGTTTTGTGGAAGATAGTTAGGATCTTTCTTAATAAATATAAGAATTTAATAAGTATACACTCACAGTATAAAAAAGTTTTATATTGTCATCCATTGATGTGTTGCCACATCATTTATTGAGTTTAATAATACATGAGGTGTCATACTCGTAAATTGATGTGGTAAACTTTTTTACATTGTCAGTATATACTAATTAAACTTTAAATATAATATGACATTGCGTAAAAATTTAAAAAAAGAACATTAAATACAGGATGAAAATGTTAGTATTTTAAAAAATTAAAAATATTTAATATTATCTTTTATTATTAATGCCTGTTTTTATGAATTAATAAGTAGAAGATATTCTCTTACTTCATAAGAGAGATACTAGGAGATCTTTCAATATGGTACTTGAGAAAATTAACAACATACTATCTATCAGCCTATCCAATTGGAAATCAAATAAACAATAATTTACAGGAAGGTTAACTTTAACTAAATATGTTTTGAATGTTATGCCCTTTTATCTAATACAATCTACTTTTTTTTGCATGTTGATATTTGTGATGCCTTAAATCATTAGTGCCAAAAATTCTTGAGGAGGGGAGGGTACAGAGCATGGTAGAAAAGTGCATGTGAAAGCTTGAAACAAGGTTTGTGCGCCTAAGTTGCCAGGTGAGTTAAGGCTTCGTTCAACCAGAGAAGTTAATAATGCTTTTATGATGAAAGTTGGATTGAGATTGTTGACTAAACCTCATTAAATGTGGATCTGTGTGCTTAAAGCTAAATACTCGTGTGGTAATGATCTTATTCCACGTGTAAGAATAAAGGCATTTGATTCTAACTTATGAAAAAGAATGTGCTTTAATTGGAAGACACCTTGTTACAATGTCATTTGGCGAGTCAGGAGTGGGCAGAATATAAAATTCTGAAATGATAATTGGGTGCCATCATGATTAGCATTGGAAAAATAAATTGTTGAGTAACTAATTATGAAAGAAAGAGACGAAAGTTAAATGACTATGCAAAACGTGTCTACTCTGCCATGTGTTCAATGAATCTTATCTTTATGTTATGCGAGATTGTGCTGATGTGCGACAAATTTGGACAACTTCCTTACCTATGCATCTCGGTAGTAAAGTCCATTGTCTATTTCTTAAAGAATGGTTGCTTTTTAATCTGACGCAAGATACTTATGTTGTAAGTGGAGGAGCATGGTCTTTGGATTTGTAGCCTAATTTCTAGCCTAATTTTTGTCTCTAGCATATTAATGAAAATATTTCTAGCCTAATTTTTGTCTCTAGCTACCTTGGATTCATTGATAATGCAAGTTAAGCACCAAACTCGATATATGCACTTGGCTCAGCAAAGTTCAATTGATAATGATAGTGCTAATCATCAAGATAGGTGCAATCACCTAATGTGGAGTATGTCACCTGCAGGTAGTTTGAACTTAATTGTGATGATGCTTTGTCACCTACCTCAAAAAGAGATGCGTGTAATGGTCTTTTTAGAGACAATTGGGGAGCCTTAAAAGGATGTTATTTAGTCCATTTAGGGAGTTGTTTTGTTATGGAAAGTGAACTATGGGAAATTATTCATGGTTTGAGGATTTCTCTTAGAGAAAGAGTTTCATGTGTGATGGTTGAATCATATTTGCTCAATGCCATTAGATTTGTCTAGTATGGTTGTTCGGAATTTCACAATTTAGCCACTCTAGTGTCTACAATACATGATTTGACCTCCAAGTTTATTTCAGTTCGAGGGGGCATCTAAGGTTTGTGCACCCATACACAAACAACTTTTACCTGGTATAAGTGTTTTACACGACGACATCCCTTTTTTGTTTGTAACTATTTATAATTATGAAAGCTCCTCAAATTTCCCTTATTTCCAATGACAAAACCTGAAATGAATAGATTAGGTAAAAGAAAAAAGGTTTGCTGCAGCCATATGTTACAACCGCGACAAAGAGACGAAGAAGATAGGTCAAGCTAGATGGGCGTGTGCAACAGAGGAGGCAATGATAGTTGGATAGTGGGATCCAAAAGGTTTTGAAGTTCGTGAAAGGTCATACGCAACAAATTCATGCAACTGGAGGCGAACTTGTCGAGGAATTTGTTGGCGAAGACGGAGACGCCAACACTGATGACATAGGTGACGGGGTCGTGGCCGCGAATCTTCATGGAGGAAGATAGTAGAGATTGAGAGACTCTGCGACTGAAGTTCCAAAAGGAAGTAAGATACTCTGTGACTGAATCTCTGGCGGAATAGTAAAAGGAAGTTCCGAGAGCTCCGATCTGGATGTTGAGGGGGCGCGGGTGGGATTCTTCAAAACACCTTGTCCCAGATCCTACTTTCCAAATATTTATGTGAACCAACAAAATTAGATTAAACAAAAAATTAACACTTCGTATGTTTATAAGCTTCCTTACTTGACAAAGACAAACCAATAAGAAAGTATGATTTGCTGCTTTTTTGTCTGACCTTCAATCTCTCTTTTTTTTATTTGTGGAAATTTTAATGTCGTTAAAGAAAAAATTATGACCTAAATATTCAAAAGAAAAAAAAATATCATAAAAAATTTCACAATGGCTCGTCTCTATTGTGACAGGTTACCAAACATTTTTAAATATCTCCATACCCATGCTAGCAAAATTCAAATACTACTTACAGGGCAACCTGCTACTTGTTATAATAATTGAATCATGTCCATTAATTATATTATTATTATATCAGATGGTTCAATTTTTTTTGTGTATAGCTACACAAGTAATTTATTTGTGTATGTAACGTCCTAATTTCGTGAACCTAGAAATAATGTCCATTGGAGACACTTTTCTAAGTTTCTAAAATTATTTCGCGTCATTATTGATATCATTATACAAACCACATAAGTGCTTAGGCAATCCAACGTTTGCTAAAGCTTCCACAAAATTCATACATCAATACAATCAAGATAAATTGCCCTCAAGGGCTCAGCATAACTGAATTCGTTAGTACAACATCATAATATCCTTCCCTAAATAATCATATCCTATGCACTACCCCACAAGACTAGAATTTCAACTACAATTACAAAGCCACAACATCCCACTTAAATAAATCCGCAACTCTTCCGTCAAACACCTAAACAGCAACCTGCACAACTGAATATAATTCTCACATCGTGGGATGAGACTGCGTCCCAGTGAGTGCGATAAAAGTGTGTGCAGTGTGGGGAGTCAGACAATTGAGATGCAACAAGCATACATAAACATTTCATAATTACATCAAGGGTACACCTACATTAGGGTAAGTAAACATAATCAGAAATTCCAGCATATATCCAATGTCTATGAAATGATGCAAACATGGTTGTGATGTGTTTTTACCCAACACCCGGGGGTCTTTTCGCTAACTGTGATTGTGATTGAGCGCTCAGTCATGTGACCAAGGACCGTCGTCCAGGGCCACCTATGATTAAGTTTTATTAAGCATGCATGGATCATGACTTTGATTATTTTTAGGGTGAGGATCCCCCACCTTCCCCTTGGCCGAGAGGTCAATGAGATCACCTCGTCTTTCTTAAACATGAATGCCCGAAGGCCCCATGATAGCCCAAAGGCTCCATGATGGTCCAAAGACCCTTGCAATATGTTCAATGATGGTCAAAGGCCCGTGAATGCTCAATAATGCAATTAATAGTTCAACAGTGCAAAAATACCCAAATCTACTACCCTAGGGTTTGGAATCCAAGCACATACAGTCAATCCATTCAACAATCCACCCTAGGCGTGTTTATAATTATTGAAAATCAACAATAATAGAAAGGGGGAGTAAGAATAGGGATCATACATGGACTATCAAACAATAATGAAAGTGAGGGAGAACCACACTCACCTTAAGAGTAGGAGAAATAGGATGAATGGGAGGTGAGGAACGTTGATCCAAGACTCCTCTAGAGATTTGAAGTTTCAGTCAAAGCTCCTTGCTCTTCCTTCTTTCGTCTCTCTTCCTCTCTCTACGTTTCTCTTTCTAAAAGGCGGAGGAGATGAGTAAAAATGAGGGTTGAAGCCCTAACTTAAGCTATTTAAAAAACTGGGCTCGTGCATTCTCGCTCAAGCGAGAATCTTGCTTGAGCGAGACAGTCTGAGAATGTCTTTCTTTCATATTTTCGCCCAGGCGAAAAGCCTCTAGCTTGGGCGAAAATACTCCAGAGAACAACACCTCTCTGGACAATTCTCGCCCAGGCGAAATCAATCTCGGTTGAGCGAATATCTTCCAGAGAGCACTTAAAATCCCCCTATTTCTCGCTTGGGCGAGATTATTCTCGCCCAAGCGAATTCTGTAGAACCAAAATCCCAATTTTTGCTGCTAAACTCGCTCAAGCGAGTCCATTCTCGCTTGAGCGAGGATCATGAGACTTAAGTTCTTGATTTTAACTCCTCTTAATCCTAACTCAATTCTCTCCCGCTCATTCCTAGTTCCTCTCCCTATAACCTCCTCCTAACTTAGTTCTTCTCATCCCCAGCTCTCCTCACTCTAATTTTACCTCATCAATTCCGTTGTTCCCAACACCTATTCCATTACCATTTTAATCACACCTAATGACTAAGGCCTGGAGATGACACACTTCTCCCTGACTTCTCCTGATAACGTGCCTTTCCACTTAGTTCATCTTAACCTAACTTCTTCTCCTCATTTTAGTATCATTATATTCCTCTTTAACTCATAGTGTGATTTCTTCTAAGTTCCGCCCACGGTTATCTTACTCAACGTTTGGTTATACTTTCAAAACCTCTTAAAACTCGAGACTCTTAGTTTATTTACCTAATTCTTGTTTAAGTTCACATTCTAACCCCCAAGTTTCATGCCACTTCCAACTTCCTTTTTCTTGGCTGGAAGTGAGTCTAGAACCACAGCCTAAAACCTCCACTACCGTTTCTAGACCCTAATTTTGGGATGTTACAATTCTACCTCCCTTAAATAAATTTTGTCCTCAAAATTTGCCTCAATTACCTTTACTCCTCCTATTTCACCCTCAAGCATCCTTAGTGACTTAGTGCCGATCTAGTACTTCTGCCCTCCATCTCTTCCAATCTCCCTTACGGACCCGACTCTAGGTTATCCATGCAAAACGCCACATACCTTGTGGCACAAAACCTCTGTGACCTCTAACTGGGCTAGTTTGTGGCTTAAATTTTGTGACTTAACCCGGCCATCCTTTTCCATGTTTATGACCATGACTCCACTCTGCTAACTTAGTGACGAGACTTGGGAGGACATGCATCGCAGTTACCTAGTCCTATTAGTCGAGAACTCTCTCACATTGCTAGGATCTAACGAACTCACCCCATGTTTCAACCCCATGGAACAACCATTAACATCAACCAAGGCTGTCAAATTTACTTCGGTACTCCTAAATACAACTAACGACCACACCCAAGGTATCCATCCGATCATATTCACCCCTAAAAAGGTTCGTAGTTGCACCCTACGGATAAGGATTCCCAACGTGACATTGAGTTGTAAAGTTAGAGAGAAAGGGTGACTGGGAGGGATGCAAACTGACTACAGGGGTAGACAAGTGATTCTCCCTTGTTTCGTTCGCTAAGTGGAATGAAGTGACAAAATGAAGAATTCCGAAGAGACTGGAGAGCGATCATTGCACGGTGCAGACCGACGAATAAGAGCTGAAGTTAAGCATGGGCTATAACTTAGGATTATGGAATTGGGGAACAATATCTGAGTGCGATGGAGGAGAGGATTTTTGCCCTCGATTCTCCATCTTCGATTCGTACCAAGAACGGCTCCCTCCGAGTGATCACTACCCCTGACAAAGCCCCTTGAGGTCTGGAAGGACAAGCACTCCGAGCACAAAGTTCTAGTTCAAGGCACGCCTCACTCTACCAGAACTAGTAGGAGTGGTGAAGTGGGGAGAACAGCCGCTGAACGGTTTAGCTAAGTTCTAATACGAGAACACTAGGACAAACCTCTACTATTCCATTGTTAATTCGTACCCTTCTCCCGGTTAATCTACCCCCCTCAAGGCGTCTAGACCTATTGGAAGTTGGTTAAAGTTTCTATTGCCTACTTTGATCCTCCCTAACTCTGTTGTACCTCAGATCCTAAGTGCATCCTTCTTGGTTTTCTCTCTTCTTTTGTCTCTCCCAAATTCGGGTCTCTAATTGTACCTTTCTCTATACTCTATGACTCTTAATCCTATGGGGTCCTTTTTCTTTGCATCTTATTGAAACTCGACGTCTTCCTAAATTGTCCCTGTAAAATCTCTAATCTAGTAGGAAGGGTTTTCTAAACCAAATATCGTAGTTAACCATCCTCGTTACTCACTTCGACACTTAGCATTCTAAATTCTCTCTTGTCCACTCACGGTTCCTCTAATCCTGTCAATGACGACCTTTTAGTACCTAACTCCAAGTTTTTCCTGATCTGTACTCCATTTCCCGCTCATCACCCGAAGCTACAACGATGCGATAAAGACGTGAGAGGGTTTAGACAAGAAGGTCCCCTTTATTGTCCGAAGGTGAGGAACTAAAAGGATTAACTAATTGGGATTGACACGCCTAATGGGGTCTGTGACTCTATTAGACTTTCTGGAGGAAGACTCAGGTTACCAGAATCGGGTCGACACCGGAGACCTTACTCGGAATGACTGGAAGAGCACCAACAAGGAAGAGGAAAGAATGAAATGATGAAGCAATAAGCATCTAGGTAAGCCATATATGTTGTAAGAACTGAGTTGGTGTATGTAACCTTTGGATGAATTGATATGGGGAGAAAATTTCAAAACAAAATAAGGAACTCGTTCATGACCCGAAATCATTGAATTTAATATAAGGAAGACCAAACAACCACTCGTTGGTTATATAGGAAAACATAGGAGTAAGAGAGTATTCTATACTTATAATAGGCATATAGAAAAACAAAATTAATTAGTATGATCCTCCAGGATTTTCAAATTCATTTCTCAAGTATAAAGTTCTCTCCTTATAGATAATCAAATATGAATTGAAAGGTAAATCACATGAGTCCTTTGAATATGCCATGGAACCAAACGTCAGTATGGAAATCATTGGCTAGGAGAAAGCTTAATATTATCTAAGGAAGGGATGAAATAGTTATCTTAACATAGTTATAGTAATAAACTTGAGAGGCTATGTTTGTAGAGAAAACATAGATGGGGTTTTAAAAGGCAAATTCCTCTAGCCAAAATAAACCCACAAGGAAGGCTGCTAATTGGGTGCTTTAAAATGTCAAGGTTCAACTTCTCGAGACTAAATCTCAAAACAAGATGAGAAATCCATAAATCAAATCAAATCTTTCCTTGACTACTCAGATCATTCCGCTAGGATAGGAGAGGCGCCAACAACAAGTTTACCTATAAGGTTAGCTCTATGACTACAAGGTAAGCATGGTTAGCGAAAATAATTTGGTTCCTAATGACTAGCTACCAAAACCAAAATGAGGGGCGACATTAGGTTAAGTCCTCCAACAAATTTCAAAATCATTATAGTATTTTTCAAGTAATAAGAAAATAGTATAAATCGTAAGAGGTTTGAGTCAGGGAGAGAGAAAGGAAAATGAAGGGATGAGATTCAAGGCCACAACCCAAGAAGTTCCGAGTTGTCGCTAGAGTAAATCCATTCAATCACAAGCAAACAAACAACCAAGCAAACAAACCAACAAACAATAGGAGGTTAGAGCCTCTCCCCACTCAATGGAAGTTAGATCTCCCCTAACCTTCCAAAAAATCAATTGCTCTTACACCCTAAGCAAATCAACATACTTCCTCATCTCTCACTAGGCAGTCCACTTAGATTCATTCCCTCTAAATGATTCTTAAGTTAACTAGGCTACAAAGGTGACGCACTACCGGGTGTCTGGTCTAGGGGTCCAGTTCTAGGAGATAGGCTTGTGCTATTCTTCCTCGCTAACAGATGGTTGGCACTAATCTTGCTAGGGAAACATTCTATACTCCCTGACCAAGGCATCTTATTCATGTCACTAACCATAATCCTATATACAACGCACACAATATAAGGGTGATCAATCCCTATAAGGTGTACAGGGTACCATAGGAATATAGAAAGTCACAGACAACTAACTTAACCACAGTCTAATAGATTGAACTACTTTGATACCATAATGTAACGTCCTAATTTTGTGAACCTAGAAATAATGTCCGTCGGAGACAATTTTCTAAGTTTCTGAAATTATTTCGCGTCATTATTGATATCGTCATACAAACCACATAAGTGCTTAGGAAATCCAACGTTTGCTTAAGCTTCCACAAAATTCACACATCAATACAATCAAGATAAATTGCCCTCAAGGGCTCAACATACCTGAATTCGTTAGTACAACATCATAATATCCTTCCCTAAATAATCACATCCTATGCACTACCTCACAAGTCCAGAATTTCAACTACAATTACAAGGCTACAACATCCCACTCGAATAAATCCGCAACTCTTCTGTCAAGTACCTGAACAGCAACCTGCACAACTGAATATAATTCCCACATCGTGGGATGAGACTACGTCCCAGTGAGTGCGATAAAAGTGTGTGCAGTGTGGGGAGTCAGACAATTAAGAAGCAACAAACATACGTATACATTTCATAATTACATCAAGAGTACACCTACATTAGGGTAATTAAACATAATCAGAAATTCCAGCATATATCCAATGTCTATGAAATGATGCAAACATGGTTGTGATGTGTTTATAACCGACACCCGGGGTCTTTTCGCTAACTGTGACTGTGATTGAGCACTCGACCATGTGACCAAGGACTGTCGTCTAGGGCCACCCATGATTAAGTTTTATTAAGCATGCATGGATCATGACTTTGATTATTTTTAGGGTGAGGATACCCTATCTTCCCCTTGGCCAAGGGGTCGATGAGATCACCTCGTCTTTCTTAAACATGAATGCCCGAAGGCCTGTGATGGTCCGGAGACCCTGTGATGGCTCGAAGGCCCCATGATAGCCCAAAGGCTCTATGATGGTCCAAAGACCCTTGCAATATGTTCAATGATGGTCAAAGGCCCATGAATGCTCAGGAAGGCAGTTAATAGTTCAACAGTGCAAAAATACCCAAATCTACTACCCTAGGGTTTGGAATCCAAACACATACAATCAATCCATTCAACAATCCACCCTAGGCGTGTTTATAATTATTGAAAATCAACAATAATAGAAAGAGGGAGTAAGAATAGGGGTCATACATGGACTATCAAACAACAATGAAAGTGAGGGAGAACCATACTCACCTCAAGAATAGGAGAAATAGGATGAATGGGAGGTGAGGAACGTTGATCCAAGACTCCTCTAGAGATTTGAGGCTTCAATCCAAGCTCCTTGCTCTTCCTTCTTCCATCTCTCTTCCTTTTTCTACGTTTCTCTCTCTAAAAGGTGGAGGAGATGAGTAAAAATGAGGTTTGAAGCCCTAACTTAAGTTATTTAAAAAACTGGGCTCGCGCGTTGACAGTCTGAGAATGCCTTTCTTTTGTATTTTCGCCCAGGCGAGAAGCCTTTAGCTTGGGTGAAAATACTCTAGAGAACAACCCCTCCCTGGACAATTCTCGCCCAGGCGAAATCATTCTCGCTTGGGTGAAAATCTTCCAGAGAGCACTTAAAATCCCCCTGTTTCTCTCTTGGGCGAGATCATTCTCGCCCAAGCGAATTCTGTAGAACCAAAATCCTAATTTTTGCCACTAAACTCGCTCAAGCGAGTCCATTCTTGCTTGAGCGAGAATCCTGAGACTTAAGTTCTTGATTTTAACTTCTCTTGATCCTAACTCAATTCTCTCCCGCTCATTCCTAGTTCCTCTCCCTATAACCTCCTCCTAACTTAGTTCTTCTCATCCCCAACTCTCCTCACTCTAATTTTACCTCATCAATTCCTTTGTTCCCAACACCTATTCCATTACCATTTTAATCACACCTAATGACTAAGGCTTGGAGATGACACACATCTCACTGACTTGACTTCTCTCGATAACATGCCTTTCCACTTAGTTCATCTTAACCTAACTTCATCTCCTCATTCTAGTATCATTATATTCCTCTTTAACTCATAGTGTGATTTCTTCTAAGTTCCGCCCACAGTTATCCTACTTAACGTTTGGTTATACTTCCAAAACCTCTTAAAACTCGAGACTCTTAGTTTATTTACCTAATTCTTGTTTAAGTTCACATTCTAACCCCCAAGTTTCAAGCCACTTCCAACTTCCTTTTTCTTGGCTGGAACCACAACCTAAAACCTCCACTACCGTTTCTAGGCCATGATTTTGGGATGTTACAGTGTACCTTAGACAAACCCTCATTTTAATGGTCCCATATTTTTAGGGAGTGTAATTTCAGAGGCTGATGCACCAGGAAAGCATGAGTTAATCATGGAGAACTCCTATGATTTTTTCATTATGTTTCTTCTTTTGCTACCGTGTATTCTGTACCTCATTGTCCTGTCATTCTCTATGAGAGAGCTGTCAGACTCATTAGTCATTAGTGTTGTTTTACGTGGCCCTCTATTTCACAAAAAAATAAAGATCACAAAATTCATGTGTATTAAAAATGATGAATAGTTTTTTGTATCTGACATTTTAATCACATTTTCAAATGTTTATTTACATATCAGTAAAAAATATTCTATTATTTTTTAAAAAATATCTTAAAATAATTTAGGCGGTTTAAAAAATTATTAAATATTTTTAAAAAATATTTTCAATGCACCAATTAAAAAGATTTAATAATTCTGTTAAAATGAAGTTATTATTTTTTTCGTGTCTGACTATAAACCTTCACAAATATAATTTTGAGTAATAGTTAGATAGATAAATAATTAGAGATGACAATTCGGACTACCCGTCCTAGGTCGACGACGGTATTCTAATTTTTTAGCAAATTTTTTATTAGCTAACTTTATTATGTTGAGCTAAAAATTCAAAAGTTATTTGGACTTCTAAATTAAAAACATGGGTCTATTACACGCTGATTCGGTTAGATGGCCCATTTTATCGGCTCTCGATAAATTTCTTCCCACGGCGACTCCACAATTATATCACGTAAAATAAATAAAGAAAATACTATTATTTAGTTTTATACATAATGCTAAAAATACATTAATAGGAAAAAAAAAAAAAAAGAAGCATGCATTGGCCATGGATGCACTGGTGGTGGTTAAACGGTACGTATTAAGAGAAGAGAAAAGGGTGTTTCAGTGGTTAGGTCTTCTTCGAGCTACACCCTACGGCCACTGCTACTTGTGATGCCGCTCTGAATCTTCACTTCACTCGCACCTCGCAAAGAAAACAACTATCCTATCCAACTAATTTCCCCAACCATGACGGGTACTCATCAATTTCAATGTTCCTTTTCCCTTCTCCTCTTCACTTTGGCAATTTGATATAATATTTTAACTTTTATCTGTGATTTTGGTTGCAAATTTATTCATTCGAGTTTCTTTCTTTAATACTGTGATTCTTCGTTATTATAATTATTATTAATTTTCCGAACGACGATGTATGAAAAAAAGCATCAAATGGATATCATTCTTGATCACATTTAGATAATGCAAAATTCCCAACGGCGTTAAATTAAGCCTTCTTTGACTATGTGTATTACACAGACTACACACAAGAACAAGATATGGAGATTGAAGCATTAGAAGCTATACTTATGGATGAATTCAAAGGTCTCTTTATATTTATATGGCAATTCCCTTGTCGTTCGTTTTTACTTCTGAGAAAAGGGCTTGATCTTTTGTTTGACATTTCATGGTAGAAATACACTCTGGTGAAAGTGGGCTAAGTACTTCCAACCGGTGCTTCCAGATAAAGATCACTGCACAGGTAATACTCCTCCTTTTTTTAACTGTACTTTCTCATGTTACTCGCGTCTATCTTTGTTTTTGTATTTTTTTTTAATAGTTGGTTTAAGGAAGAAACACAACGGTGCTGTTAAATCAAGGTAGCTAACCTTATCTAGTGGGAAAAGGTTTTTGTTGCTGTCGAGGATAATCACAAATGTTGCTATTATGCAGCATTTTGTACTATGGAATCAATTTATGTTTGAGTTATATTATTGCAATATAAATGTCTGTTGATTAATGAAGCAGAATTTACCTTTCTTTTCATTATTTAACACATTCTTTTATTGAAAATAAGAGCAAAACATTTTCCTGTTGTATTGGTGGCGGATACTCGTTGGAATTATTTGGAGTATATTAATGTTTTTCTTTTGGTAATAAGTAACTGGTTGTGCACAGTTTGTTGAAGTTTCAGCCTTAGGAGATTTAAAAGTTGGGTTTATTTCCATTACTTTTCAGTTTCCCCCTTCCTTTGATTGATGCAATGTACTTAGGCAACTGAGGCATTTTCCTCTTCAGATAAATTGGCTAGAAGTTACCCTTATATTTATTTGTATGTTATACATTTGTACAGGATGACGAGGCAGATGGGTCAATCACTAATCCAGGTTTCCTTCTTTCCCTCTCTTTGATATATTATTTTCTTTTCTATGTTGGCTTTCAGTTTTATTGAACATGTACTTTAGATTTTGGAATATCTTATCGTTTTTCTTCCTAAGATATGGCTTTACTTTTGGAGCTGATTTTCTAGTTTTTTCTAAGTATAATCTTCTGATGCGTAATATATAAAAGATGTGGTTGATATTTTGTTGCAGCTCAATTGGCATTGATCTTCTCACACACAGAAAAATATCCTGATGAACCTCCTCTTTTGAATTTGAAAAGGTCAGTATTTCTAATATAATTAAATAGTTATTTATTATTGTTTGCCTGCCCAGTTAATGCCAAGTGCGGAGCAGATCTTTTGTTTCACTTATTATACACTAAAATTAAGATGCTTTTGCTATATTTCATCTGTGCTTGACAGTTTGCAAGGAATACCTGCTGAAGATTTAAAGAGTTTGAAAGAAAAACTTCAACAAGAGGTGGTCTTTTACCTTCAGTTTTGCTGTTTATTGTTTGAGCCGAACTAGTCTTCATTCTATTCCTGAACTGGTTGTCATCCACATTGAAAGGCTTCTTAAATCTTAATAGCTATTCTGAATTTAATGTTTCCACCGGTTATGTGTGCATTTTCATGCTGCACAATGGCTGATGCTTATGGAACTCAAGATTTGTTGTGGATACTTGTCAGGTTATGGAAATTTTGATGCAAAACTTGTGTTCCACAGGCATCTGAAAATCTTGGTATGGCTATGATCTACACACTTGTCACCTCAGCTAAAGAGTGGTTGGCTGACCAGTTTGGTCAAGACTCTGTTGCTGCGAGTATTGAAGCAGAAGAGGCAGCCAAAGATGATGTAAGGCTGTCTTCTATTTTATGAAATTTCTTTTGAATCTGATTGTTAGTTAAATGCTTTTTGAATTTCAAGTATAAACTAATACTTTTCTTAAAAAAAAAAATATTTTGAGCAATTCTTAGTAAGCCGTGAATAGCGTGGTGAAACTATTGCAATCAGATAGTATTCAACATAGATATGCTTATTTAAAGACTAGAAAATAATATATAGAGCCTTTTTTTTGTTAACAATTTCACATACAGCTTAGATGGCTTAAGTTGGCTTGATATGGTAGGATACTTAAGCTGATATGCTAGACCGGTGAAAGTTCTAGGAGGAGCTGCAATCGGGATAATTACTAGATCTATTCACATATTTCATCTTCTTTGCCGCCTCAATCCTTGATGCTATCCTCTCCATCATATTTTCCAACGCTCGTATGTTTACAGGATGTTTCATGGTCTTCAACTCCATCTTCTGAGTCACCATCAAGTTTCTAGGACATCAACATCAAAGAAAAACTATTTTATCACTTCAAACACAGTAATGAAATTGAGAAACGGAGAGGGGGATTCTATCCCCCAAATGGCATTTAGATCCCCTCCATGAGGAAATGAACAGGATAAAATTTAGAAAGAGAGGTGTAGGCCTCACCAGATGGTGTGCTGATGCAGGAGCTTGAGTCCTATATTGGGCCAGGTCTGAGACATGGAACATCCAGTTAAAATAGAGGTCCCTCCCCTCTGAACAGCCTAGCTTTTAGGAGTGGGATCTCCTTTACATTAAGTTGTATCAAAGCCTGGTTTGTCCACCTGGTGTGGGATGAACTGCTCTTTCTCCAACCATATAGGACTGATGTAAGAGTATGATTCCCAATCCCATATTGGCCAGCTGTGAGACAGACTGACAGAAAACTCCCATTTATATTAGGACATCTTCCCTCTTAGCAACCTGGCATTTAGGAGTGGGTTCTCCTTAACATTGTATGGGCTCCACCCTAACTGGTGGAGGCCTTCTCTCTCTCTCTCTCTCTCCCCCTCTCTCCCACAAAATTTACTCCTTTAATATTGGGAGAGAATACAAATCCCTCTTAGTTGGTCTTGGGTTATGGGTCTGTTTTAATATTTAATTGTAGTTTCTAGGTTGGTTTAATGGGATCATGGGCTGACTTGTCCTTGTAGGCAATATACTTGCTAAAAGAAGTATGTAGAAGTATACTTAATACTTACACATCTTTGGCAGCATGTAGACATAAGGACCATTACAAAAGGGTAATAGTCAACTCAAACATAGTGAATAAGAGCACCAATATGATCAAAAGCCCAATTACTCTTATTGTAAATTTTTTTACTATGAAGATAAAAGACAATTTTAAGTGGTTGTTCTCTATAATATAATATATGGAAAATACTGTTCCTAACGATTTTCTTTTTTTATGAAAACCAATACAGATAATAGTTGCACATTTTACACCATTGATTTTCACTCTCTTTGTGACAATAACCTGGCATGATTTCTGTATAAGTGCCACATTACAATTTGAGTCTTATGAAGGTTTCCCAATAGATTGTTTATGTAGATGAGCATATAATATTGTATATAATTACTTCTTGTTTATTTTAGTCTGTTTTGGAGGATAATCCTATAGTTCTTAATGGTCGTATTAGTAAGGGTGGCAGTGGTGGTTTGTTTATGTCTTCTGATATTCTTGCCTGGATTCAATTTAAGATGAAGCTGTATTTTCCTCTGTAATATGTTCCTTTTATGATTTTATGATTTTTCACATTTGCCTCTTGAAATTGTGTTGAAAAAGCTGCCTGATAAATTGTTATGTTTCCAACATTCTTAGATAGTGGTGCCCCATGGGGAACCAGTTACTGTTGAAACATTTTTGGCATGGAGAGAAAGGTTTGAAGCTGAACTTGCACTTGAACGAGCCAAGTAAGCCCCTTACAGTTGCACTTCTTCTATGGCACACATCTAAATCTCTTTATCTCTACAATTTTAAAATACAAAGGTTTTCTGAAGATTGATGAATCTTCTCCATGTGTTATACCTGATTATCAGTGGGGGGTAGGGGTTTTTAAAGGCATTACATGTCAGGGAGAATAGGAAAGAGAGGGTGGGGGGTTGTGAATTTCAAAGGTAGCATTATAACAAAACAGAATAGTCAGGATATTTATAAAGGATTACAATCTCTTCCCCAAATTCTTTTATTTTTAACAATTGTGAAGGTTGATAGCCTGCAGTAACAACTGTCCTTTTGATGCCAAAACATGTCCTAATTGCAGGTTAATGCCAGAGTCTGCGCTTACAGCTCCCAAGGAGAAGAAACTCAGTGGTAGACAGTGGTTTGAAAGTGGAAGAGGGGTAACTTTGTTGTCCTTACTATAGCTATTCCTACCTTGATGCCTTAAATTGATATTTTGTGTTACAAGTTGTACAATTCAAGCATATAATTTGCTACTTGCGACTAAAATATATGTTGATCCTTGAATCATTTTATATTTGATAAAATAATTCCTTGGTGCCCAAATTGAGACATTAAAAATTGAGATAATTATTAGAAAGGACCTATGGATAAAAATTGTCACAAGTAGTCCAGTTACACTTCATAACAAGATTAACCACACTTCTGGTTAATTTTCCTGGCTATTAAATATGGTTAGGATCTATCTCACTTGAAACACTTCATAATTAACCACACTCTTGATTAATTGGGTCAGTCCTATTTCTTAAATATCATACCTATTAGTGCCTTTCAATAATTCTCCCATAAATTTTATGAGCATATAAGTAATAATAGTTCACCTAGCGAGATAAGGCTTTGTATTGTTTTTGTATAAATAATACCTGTGATTTTTGTTTGTTCACAGAAAGGTGCAACTATTGCCACTGAGGAATCCGATGAGGAGGACGAGGATGATATTGACTTTGATGAAGATGATTTCGAAGGTCTCTTACTCTCTCTGTCTCCATCCATGATTGATAACTTGTTTCTCAGAAACAAATGCTTCCTAGGCTCAATTGTACTTTTCGTGTCGCCCAAGTATTTTTAATCCAATAATGTCCCTCTATTTTTAAAATTAAACAAATATCGTCCTGCCATCATTCTTTTAAAACCTAAAACCCTCAAATTCTTATTTATATTTGGGGGTTTATGATGGTTTTGCCGTTTTGGAATATGAAATAATTTTAAAAGTTTAGAAGTCAAAAGTTTAGTGGAGATATAATGAAATTTGTCCCTTTGTAGGATGTCAGATTAAGTTTTGGAGAGAGGGAAATTTTGGGATTTTTTGTTTTGTTTATTTTGGGTGGAAATTGATGTTTTGGTTGGTGAGTTTTGAGAGGAAGGTTTAAATGAATTAATTGATTCAATTTGTGAAGGTTTTGAGTAGAAAATGAGAATTTGAAAGTTTTAAGTAAAAAAAAAGTGGTCGATTGGAGAGACTTAATTGTAACATTAAAAAAATAAGGGATTAAATTCGCTGAAGAAATTATTGGGGAACCAAAATCATACATTAGCTATAGTAGAGGTATTGAAAGTGCAATTAAGCCTAATTTCTTATTTTGTTTACATACAATGATAGATTATATGTTTTATCTGTGTCATGGCAGATGATGAAGAGGATATGCTTGAGCATTATCTGGCTGAAAAATCTGATTCATCCACACATTCTTCCAGGAGAGCTAGTTAAACTGCATATGCAGTATTATCAGGCAGTGCTTTACAGTTTGCCTTGCTGGCTTTGAGGGGGTTTCCATCCTCTAGGACAGAGGAGGATTTTGTTTAATGATATTATCAAGGGAAAAGAGTATTTAGCAAAGTGTTTTTGATGTGTGACATTGTCTTTCACTTAAGCACTGTTTGATGAAGAGAAACAATTTTTTTGGGTAGTCGTCAACCATGAATTGTCTGAAAGCAATATCTTATTGGATAAACAACTATTTAGCTGAATTCTGAGTAGAAGAAATAAGATGCATTTGTTTCACTGTGTATGTGTGTATCCATGCTATAAGAAACCAAGAATCTTCCTCTGCCCATTTTATCTCCTTTCAAATCGAGTATTAAGATGTCTGAATTGGGATTCTTTCCAGTCATAGTAGAAATTTGAGAACACATTTTAGTTTTTTTTTTTTCAACTTTTCATAAAATAGTCACCATTGAAGAACATCTTTAAAATTTTAAAACTTATTCTCAAAATAAAGTTTAACAGGCCTTAATTTTTGTTTTCCATTTTTCCCTCATAGATATAGTTATCTATACTATATATAAAGAGAATAGGGGAGTTTTGATTTCCATATTTCCATTTCCATTGATCATTATACCTCTATTTTATATCCTGATTTACGGTTCCCACTAACCAATAACCATCCAATAAAAATATTAATTGTCTAAAAATGTAGAAAGATGAAGAAGAGACTTTAGAATAGAAATATGGGAAAAGAGGGAGAGAGATAATGTGTATGTCATAAATGAAATATCAAATTTTTTGGTAGTGTCATCAGTTGAGATTCGACAGTGGAACAAGAAAAAATAAATGGTATTTTATTTACGGTACATCTGTAACTTGCAAATGACAAATTCTAAAAAAACACCTATATCAGCTCATGATTCTGCTACCCAATATGAATTTATTGCAGTCTAAAATGGAGTTGCACTACATGCTTTTATAAATCCAACGGTTAATTATTCAACCATATTTTTCTTTAAATTTTTTTATCAAAAAACAGTTTGAGGTCTACATTCTGTGCAGTTAAAAAACATTCCCCAAAGATCCTAATCCTTACTCATAAGAGAAGTGTTCTTGTAGCTTGGAAAAATACGTTTTCTTTTTTTCTTTCTTTTTTTTTTTCCCCATAATTCAACCCCAACGTCGAGGCATTTTTCGAAAGATCGGCATATTTTGCATGCAATGTAGGGACTTGAAATTCACTTGAAGTACCTTGATTACGACTAAACTAACAGTAACACTTCATTCGGGACTAGTCTTACATGAAAACACATTGTGGTCTCGGAAAGAAAAAAAGATTATAATCATTTAAAGTTTTGCAATTCAAATGTAATTTAGTGACTGTATATAGTTACCTATTTTATTTTGTTTATTTCAAATGTACCATGTCATCTCTAATAAGTAATAACGTTTGAGCCCATCACCATAGCCTTTATCTGTTTATCATGGCAATAATAAATGGTTAAGTATTTCAAGGCCGAAGTTTTTTTTCCCCTTTTTTAACAAAGACGTGCTACTAAGCATTCCATAAGTTACAGTAAGAATTATAATTTTTTTAAAGGAAGAATTATAAATTATTGATTTGCCTACCAATAGAAAAAAAAACTACTAAAAATTACCTACCAAAAATCATTGCTAATACCAGGAATAAAACCAAAGCCCTTATACAAGCTAGCCAACCCATATGAACTCTGCACTCTGCAGAAGGTATTGATAACATGATAGGTTTTCAAGTACAACATGAAAGAGCCTTCGAAAATTTTGAAACACCATCCAAGATTTTCAGTAGAGAGAGGAGAGAGATTTGAGTGTATTTGATAAGATATTTCAATTAGATAAAAGCTAAAATTGATAGCTGAATCATTTTATCAGCTACTAGCTGAATTTTTTTTATAATTTTATTCTTCTATAACTCTCATTCACCATTATATCTTTATCTATCATTATACAATTTTCAACTAATTTTACTAAACACTTTTAATGAAATCAACTAAACTTTCAGCTAATTTTAGCAATCAAACTCTTTCAAAATAAGCATATTCAATGCTAACATTTTATTTCTAATCTCAACATCTTAATATTTCTCAAGTCTGGAACATGCATCAAGCCGGGTTAAATAAGCCAAGGACAATTTCTTCTTTTCCTTGGCAGTATTCCAGATACCCTTTCTGTTGTACAACTAAAATTTGTCCTCTAAATTTTTTCCTTTCTTAAGTCAAATTTTATATTACATATTCTACAACGAAATATGCTTTCTCAATAGTGACATTCTGTCTTTGACACTGCAGTATCAGCATTGATCCATCGCTTGCAACTATTAAGTGCATCTAGATTTCCCACCTCAGTGATAAAAATCAGCACCGTGATGCATTCAAAGTTTTGCACTACCAATTTCTATACACAGCCTTGATCAGTCATGGCTTGAGCAATAGTTAGAAAGGCAGAGATGACTGCTCCATGTACCAGAGCCCTGACATAGCAAGCATACAAATATTAACTAGGGCTGCATTTCTTGAAGAACGAAACCATCCACTCGAAGATGAAGAATCATTCAAACAAGTCCTTTGCAAGGGAACAAAACCCACAACATAGTTGAATATGATTAAGAAAAACTACTAAAATGATCAGGTACATGAATATCCAATTAAAAGAATATTTTATCCAAAAAGAATTTATTATAAACTACATAATTGCAAATTGGAAGGGGCAACGTTACAAATTAAGAAATCATGCTTAATTCCTGGATCATCATCTATTTACTTTGGTTAGTGCATTCACCTTATTACAAGGAGCATGTTTTACAAAAATGGGGTAGATCAGAAAAATTGTGAAAGAAATGAAGAAGAGTCTTCCACTTTAAAAGTTATTATAAAGGATTTAGAACTTGGGAGCAGGGTTTCTTTATTGGGTAGTGATGAAAATGAATGATCTATAGTTGCCATTCCAATGACTAGTTACACAAGAATACCTTTTATTTTTATTTTGGATAAAAAAAAGTTATACAAGGATGGTTAATGTAAGCATTTTAATGTTTATTTATTAAAGGAAAAATTGACTCTAAAAAATTCCATCTTGTTAAAAAATAAAAAAACCTGGTTACATCTTTTAACACAATATATAGCTGATGAACAGCCTTACAAGAATATAACCATCGTTCATATAAGAATCAGAATCATGAACTAATGATCACTATAATTCTTCTAAATTAACATATTCAATACTCAGAACATCAAGACAGATCTTCATAGAGGGAAACTATATATTTTATTCTGAGGGAGTAAAGCAAATTGAAAGAGGGAGAAGATGAGAACTAATCAATTAGCATATCAACTGGGAGAGCATTAATTTTGGAAAGTAAAGCTTAAAAATTTAGTAGCTTCATCGGTGTTATTATGTTACTGAAGTAACTGAACAAAAGCACTTACTCAGGGCTTTCTTTTTGATAACCAAAATCAGTTGCAGCTTTTATAGCTCTCTGATAAATCTGTTTCATTGCTTCCTGCCAAAAGAAAAAAGCAACAGAAGTTGACACAGAAAAATAACACTTGATAACTACAAACCTATCAACAATTTACAATTCTTGGAAGGCAAACGATGTTATTTGTAAGAACAATTTATTTCAAAGAACTACCTGTAATTTAGATTCAAAGTCCTCTGGTGACCAGTGCATCAAACTGCACTCATGATTCAATTCAAGTTCTCCAGCCACAACCTGCAAGCAAGGAGAACAAAGTTAAAAGAAAGGTCCATCCAAATGTCAAGTCTAATGCCATAGCTGAACAGAAGATCAGAAAAATGATTCCAATCAATCAGACATAGCTTATGATCATAGTTTCAATTTGAAGTTTTGTATTGTGAAATGATAAATGTTTAAATATGCCTATCCAGGCATGCTTAAGTGCTTAACTAGAGCTTCTAATAGTTCTATTAAGTTGTTTCTGTAATTGCATAAGTACTCCAGTAGGGGATTCCGCCATACAAAGATCAGTGGACTGCTTTGCAATGCTAGCCCAAAGAATCAAAATTAGAAATCAATTAAACAAACACCAAATGAAACCTTTGGGTTAATGGTGGTATTAGATTAACAAGTACAAAGGGCAGGCCAGTAAACAAGGCTCCAAACATTGCAGGGTCTGAAGAAGGTCACATGTACACAAACTCACTCTCATGGGCAGAGAGGTTGTTCCCTGACTGGAACCCTTGACCGATGGTCACAAGACAAACTTATCATTGTGCCAAGGCTTGTGCTCATTAAGTTAACAAGCACCCACTAAAAATTTACATCTAATGAGGGTTTAATACATTACCATGAGGGAAGTATTTATTAAACAACTAATGCTATGCCTGAAGTTGGGGGGGGGGGGGGGGATTGAAGCAAAGGAATATGTTAAATTCCTCACACAAGGAATTTTGCATCAAAACAAACTTTGCATCAAAATTCTCTGTTAAGGTGGATAAATTTTGCATTGTCATCATGGTATTATTAGAATTGAAGGTGAGTAGTTGTACAACACCACGACGATCATTAATGCTGTTGTTGTTTTGGTTAAGGTGGGAATATATGTGCAATATACATAGGGAAAATAAGTAAACATCTCACCCCTCCAGAACCAGCAGCCATTGCAGGAGCAATGAGCACATTAGCTTTCCTCAGAACTTGAACTGCATCAGGGGTACAGGGCATGTTTGAGCCTAGGATTCAAATATTAACATGTAGCTTACATTAGTGTGTATACATATATGAGAAGGAAGAGGAAAAAAGCCACATACATAATGCATCTCGCAAGAATAACTACCTTCTACTAGTAGACGACAACCTGAATTAACCAAATTAACGGCATCAGATTGATCAATTTCATTTTGTGAAGCACAAGCAAATGCAAGATCACACCTTTCATTCCAGGGTTTTGCTTCATCATAATATTTGGACCGAGCATACGTCTTTGAATAGTCTCTACATATGCCAATTTATGAACAAGAACTATAAAATTATATATAAGTGCCAGCATGAAGCATAAATGAATGACAGAAGTGATACAAACCGCAAACTTCTCTGTTGAGCTTTGATGTCTCTCAAAAATGATACTTTCATGTAGTCAAATCCATCCTCATCAACCAAATATCCCCTAGAATCTGATAAATGCTTTTATTAAAAAATGCACATTCCGTAAAAAGATCAAGGTTCTGGTACATAAAGGAACTCAAAATGTCATGAGAATCCTATATTTAGTTACTAGTATTCTTAATGATGATTACTACTATTGAGTATTGAGATGATATCTGACATACAATAATGAAGTACAGGTCATCATTCTTTTTAGAATTATTAGATTTTGGATCTAGGCCTAACTCAACCCCAAAAGCTAGCTTATAGGGTGAGGACTGCCCAAGGTTTATATATTATAATTTGGCCTTATCTCTAGGCAATGTGGGACTCTAACACACCCCATCACGCTCAGGGCTGGACATCTGAAGCGTGGACAACTATACGGGTGGCGGCCCAATAACAACGGATCATCCAGGATAGGCTCTGATACCATATTAGATTTTGGACCTAGGCCTAACTCAACCCAAAAGCTAGCTTATAGGGTGAGGACTGCCCAAGGTTTATATATTATAATTTGGCCTTATCTCTAGGCAATGTGGGACTCTAACAAGAATAAAAGATACACCCAGCATCCTAGCAAATGCAATGACCTCCCCCCTGTTGATAAAAATCCAAAATTACCTGATACTGAAATGGGAACAGCACCATAAGCAATTAGCTTCTCTAAAACATGCATTGCGATCTTTCCAGAACCACTCACAACACATCTACAGAAAATTATAAATTAGAAGAGTATTCAAGGATGATAAATGTGTGGAATCAATTTAGGAGGCCGAGGCACCAAATTTTCACACTAGATAATTGGTTTTAAAAGAAAGTAAAATAATTAACACAGAAAATTATTGAAAATGGGAGCTTTCACGCTTCTAATATTAAAGGAATTTTGAATTCAAGAAAAATTATATCAAATTAAATAAGAGAAGTATATCCCATAGAAATACTTAATATTAACTAAAAAGGGTCAGAAAGGTAGAACGATCTTTATAAAATGGTCTAGATTAAAAGTTAAAATAGAAACCTTAATCCTTTGAGTTCTTTATTCATGTCAGCAAGCATAAGCTGGGCAAAGAAAACCTGCAGATGCATGAAAAACTTGTTAAATGTAATAACTTGAAACTAAAGATGCAGATAAAACTTTCTGTGACAATATTCTTGGTCAGGATGGGCAAGCATGTTATATGTTCTTTATTCTGAAATGAGAAGTTGGTATATATGAAATGTAGGTAATAATGATTTGAGATCACGCTTCTTTCATTAAAAAAATTGATAGGACCTTCCATAAAAGGATATGTTGTCAAGAAATTCCAAGAAAACAAAAGAGAGAAAATGGAAGTCTACCATGGAGCACATTATATACAGTCACTCATTTTCAATCTCATTACATATCCACAGAGCATAAGAATTAAAAGTTGAAATTACCAGCCCATATCCAGTAGCTTCAGGTCGTAGACTGGAGCCAGACCAAAATATTCTTGGCCCTGTAAAACTTCCCTGCATAAGTAAGGTATGCATATGAAAAATGCCCAAAAAAAAGCCCTAGTTTTCCTTTCTTCCATGCATGCCAACATAATCAGTATCTCAAAATTTCATGTTCCTAAACTGATTAGATTTATGTTACACACTGCACTATACATGTTGCATATTGTGCAGAATATGTGCATTAATCTATGCAGGATAAAGCAAGGATCCAACTATATAAAGACAAATATAAAAAAAATAGAGGCAAATCTACAACAGCCAACATCAAAAGAGATAAGCCAAACAGAATACCAAAATTACAAAATATGTAGACAAAAAAAAAAGCCTACCCTAGTTTGCAAATGTAAGCAGTCTCCAAGTTCATACATATATAATTGCTTTTTCTTTGGCCATTGGGCTTTATTTTATTGTTGTTTTTATATAATGTGTATTGAGAAAATAATATTCAGATCCTAGGAATAAAAGTACAGCAGGAAAACAAATAACAACAAAGATAAAAGAATTATAATTCCATTAAATAATTAGTTTTGATTTAAGAATGTCTGAATTACCTGAAAATGACCACCTAGACGTCTATACTGTCCAAAAAGATACCCCATCTCTCGAGTACCAACACCCATTTCCTCTGATGGAAGGTCCTAATATACATCCATTACAAGAATAATATGTCAAACAGGCCTTGAATGTGAACAGATTAAATGATACACAAAAAGAGTACTTTCAGTTACCTTGTCAGGACCCAGGTACCGATACATCTCACTCATGAAACTCTGGCAAAATCGCATAATCTGCCAGCATATCAAAGTGACACTTAGTAATTATAAAACTACTCGAGTAGAGATTAAACTGATAACTCACCTCATTATCACTTCTTCCTTTTGGATCAAAATCACTCCCACCAGCTGCTCCTCCTAATTTGTAAGGTGATAAGGCATTCTTTAATGTCTGCAGAGAAGGGAAGTTATGTATAAGTGGTATAATACAGAAATGGCGCTTGAAATGTAGATTCTAAACTTCTGTTGATATGTGAGACTCCATATATTTGTCAAATGTCACCAAATAAAGATTTAGATATATATCATTAATCAACCAAGCTCAACGTTATTACTAGTATAATTAGTATTTGTAGTGAATACAGGTTTTCTGTCACAATTATTATATTTCCCTATGTAAAGTAGGCAGACCACACAAGATCTAGACATGTGAGAAATATTTCAAAGATCTCCATAATATTAATATTAGGAATTTTTTAGTAATACAAAATTGAATATTGAGTTTCACATTTTTACTACGATGAAAAGTGCTAGCAACACACTTTTTCCAACACTATCCCTATGATTGGTTAAAAGTCACGTGGATTCCACCACATTGGGAGTGAAACCCATGTGAATTTTAACCAATCACATGAAGTGTGTTGGAAAGAGTGTGTTGGTAGTACTCCTCTTACTACAATAAGCAGATATGAATTTTTGCTTACCAAATATGTATATAGATACATACATAGTTGTGTGAGTTTGTATGCAAAATACACATAAGCACACAAAAATATGTGTCTTATGATGGTATAATAGGTAACACTGTACCAGGTATATTAGACATATGTTCTAAGACATCAACATCCCAAACACCCCCCCCCCCCCTAAGAGAGTATTTGGAATTGGAAGAACTCCAACTCTGGCCCTCCTCTTCCTTCCATTGTATACTCTCGCCATTTTATTTTTATTAATTTTCTGGTGCTTATTCTCTCTCTTGTCTATTTTTTTTGTCCGTACACTTCAATTCTATGGTGCATGTGTATGTGCAAGCACATGTGGTTGCATATTTATCCTCAGATTTGTTCATGAGTTTATCCTCTTTTGAAAAACAGAATAACAGACTTCTACAATACAGCCCAGAAAGTGACATAACATTGACGTAAAAAAATAATAAAAGAAAAAGGAGGGTCCTACCACTCCGGTCATACGTAAAAGATAAGTGTGTAACATAACCCCGAATGTAAGAGGTGTAACTAACAAAAAAACAAAAATAACAAAATCATAAAAAGAGAGAAAAGCTCTCACAAATGCTGCACATTCTTATGGTTGACAAATGTGATGACATTAAAATAGGCAAAGTTCTGCAAGAGTTAAGTCATTAGTTACAGGAGAAAATGCCATACATTAATGCCAAAAGTACTCTTAATACCTGCTCAAAACCAAGGAATTTGGCAATACTTAAATTCATTGATGGATGAAAACGGATGCCACCTCTACATGGACCCATAGACTGGTTAAATTGCACCCGAAACCCCCGATTAACATGTATCTCACCCCTATCATCCACCCATGGAACTCGAAAAACAATCATCCGCTCAGGTTCCACCAAGCGCTCCATGATGTTAACATAACTGAAATATGAGAATATTAACGAGATGCAGCCAATACTAAAGCATTAGTTTTGTCATCTGTAGATAAATAAATATTTAATTATAACCATTTGAATAGAACTCACTGAGAATTTTTTGCTATGACTCTCTCAAGAGCTTGAACTGCCTCCTGGACTGCCTGAATGAATTCAGTCTCATGAGGATCCCTTTTTAGTGTAGCTTCAAGAATTGATCCCGCTGTTTTTGACATAACAGCTTCAATTACAGAATTGTCAGACAATACTCAAAAGAATTTAAGCATTTTTTATAAGAACAAAGAGGACTTCTCATCATTTTCCACATAATTATTGTGTAGATAACTAACATATACATATTTTAAGAAATTGATTATGCAAATTGTAAAATAGAAATTCTATCAGACAGAACAAGAGAAATGAGCTGACATAAGCCAGATTAATGATAACTGAACCCTGACATTTTAAAAAGCATCTTGAAACTTTAAAAATGACATTAAACTAGATGGAAAATTAATATTATTCAGGACAGAAGCAGAAACCAAGCATTGAAAAGTATGCAAGGAAGCAAAGTTTCGCAAAGTGGGCATTAAACAAGGGGAGGAACAAGTAAATACAAAGGGAAAGTGGTTGAATACCACTGGATGCTCTGAGATCACCAAAAGAAGCAGTATATCTCCACAAATACATTCAGATTTACCTAATAAGATGATGTTTTTCTTTTTGGTGTATAAGGAATGCAATGAGATTTGAACCTAAGACCTCATGGTAAACTACCCCAACCCCCCACCACTAATAAGGTGATGTTTGCACTTGATACAATTCAAAGGATCATTTGAAATGTTGAATGCAAATGTGAAGCATATTCCTATTATCCTATATAGTTTATCAAATGCATCTTTTGTGGCATTTCAACACAACTAACAATATATTTGTTATGAACTTATGATCACCAATTAAAATGATTTGGAGGAAGAACATAGTTTCTGTATTCTATAACTCAGATCAGCAATTAATTCAAATATTATGAAACACTGTATATGACCATCAACATTTTCAAAGATAATGAAAATATTATTTGCACATGCCAGTTATTATAGCACGCTGAGATGGCCAACCTTTTACACAAATGGGCTTATCGACCATAATTTTATCTTTGGAGGCCATTTGAAGACGAAGAGCCTCTTTGTGAAGCAAACTATTATTGTGTTCTTCCAGGGCACTCATCTGCATGTTACGACTGCCCTCATTCCCATAAGGATTTCTTCTATGTTTCCGGCCATACTCCCTGCAGACAGAGCAGAAAATCCTTGGTGTTCCATCTTTCACATCAACATAAGCCCATTTGTAGGTGTCTGCCCATTCCTCTCTCCATCTTTTAACAACCTTTTTCTTCCTTTTCATCGGTTGGGTCTTAGACATATCTTGAGCATCATTAGGAAGCTGAGAAACCACCCCCATCTGCTTGCCCTCACCATGCTCTTCTGCAGAAGATTCCCGGAGCGGCGCACCAATTAGTGTAGTATTACCAAATGAAGGATCATCTTCCCCAGGTCCAATTTCTAAATCAATCTCTTCACCAATCTCCCTCACAACCAAGTGATGCCTCTGGGCTTGCTGAATCAAATTCATATCATCCATTGCAGAATTCATCCCTACTCTAGTGGTTGGCAGCAACAATCAGCATGACAGTCCACTCCACGAATCTAAATTCCTTGCTTTCTGTCAAGACAAATATAACAATCACCAATTTACCTGTTTTAGAGCTAATGGAACAAACAATCAAAACTCATTCACAAGATAATGGAAAAAGGGGAGATTTTCCAGTGTGACGTTGACAATTCAGCTTCATAACATTGTTTGGCTTAATTGAGTTGGACAAACTATAGCCAAACAAGACAAGACATAAAACTAACCTACCACTCTAATAGAAATCAAAACAGTGGCAATGTCTAGGCCAGTCCTCATTTATTCTTTTTTTTTTTCTTTGGTAACAAGTCCTCATTTGTTCAAAACAGCAATAAACAACAATCACAATCACGAAAGTCATTTCTAGCGTTCAGACAACATTGCAATAGAACAAAATCCCTCACAACTTCCCTCAACCCCAGATTTAGGGAGTACCCATTTGAATTGACAATCATTTACACACAAAGACTCAGCAGAAAACTCAGCATCTTCAGCAATACCCAAAGCCAGAGTCCAAAAGCTCAATGAGTGAATGAGGAAAAAAAATATTTTCTTTGCCAATGACCCACAAATTACTATTAAATTTGGAGGATACCCAGAACTTGAATTTCATCGTTGAGCTCAAATACCTTGAGAATTTGAATGAAAGTGATAAATTTGAAAAGCGGGTTTTGGGCATCTCTCTCCCTCTACATAGCCGAGTCTCTCCTCTTAGGAGAGGGATCAAAGAGGGGAATTGCAGCCGTTAAAGGAAAAAGGAGCAAACTTTAATACGAATTGGAGGTTAGTGAGTGGGTGGTGGTGCCGAGTTTCTGAGTGGAACAAAACAAAGCTTGTGATTTTAATTATGTTTTCTCGGACTCAAAGTCGGACTCTTGTTTTGGTTTTTCCGAAATAGAAAGTGGGAATGATGAAGAGTGAAGAGTGAAGAGTGAAGAGTGACGAGGATGAACGTACCATGTATGTGATGAGTGATGATGTAAATGCGATGTGATGTGGTTTATGATCATCACTGCACAAACCAAACTCTCTTAATTTGATGCAGGAAGACAATAAACCTGTATAAATATAAACAAATATTTAATTCAATTGATAATTTCTTCATATCATGATTATGATAATGATTATTATATATTATGACAAAATCATAAGGAAATTTTGTTACCCAAAAATATATATAAAATAAATCGAAATAGTGGCTAAAAGAAATATTTTATTATTTACTGAAAAATATAACTGTAGTATGTAAATAGCATATAGTATTTTGGGTTAGAGTTTAATATATATATATAAGGTTGGTAAAAAAAATTTTGCACTAACATTTAATGATGTGTCGTCACATTATTTATTGAATTTAATAACATATGAGATGTCATCTTTATTTTTTTTTCGATGAGATGTCCGATTTATTAAATGATAGGGTGATACACCATTGAATATGTGTAAAATGTATATCAATTAAATCCTTTACGTTAATCATTTTCTAAAACTCCCACAGAAGCTTTATTTTTGCCCTTTTGGTGTTGCCAAAATTGCTTATTATTGATGTTGGAATTATTGAACTTGGATTGGGCCCAATCAACGTTATAAACTGTGGCGGCAACATCATTCAAGCATGGAGGAGAAGCCGGCTCCAACTTTGAAACAAAAATAGAAACGAGTTCCTAGTTTTGCTCATAAAAAAATTATTAAATTTTAATAATTATATATTATCATTGTGAAATAATCTTACACTAACATCCAATTATTATTTAATGAGTATGAGAGTATATAGTAATTAAACTTTCATAAAAATTTATTGGATAAAATATGTTTATGGTCCCTCAAAATATCGTGATTTTCTCATTTGGTCCTAAAAAAAAAATTTCCCGAGTGGTCCCAAAAATTATAACACATTTCCATTTAGCACATCCGTTAGTGCACCATTTATTATCTCTGTTAAATGCTTGCGTAACAGCTTAGGTAGACAAAATAAGCCTACATGACATGCATATGTGTCATCTTATGTGTCTTACATGACAAAATAAGCCTACATGTGGTTAATTAGCACCTTTTTGTAAATGTTTTTAAAACCAGACCGGTGATTGAACAGGTGAAAGCACCGGTTTACAGTTCAATGGTTCAACCGTGGTTGAATCTCGGTAATAATTAAATATATATTTTTAATATAATATAATATTTTAAGTGATAAATAACATAAAAGTATAAAGAAATCAAGATATATAAGATTATAAATAAATAGAAAGGACCTTATTATATATATTATAAGATAAAAAATTAATAATAATTGACTAAATAATAAATATTTATGTGCAATCCTTAAAAATTTATTCTTATTTATTAAAAAAATGTTTTAGATTAAATAAAAAATAAAAAAATAAAAAAATAAAAAAAACTAGAAAATTTGAAAATTTGAAAACTGACTGGTTCAACCGGTTTTATGACACCGGTTCCCACCGGTTCTGGAACCAGCCGGTGTTCAACATGATATGGACCGGTTGAACCGGCCGGTCCGGTCCAATTTTTATAACTATTGTAGGCTTATTTTGTTCATTTAAGTTGTCACGCAAGTATTTAACATAGATAATTAACGGTACACTAACGGAGGAACCAAATGGGAATGCGTTATAATTTTTGGTAAAAATTTGAGGGACAAAATGGAAAAATTGCGATATTTTAGGGGATAAAAAACATAATTTAGCCAAAATTATTTCATTCCATATATCAATTAACTTTGTATTAAATTATTTTAATTATTTTAATCAATGATATATTTAAAGTTATTAATTATGTTAATAGTGCTTTTTTTATTTTTATGAGGCCCCTCACTTCCTTCAAGTATGAATTAATCATCGTTATTTATAGAATTGCAAATTAACTTGTCAACAATTGGCATCATTTTATAATAGGACTTCATGTGTAGATTATATGCCTTTCAAGAGTGTGAGAAGTGAGAATCCTTAACACAAAAAATTGGCAGGATTGTTTTTTTCTGGCAAGTACCTTCCTACAAGGTACAAGCTCAACCGAAAGCAATAACAAAAAATTCTTAAGCCCCGAGTCAAAGTTTTCTCATCGCTTAATATCAACTGAAAAAAAAGGGACAAAGTATATTTTATTTCGGATTTAAATCATGTTATTATTTAGTTCAAATATGTTACACATAGAAATGGCAAACTTCTTCATGAGGCAATCTTTCTCTATATTTAACACGGTTGCATAACTCAAGCACGAAACCACTAATTAAACTGAAACACACTCTAACAGTTGATCCACGAGCTCAGTAGTTGATTAAGTGTGCATATGAATCAAACCCCCCCCCCCCCCCCTAAAACACCCACACACATATAACTTGTCTGGTTTGGAGTTGAAAAACTCAAAATCATGATTTTGATTTTAAATCACTTTCGTCCAACGTGTTTCGTAAAGTGTACATCACTCATCTCAACTATTTATTTCTAAAATCAATTCCACACAACTGTAAACCAAACGGACCTATAATCACCATGCGACCAAGTAAAGGCTCAATGGAAGCTTGCCATTTTCTTTCTATTCATTTATTTGGCTTGTGAACTTGAAATGCCATTCTCAAATTCCTCTAGGACGGTTAAGACTGAAGGAAGCTGAGCTTGTTTAACGAGAGAATAAAATATATACAATTTATCCGGGCATGAAAACCAAATGGTCGGGCACTCAAGCTGAGCAAAAAATATGCCAGACCAATGCACAGAAGCAATATACAAAATTTTATTTATGTACAATATACGGCTCTACCAAAATTTGTATTAAAAACTAGCGCGCATCCAATCCAATCTACACAAGAATTGCAGTCCCCCAAAAAAAATCTCCAAAAGAATTCATCTACACAATGGTGCTTCATGTATCACCCAAAGGCCAAAAGTTCTAGGCTTCATAAACAGGCTTCAATTTTATGTATATAGTTCTCTTGTATTTTCAAGACTTATTATATATTTCTGCAAATTCTTTGACCCTTCGCTTAATATTCTGCAAGAAGTGGGGAAAAGAAGCGTGAGAAGCATATATATATATATATATATATATATATATATATATATAAATAAATAAATAAAGATGCAATAAACAATTAAAATGCAAAAAAAAATGCTAATTATTTATTAGTTAGAAAATTTCGGATCAAGGTTCAAGAATATTAAATAATTACCTGCAGTTCCTCGTGAAGCACAGTAAATATTTTCTTCAATCTCTTGTGTCTCTGTAATTCACATCATGCCCCCAAGTTTAGAAAATAGATATTAAATTAAATCAAATAAAAGGACAGCTTTACAATTTAGGCACCACATGAAGCATTTGAGAAATATATATTTTAAAAAAAAACAAAACAAAACTCTAATATCACAAACACAAACTCCTAAAAAAATTAAATCAGTAATTTGTTCAAACTCCACCAAAACTGCGTCAAGTTAAACCAGACGAGTGACGACTATCAGTCAATTACCATTCCCGACAATGCTACATCAGACTACTATTTAAGATAATAAGATGAACCAACTTTGACATCCACATGACATGATTAAAAACTAGAGGATTAATTCTGTCTCATGCAATGAAAAAAGTTCCTCACTGCTACCAAGTTACGGTAGAACTAATAGGGAACAAGAATGATAAAATCTTAAGTGAACAATGTTAACAAGATTTTATGCCTTACTCATACATTGATTTGCAGAGTACAAGTGTTTTTAAACTTTATATTCAAGAACAGAAAGGTGAATGGTTGAGATAAAATAAAAGGGACTTAAGTACAATAAAATTTTGAGGGAAGTGTTAATTGCAGAACAAGAATGTATGAAAATATGATTTGTCCAGCATTTGAGCTCTATACAATATAGTATTTATAAGAATACTGCATGCACAGGTGGAGCCAAATAAAACATACCAGTCCACATCGCCGATAGGATTCCCTCAGCTGCCTCACTACGTCATAATACCTATCCATATCCCCCCTGCCTTTAGCATAGTCTAAATCCTTGCCTAGTTTCAGAAACTCGTCCCTACAAATTATTGTAGATGTTAGACAGGATACCAGAAACTATGATCAAAATAAATATCAAATTGAAAAGCAGACTCTTTACTTGTAGCCTTCCAAAATCTTGTTCAAGGAGCAGTAACTATCATATTTGTCACGATACTCCTGCACATATTCTTTATATCTAGCATTGTGTTGAAAACACATATCAGATGCCAAAAATAATCAAGTGGTTAACTGCAAAGAATCCTACCATCACATCAACTACTACAACAACAGTAATAATAGGGGGAAAGAAGAACTACTTACTGGGAGAAAGTCATTATAGGTCCCTTCAATTCAGGTTCGTCCTTTTCATACTTTGAATAAGAGCAACTGTTTTCATCTGAAGAAGATTCTCTCTTCTTTGGGTCGCTATTATTTCTATCTGCAAATATTGAATCCTTTCCTCCATCAGCCACATCTTCAAACGGATTAGGTGTTTGTCTTTTATTTTCTTTCACAGGGTAGGAAATTGTTCCACGTTTTGTGTCTTGTTTGGACACATTTGCAGGTGCTCTTCTATTGCTTTCACTACGACCATCCAAATCAATATCTTGGTTCACCCCAGATTCATTATTTCTATATTTAGTGCTCATTTCCGTCAATTTGTTCTGAGATCCAACTTCCACATTATCTGCTTTCAAGTGTTGTGAATGAGCCTGCATAACTCTAGAACGAGTCTTGGTTGAATCTTCAAAATGATTATCTGCGTTCTTTTTACTTGTGCTTTCCAAATTACTGGGAAAACCAGAACTTACAAAATTTGAGGATGGCTTTCCTGAATCTAAAGTTGCTTTCAATGAAGGTTTTACTTTAGTAATATCTGAATTCCTGTCCTCTGAAGTGTTTGCTTTGTTTTCTAATTGTTTAAATGAACCTTTTCTTTCAAATTGCTTTGTCACATGAGTTTCGTCAGGAGTGGACTCACGAAGTTCACCCAACTCCAAGTCTGAAAGCTCTCTTTGAAGTGAGACACCTCGCCCATTAACTACAGGGGATTTATCAAGACTGATTCTGTTGTTGTCCTTAGGTGATGTTCCCAAGTGTGACTGTGTACCTTGTCGGCCTTCCTTTAACTTACCAACCATTTCACCTTGTTTTTGGTAATTAGAATCCATGGATAGTGGTTGTTTACTTCCATTACTACCATCCCTGGAATTCCTGGGGACTTTTTTCTCAGTGGCATGGATATCTTCATTTTGGGCATCTCTTTGAGATTTATCTTTATGCACAGAAGAAACTTCACGTGCATGAAAGTCCTTACCTGAGTGTTTTTTGCTGTGCCTTATGCTTTCACCATGTTTATCTGATTTTTCCAATGGATAGGAAGAGTTTCCTAGAGGGGTTTGGTCAAATGACCTTGGACCTGTCTGTGGTAAATCTGAACTAGATTTTCCAGGAAATCCTCTATTGTATCCTTTCTGTAAACCAGCACTGGAATTTCCTTGTCTATCAACTCTATTCACTGCTTGTCTAGTAGGGCCCTTAGAAGTGTCTTCAGTAAATTCAACAGGAGAAAAATTTCGAGAATTTTCAAACATTTGCATATCTGTACCAGGAGAAAAAGGATCATGAGTCGAGTTTCCTGCTTTCAACCTCTTTGCACGTTCAGATTTCTCATCAGTGTTCTTCACATCAGAACCCCTCTTATGTTTACCTTTAGATAACCTATCAGAGCTGTCCGACTGTTCATGCCTAGAGCTATCTTTAACTTCATTCTCCCTTTCATCAAACAAACTCCCTATATAATTTTGGCGCTCCTGGTACTGTTGATAATAGGGTGAAAAAGGTTTTGTCTCTTCTGCATGTTTTCCACCTTTATCAGAAAGGGTAGCTGTAGCTAGAGCCATTTCAGCTTCCTGTTCCTCAGGTAAGTCTTTTTCAATCTCAACTGCATCAGATTCATTACCATCCTCCTTCTCATCAACCTCATTCTGCATAGATCTTCCATCAGGAGATTTTACTGGAATGGGCAAGGACATCCTTTGATCAGGGGCTTCTGTTTTGTGCTTTGACTCTTTTTCATCATCACTAGTCATAATATCTACATCCTCATCAGAACCCTCCAGTCCCTCCTTGCTGCTGGAAGATGCATCGCTTTCACTGTCACTGCTACTCCCACTCCGTGATCCAGCAGGACTTCTACTTCTGCTCCTGCTATGGCTTCCACTGTCACTTCCACTATCACTGCTGTCACTTTCACTATCACTGTCACTTCCACTATCACTAGAGCTGCCTGCCTGCCCTTCACTATGATCAGAACCTTTTTTGTCACCAAAGATATCAGGCAAAGTATGTTGAGCATCAACTTTTTCCAATGTGTTCAATTCTTCCACTTTGGATTTTACTTGCACCATTTCCTCCAAATTGTCATTTGGGACTTTCTCTTCCATGCCTCCCTGCAAAGCTGATCTCTGATCATGAAACTCTTCACGAGCAGGTATCTGGTTATGATTCTCTTCAGGAGAACTGTACAAATAAGACAACACACCTTAAATGCATTAAAGGGCCCATAAAAGTGACAAACTTGCAATACTGGTATACAATGATCTTGTTATGTGAAATAACAGGTACCTTCCACTTTCAGTCTGAGGTTTCTTGAAGCTTTCTGAATCCACTGCTGGTTTTAAAATATACCTTCCCGGGGCCTGGTATTTTGCAATCTGATGCCCAAGATTAAATAAAAAATTAGATCACATGTGTATCATAAAACAATAGCCTCAAAAGATTCCCATCACTTACCTTTTTTATAATGGGCTCAATTTTCTTTATGGAATTTGGAAGTGTGTCTCCAACAGCTTTCTCCAAGGCCTGTGACCATAAGGGGGAAGTGATTAAGAAGATCAAATTAGATTAATCAAAAAGTTAAAGATATTAAAAACAAGGCTATGAAGTAATATACATATTAGATTTTATACAACACCTTTAAAGTCATTCCGTTAGGTTTATCCTTTAGAAGAGAAATTAACATGTCCTGCAAATCTATTGGTTTAGATCCATTATTTCCTTTGCCTCCTGGTGTGTTCCTCATAACATTGTTTGTCCTGGTAGGGATTTCCTTCTCAGAGACAGCATTAGTATCTTGCTTGCCCATCATCTGTGATGGCAGAGCATCATCAATGCTCTTAGTATTTACAGTTCCCAGTGGAGAGGATGAAACAGCAATATGTTCAGGTGGAGATGGAAGAGGAGAAGAGTGTCTGCCCTTGGTAGCAGTACTTGTTGATGTCAATCCAGATCGATGGGAAGATTTTGGGGGCCCTCCAACTACAAAAGTTCCAGACATTACTACGTGAGCTAACATATAGATTTATAGGAAGGGTTTCAACGCTGCTATGTGATGCCATCTTAAGATTGAATGGAACACTGTTGAAAAGATCAAAATTTTAATCACCTTGAAGAGTTTCCACTTTCCTTTTCTTAAGTGCAGCCTCTTTCTTTTTATTGTAATTCTTCCATTGTGTAGCTGGACAAGGGAAGTATGAGGCTCTTCAGTTAGATGGTACAATATAAACACCGTTAAACTAAATACACTAAAACTAAGGCTTCCACAGAACAAATTAGAGTGGTGATAAGAAGATAACCATGCCCAACATCATCAAGAATTTTTTTTTCAAGTTTCTCAGCTAAATGACATAATAAAATTTGAAATTTTTACATTTAAAAAATTAGGAAAATTTAATTCATTAAGTACAAGAAACAAAAGAAAAATTACCCTCAACAGCTGCTAATGCCTTTATTTGGCTCTTCATAGACGGGTTCCCAGGCTCTAAAACAATGGCTCTGTTATAGAAAACATAGATAAATGATTAATTGGTCAAAAAAAGGGAAGAAGTATCCATACATCATATACTATCAGAGTAAAGAAAGTAATATAAGAAAAAAAATCACTGAGTTCCATTAAACCTGAGCAACCTATTTAGCTAAGGAAAGATACAGATGAGTTAATCAAGATTTTAACACTAGAGAATAGAATATATTCTGGACCAAGAAATTCTTTTACAGGCCAAATGGCTGAGTACAGCATCATCAACAGTTCATTTACTTTTTAAAAAATAAAGTGTTAAGTGCATGTTATTCACATTGTACATTGTAACATGACATAGTAGAAAATTAATAGAACTGTACCAGAAGGGCAGAACCAAGAGGAAAGGTTACAAAGAAAACGACACTCTCAATTCCCAAGAATCAAGAATCCTGGCCCTTCTACTTACTCCAATCCCTCAATCAGTCTACCCACTAGAATTGCTATTCCTATTATTTATATTGCCATTTCCCTCCCTCAACTGCTGGGTTGTTAACAATAGAAACAGACCCAGGCCCTATTCCCACCCCTATTTTGCCTAGAATACACCTCTGTGATGAGGGTCTTCTAAACAAATTCCAAACCTCTTCTCAGTCAATATGAATCTACCAACCTAATACAAGTAATTTACTAGGTCTAGACATATTTCATTTATTAAATAATCAAATATATGTGACAGAATCCTGAAATAAATAGAAATCACTGCAATCATAGGGAAAAAACGTATCAAAACTTCATCCCAAGATAAGCTTCAATATTATAACCCTCATGGTTGCTCAAACTTTACAGACTCGTGTATATATTAATTGCATTTTATTGCATACCTTCAAAATTTGAAAATATGAGGGTAATACTTTGGGAGACAGTTCCACTAGTTACCATCTAACAGATATATTAAGATAAATTTTCATAGACATATCATGCGCATTTTCTTATTAGTGCATGCCAAATGCAAGCAGTAACAAATTAACAAAGAAAATGAGAGAAAGAGACTGTAAGAAATTAGCAAGTTGATGACAAGGTTTTCAAAGGGCGCATTGCATAATACGGAGTGTGTGCGATAATAAGTAATGAATGTCCCCAATAAGATTTTCATACTTGCGTGACTTCAACTTGCGTTCGGCTTCCGCTGACCGCATTTTGACATGATTCTTGGTTGACTCATCCAAGATACGCTGTACATTCAGCTTGCGCCAGGCACACCCAGATTCAACAAGCAAACCTTTTCCATCTTCACCACTTTGCCGCTCTTCATAAATATCACACAGGTCACCAAATTCCCTTGACCATGTAAATTTGAACTCCTTCCCACCAACATTAATAATCTGGCACAAATGAAATAACAGGCCATTCAAACTACAGATCAAATATTGCTTAACAAAAAGGCCAACACACAGAAACAAACAGATGGTAGATGTGAACCGAACCATATGGGAAACTTACCTGCAATGGCATTCTAATTTAATTCAAATTGAATGAAAAGGACATTGATAATTTTACAGGTTAGTATATTATGGAAAATTGTATCAAATTAGGCACACTATTCAACAGATAGTTCCCACTTCCTAGTATCATCAGTCATCACTACAGAACTATATAGACAAATGTTAATCTAGATTTGGGTTCACTTTTGTGCCCTCCTGGCCAGTCGTTGCTCGGTACCCTCACTAATGATCAAACTCGGCTTTTTAGGTCGCGTTCCTCTTGGCAGCTCTTATCACCCTTTGAGTTCAAACTCTACACCTTGTCCCAAAAGGCTCGTGTGGCCGACTGTGAGGCGCCGGGTCAAGCAACCTAATCGACCAACTTCAAGGAACACAAACAAAGCACCCACCTATCAGGCAGCTGGTCACACGTGAGACGGAACAATTGCAATCAATGACTTGAATTCTGATCAAGATGAAACATTAATGACCAGGATCCATCTTCCCCTAGAATTGCGACGTCACTCTTGATACAGCAATGCTCATCCCTTAATTGTCACCACACTCATGAATATACATCACCAATCAGAGCTTTTCAGATGCGAGCCAAGTCCTTCCCCTAGAAAGCGTATAACTTGGCTGGAGAAAATAGTTGGGTATCTTCTTCACCACTGAACTACTCTAGAGCTACCCTAGGAGTATTATGTACTAGGTTGGCTTTAGGGAACCTTTGCGTGAACAACTATGAACCCTATATGAGGCAGCATATCCACCACAGAATGAAACCCATAATATGCACAAATGCTGAATATTAACATAATTATGAATTTCGCCCCTCTAAAGTGAGCGATTTACTTTAGAGAGTTAAGTGTGGTATCAAAACCGTTGATTAAAAAAAATCAGTGGTTGAGATTTAAACAGCTCATCATTATACATGTGCATGTATTGATTATTACAATTTCAACCATTGATTTTTCAATCATCGGCTATGACACCTCACTTTACTCTCTAAATTGAATTAGTCACTTTAAAGGAGTTAAATCCTAACATAATTATTGAAAATTGTTTTCCTAAAAAGAATCCAATAAACTCAAAATGAAAGGTGGGGACCTAAGGGTTTGTTTGGGAAAGGTGGTTTGGAGGGATGGGAGGGTTGTAGGAAACCCCTTCCCTGTATGTGGTAAGGAATGTCCAATAATTTACAAGGTCTTCCCCCCTTCCCTTTCCCTCCACATTCCCAAACATACTCTAAAAGAGCATCACTAAAAGCAAAAATGAATAACTAAACAAATTTAAAAAATATAAGACACGATACATCATACATCTGTAATACTACACATAAAATTAATATTAATATAAAAATACAAATCTTAAATCAAAAGAGATAATTAATATTCTAAAAGTTAAATGGGTCATTGTAGACATAATAAAATACTATTATTTATTTAATTATTATGAAATTTTCATCTTAATTGGCATAAAAGTTTAAAAGTAAAAAGTAAAAAAAACTGTAAAATATGATTAGAAGTATTCGTGAAACATCATCCTACACATATCCCACACAGTCACAACATGAAACGGTTCCTATTTTTAAGAGCCCATGCTTACTTGCCACTGAATGAATTCCACAACATGCACAAATGGCCAATGCTGAATCTTAACCTTTTTCTTCAAAGTGATTTTTTCCCCTAAACCTAACACGAGCATCACTAAAAGCCAAAACGAATAAATGAACAAATTGGGAGGGCAGTTCAAAGACAAGTTAGCATTTGAATTCACAAGCAATAATACTTCAAAGTTCAGAGTCACCAAAAAAACAATAAAAAAGTTAAAAAAAATTGACAGCAGTGTGAGAGAGGAGTAGAAGAACTAACATTTCCGTGGGAATTGTGGGGGTTGGGGTCGAATTTCATACGCGCGGTGCCACCCTGTGCTTCCACGCGCTTGATCTCATCCACGAGGTCGGGCGCCAGCCGTATGATCATGGAGAAGGCGAGGGGGTTGTTGCCGGAGACCAGGCTGAACGTCTCCTCCACCGCCGGCGGCGCTTTGCGGGCGGAGCCGCCGAGGGAGAGGCGGGAGGAAGGGGCGGATGCACGGTGAGGGGGCGGAGGAGGGGGGGAAAGAAGAGTGGAGACCTCGCTTTGGGGCCCCGCGGCCCAGTTTGGAGGAGGCTCCGCCGTACATGGGGTGGTGGTGGGATTACCCTTTCTCCTTCTTCCTTTCTCCAACACCAAAGGCGATGATGACGACGATGAAACCTATTAGTTTTTGGTACAATACAAATAATAATAACAGTACAATAATACAATTCTATATTTCTTTTTTTTTTCCCTCTCTCTCTTTCACATTGCAGTGATACCCCTCTAATCTTGTTTTTAATGCTTCGCGAGCGATGGTGCCAATCTACTATATTTCTCTTTTACAAAATATTTACTCATTATAAATTTGATAAATAATTATATATCATAATTTTCCCAAAAATCAGATATCATCATTTTTCCAAAAACCTATTAAAAATCACCAGATTTGGTTGTTAATTTAATTTTAGAATTTTTTAAATTGAAATTAGTTTCTCGTTATATAATTTAAATTTCAAATTTTAAGAATTTTTAATTTTAAAAATTAAGTTTAAATATGTTTTTAGTCCCAATAAATATAGGTCATTTTACTTTTAGTCCCTGTAAATTTTTTTTTTGGTTTTTAATCCCTATAAAAATTTCCGTTAGTCTTTTTGGTCCTTGTTGTTAACTTTAAGCTGATGTGGCTAACTAAGTGTCACATCAGTTTGTCACATGTGTTGATTTTGTCATGTTTAAATTTGTTTTTAGTCCCTATAAATATGGTCATTTTGTTTTTAGTCATAGTAATTTTTTATTTTTCACCTCTATCTCATCACCATCCAACATTAATGTCCTTTTGTTTATACTGCATTGTTACCTTTGAAATTCTCGAACTTCTCCTGGATTCAATAAAATAAATTATTTATGTATTCAATTATTTAAAATTTCAATGCACTTGAATTCACTCTATAAAGGGAAAAACCTGTAACGACTTTTTTTCTTTATTAATTCTTTTTTTCTATCCATTGACTAACAAAAATTTCATTTGATTTATGTCTATTAAACTGTAACTTAATGGGATTTGTGTTGACTAACAAAAAAGACTTGTAATTGTAACTAAAATGAAAATTTTGTCAATCAATAGATAGAAAAAAGAATTGCAGAGAAAAAATATCGTTACAGGTTTTTCCCTTATATACAATGAATTCAAGTGTTTTGAAATTTCAAATAATTGAATACATAGAAAATTTATTTTTTTTAAACCCACGAGAAGTTCTAAAAATTGTAACAATGCAGTGGAAGCAAAAGGACAATGTGATGTTGGATAGAGATGAAATTGAGGTAAAAAATAAAAAAAAACTTATAGGGACTAAAACTAAAATGATCATATTTACAGGGATAAAAATTAAATTTAAGCTGAGCAGAAATAACACACATGTGACATGCTGATGTGATAATTTATTTGCCACATCACCACATCAGCTAAAAATTAACAGGCAGAGACAAAAAGGCTAAAGAAAAACTTTTTAGGGATGAAAAACCAAAAATTATTTTTACGGACACTAAAAAAAAACATATATTTATAGGGACTAAAAATATATTTAAACCTAAAAATTATTATAAAATTTTGTATCCATATAGGGTCTATTTGTTCGATATAATATGATAAGAAAGTTTGATTAAGACAGGATAAGAGCAAGCCTTATGATACCTATCTTATATTTGCACACCAAAAAAATAAGGCAAATGAGATTATTTTATCAAACGGACCTTAATAGTCATGATTTAAAGGGATATGGTAGGATAAAATATCCAAACTTTTTTTTACTTTAGTAGTGCAACATTTCACATTTATAGTGCTCCTAGTGAGAGGTGTCAAAGGATAATAACAAATATGAAAAATACCTAGCGGTAATGGTGGGATACATTTTTAAAACATTTTTTTTTTTTGAAAAATTTGTCTTATAACAAAAAAAAACATTTTTTATTTAAAAACTAAACTAACAGAGTTTCAAGATTAGGTTAAAAATTAATTTGATTTCATTTTAATTAAACATGTAAAGTCTAAATATAAAAAATTAAAACTAAAAACTCAAAGACACCACAAATAGGAACAAATTTTCAGTACTCCAGGAGCACCCACTCCTTAGTACTCCCCCTTTGTTATTTGACAGTTTTTTCTTTTTTTAACTTCCTTTTTTCAAATTAAAATTGGGGATGCATAACTAATCATGTTAGGTGTTGGATTTTAAATGGAATGAGTACCTACTCCTGAAGGATTGTAGATTTTTTCCACAAATAGATCATATGATAATGATCTAAAAGCGCTTAAGTCAAACAACTTAGGCCCGTGCGACTTGTGAGTTTTCAGTTTTTTATTTATAATAAATTAAATCAAATTTTTACAACTCAAAACAAAAAAATGAAAACTTTGGTCCATTTGGGGTGTTTGTGAGTTTTTAATTTTTTATTATAAAAAAAATTCAACCAAGTTTTTACAACTCAATATTGAAAATAAAAAATCACTTTTTATAGTTTTCGAAATGGATATTTTTAAAATCACAAAAAATAATTTTTAATTTTCAGTTTTTTATTTTGAGTTGTATGAAATAATCGCACCATACCTCCATATATGAAGTTGGAAATGCATATATTTAAGAGTACACAAATAAGAAAGGTATAAAGTAATTAAATTAAGGAAACTAAACATAGTGAATTGACATTAACACAAATTATCCACACACAAAGCAGAAATGGTAAACCTTTAACAATTATTTAAATAAAGCATTTAAATGACTCAAACTCAATAAGATTGGGAAACGCTTTCAAAACATAGATAATAACAACAAAAATAATGACAATTTAAGTAAATCTTTTTTGTAAATTATAAAAACATAACTAAAAGCCCTTACCGAGATTTGACAACCCTTCAGTGGAGATTAGAAAATAAGTGTAGTTGATACAAAAGAGGAATCTGAAAAAATAGGGAAAAGAAGATTGGGCAAACAAATAAAATTAAAATAGAAGAGCAAAAGTGAGTGTAATCACAAAATGAGTGTACTCACATGTAAGGACAAGATGGAAAGGAAAAAAAGGTGATTGACGGTAAAAAAGAAAGAAATTGCATTGTAAAATAGAAAAAAATATCACGAAAAATGAAATTGCTACCAAACTCACACACAGGTGCATAAATGGTTGACCGTAACCACATGGAAAGAAAAAATGGAAAAAGTTAGCACCTTTGAAAGGAAAAATAATACAACAATATATTTAGATGTCAGCAAAATAAAAATCAAGTAACATAATAATAAAAGCAAAATTTGAAATTATTGAATAGAGCAAAAACTGATTATAATCACCTGAGAGCAATTGATTAAATAGTAAATTATCTTCACATAATATAAAAAATAAGAAAAAACATTAAAATCAAGGGAATGAGATCCTCTCCAGTACTGGACAATTTCAGTAGGAGAGAGATAGATACATCCATTGGGTGGGATCCACAGACCTTGTGGGGCCCACCCAAGGGATGTATCTATCTCATATTGGAATTATCCAGTAAATGGAGAGAAATTGAACTCAAAATCAAGTTGCTAACACCATTATTTTTCAGGGATGAAGCAAAAACAAAAAAAAAAACAAAGAAAAAAAGTTAAGGAAGAATAAACCCTTACTGAGTATCTCTATCTCTTCAACGACTATTCTCATTTGGAGATAGCAATATGCATTGAAAAAATGGTGAAGAAATTAGGGCGAAATAATGAAAACAAAATGGCGCTTAACAATAAAAGCAAAAAAAAAATGTTGAAACTAAATTGTTGACTATACTTTCACTGCAAAAGTACAGATATTTGGGGAAGTGAAGTCGAAGAAAGAAGGAAAAGCATGACAGACAAAGAAAAAGGTGTAAAATCAAGTGAGGGAGAAAAGGAGAAAAGAGGGACGAAATGAGTGAAGGAGGAGTCGTTGGACCACCACGCCACCGCCTCTCTGCAGGTCGCGCACATAGCTACCTCCTCGCACCATAGCCACCTCCCTGTAACAGAGAACTTTTTACTCAAAAAAATAAAAGAAATAGAAACAGAGAGAATAAAGAACCCATTACAATGCGAAGTAAAACCAGAAACCAACGAAGAAACCAACATGGATTGAAGGGAGAATAAGGTTCTCTCGGTAGTTTGAGGGAAAAAAAGAGTTATGTGAGATGGATTCCACGGAGAGAGAAATGAGGTAGCTGAATAAGAAGAAGGAAATAGAAAAAAAAAAACCTTTGGATGGCGAAATGAAGTAAATGCACGAAGAGAAACCACTAACATAGAGTCATTATTGCCCAGTATTGAAAAGACATGATATAAAGAGAGAGAAGATATGGTAAGAAATCAAAACATTTATTGCTCTGAAAAAGCAAAAATGTGGGAAGAAGGAGAGTGCATTAATGTTCAATATTTTGAATCTCAAATTTCAAAGAGCCCGTTTGTTTAAAATTATTTCTTAAAAAATCACTTCTTTTTAAAAAAAAATCATTTAGACGAACTTTTAAGATGTTTGTCTAAACTTTTTTCAAGAAGCAGAATCAGAAAATAATCAGTTTTCTGCTTTTTTTAAGAAGCAACTCAGAGTTGCTTCTTGAAAAAAGTAGTTAAATTAGAAGAGAGAGAGAGAACTTTTTAACAATGTGAAAACATTAATTAACAATGTGAAAACATTTATTGTGGCAAATAAAGTGTTTTTTTTCTAATTGTAGCCAAACGAAAATTTATTTCTGATAATACAAGAATCTCTAAAATAAAATCAAAATTTTTAAATAATTTAAAAAAGAACTCTTTTTAAGCACAAATAAACTGGACCTAATTCATTAAAACGTGATTAAACTTGGTGAAAATATTGAAACAAATTTACCCTTATTTTGGGTGGGAAAAAGGAGTCCCGGACTTCCTTCCTTTTATTATAATGAAGATTTAGACTTATTAAAATTAGGTAAATATGCCTCATATGCGTGGTCGAGGTAGACAAAAGGTCCCACCTATTAGAGGGAGGTCCATCCCTCCGGGCGAGCTTGTTGCATAGGAAGCTCGCGCACGTCGGGAGAGGACAAACAATACTCTCCCCCATCAGCTGCCAGAGCAGCCTTCTTCTTCAGCCCCTCCACCGTACGTGGTGCCCACCCCTGCAGAGGTTGTCCAACTTGCTGCATCAGCCGGAGCCTTCATCGACACGGTGATGTTCATCCCTACTCCGGGATATCAGGAGGTTGCCCCCGAGGTGCAACATGACTTGCCACATCTTTCTGACCCCGAGGGTGAAGGCGAGACCCAGGCTAACATTGATGACTAGGCTGACCCCGAACCTGATGTACAACATCCTCCGTACCGGGGTGCCAGCTCTAGTGTCGATCATGAGCGGGACCCTCACGGTAGGGTTATTATTCGACCTAATGGAAGAGGGTGAATTTCTACAATTTTTTATTTCTTCTTTATTTTGAATTTTTATAAGTGTTTAGTGTTAACATTGAATTTCTTATTTTGCAATTGGGTGCTTAACAACCCCCATCGCGGTCATTGGTCATGCGATCCGATCACAATTTCGGGGTCCTCACTATTTGTGGGAGGTCACCTGAAAAGATGTGAAGGAGAAGTTGTGGGAGAAGTTTACGGTAAAATGCCTTCATTTCACACAATTTTTTCATAAGTTATGACATTTTCAAATGACTTACCCTAAAGGTTTTTTTTTTGCAGAGTAAAGTTACTTGGGCCCTTGAGGATGAGACCCAAATTAAGAAAGTGTACGAGCAGAGAATTGTCAGACACCTTCGAGATATGCTCAACAAGACCCGGACGAGTAGGACTAGGCCCACTTGGTGTGGTGAGGAGGCTTGGGAGGGTCTTTTGGCCCATTAGGCCTCTAATGAGTTCAAGGGGAAGTCCGCTCGTGACAAGACCATTCCGGCTTCTCGTCGAGGCGCAACAGTTCACACCACGGGTCGCAAGACTCACATTGAGGTGGCTCTGGACATGGTATGTATAAACCTACTTTTCTATATTATTTTTATATTTGTAATTAAAATAATTAATTAGTGTAATTTTTCTATGTAGGCTCGAGAGCTTGGGTGGGCTATAGATCCATATGTGTTTTTTGTGACCACCCACACAAAAAAAATGGTGGTTGGGTAGACGATCGAGTGCGGTCCACATATGTAAGGAAAATTTATGTTTAGCAGTGTTTTTCTTATATCATTTAATATATATTGCAATAGAATAACTAACTAAATATAAGATCATCTATACTCAACAGACAAATTACTAGGAACGCCCGAGGGGGGTGGAGTCACAGTTGGGGGATAACTCAATCACTGATGGGTCCATCAAGTTACAGATCTAGAAGGATGTGAAGGATAAGTGGTGGGAGAAGTTTACGGTAAAATGCCTTCATTTTACATTATTTTTTCATAATTTATGACATTTTCAAATGAATTACCCTAAAAGTTTTTTTTTTTTTTGCAGAGCAAAGTTACTTGGGCCCCTGAGGATGAGACCCAGATTAAGAAGGTCTACGAGCAGAGAATTTCCAGACGCCTTCGAGATATGCTCAACAAGGCCCGGACGAGTAGGACTAGGCCCACTTGGTGTGGTGAGGAGGCTTGGGAGGGTCTTTTGGCCTATTGGGCCTCTAATGAGTTCAAGGGGAAGTCCGCTCGTAACAAGATCAATCAGGCTTCTCGTCGAGGCGCAGCAATCCACACCACGGGCTGCAAGGCTCACATTGAGGTGGCTCTAGACATGGTATGTATAAACCTACTCTTCTATATTATTTTTGTACTTGTAATTAAAATAATTAATTAGTGTAATTTTCTACGTAGGCTCGAGAGTTTGGGTGGGCTGTAGATCTATATGTGTTTTTTGTGACCACCCACACAAAAAGGATGGTGGCTGGGTAGACGATCGAGCGCGATCCACATATGTAAGGAAAATTTATGCTTAACAGTGTTTTTTTTATATAATTTGATATATTTGCAATAGAATAACTAACTAATTATAAGTTCATCTCTACTCAACAGACAAATTACCAGGAACGCCTGAGGGGGGTGGAGTCACAGTTGGGGGACAACTCCATCACTGATGATTCTATCAAGTTACAGATATGGAAGGATGTTGCTAATGGCAAGACTCGAGGCGTTGTTATGGCACCGGGGATTTGTCAAGCAACATTTGTCCTGGTGTGACCAACCTCACTCAGGAGTCTCGGGCCTATACCAGCGGGAGCGACGGGTCTTGTCATTCGTCTTATGAGGCGCTAAGGAAAGAGGTCATCAAAGCAAAGCTACAGCCAACCGAGCTAAAGAGAGGGTTGATCACTATCAGACGCAATATGCACGGTTGGAGGAGGACTTCATACGACTCCAACAACAGTTGCAGTTAGTGCTGGATGCCCGCAGTGCAGGTGCTTATACCAGCTTTAGCCAGGCTCAGGCGAACCCGCACTACGATGATTATCCGGTCCCATGGATGACCAACTTCTGGATGAGGATCGTGTCCTACCACCACAATAGCGCTATCGCCGTCCGCCGTGATTTTTTTCTTTTTTTATTGACCTATGTTTGTATACATTTTTTATAACTATTGTTAATACATATATTTTTATTTTCTATATGGGTGTTTTTGTATAGTATTTATTGTTTTTCTTTATATTTTAGATCATTAAAAAATATGATATAAAATTTATAAAATAAATAAAAAGTTGAATTTCTATAATAATTAAACCGTAAATTCGTAAATTAAAAGAAAATTAAATATAAAACCGTAAATTAAATTATAAAAATTAATATAATTATTAGTGACGATTATGGTCGTCAGTAGTTAATTTTTTTAAATGATTATTAATTTATTAGCAACGGTCAAGGTCGTGGCTATGTTGTGACGACTTAACGACGACCCGTGATCATTTCATGTTGCGACGGACTTCAGCATAGCGACGACTGATTTTGCTCGTCGCTACTGTATTAACAACGAGCATTTTAACGACGTCCGTGTGGCCATTACTAAGCCATCACTAATTGCATGGTAGCGACAATTTTCCTCTTCTAGTGACGTCTTGTGGCCGTCGCCAATTCCCGAAGTTCTTGTAGTGTATTTAGGTTGACAAATATGTTTCCTTCCTCCATCTGTTCTTATATTTATATTTGAAATTAAGTAAGTTTATTTTTAATTTTAAGAAAATAAAATAAATGAATTTCAAAGTTTTGAGATGCTTAATCTATTTAATGATAACAACACTTCACTAATACATTGAGCATAGAGGTCAATATCATTAACTTTTTTTTGTGAACAATAGGGGTGTCCAAAATCCCATTTCCAACCGTGGGCCGATTTACCCGAACAAAAACGTCTTAATCGGGTGGGTAAAATATGGTTATAGGGTAATAAAAAACATATTTGGATGGTTATGGTCGGTCGAGCTCGGGTGAGAAAAAAAACTTGTCGATAACCAGCCCGACCAACATATACAAAGTTATAAAAAAATAAAAAATTGGGCTAGGCCCAATTACTATCATCGAGTGGTGCTTATCTTTTTCTCCCACTTTCTCATTTCCCATTCACGCACAGTCGTAACTCATTCCTCACTTCATTTTTTCTCTCAACACCAAAGCCTCTCAAACCTCCATCCATCATCCCCGACCTCCACTATCCCACCGATCGTCCAACATTCACCGTCTCCACCATCTTGGCGTCCAGCATCCCACCGTCCCGGAGTCCAACGCTTAGCTTCCCCACCGTCCTCGCGTCTCGCGTCCACAATCCCCACCATCCCAGAGTCCAACTTCCAGCGATTGTTTTTGAGATTGTGGTTGCGGCACGCCGTGCCACATCCTTGACCCTGATTTAGGTTTTTTTTTGTTTGATTGTTCCTGAGATTTTGTTTTTTGATGAGGAAAACAATCTTTTTCTTGTTTTATTATATTTGAGATTTTGCTTATGGAGGAGGAAAATGTAATAGATTTGAAGGCATGTGATGTATTGATCTACATGCAGATTTTGGTTGAATCCTTGACCCTTTGTGGTTTGAAGAAGTTCTGGAAATCATATGAACCTGTGGACATATCTTGTTTTTGAATTGATACTATCTTTTTTTTTTGAAGATCTTTGGAAGAATATTCATTGGAATATTTAGATTTATATAGTAATGTGAAATTGTATTTCTGAAATTTTGACTCATAAAATAAAGGTTTAAACAACACAATGAATGATTTGAGGCCCAAATTATTTTATTTTTATAAAGTGGCTAAAAAAACCTTAAAATTATGATGAGATAAAAAAAGTTGATTGGGCCCAAATTCGAATTAACCCACCCGCATGCAACCGAAACCCGATTAATCTGAGCCCATTTTTTATCGTGATTGGGCCTTGTATTAGTAAGACTGATTTTGGTTAAATTTGGCTTTTTGGACACGAATCCGACCACTGGACACCCCCAGTGAACATCATTAAACTATCGTTGAGTGTTAATAACCTAGCATTCATTTATGATAATTTTGTTTTTTTTCCTTTTATCCTCGTATTTTTTCACCATCTTGTAATCTTGCATATCTCTCCTTGATCTTTACCTTACTCCTCATGTAACATATGACTTGTTCCTTTAGATAAATAAATAAAATTAGAAACATGGTCCCAATATAGGAAAACATTAATCATGAAAAAATTGATCATATAATTTAAAAGAGAGTAAACTAGCAAATCAGTCCCAGACTTTTTTAGGGTCATGCAGTTTAGTCCCAAAGAAATAGAAAAATTAAATATAATGTCTGACTTATTTTTTATATTACTATGTTTCCCATTCATTTTTTAATGACGTGTCACACTATTTGTCATTATCGTGTCCGGTGTTATAGCTGTCAATTCGGGCTACCCGCCCCGGCCTGCCTTGATGCGGGTAGCGGGCTTTATCGGGCTGGGCTAAAAAGCCTGGGAGTTATTCGGGCTTCTAAAATATGTGCCCGAGCCCTTCATTTTTGCGGGCTTTTGCGGCCCAACCCATTTTGCCAGCTCTATCCAGCGTGACACAAAAATGACGTGGTTTTGTCAAATTTATAGCTTGAAAGACTTCAGCTCCAACAATCGTGTGTTTTCCTATTCTTCCATTTTCTCTCTTCTTCCCCTTCTTTTATTGGAATGTCTTAGCCCCGATGACGTTATTTTTGTGCCCCAGTGGCAAATATTGTGACACATCATAAAAAAATTAACGGGAAACACGTAATTGGACTGTAGTGATAGCAAAAATAAAAAAGTCAAAGATTATATTGAGTTTTTTTTATTTCTTAGACTAAACTGCATGACCTTAAAAAAGTCATGGACGGATTTGCTAGTTTACTCATTTATATGAGAAAAGTTGCAAACAACGTGCAACCGATCATGTTACCAATAAGCTATACATAGAAAAGTAGGGCCGTACGTTTCACCTCATGGTGTAACACCGGTGTTTCACTCTTTTGACCTATTAGAATAGGTTTTTCTACCTGCTACCTTTAAATAAGAAAGCTTATAAAATTGTTGGTAAGGGTTTCAATGGAAAAATATAAGAATAAAACTAGGTTTTATTTTTTCCGTTGATTCATTTTAACTTGTCACTCCTTATCTTTTTCCCTTGTTCCTTCTTCAATCGCAGACCACAACACCTCTCCCCCTCTCTTTTCCTTCCTCCATGTTACATACATCCAGTCACTTCACTGATGACTGTCTGCTAGTCGTGCCTCACTGTCACCATCCTTCTTCTCCACTTCACATTCTCTCTTATCTGACTCTCTCTCTATCATCTCTCTCTTCGCCAAGCTCCAGCCAGCCACCACCGAAGCTTTATGCAAGGGGCATCTTAGAGCTTCTCTCAACTTCCTTTACACGTTGGTAAAAATGGATCATTGAATTTGAAGGTTTGCACCTCTTTGCCTCAAGTGAGCAAGCTTTTCTCTCTTCTTCAATCGCACTCTACATGTTGATAAAAATGGTACATTTGTGCTTGAAATGGTCGTTGCATTTGAAAAGGCTTATGGCAAGAACATTCCATTGAAATTGTTCCTAATAAGGCTGGGAGATGCTACAGAGGTTTATGCATCTACAAAGAAAGTTGAGAAATAACTTGGATGGAAGACAAAATATGGTGTAGATGAGATGTGTAGGGATCAATAGAATTGGGCAAAGAATAATCCTTATGGTTTTATGGGGAAGCTTTGAATTAGCTTGAGAATAATATACTACTAAATCCACACATATTATCGAGAGAAATTAAAAAATACGAACATCAAAACAATTTCATATTATATTTAAGGAATCCTCTTAAACAAAAGTGAGGGACCCAAACTTTTATCCTTAATAAATGTAACTATCGGTATCTTGTAAACAATCTCCACCGTTGATTAATAATTAATAATATTTAATGGCTACAGAAAGGTGGAACACCGGTATTTCACCCACGCGGTGAAACTCCCTAGACGGTTGCAGAAAAGTAATATAAATCAGTAGTGAAAAAATAACATTTATATTAATACTCACTCTACGCAAATCATTTTCATACAATTTAATATTTCTCTAAAAACATATTTATGTATATATAAGAAAACTTTCCACCCTCCATATCCATAAAGGTATCATGCCCATTTGAACCATTTGCCAAGCTAGTCGAGATTAACTTAAGTGTTTATTATATTTTTCCCCAATTTTTTCGATAAATTATGTCAAGTAAATTATTTATTTATTCTAATATTATTAAATGATCACCATTCATGTAATATATTGATAATTTTTTTCTTAAAATATCATCTCTAACGATCATAGAATTTAATGATCAGGAAAAATTCTGTCTCTGATTTAAAAATATATTTTTGTGATAGATTTTTTTTCTGATCTCTAAAAGTTAAAATTTTGTAAAAAAAAAAAAGCATATTTTCAAAAATATATATTAGGAAGTCAATTTTTTGGAGAAATTTCCAGAAATTAATTTTTGAAAACGATCTTTATCATTTGATTTTCAAAAATTAATTTTTGAAAATAATTTTATCTTTTAAAAACTTAAATGGAGCGGTGGTGAGGGTGTTGAGAGGTGGAGTTGAAGGAGGCGGTGGGGAGGAGAGAGGTAAGATGCGAATTTAAAAATTACAAACAACATTAGGGGATGTGAATATTAAAAAAGTGTTAAAAACAACTACCCATTGGACAATACATAACCCAAATTCGAAAAGAAAGGGCCAGGGACTCGTCTCGGCCCCAAATATAAAAAACCGAACAGAGATAGGCCGCAATAGCGCGTCTTGTTTCGTTTTATTTCCTTTTGCCCTTTCTTCAAGCCAAGTTCTTTTCTCAACTCTTGTTCCTTTCTTCTTCACACTCCCTTCCCTTCCCTTCCCGATCCTCCTCCCATCATGATTACAGGTCAGCCACCCCTTGATTTTCAATCAACTGCTATTCGTTTTTCCCTATGCATTCATTAGCCTCGTTTCGATGTATGTATTTTTTAAAAAATTTATTTGCTGGTGATTTTGATTTCTGCTGCGTATATGAAATCAACGGGATGCGGGGTTGTTAATTTAGGATTTGACTCTTTCTGCGTTAGTTTACTGTGCAAAAGAAAATAAAATCTGTATTCATCGGGAATTTTAACGGGATACGAGGTTTTGAACTTGATTTATGTCTTCCTTTTTGAAATTATGCTAAGCCACGATGATTATGTCTAAGTGTTATCTTGGCTCTGCTTCACTGTTTTAAAATCAGGCGGTTCGTTACACTTTACTGTTGTTATTATTATTGTTATTAAGTGCTCCTTGGTGTATATGAACTTTGGAAAGTGGAGATGTAGCTGCATTCAACTTCTTTTGAAATCCAACTATGCCATCTCACTGGGGAAGAAACTGAGCTGGCATTTTAACTGCTGTTAATTTTTTTCCCTTGTGCATGAATGAATGCCTTGTTTTACATCTCTTGAAGGATGTTAGGAATGAACTGAAATTGGTTTTTGAGGATAACTGTAGAGGTCCTTGTTTTGGCATAAGAGTTGAAATTCCGATTGCTATTATTGGATTGTTTCCTTCACGATCGTTACTCTGTTTTTTTCTAATGTGATGTTACCACACATATTTGATTCCAAATCTGATTTCTAATCTTCCTCTGTAGTGAGCGTAAAATGGCAAAAGGAGCTTTTCAAAGATGTAGAAATCGATACTACCCAGCCCCCCTATGTTTTTAAGTGCCAGTTGTATGATCTGACCGGGGTACCTCCTGAAAGACAAAAAATTATGGTCAAGGGTGGTCTTTTAAAAGTAAGTAGCTTGATGAATGTGATACTAATAAGCAAACTGATGCTCACCATGCTTCATCTGACTTAATTTTGATATTTCCGTATTAATATTTAATAAATTGACCTGAGTTCGTCTAAGAAAAGATGTCTATATTATAAATTGGAATAAAATTGTTTTAAACTTTTTATTTTCTGCCTTTTATTTCATCTTGTAATGCAGGATGATGCTGATTGGTCAACATTAGGAGTGAAAGCGGTCAGTGGTACTAGAATGTGTTTTTCAGTACCATTCTACTATATTATATACACCCTTTTATTTAAATGACCTGCATAATCTCTCTTTGCAGGGTCAGAAGCTAATGATGATGGGAACAGCTGATGAAATTGTGAAGTCTCCAGAGAAGGGGACTGTTTTTGTTGAAGATCTTCCTGAAGAAGAGCAAGTAGTTGCTGTTGTAAGTTTCAATTCTTTTTCTTTATACATTCACATTACTTCATGAACTGTGGAGTAGTTGTGTTGCAAATTTTTATAACCGTGTAGCTCTAAATTAACATGCACGAATCACAAGTTTCTTAACTGATGTGTAAGCATGGATCCTTGTGTTATTAGTCATTTATAAAACTTAGAAGATAGATATTTTCCTTTAGTTTAAAGCCTATACTTGCCTGTTACATTGATCTTGAATCTGAAGGAACAGATTGACAATAGTTCTTTTTTGTCTTCAAACTTATTTCTTTTCTTAAAATTCCCGCTGACCATGAAACTTTATTTGGAAAGAAAAGATTCAGTAGCATTCCCATTTCTTTCCACTCATTTCCCCCTGGGTTGTCCTAGGAAGGGAGATGAGAAGCCTAAGCATGTCAAACATTGCATGGTCTATAGAAGTGCCCCTGTTGCAGTGTCTGCTCATTGCAATTTCTTGTCAGGAGTGTGGTTTTCCCATCTCAGATTTTGTTGTCTATAGAAGTTTAGACAGGAGATATTCTAGTGTTTGGTTCATGTTCAGTGAGTGTAGTTGCTGACCAGCTAGAAAATTTTAGTTTGATATTCAGTTTTATTGTAGTATATATTGTGACTGTGCATTTTGGTCCAATAAAAATATATACATGATCTCACATTGGTCATCCAGACATCCACTTATACTGAATGTCAAATTGCATCAAATTGGTCGTTCAATGCCACATATTTGCCATTAAATTGGTCTTTAAATGACAGCTAATTGGTCCTGGAAGATTGAAACTGATGGATTTAATTATCATTGGATGGCTACCTTGATGTTGTTGATAAATGATGGACCAATGTGATGTTATGTATATCTTTGGAATTTGGAGTACCAAAATGTTTGTGTAGTCTAGAATATATTCAGTCTAGTAATATCTAATAATATCAGATGTGCTTTATTGTCCACAGAACATTGAATTTTATTTTTTCTTATTTGTTTGCTTTTTACTTCTGCTTGACTGAGTCATACAATATTTTTACGTTTTAATATTTGATTTTATTCCTCTTTGGGGGGTGGGTTGTTGGGATCTTGGTGATGAATCGGTTCTTACAGGGACATACTGCTGGTCTTTTCAATTTGGGAAATACTTGTTATATGAACTCAACATTGCAATGCCTCCATTCCGTGCCAGAGTTGAAGTCAGCTTTGCTTAAGTGAGTTTTTTTCTAAGTGGACATGACTTTACATTTTTATTTGCTGCATTTGAGGCTGATATATGATGAACAATGTGTGGATTTTCTTGGGACCAGCTACTCACATTCAGGACGAAACAATGATGTTGATCAGACTTCTCATATGTTGACCATTGCAACCCGTGATTTATTCAATGAGCTTGATAAAAGTGTTAAGCCTGTGGCGCCAATGCAATTTTGGATGGTACATTATCCAGTGTCCATTATACAACTTAGTATTTATATATTTTCGTTAATTTATATCTTTATATGATATGATGTGATAAGGTTTTGGGAAGACCTTTTTGTGAATTTTGAAATGTCATAGTAACACAATAGTATTGGGTAGATTATCATTAAAGTTCTAGTACAAATTTATGGTTTTGGGAATCCATTTGAAAACAAAGTATCATTTTGTTATAAAAATGATTTATTGTTATTTTGCTATTTTTCAGACACACTTTAAATCGGAGTTCCTTTTTTTAGATTGACAAGTTCTTGGGAGTTAGGAGAACTATATTTCGGATCCTTGGTGTTTTGGATAGTTATTGTGTGATGAATTGATTTCTATTGTGTTTGGTATATTATAAGTGTTAAAATCTTGAAAGAAATAGTATTACAAATTTTGCTTACATTCTTATAATTCTTATAATATATCTAAAGGTCGCTATTCTGTTTGTTGTGTGAACAGACACTAAACTCATACTGCTAAATATGATTTCTGCTTACTATCTGTTCTTGGTTACTGTTCTGCTCTTGCCCCACTCATAGTTTTGAGGGATGGAGAAATAATGTCTTGATTTGCTACTGCATTTACCAGGTATTGCGGAAAAAGTATCCTCAATTTGGCCAGCTGCACAATGGAGTGTTCATGCAACAGGTTTATAAGTTGCCTACTTGCATGTCACTTTATGGAATTAGTTTTATTGCTTTAATGAATTTGTATACTTAACCATTTAATTTTTCTTGTCAATCAGGATGCTGAAGAATGTTGGACACAACTTCTATACACACTTTCTCAGTCTCTCAGATCCTCTGGATCTAGGTAACATTCTCTGCAGTTACTAAATGCAATTGCTGCAGTATCTTGTAACTATATTCATTATTTAGAAACAAGGTGGCTGGCTTAAATTGAATTACTACTCAACAGTTGATCCTCATTCTCTGTACTTCTCACTTCTCACTTCTGCCAAGTCAAATTAATTTAAAATGCAATTTCAAAATGGTCAATTAGGCTTACCAAACTCTCCTGATTTGTATATTACCTTTTTATTGTTTATTTTTCATCCACTTCATTTTGTTATGAATATTTATTTCAATTTAACAAATTGTTATTTTTCAATTTTCAGTGAAAATCCTGATGCTTTGAAAGCCCTTTTTGGCATAGAACTTATTAGCAGGTACGGCCTGAGACTTTTTCTGCAATTGTTGGCCTAATATGCAATAAGTTAATTACAGTCACAAAGTTTTCTGTGCTTACCCTTTCTATTCTCCTTAGAAGCATTATTCTTGGTACTATTTGCAGCTAGTGATTGAACAGACTTGTGTTGATCATAGGAAAAATCAAATAGATTTTTTATTTTCTTGATTCTAACTTTTTATCAATATCATCTTCTTTCCGCTTCCTTTATTTTTCTCCAAACCACTTTGGTGACCAGGTGTTAGGCCTGAAACTATTGGGGGAAGGATAAGGCTGAACACTTGGCTCATGGGCCTATGGTTTGGAAGAGATATTAAAAAATTGTTAAGAAAATTGGTCAGCATGAGTCGGATGTTGAGGTGAACAGTTAGTTACAGAGTGGTGAGGACCATGTGACAGATATTTTGTGTGGGGAAATGGGGAGAGGGAAGTTAATTTTGCATTTGGAGAGATTTTCTGTTTATTAGCTGGGCGGGAAACTCCCTGAGGAGCATCGCTCTGGTTATATGCGTTTCTTCTACTTTTTCTCTATTAAATAATACACTATTTTACATTTCCACCCCAAGTTTTTAACGCCAGGTTTCAATCTATCATGTGATCAATCAGTGCCTTATTAATTATTATCTTTTCCGATTTTCTGATTTCCCATCATACAGTATGCTTTCTTGTATATAGCTTCTAGCAAATGTGTCCACACTATTTAAGAGAGAATATATTATGCACTTTTAATGTTTTTAGAAATTAAACCTACGACTGTATGGTAGCTCATAGAATTTTGAAATGGAGACTAATTTATTTACTAATTGAAGATGGTAACTTTATAAATGAAGAACTTGCATTCCTATAATGTTTCTGAATTCTACAGGATTAGGAATTAGGATACAGTTGCTTGTGAACTTACAAGAGAAAAGAAGAGTGCATTTTTTTGTGCATTTTATTTTGAGGAGTGTGGTTGCAGATTAACCAAACTAGGCAGGCTGGAGAGGCTTAAATAAGGCTCATTTCCTAGTAGTTTAGGCCTATAATTATGTCCAATGACTCTATCAGTCTTTTTGCTGGGGAGATTTTTGATTTGTGTTGTATACACATTTGTCTATATCTGAGTACTTGTTTCCCTGTGTAACATTGTAGCCCATTCTATGTGGTGCATTCTTCCTAGTTAAACTAATTATGAATAAAAAATGACAATTTACACTGTTATGTTTTGAACTATATGCTTATTAATGTCCTTAAGATTGTTTCCTTTTATGTACTCATTTTCTGTTGGTGTTTTGATAAATTGTTAGGATTCATTGCCAAGAGAGTAATGAAGAAAGCTCAGAAACAGAATCTGTTTATTCACTTAAATGCCATATATCGCAGGAGGTGAACCATTTGCATGAAGGACTAAAACATGTAAATGCTATAGCTTCTCCCTTTCCATTGACAACAGTGTGTGCTGTTTAGTAATGGTGTTGTTTTCTCCTTGCAAGTCTAGCCCCTCTTTACATGTTTTTCCGTTTTTCTTGCTAGTTTTTTTCATCCTTAATACTCTGTTGCTTGATCTGTCTATATATTCTCTCCCACTTTCTTCCATCCACTTCCCAAATGCATTACTTATAATTTTGTCTTGATTAAGCTGTATAACTATGCTATTGAATCAGTGAAAGTGCAATGATATGTTGGATTGCTGAAAATTACTTAAACTTCACAATTATTTTTTCTATAATTTGGTTTACTTCTGTTGCTGAATGATAACTGTCTCTTGGTTATTATGCAAAATCAGTAACTTGTAGTTGATATCTACTTATCCGGTACTGTTACCTGTACATATACATATTTTCTCGTTTTGGTGCAGAGGTGTTAGGTTTGGTTCAAATACGTGCACCCACATATGCACCGAAATAAATATGAAATGTTTACAGAAAAGGGATGTTGGTATAAGTTTTTCTGTTTGGGAATAATGTACTAGTTATTGATGTTTAAGCAAGTGTAACGGCATATTGACTTTATTAACCGCTGGAGGGGTTAATTTTTACTAATTTAGAATTATATGTATGTTCACCTATTTTTCTTTCATTTTTCAAATTTCCCCTTATAAAGTACTCCTATATGAAAATTTAAACTTAGTATGCCATAATTGATGTATATCAAATTGTTTAATCTTGTGTTCTTCATGTAGTTTTTCTCCCTTATAATGAATGATTCACTTTTTAAAAACTTTTATTAAGCCAGTTGACTTTTGTAGGGATTAAAATCAGAGTTGGAAAAGGCTTCCCCTGCTTTGGGCCGTAGTGCTACCTACTTGAAGGAATCACGCATCAATGCCTTGCCTAGGTTAATATTCTCTTTTTAGATATGATCTTGTTTTTTGAATATTTTTTTTTCCGTGAGCCATTGCCATGTGATTCCTCCTAATTCAAGAGTCTTTTGGGGTTGAAGCATGGGTTATGCGTAGACCTGTTTTACTTTGTGCTGAAATTTAATTTAACTATAATTAATGGAGGTTGCACGGATCAAATTCCTAACCACTTGATCATAGCGATTATGATACCATGTCAAGAAGCAAATCAGTCCAACCCTAAAGCTTAACCTGTTAGTTGCAGTCCCAATAATGATTTTTTATCTGTAATAGGGGCAATGAATGGTATCCATTTGTGTGGTTTATTTGTTTATGCTTTTTCTCCCTGTTCAGCTCAAATTTACAAGCTACTCACAACCCTCTGAAAAAAAAAAAAACCCACACAAATATGAAGGCAAAATCATAACAGTAAACTATTAAAATCTTGGTAAGGTTTTATTTTAATTATGCAGGTCTTGTGGTGGCCTATGAAGGAAATGGTCTAGATAGGTTTGCTTTCTAAATTGAGTCTGCAGAGACAACTTTTTTCACTTCATAGTAAAAACGAGTGTCCGTCTTATTTGGGCTGTAAATTTTAATTCCTATGATTGAGTGTGATACTGGATAGTGTTACCTATTAAGTAACAAAGCTCAGTTATGATTCTTTAATTTTATGATATTACAAACAAAACACTGCTTTTTTTAGTTTATAGTAAAAATGTATGTCAGTCTTATTTGGGCTGTAAATTTTAATTCCTATGATTGAGTGTGATACTGGATAGTGTTACCTATTAAGTAACAAAGCTGAGTTATGAGTCCTTAATTTTATGATATTACTAATTTAAATTTTACACACCTTAGAAATTATATGGAGTTAAGATTTTATGGCAGTACTTATGATCTTTCTCATGGGTCATAACTAAAATATGGATCCTAGGTTTGATGAAATTTGATCTCAATTGGTTTTGTTGTGGTAGTTCAGATGAAGAACGTCTATTTCTTTGTTGAGTTTTGTATCTTCCTTGTTTATTGCTCTTTGAGGGCTGCAATTCTGAGAGTGGCTTCAACTTTTGCTTTTTCAAGGTACTTGACTATTCAGTTTGTCCGTTTTTTTTGGAAGAGGGAATCAAACCAAAAGGCTAAGATTTTAAGGGTAATGCTCACCATCTTTCTCTTTTTGTTTTTGTTTTTTGGGTAGGATTGGGGTGGGACAATTTTCCTTGGAAAATTATATTTGCTTTCTCACAATTTTTTTTACAATGTAATTGTGCTTGCCTATCTCAGAAAGTGGATTATCCTCTGGAGTTGGATGTTTATGATCTTTGTTCTGATGACCTTCGTAAAACTTTGGAAGCTCCTAGACAGGTATCCACTTTGTTTTGACATTTGAATAATCTTAATAAGATGTTTGCTTAGTAAAATGTGTGGGTCTATATCCTAATTTTGGACATTGTACCTCAGATCCTAAGAAATGAGGAAGGCAAAAGGCTTGGTCTGAAAGTGAATGAGAAAAGCTCTGTTCACAAAGAAAATGATGTAAAAATGTCCGATGCTGAGGTGAGGAAACAGCCTAACTTAATATCATGTTTGATATCATGCCTATTGCCAATTTGCCATGTTTGCTTGAATAAGAAGTCTGGAATTGCATTTTCACCCATGCTTCATTCCAAAGAATTAAAATGGAGAATTTCATAGAATGGTGGATTGGGATTTCATGGTCCGTAGAATGATATGTAACTTTTCTTTCCCAAACATACCCTATTAAGTTTTTAGAAGGACAACCATTACTCTTATTAAAATTGTACACACTTCAACTTTTCTGTTTACAAACAAAACACTGCTTTTCTTAGCTACATTTTTTAATCAAGTTGAAAAAAAAATGAAAAACTAAAAACATTGCTCCAATAGTATATGTTCACTATATATGGAAGTTCTTATTTTTAGATTTAATTTGATTCCATGTATCAAATATAAAAGCCATTTCATTCCTAAAGCTTCCAAACAGTGAAATGGGAATGGTCATTCTATTACAGCCACTTCCATTCCATGGAATCACCATTCCATATCACACGTTGTAACGTGCATGTTAATATTAACATGATTCTTTATACTTGTCTCTTTTCGTTGATTCAGGGATCTTCAAATGGAGGAGGGGAGCCATCTGTAGCTCCAATGGAGGAAGGTATAAACCTGCAATGCAACATTCTTCTACTTAATTTTGTTTTATTTTTTTCCATGGTCAATCCTCTTTCTGTTTTTTACTCTCCATTTTTTGTTTATAGGTGAAAAAGAAACACAGATGACTGGAATTTATGATTTGGTTGCTGTATTGACCCACAAGGGTAGAAGTGCTGATTCAGGACATTATGTTGGTTGGGTCAAGCAAGAAAATGGTTGGTTCTTGGAAACAAAATTGTTTGTTCTAGTATATGATTATTTGTCCTAGTCTCCTCAAAGTAATAATATTTATTTACTGTTGGCAGGCAAATGGATAGAGTTTGATGATGACAATCCCAAACCAAAATTGGAAGAAGACATCACTAGACTATCTGGAGGAGGTGAGGATATGCAGAATTAATTTGTGGACATGGATAATATAAAAAAATATAATTATTACCTTTTTTAATTGATCCTAGCATTAGCTGACATCCAGTGAAATATCTGCATATACGTACCTTTAAATATTTTTTCCAACGCTTAACCAATTCATTATATTTTTAGTTTTTATTATTTAGAAATTGAGCTGTCGTTTTTCAACTTCAAATTTGTTGTGTATGATGATTATATAATAAAAAAATTGTTCCATCATCTTTGTCTCTAGGTGATTGGCATATGGCGTATATAATCATGTACAAGGCTCGTGTTGTATCTCTGTAATTGCTAAGCAGAGTCCAGTTGGTGTTTTACCTCTTCAGATTCGAGGATTGTGAAAAGGAACGGTATCCAGGTCATTGTTTGTATTGTACGCTTGAGGTTTGATGCATGTTAGTTAGTCTTTATTTGTTTAATTTAGGTATTGTATTTTTTAAAGAAGGATGTATAAGTATTTGAATTGAAGCACGCTATCCTGAATCCCCTCCCTTCCCTCGACTGAGCCCAAGAGGCAGCTGAATGTCTAGTTATTTTTATGACGGAACGTAGTCTATTTATATGAATGAAAGAGAGCATCGTCCTATATGAAATGCTTAGTGAGTCATATGTTTGTTTTAATTTTTTAACGGTGCAGAATTGATTTTAAATCACTTTTATCTAACATGCTTATCTAACATGTTTTCTAAAGTGTGCATTACTCATTTTCAACTATTGATTTTAAATCACTTTCAAAATCAATATCTGTTTTTTCTTGAAGAGTTTTTTTTTAAAATGTTAAAAAAATAGGCAATACGGTAAATAGGTTTAAGCATTTAACCATATTCATATCACTTTATCACATCTTCAATCAAATTAGGATTATTTTGAGTAATATTGAGTGATAAGATATTGTGGAAATCTATAAAATTTGATTATATGATCATTGTATAGTTATTAATATTTTCTGTTTGAAATTGAAGCTGCATGATTTTTTAAAAAAGAAATGGAACTGCTTGAATTTCGTGACTTGATTTTAAAGATAAAATATTTATTTAAAGTTAAGGTAAATAATTAAATAATTATAATAATTACAATAATTTAAGAAATAAATTCAAAAAATAATAAAATGAAAATAATAATTAAAATAATTTACAATTTTTTAATTATGTACATTATATGTGTATGGGGATCATTTTACTTCAATTACTTCGCTTAATAATTCTTTATCAAAGGTGAATTTAACAAGTTTAACTATTCAATAATGTGATATTAATATAATAATTATATACACCATATTTTAGATCAATTGGATATTGATATGCATGTAATCTTATAGTAGACATTTACTTATATTTTAAAAAAGTATATTATACATTAAACTGAGTGATTTGATGAAATATCAAATAATTTTTAAACTTTAAGAAATTTTGTAGATTTGATCTAGTCAATAGAAACTTTTAATATGACAGTTGGATTTGTTAAATTTACTTTCTACAAAATGTTATTAAACAAAATAATTTTGCCAAGAGTTATTCCTGAAATAAGTTGATCCCCATCCTACACGTATATAAATATATAAATGATCAATGTTTACCTTAATTTAGTTAGACATGATGCATAACTAAGTGATAATATTTTTTTGTTATAATTTTACAAGTACTTGTTGTGATGTGTAATATGCTCCCATTTATTTTTTAAAAAAATAAAAAGAAATTGAAAATAATATAGGAATTGTATTAAAATGTCAACAATAAAAATTAAAAAAAAAAGTTAGAAGTTACAAACTAGCTAAAACAACTTGTAACTTATAAGCTAAACTACTAAAATAAGGTAGTTTACTAAACACTTTTATGTTGGCCAAACTACTAGCTTATTTTTTTTTTGGTCAACAACCACTAGCTTATAAATTAGTCAAATAAGCTAGCTTGTAGACTTTATCAAACACACTTAAATGTAAGCGTGACAACGAGATGGATCGGGCCTTGTCCACACCTCCGTAAAAGTTGGGACAGGTTCGAGATCGAGTCTCAATAGAGCGAGCTTTAAATTATAAAATTCAACCCATTTCTGCTGGTCCTTGTCGAGTTGTCGAGTTCGGGGAAATCCATGGAAATTTCATCTTACTCTATTTTTTTCTTTATTTTTAGTAATTTAAATACATATTTTTAAATAAGTCATATGTTTCCAATACATTATAATTCGAATAATATATATAGGTAGATATTGAGAATCTTAAAAAAAATAGAAACTCAAGAATTATTTCATATTTCAAAGACAAATGAATAAATATATTTTTAGTTCCTAAAAATATAGCAAAATTTTATATTTGTCCTTCATTTATTCATTTTATTGGTTTTTGACCTCTATTTTCTAAAAGCACATGATTTTTAGTGATTGTCGTTAGTTATGTTCCACTAAGTGATAACATGATAATGTTTCTTGTATTTTTATGGATTATCCTTCAAAATTTCTTGGGTATTTCAAAATTCATAGGAAATTTCGTTCAAATTATAAAATTTGTGGGAAATTTTCTATGAATTTTTCTACAACAAAGCAAAGAAATTTCACAACTTTTTTACATAAAAAATTGGTATTTTCTAAAAATTTACAACAAATGTTTTTTCTTTAAAAATTGCAAGAACATTTACTGTGAATTTTTACTCGAAAAAGTCGTGGTGGTGCTACAAACGTGATTTAATGGTATATAGTTAATAAGAATGACTAAAAGTTTGTGATGGTATATAGTTAATAAGAAGGACTAAAAGTTTGTGATTTTAAAAAAAATGGAGGATCATATCCATGGAAAAATTAATGAGGGACTAAAACCAAATTTCATTGTATTTTCAGAGACTAAAAACAAATTTAACCCTAAAGAAAATATGTAAGTTTGTATTTATTATTTAACTATAATTATAATTAAATTTATTTAATTGTTATATAAGGGTTAGTTCGGTGTAGGGATGTCAATGGGGTTGGGCGAGGCAGGGGCAGATAATATTTATACCCACTAAAATTAACATGTACTCATTTGGATAGCGAGTATTCATTAATATTTAAGAATTAAAAAAATATTAAAAGAAAGAGAGAAATGTCATATAATATACTATAATATCAATTTATATTACTATTGAATAATATAAATTATCATGATATAATATTATTACGAGTTAATATATTAAAACTCTTATTTTAAAATAATATAAAATAAATTTTATCTCATCATAGAATAATTAGAAAATTTAATATATTAATATATTTAATAGAAAATATATTTTAATGAGCATGTTGTATCCATGGGATGGGTAGTATAGTATTATTCCCCACTCATTTTGTAAATATGCAGTTATCCATTGAGGGTATACCCATGAATATTCACAAGTACTAATTTTTTTGTTATCACTAGTTTGGTGTCCGGGTCGAGATCAGTATTTGCACCCCAAACCTGCCTCGCCCTCTTCAAAATCAAGTACGTCGAGATCAGTATTTGCACCACAAAGCTGCCTCACCCCATCAAAATCGAGTCGAGATCAGATTTTTCATGAACCCGATGAATGCGAGTTTTCCTAGTCAAAGTTAGGACTAGAGCGAGTGGGTACTCATTGAGTTTGGATTTTATTTTCACACCTACTTTAAATATAGTAGATTTAACAACTTTTTTACAATCAAATATCAAATAAATATTTAGCAACTTACTTATGATCGATCATCGAGCAAAGGTATTTAACTGTCAATTAAGAAATAGATTTGTCATTTTTGTTTTACAATCAACTCCTAACATTATTATGCGACCACGATTTGACAAGTTTGGGATATCAATTAAATATTTGCTCATTTTGGTACACATATACTTCCATTCAACTAAATATTTGACAAGCAATCAATATTTTAAATGTCAGTACAATCAGATATTAACATCTGTATTTTATTATAATTATTTTTAGTACTTAATGAAAAAGAAGTTAAAAATTATTTAATTTCAATAAAATCAAATTAAATCATACCACCAAAAAGTGATTGATTGCTGTGGAAGTGAACCGTGATTCCAGACATATTATATACGTCAGATTCGAATCCCCCGCCAAAGACCAAAAACAAATTAAACCATACCCAAAATATCTCCTAATAACCATGTTAAAAATAGATAAAGTTTATATAAAAAAGTAATAAATAAATAAATCAAATACTAATTAAATATCATACCAAAAATTCAAATTCAAATTTAAATTTGAATTAAATCAAATTTAATTAACTTAAAAATCATACAAAAAGTATCACCTAATCCTAAAGTAAATAAATAATACATGTAAACCTAATAATCGAGTAAAGAATACTCTTTTTATTGTTACAACATTGGCACATTGAGGTCTGAAGTGACCACAACATTAGCATAAATCTAATGACTTCGCCATAGTAGCATTGAGGTGTGTGAGTCCCTCAATGTGCAGGATATTATTGTGATTAATTTCACTAGAGAAGTGAACCAGCAGATATCATGAAATTAAAATTCAAATTAAAGCCTGAGATTCAAATCAAGCTCCTCTTTGTTTCCATTCATTGATCTTGTTGAACAACTGCTTACTTCAGTAGAATTCTCATGATCACTACCTAAAACCTTGATACTCAAATCAAGCTTCTCTTCGGTTGATCCATTCAGAGGTTCTATTACTGAAGAGCTGTTTGCTTGACCTGAATTCTTATCATCACATAAACTAAGTAGTAACTGTGGTTGTGCTCTAAACGTGAAAGTACTTGAAGGTTGATGTTCTGATTTATGGTGTTGACGAAATATTCCACTTCTATCAGCCACCAAGGCCTGAAGCTGATGATGATGCATGGTGTGTTGAGGAGAGTTCATAATCTGCTGTCTTAGCCATAGATTATAATAGGACTCATGTCTGAGGATGGAAGATAATGGTTGTTGAATTTCTAGCTTTTGGGTACGAGGTTGGTTTGAAGGAAAGTTGGAATAAAAAGAGTGTAGATGAGGAAGTGGAAGTAAGTCCTTATTATAAGCAGAAGCCATACTAAGAATTTTTTCTTTTTTGGCCGCTGCTCTTTCATCCTTGTGGGCATTCTGATGCCCACCCAAGGCTTGGCTATTTGTGAATTTTTTATCACAAAACTTGCAAGATAATATTTTTTTCTTTGGTACCTCATTTGATGTAATAACTCTAAGTTTTCCATCACTGCTGCTATTCTTTTCATCGTTTTCCTCTTTATCTTTTCTGGAGTTGCTTCTGGAGTTGCTTCCAAACTCGGTGGAATCTTCCTCATTAGCATCGCACAGCATTGCCTCAATGATTTTTCTTTTTTATGTAATACCACACGACAATTCTGTTGGAGTTACAGGACAATCTTGTTTTTGAGTCAGGTAGGACGTGTGCGACAAAGCTCGTGCGACAAAGCTCTCCTAACAGAGTCCTTCAATGATTTTGATGGGGCATATATATATATATATATATATATATATATATATATATATATTAATTATTGATGGCGAATTAATGACTTGTAAAGAAGTTGCATCTCATCATTGAAGTGAACAAATATCCCTAGAGATCATATAGTTGTTTGGTTTTGGTAATTTTGCAAGTTTTCTAGGTTAAGGATTACTTTATCACACATGATTATCCTATGATATCGGTACATGGATTAGTATTTAACAGTTATGATAAAAGGATATAGGATAAGATTTTTAAAAATATTTTTTTTTTACTAAAATAGAAATTATTAATTATAACAAAAGTATAAAAAATAATAAATACTTTCAATTTTAATAAAAACTTTCCATTAGTTAGAAGACTTATCCTCCACGCTAAGGACTAATTTTATCAAAATCCAATATTTAATTAGGTGTAATTATATTAGAAGTTTATTTATTATACTCACCAAATTTCTATAGAATAATCTTGATTTTTTTTTCATTTTTTGTTAGATCTTGTTCTTAGGCTTTATATTTTTTATTAAATGGTTTTAATTAATTATATTTTGTACGGGGATACATGGATTTGATCGATATATATTATGTATACATATATCTAATGGTGTGTTGCCATATCGTTTAACAAACTAGTATATTAACAAGTGTAATATGGGGCCTTTGGCCCCCATTTATAAAAAAAAAAAACAAGCGTAATATGCGGATAAATATATTTTTATTTAATTAAAAATTAAAGAATAATTTTAAATAATTTTTCAATTTTAAATTCTAATAATATATTATATTTTACTATTAAAATATAATTTACATTATTATTTGATAATAAGATATGATAAAAAAATAAATTCATAAAGATAAGAATAAATATTTATATATTAAAAAAGACTGAAATAAAAAAAATAGGATAAGATTTTGAATCTTAATAAATTTCAAAATTTAAGATTAATATTTATTAGCATTTAAAAATTCAAATAGGAAGAGAGAAAAAATTAGTATTAATGATTGAGAAGGAAAATCTCACTCTCACAAGTGTGAGTGAAACTCACCATCCAATGATAAAAAGAGAGAGAATGTAAAAAATCATTGAGAGGGGGTAGAGTGAGTAAGTGTCTCACTCTCCAAGATAAGTCTCAAAATTTAATGAGAAAAAGGATTGTGCACTGACGGCTAATCACAATACTTGATTTATGGCAAGTTTATTGACTTTACTAGTTAATATTTTAAAAGTCATATAAATGAAGAATTTTACACTGTCAGTGCATACTAATTAAACTCAAATTATATTATAGAGTGTTGATATGACATTGATCTTATATACATACTTTTTATAATCAATTATGTGGTACCACATTATTGACCGATGTATATCTATTAAACTCTTAATACATTTGATTATTAGACTTTTATATTTTCGATTTCGAGCTCAATGGGTATGCATTATTAATTGAAAAAGTTTTACATGGTCCGCTAGTGACATATATTGCAATATCATTTAATCAATATAACATCTTATGTGTTATTAAACTCAATAAAAAGTGATAACACATTATTAAATGATAATATAAAACTTTCTTAATTATATTGATAGAACATACCCATTTATATATTTTGCTTATTTTTTGTGTTAACTATATCTATGATTTGTTGATAACTTTTCTTATTATTAACATTAAATAATGAAGATTGATATCTTTTCTATCTCAAATATATTTTCTATCATATATCTATTATCTAAGTAAAAAGCAAAATTTTTCCATCCATGTAATATAAACAATCATAATTAAATACAATTATCATAGAATTCCAAGAACAATCAATTGATTGTTCTATATAAGAATTAAATAAGAGTGGAGGCATAATTTAAAAATAGTTTTAATGAAGATATAATTAATCTCCAATCAATCAACAACTATTGATCATTATATAGATTTAAATAATGTTCAAATCCAAATAGATAATGTTATTATATTTTAAAAAAATATTATGTTTTTTAATTTGTGATAGATTCTTTATCTTTATCAATACAATGATTGTATCAATCCTATCATGATTTGTCCAACATTAGTCAACAAGTGTTTTTTTTTTTCAAATATTAAATATTAATTTTTTTGCATTAAATTTCATATATATGTTAAGTTGAATATTATTTCAAAATTATCATTCGAAAATAATGACGTTGATAAAATCAAAACACTTTCAATTTTTTTTAACATTAGAAATTAAGTATTAAAATACTTTCTATTTTAATAAAAAAAATTCATTCTTGGCTCTTAAGACTAATTTTATCAAAATCATTGAACAAAATATAAAAGAAACTCAGATATTCAGTTGAATACTGCTCTATATCAAAGTTAAGCAAAGATATAAGTTATGTTTGACAAAAATAACCAAAGAGTTGGTAGCTGAAAATCTAATTATTAACTGAAAGTTGAAAATTAATGAAATAAAAGTATCCATTATATTGAATAGTACTTTTATGAAATATAAAAACACAAAATAAAGTGTTTTAAAATGATTGACTTAGTTGATAAAAATAAATTTTATGGTTATTTGTAAATATATATTTCATTATGTCCAATGTTAATGTCGGAAATTTAAACTTTGACTAAAGAAATTAAAAAAAAAAGTAAAAAATCGATTTTGATTGAATAACTAATTATAAAATATATTATTGATTTTATTTTATTTATTATAGAAATTCAAACTACATGTCACATGAGAAAGACATGTGATTTTATGAGAAAATAAAGCAAAATGTCAAGATATTTCACTTTTAAAAAATAAACACTCAAATATAAGGATGAATTGATTGACATTATCTTTTTTTTTAATATTTAAAGTACTTGAGTAAAAATGATAAATTGATTTTAAGATAAAGCTAAGAAATGTTTTCAACACTCTAGAAAACACAATAAGAAATATAAAAATATTCAATATTGGTATAATTGTTTGGTAAAAATATCAATAATAAGATTAAAATTAAAAATTAAAAAAAGCTTATTTTAGGGTTCATTTGATGTGGCTTTTTATTTTGTTTTTTTATTTTTTAAAAAATCAAGACTAATATTTAGTATTATAATTTGAATTTTTAGTGATTTTCAATTTTAAAAAGTTATTGCCAACTTATAATTTTACAAGTGCTGCAATTACTATTAAGCCTTGTTTAGTAAAAAAAAAAACTATTAAGAGCGCTCTGCCACCACCGTCACAACCCAGACATCTTCTACCATCTTTATCATCACTTGTCGCCTTCCATTGCTATCGTCGTTGCCGGCACCACCACCACCATGTAGCAGCTGTTACTATTACTTTTATTTGACACTTATCTTCATCATACCGCCACATTACACCTTCCACGACTTTTTTCTTTATTTTAAAAAGTTAGGTAAGTATAAGTGTTTTAAGAGAGTTAAAAATCATTTAAGCTCTACTTTAGCCTGACCTTTTATTTTGGAATTCGATTTATAAAAAAAACAAAAACTTAACTACTCCAAACGAGCCCTTAAGCTTTGGTTTTAACCACTTTACAAAGCATGGCATTACATTCTTATTTTATGAATAATTTTAAAATAAAAAAAATTAAGTATAAAAGATGATATTTTTTCTTTCAGGAATCCCCACATACATGACTGTGAATTTAACTCTCATGTTGAGATGGTGATTAAGTAAAGTTCTCCCCAAGAGTAACAACTCTAAGATGATATGTTTTAGAATTTAAACAAAAACATTTAAATAATTATAAGGAGACTATCATATAAAAATTATCAACGTAAATTGTATGAATTTTGTAAACTTAATTTATTTATATAAAACTTTTCAACCAACGACTTATTGATAAAATTTAAATAAAGAGTTATTAAGTAAAGTAGTTTTGACAATAGTTACTTTTAGAATAACATGATCCCCACCAAAGGGGGCAAGGGGCATAGCTTTTTAGAATAACATGATCCCCACCAAAGGGGGCAAGGGGCATAGCTAGCTAAGTTTTTTCACAAGGAGTTCGGTATAAAATATATATAAAAACTTACAATAAATATTAGATATATTTTAAATAAGAAAAAGAAACTTTCTTTAAATGGAACTCCTCATTTTTATAATACTAGATTTATTTATTAATGCATCAATACTATACTTTCTTTCATTTTGTTGTAAAATCAGTTTTGATAACTATCATTACAGAAAAGGATAATAAAAAGAATTTCATGATCAAATTAATAAACAAAATCACAAATAAAATATTTTAACTATTATAAAATTTACATATATATGACTTGAAATTTATAATAAAAAATAGTTGACTCTTGAAAGCTATTGTCATATAATGAAATTATCTTTTTTTCTTGGTTCTTCTCTGTTGTTATTATGAGTTTATTTTTTTTTTGTTAATCTCCTCCACTCTCTGTAATCCATTTAATCTTCCTTTGATTTTTTTTCCTTTTTTAACTTATTATCTTTACTTATTTTCCTTGTGATCTCTTCATTTTTTATAAACTTATACTTCTTATAAAATCTTATTTTTAATTCTAAATATTAGTTTATCTCCTTTAAATAAGAAAAAAGTAATTAATATAAATATGAATACATTGTAAGTAAAATAGGTACGAAATAATACTAAATAAAATATCTACAAATCAACAAAAAATAATCTATCTACAAAATATTCTGGAGTTAAATTAAAAAGTGATAAAACATTTTATGTGGGATATACATAATTAATAAAAAATGGATTTTTTTGGAAAGTCATCTCAACCCTGCTTTATTAGCTAACTAGTTAAAAAAATATTTTTTTATTGGAGCATATAGTATTTATAAAGATGGTTTAAGTTACACAGGTGTAAGTTAAATCAAATATTAAATCATTGAATAGCTTTTTAATAAATCATTGTATTAAGTAATCCACCGTTGAATCTAAAGTTACTATCATATAGATCATATATATATATAATTTTATATTAATCCAAAATTATTTGATATGTTATCGAGATATCTCAAGATTAACGTCATATATACATATTAAATATATGAAAAAGGTCACAATTTGATTATCAATTTTTTAGTGTTAAAATTTTATGAAATTCGTCACAAATAATCAAAATGATGAATAAATATAATTCAACGGTTGAATTAATAAAAACCACATTAGGTCTAAAGTTATTAATAGTGTGATACTTGGTGTAACTTACACCTGTGTAATTTAATTCCTCCTCAATATTTATTATTAAAAATACAATAAATATCATGTTTTTTAATAAATGTCTTCTATTTATTTTTTTTATTATAAAATGTCTTCTATTTATTTTTTTTATTATAAAATGTCTTCTATTTATTAATTTCTTAACCAACATCCTCTAACAAAACATATACAAACATACACACACCTTAACCAACATACTCTAACAAAACTCATACAAACATACATACAAACATACACACATGTATAACTAAGTTACTTAACTCAGTTTTTTGTTATTAATTTTAAATTTTAATATAATAATTTAAATCATATAAATTAATTTGATTCACTTGCATGAATAAAATAAATGACGTTTATTGTTTTGATAATAATAGGTTTATTTTAAGCAATTTATATCTTATTAACTCTTATACTAGTATTTTATCCTGCAAAAAATATATATTTTTATATAATTAAATTTTTAAATATAATTTTATTTTTAATAATAAATAAATATAATAAAATATAATGTATATGTTAGATTTAAAAATGAAACGATTAAAATTTAGTTTATAAATATTATAGTATAATTAATTTAAATTATGTATATAATTTAAATTTAAATTTAATATTTAAATATTTAGGGGTACTTGGTTTGAATATATATATATATATATATATATAAATTATAATTTTTTAAAATTTGAATTATTAATTCATAAAAATTCATTTTTCCAACCATACTATTCAATCAAAAACAATTCATATAATTTTAAAATTATCATATCCTTTATATAATTTAAATTTTGAAATACTAATAAATAATCATATATTATTACTCTAATTATTAATTAACGATTATATATTAAGTGATATTCTTAATAATTTGAATTTGAATTAATAAAAAGATTTAGATTTGGAAAAATATGTTAAGAATTAAAAATATAGATATTTAGATTTTAAAATATTAAGCTTTCAAGAGATTGAGAGATGTTTGAGAGAATGGACAAAAACTTTATAAGGAAGGTGTGTAAAAGACACAGAAAAATATTAAGAAAATATAGAAAATCACACATGACTTTTTAAATGAGAAAGTAGACAAAGTGATCAGTGTCTCACTCTTTATATTGATGTCTAAAAACTAGTGTGGTTACCCAAAATTATTTATGAACTTCATGTAATGGCAATAGAGATTCATTGAGGTTATATCTATATTAAAATCCAATGATATAAAGTATAATATTAGAGCGTATTAGCATAGTAGAGCGATATGATGCTAGATGATCATGAATTGTCGTTACTATATAAGGTATGTCATAGAAATTATATCTCATCAATAATGTTTGCCTAATATATGAAAGCAACTTTGATAGTTGAGTTACAAGTTGGTAATATTTAATATTACATTTTCAAATAAAATATATCTACTTTTACTTTATTATCATGTGTAATGTTGCACACATTAAAAAAAATCGATGATATATTATGGGAAAACACAATAGATTTAATGTAAATCAACAAATTTATTAATTTTTAATAAATAATGATTATAGTTACCAAATTTCTAATTATATTTATTGTATTTCTTAATAAACAATTATTATAGTTACCAAAATTATAATTAAATTATCTCAGATCCTACTTCCTATTTATCTGTATTATTATATGAAAATTGGAGGTAGTCATATCCAATGCAAACCACATAAACCGAACCAAAAAACCGAAATCAAAAAATTAAAAACCGCAAAAACTGTAATTTTTTTATTTGATTGGATTTGGTTTTCGGACACTATGTTGAAAACCGATCCGATCCGATCCAATCCAAACCAATCTTATATATACATATATTACTACTTACAAAATAATTATATATTTATATTTATATACATATATATTTATAAAATTACTTATATTAATATATTTTTATGATTTTATTATCTTATATCATGTTAATATTTCTATAAATATATCAATTTAAAATTAGTTTTAAATTAGTTTTTATGTCTAACGTCTTCCTTTTTATATAATTCTATATTTATTTTAATAAATATAATTTCAATAAAAAAAATTCACTATTATTTCATAATTTTATCACTTTTATCTAATATTTTATTCTGTCTTTAAAAAATCGAAAACTGATCTTATCTAATTCAATATAAATTGGATCGGATTTGGAAAAATATCAAAATTGATTGGATGTGATGAAATGATAAATCCGCAATGATTGGATCGAGTGATTTTTTGCCGCAAAACCGATGCAAACCGAACCACGAACACCCCTAATGAAGATACACATATTAGAAAATACAATAAGTGTGTTAAGTTTCACTAAATCTAACACATTTACGTACCGTATCTGTCTAATTTGAAGAATATTTTTGTTTTTATGTATCTTTCCCATTTAAAAGTTCGAGAGAGTATTAATTATATTTTTCTACTTTTAGCCTTAATAAGAGAGATAATACGTGAAAAATTAATGCATAAAATATGAAGACGTATGATATATTAGGAAAAATTAAAATAAAATAAATTTAATTTAACTCAACACCAATACAAAATAATTGACGTATGCCTACGGTCATTTTTATTTATGAAATATATTCTGCGAAAATGATTGACCTTTGCCTATGGTTTTAAGTTCTCCGTCATTATAGACTAGAAAATGTATTTGAGAACTTAAACCCCTTAGTCATTTTGTCAACACTTTAGTAGCTAAGATTGAGAATCGATGGTCTCCTCCATCTCATCCATCGTCATTCTCAAACCATAACCTTAGGGTTCCTTGTTGTGAATCACCAGTAAGGGTTCTTTGCGATTTCTTCTCAATCTCCTGTGTTCGTTCCAATCATTGGTGAGGCTCTATTTGATTTTCATTGATATTCTGTTCCACAATATCGTAGATTTGATTGCTCCTTTAATTTCATTTGATTGTTCCTTTTTTATTTTTGCACTGTTCCTTTTCAATCTTAATATATGCTCTTTTTTATTGTTGCTCCGGGTTCGTTTGATTCCACTTTGATTGAGTTTGATTCTTGACTCTCCTTTGTCACAGATTGGATCTTACCATTGCATGTTCACTTGCAGAGGTAATTCCTTTCTTCTCTTCAATCAGTTCATTTCTTCATTTTCATATTGTGTTTGCTTGCTGTTAGATTGAATGATTTATTAGGAGAATCACCACTCTTAAAGTTAGGTTATATCAAAGTTAGATTGAATTATTTAGAGGGTGTATTGGTTTAGGATTTTAAAAGACTTTTCTGGGTAAAAAAGTCCGTTGGTATTCAATCAGGATTTTCTATCACTTAAAAACAATCCACTAGTATTCAATCTAGATTTTCAAGACTTTAAAAAGAGTATGTTAAAATCCACTGGTATTTGTTTGAGATTTCCTAGAACTTAAAAACAATCCATAGGTATTAGAAAATATAAGGATTTTAAGGGATTATTTTTATTACATGTATTTTGAGTGACTTTTTAGTAGTATCTATAAATACCAAATCCATCAAACAATCCCACCCAAATTGAAAGGATTTCTTTGTCAAGTGCTTCATTCTCCAACAAGCACAGAGTCACATAACCTTTCTTTCTCTCTCTCACCTCTTCCCCCAACAAGCACTGAGTCACTCACTGATCTTCCGAATCTCTTTCGTCTTGGTTTATGAGGTACGTTTCCTGAATCCTCTTGCAGTGGATAAAATATTATAAGCAATTTGCTACACGTGCTAAAAACACGCAGAACGATAAATGTGCAAAAACATAGCATGCTACACATGCTAAAAACATATATTATGTGCTATATTAATAAACGATAAATGTGCAGAACCGCTTCTCTGTGAAAAAATTGAAGCTTTTGATGTTTTATAATTTTATAATTTAAAAGGGTAAAGAGAGTTTGAAACAAATGGGCAAGCACACTTTGTTGATGTTTTATAATTTTTTCACAGTTTGTATGAATGATGCTTCGTTTATTATAATTTTTTCACAGTGGATAACATGCTTTGTTGATGAATCTATTTTATTGGAATGTAAGAGAATGATAATGAAAAAATCAAAGAAAGGAAATTTTGATCTATTAATTTTGCTGTATCATTGTTATCGTTTATTATAATGTTTGTAGAAAGAGTAGGCATCATATAGGTTTTCAAATCCTTTTTTTCTTCAAATCCTCTGCATCATATAGGCTCAGTACTATTTTCAAATACTTTTTTTCTTTAGCTATTGGGTGTTTGAAAATGTAACATGTCTATAGTGTGTGCTTAAAAACATTATATAGGTACATGTTCACAATTTATAACTCAAGTTTATAAATAGTACCTTCATATTTTATGTCTATTTTTTTTTAAATTAATTTTTAGTATTCATTGGATTAATCTCAGTTGAATCAAGTAGTGTTGTTTACATTTGGGAAGATACCGAATGTAGAAAAATTTTCTTTTTTATATAACGTAACTAATTAGTTTCCAACATATATTGTAGTAATTCAAATGAGAGATTCACAAAGAAATAACAATGGAAAGGGCAAAAACAAAGAAAACTATGAACCTTGGACCAAGGAGTATTCCGATGAATTGTTACACTTAATAGTTGATGCTATAAAAAGTGGACTGCGTGATGCTAATGGGTCGCTTAGCAAACTAAATGTGGAAAGAGTCATACTTCCTCGTCACAATGCTAAAATTAGGTTCCCGAAAACATATAATCATTACCTGAGTCGAATGAAGTGGTTTAAGAAACAATATAACAACATGTCAACACTTATACGCAATTCTGGCTTTGGGTAGGATCCAATTACAAAGACATGCACCGCTTGTGATGAAGTATGGAAAGAGTACTTAAAGGTGAGACTAATTTGTAATCGTTTAAATATATTAATGGTTTACACGTTTACTGCATTATGTTATTTTCAATTTACTAATAATGGATTTTTTTGCTAGTCCCACCCAAGAGACAAAAATCTTCGAAAAAAAAAATGGTTGACTATAAGGAATTGAAGATTGTTGTTAAGGGTGGAACTGCTAGTGGCAACGCCGCTTCCATATCAGTAGACCCTGATGATACTGATGCTACAACTTTTGCGGAAGATAACATAGATTCTGGTATAGAAAGCTTTTCATATGATCCTAACAATGATGCATTCATAATACCAAAACACTATAAACCATTTTACCAACCTCCATCACCTCGCCCAAGCAACTCATCACCTCAACCCCTTTAGGCTCAGAGGTTCCCACTGAAAAACCAATTAGTCGTAAGCGAAGTAGATCCGAGTATGGGGGAAATTCTAGCTCAGTTGGGACCAACAATCAAGCAAAAGTTCTAGAGAATATTTGGTATTTTTAAATCGATGTTTACAATTTTTAAGTCGGCGCCTCCATTTTCATTCAAGACACAAGCAGAACTTGTATTAGCGTGTACAACACTACATAACTTTCTTCGTAAAGAATGTCGTTCTGATGAATTTACAATTGAATCGGTGGAGGAGTCTTCATCTTCAACATTACCGGTTAATGAAGACCATAATATTGAGCCTATTATTCAAACCCAAGAGCAACAACAAGAAGACGGTAATGCTTGGAGGACTAGTATAGCTATGAATATGTGGATGAACGCTATTTAGGAGGACATAATATTATGGTAAATTAACTAATAACTGTATTATTTTTACTTTTATTTATCCCGACTTTTTTTTAATTATTTTTGTGTCTTTGACCTTTTTTAAATTTGAATGTATGCAAAAGAATCTTGAATTCTTATCATATGTAAGAACTTCACGAAGTCTTGCAGAGTCTATAAATTCATATAGAGTCTACAAAGTGGCGCAGAGTCTATGATACATATTCATTAAAATCCTGACTTAAAAATTCTTGAAATTCTTGCAGAATCCTTAAAGTCATGAAAATCCTATAAAGTCTTTTAAAGATCTGCAGACTTTTTTCAGCTGAAAAAGTCTTTTAAAATCCTAGGCCAATACACCCCTTATTGTGTTGCATAGGTGACCGTTTGAACACTCGTGGCTCACACTCTCTTTATCTTTTATCACTCTTCTGGCTATTTTTCTTTCACGATTTTCTTTTTGATCTGTTTGTTCGAAGTTGTGTTACGCTATTGTTGAAGGTTCATTCATTCAATCTCTGTTATTTCACTGAAGTTTAGTATTGTCAGAATTCAGACTTTTTGGTTGAAGGAGGTAAGCATGAGACTTTGTTGTAAGTGCAAGAGTATTGGCTGAGTTAGATGGTGGCTTTGTTTTGGTGAATGTAAAAGTGAATGCTACTTGTTTGAAATAATGCCAAAACCATTCTGTCTCTTAGTGTTTGAGTTTCTTGTTCTGTTTTTTATTCTTGTTCAAATATCTTTAGGAATTGCCTTCATATCATTCTAACGATTCTGTATGCCTTCCCCTTGATATTTAGCTAAAAGATATGACCATTTCTCAAAAAAATGGCTAACCTGTATGTTTGTGGAATGAAATAGGTTGAAAGCATCTAGGACCTTAAGTCAAATCCCTTTCCATAGTAGCTCGCTTAGATAACAAATTAACAATAGCAGAGCTCACTACTTTAAAAATATCTAATATGATGAATCCATATGCTGATATGCATGATTTATTACTTTACTCTGTTTTAGGCACAATAAAATAACCTTGAATTTGAAGGTTGAGAAGCGATTTTCACTCTCAGTTGTGAAACAGACATGGGAAAGAAAACCAAATTGAAGGAGAATGGTGGCAAAGAACACTGCCCCTTAACAATTTTTGTCTCCAATTTGCCCTACTCCTTTTCCAACTCTCAGGTACTTGCTCACTTCATCTCTTTTCCATTTAGTTACAACTATACTATTTTTCTTTCTTTCTAATGCTTTTTATTTTCATCATTCTTTTTCCCAAAAAAAAAAAACAGCTCGAGGAGACATTCGATGAGGTTGGACATGTTAGGCGTTGCTTCATGGTCACACAGAAGGGTAGAATTAAGGAAAAACTGCACCCATTTTCTTATTTTTTTTAATCTAGGTTTATTTCTGCACAATATCTTTTATTTTCCCTTTTTTTAATAATAAATGCAATTGGAATTAGTAACCAATGTACACACATGAAGTTTGCTAAGAATGAAGACATAAATGAAGTATATTTTAGTCTTGTGCTTCTAACATTTTTGTCTTTGCTTAATGATCCACAGGGTCTGCCCAGCATCGTGGTTTTGGTTATGTCCAATTGTAAGTTTATTTTTGCCTTCCAAATGTTGAATTCCTTGTCATTGTCTTACTAGTTGTGTGCACACATTGAATTTCCAACTTTAGCTTACTTTATTGTGTTTAATTGTTTGGGTTTGTTGAATTTTTCAGCAGAGATAGTATTGTCGTCTATTGTGAATATATAAATAGAAAAGCTGAGCAAATATCCTACCATTTTTCTGCATTCCACTTTGGTAATACAAAGCTTTGGAGTTTATTTAATGTCTAGGAAATAATAGAAGGTTCTTGATAAAGCATTTTTCTCTCAGCTTCGAGACTAAGTTTTTTTTTTTTTCCTAACTTGCAAGAATGAAACGTGTTGTAGATTTTTGTGCTGCCCTAGGTAGCTGGAGTCAGGTACTTGTTATGAAAATATCATTGACTTGTGCATTAAACAAAACCACTCTCTCATGCTTTAGCTCTTGAAAGGCACCTTAAAAAGCTTTTGCCAAATAGAAATTATTTTTTTTATTTTGTTAAAAAGCACTAAAATAAGAAACCACAATGCAATGAGGGTAGGCTCAACTAGTCAACTAGTATGGTTAAACATGATTGACACAGGTCTTAGTTTCATTTTTTTTTAAGTGTACAAAGAATTTGCATTTATATTACGTAATATAAATATGAATGAGCAAGTTGTAGTGTGTATTTTGATTCATATAAGTTATAAAGCAAGTAATGCAATGAGAAGTTATTTGGTATTATCAAGTTTAAAAGAAAAGTTTAAAATCTTGGATTTGTAAGCTTCGAAATAGACACACTTTATAAAGAAAGATTTCAATTACCACCTTTTAAAGCCAATGGGTTAACGTTGCTTCAAAGAGTCATTATTCCCCAGTTTATCAAGGCGGCCATCAATGATGGCCAAAACCTTTTGTGCTTTGATACTCTGGAAACAAGTCAAAGTAAGCACATTTATAATTTCATGATAATTAATATCTTATATTTAAACTTGATAATACAAAATTATTTATAAGTGTATAAATACTTAAAATGATTTTTTAAAGATATTTAATCATTTTAAGATTTTATTTGTCTTATAATTTATTATGGAATATGAGTATAGTTTATATTTTAAAAATAAGATATAGATAGGGTTTAAAAAAGTAGACAAAAACTTACAAAATTCTCCCATATTCTCTTAATTCTTTTGTTATAGGAAATCTGCTATTAGAACAGTGGAAAAATGTTGGCTTTTCAACTGAAGGTGAGCTTTTATGTCTTTCTAGTTGTTCTTCATAAAGGTCTATTTTGAGATGTTGAAAGATGCGCTTGCCAAAGAACTTATTCTTGCTGGAGAGGCTAAAATGTTAAACAAGAAAGAATGAATAACCCCTGCTTCACTACTTCCACCTAACCAAGATTTTCACAAATAAAAAGAATATATGAAAATGATCTTATGCTTCTCTCTTAATTTCACTCATTCACCCAATTAATTAATAACTACTACTTTACTTGCAGATTTTAGCTTTTGAAACCCCTATAAAAATGGTGAAAAAGGAATCAACAGTGCAAATTCAGAGCAACATCAATTATCTCACTACTAAATTTTGTAAGCATGAAGTTATTATCTTTAGGTGCAATTGCTGCTACTGTGATTCCGATCCTGGTTGCCTCAACTTCTTCAGAGGCTGCAATTTTATGAAGTGATGTGATTAAGGACTTGAGGCCTTGTGTGAGTTACTTAGGGGTTGTTCGGGGTAGTTGCGAGTTTTCAATTTTTGGTTTTTAAAAACTTTGAATTAAGTTTTTACAACTCAAAACCAAAAACTGAAGACTACTTTTTGTGGTTTTCAAAATGTCTGTTTTGAAAATCACAAAAACAAGTTTTCAATTTTTGATTTTGAGTTGTAAAAATTTGATTAAAACTTTTTAAAAGCCAAAAACTGAAAACTCGTAACCACCCCGAACGGCCCCTTAGTGAGTGGAAGTGGACAACCATCAGCTGCTTGTTGATCAAAAACTGGTGCAATGTAAATTAATCACTTTGGTTACTTGTGATTCTATATGATTGGTATTTTCTTTCTTGAATCAGGATAACAATTCCATAGATATTGATCATTATGCTTGAATCATGATTGGTATTAAGTAAACTGACTATCTTGTAAACTACTATTGAATTTGTAATCTTTTTTAATTTGGTCACAAACTAACCCACAGGTTCGAGCTTACTAATACTGCTGTTTTTTCAATATGTAGGTGTTGAAAATTAGGCCTTATCCCATTGTCTTCATATCCTTTTAAGGTGGTGCAAAAGCTTGTGTGTTAAAAAAGCAATGGTCTATTTGGTCTATTATCTTATCCTTGCTGACGTCTTGTTCATGTTTCAAACCAGCTTGGAGTTGCTTCTATTAATATAAATTAAGTTTATGAACTTTATGTGTACTATCAACAAAAATATCGTTCACATTTTCATGACCCTGGTAGTGCTTTCATGCTTGATTCAGTTAGTTTATTTCCTATTGGATGCTAAATCTATTATTTTGTTATGCATCATATGAGGAAAACAATGAAGAAACTTGCAAGGTTCTCCTACTGCTATAAAATTTCATCCTTTTATTATATGTCCTTCTCTTATGTCTTTTAATTTTCTTTTATTTCTTGGTACTAATTTGTTGTTGATTTGGAAATAATAGGTATACAATTTTGTTTGTCCGGCATGGATATATTATGCTGGAAGCCATGGAATATGGGTATTGAAGGGTATTGAAGGGCTGATTAATGCTCCAAATACAACAAAGTGAGTGTCCTAGTTGTAATGTACTACAACTTTTTAATTAATTTATTATATGATGTATATTAGAATTTCTAATTATACTTTTTATTAGGCTCTTAGATAGCACCATAGAAACTTTTAACTAAAATTTCTAATTATATTTAGAAGTTCGAAAACACCTTGAGAAGCTTTTTGCTTTTTATTTATTTTGAGTAGAGACTATCTAGTTTGTTTTTATTTTTGGTTAATTTATTTATCTCTTTTATTTTATTTGAATATAATATTATGAATAGATGTTTTTAATATTATGTACAATATGCATTATAGGTAAAATTAAAATTAAATTTTCATTTTTGGTTAATTTATTTATCTCTTTTACTTTATTTGAATATAATATTATGAATAGATGTTTTTAATATTATGTACAATATGCTAAAATTAAAATTAAATTCATCATATTAGAATTCATTTGAGCCAAAAGTTATCTACTTCTACCTACAGACAGATGTTGTAAGCAAAAGATAACAAATAGTGACAGCCAGATGAGCTGTAGGCAGAACCTATATTGATGGAGAAATTCCCATTGCTAGACTACGCACATAATTGACAGACTAGGTGTCCGTCGGTCAATGCACAATTTACATCTACCTACGGAAATTTAACTTTTAGTGACAGATTTGTCTGTCAGCAAAAGTGACAATTTTTTTAGTGCACGCCCATTATATCTCTTATTCAACACATTAAATTTAATATAAATAATATATTAGAAAAATACACAATAAATTTGATGTAAATCATAACATTTTATTATATTACCACATCCAAACTTGAGTATCAATCTCAACAAATATATTTGTACTTATGTGTATCGATATTTACAAATTAAACAATTTTAATGTAAATAATATATTAGAAAAATACACAATAATTTTCATGTAAATCAACACATTTTATTACATTACCACATCCAAACTTTAGTATCAATCTCAACAAATATATTTGTACTCATGTGTGTCAATATCTACAAAATTAAACAATTTTACTTTAAATAAAAGAGATAACACGATTGTTGATAACAAAAAGTAGTAGTAATAACAATAATAAAATAACTAATAAAATATTATAATAAATTGAATGAACATTAAAAAACCTATAGAATTGTATAATTATAGATAGATTATAAATTACAGATAGATTTTATTAAAAAAATTATATTATCTAATATTTTATTGTCTCTTTAAAAAATCAAAAACTAAAAATCGATACAATTCAATCCAATATAAATTGGATCGGATTTGAAAAAATATCAAAACTGATTGGATGATGAAATGATAAAACTGTAATGATTGGATCGAATGATTTTTTGCCGCAAAACCAATCCAAACCGAACCATGAACACCCCTAATGAAGATACACATATTAAGAAATACAATAAGTGTGTTAAGCTTCATTAAATCTAACACATTTACCGTATTTGTCCAATTTGAAGAATAATTTTGTTTTTATTTATCTTTCCCATTTAAAAGTTCGAGAGAGTATTAATTACATTTTTCTACTTTCAACCTTAATAAGAGAGATAATGAGTGAAAAAATTAATGTATAAAATATGGAGACGTATGATATATTACTATTAGGAAAAAATAAAACCAATTTAATTTAAATCAACACATTCATTGTATCTCTTATTCAATACAATAAATTTAATGTAAATAATATATTAGGAAAAAACACAATAAATTTGATGTAAATCAACATATTTTATTATATTACCACATCTAAACTTGAGTATCAATCTCAAAAAATATATTTGTACTCATGTGTATTGATATCTACAAATTAAACAATTTTAATGTAAATAATATATTAGGAAAATACACAATATTTTTTATGTAAATCAACACATTTTATTACATTACCACATCCAAATTTTAGTATCAATCTCAACAAATAGATATGTACTCATGTGTATCAATATTTACAAATTAAACAAATTTATTTTGAATGAAAGATATGACACGACTTTTGATAACAAAAAGTAATAATAAAATAACTAATAAAATATTATATTAAATTGAGTGAATAGTAAAAAATATTAAAAAATTTATAGCTTTGTATAGCACGGGCTTAGTTTAATTTTTTATTAATTTTTATAAAAATTATATTAAATTATATATAAAATTTAATATGTTGTTACTGTTAATTAGTTTAATGTGTTTTTAAATATTTATTAAAAATATGATATATTAATTTAACTTAATGATGTTTAATTATGACTGCATTTATATTACACCAAATATAAAAGTAAAAGAAAAACTTATAGAAGAAAATAAAGTGTTACATTGTTAGTGTAATATTACATTATTTAATAAATATAACATCTTATTTGTAATTAAATTTTATAAATGGTGTCACAACACATTATAGTGTAAAATATTTTCACACTCCAAATGTATATCCATTAAATTCTATTTACTTGAATTGGTGGCTAAATTATGTGTTAAATCACTAAATTGAATGACATATTACTTAAAATTAATCCATTTATTAACAATGTCATTTTATTAATTATAAAAAGACGTTAAAATAGAAACTCATTTTTTAAAAGCAAACAAATGAACAAATTGATAACATGTGATTGTGACATTAATCCGAAAAAAATAACATATATATAGGAAGTAAATAATAATAATTATTATTATTAATATAATAATAATAATAAGGCAATATCATTCATAATATATATGATATAATTTTTTTTTGAAATAATGATGAAAAAGAAGTGAATCATACCGAAGTTTTACAAAGATTAGCAAGATAAAAAAATAACCCCATTTCTACATTGAGAAGTTTTTACAAAGAATAACCTCAAGAAAACAACATTGATATTGATAGTTGAACTATTTCCCCTAAAAAATATGTTGCTCCTAACATAAAATTTTAAATAACAATCAAAACTCAAAAAATAGATAACACGTAAAAAAGAATAATAAACCAAACCCTTTAGTATCAATCTCAACAAATATATCTGTATTCATGTGTATCAATATCTACAAATCAAATAATTTTAATGTAAATAATACATTAGGAAAATACACAATAAATTTGATGCAAATCAACACATTTTATTATATTACCACATCCAAAGTGTATTTGCAATCTCAACAAATATATATGTACTCATGTGTATCAATATCTACAAATTAAACAATTTTAATGTAAATAATATATTAGAAAAATACACAATCAATTTGATATAATTAACACATTTTGTTAAATTACCACATCAAAACTTTAGTATCATTCTGAACAAATATATTTGTACTCATGTGTATCAATATCTACAAATTAAACAATTTTATTTTGAGTAAAAAAGATCACATGACTTTTGATAACAAAAAGTAGTAATAATAATAATAAAATAACTAATAAAATATTGTAATAAATTAAGTGAATAGTAAAAAATTAATAAAATACTAAGAGGCAAATATCATTATTAAAGTGAATAATAATAATAATAATAATAATAATAATAATAATAATAATAATAATAATAATAATAATAATAATAATAATAATAAGCCAATATCATTCATAATAACTTCAAGAAAATAATATCGATATTGATAATTGAACTATTTACCCTAAAAATATGTTGTTCCTAACATAACAATTCAAATAACAGTCAAAACTCAAAAAATAGATAACACGTAAAAAAAGAATAATAAATCAAACCCTTTAGTATTAATCTCAACAAATATATCTGTATTTATGTATATCAATATCTACAAATGTAAATAATACATTAGAAAAATACACAATAAAATTGATGTAATCAACCCATTTTATTGTATTACCACATCCAAAGTTTAGTATTAATCTCAAAAAATATATTTGTACTCATGTGTATCAATATCTACAAATTAAACAATTTTAATGTAAATATTATATTAGAAAAATACACAATAAATTTGATGTAAATCAACACATTTTATTAAATTACCACATCCAAACTTTAGTATCATTCTGAACAAATATATTTGTATTCATGTGTATCAATATCTACAAATTAAATAATTTTACTTTGAGTAAAAAAATGGCACGACTTTTGATAACAAAAAGTAGTGATAATAATAATAAAATAACTAATAAAATATTGTAATAAATGAAGTGAATAGTGAAAATATTAATAAAAAACGAAGAGAATTGTATAATTACTAGGTTTTTGCCCGTGCAATGCACGGAATGATTTATATTATTTGTTTGAAAGCAATATTGAAAGACAAAAATATTATATTATTATCTCTTTTTTATCTAAATGTGTATTGTATGTATCTTTTATCTACATATTTGTATGACAACTAAAATTACAAATGATTACTTAAACACTCATCAATAGCACAAAATGTAACTCTAATTTTGAATATTTTTTGTTAAGATATAATTTAGGCTGAGGGGATTGTGCCCCAGTCCAAGACAATGAAAACCTCCGAGCTGAAAAAATACTTACAAACGTATTTACATTTTACCTCACCACAAGGGACAAGTGGGGGTTCAAACCTGCGATATGTAAGATTCGATACCCTGTGTTGGTTTGTGATATGAAAATTTTCGTCATAAGGAAAAAAAATTATTTTGACGACAATGTTAATGGATAAGATATTAATAAATAATTTAAAAATTATATAGAAAAAACATATATAATAATTGTATGCAAACTATTAAAATAAATTTAAAATAAAATAGATATATTAAATACATGAAATTCATTATTATTGAAGTTTTTATTTTAAGAAAAAACTAAACTAAACAATAAGTTGTGATTATAATGCTGGTCGAAGTTGAAGAATTAATATTGATTTTATTATAAAAAAACACACGGGAAGTTACTACTTATTTTTTACATAGATTAAATTTACTAAAAATGACTCCAATAAAAATATATATAAAACATTAATTGTGATTGGTATACTCAATAATTCTTAATAATTTTAAAGAACCTTTAATAACTTAACATTAAGTTTTGATAGGGAATAACATCAAATTTTTTGTACCAATCAGAAAAATACTTAAATTCCATCTGACCATGATTTTTTTTTATTTTGGCACATTATGAAAAGTTAATTAAAAAATTAGATTGTGTTAAATTTTTAATACAGATTATACGATGTCAAAAAGTAATAGGAAACATAATTGATGAATACAAAAGGTTAAATATAACTTGCGTTTGGTTATGAATAATAATTTTAAATAGTATTTACAAAAGGGAACTGATTCAATAAGTTGGTAGCAAATACTGGTCCATTTTTCAAAAATTAATTTAAGTTAAACATATAAATATTGTATTATTGAAATATTTGTGTAAAATCGAAAACTACGAAATAAAAAAGAAATCATGTAGGAATAAAGTTTTATGACTAAACATGAAACTTAATATATAATCAACACAAAAAAGAAGAAAACTACATTAAGTAAAAATATTTACATCATATTATTCATGCCATACAAACCGTAGTAATCTAATAAATAAGCATTATACACCTATAGGAATTAAACCATAAAAATCCAATCCAAAGTTCACCAAGTGATGAAAGTGTGCACTGCAACCTGCTTTGAGAAGAATCACCTATCATCGAGAGCCAAGGATGTCCGTAGATTCGAACACACAACAGGATTTACGTGCAGGAAGAAAATTGGTAAAAGAAGCTATTGTCTTTTGCTTTTAGCCACTTCAACGAACGGACCTTTATCAACTCCAAAACCTCTTTTACATCATAATGTTTATTTGAAAAAATAGTTTCATTTCTAGCCAACCAAATACTCCACAAAACAGTAAGCCAAATCGCCGACCATTGAAACCGCACTTTAGTATGTATGTAGAAAAATATAAAGAGAGTCTAATTTGATTTAAAACAGAGTAAATGACGAATTCATATAAGCTGGTTATAAAGGATTAAGCTAAAGACATAATATATAGTGATAAGTATAATATACTACTTAAAATTTGGTATAAAGTATAATTAAAATTAAATTTGTTTGCAGAAATTTAAATTATAATACAATATGCTCTCTTCATAAGTACAATACTTGATAATATTTTTTTATTATATCAAAAGAAACATAGCATGTGAAATTAAGTTCATAGAATATAAAATTTTTATTTTCACATGATCATTGGCCACCACTCTTTTCTTTTATCAATGGTTAAAAATTTATTAAAAAAGTTTAACATATATAAACTCATTTGAAATTTCAATAAACATTTAAAAATCTAACATTCTAACTACATGGATTAGTGAAAAAGGAGTTCAGAAAATGTAAATTATGTAAATAAAACAAATTACCCCACTATCATGGATAGAAAATAAGCTCAACATACTACAACCCAAGAAAAAAAATTAATCCATTTGATAAAAATTTATTCTCTACTAACAGTTGAGAGGAAGGTGATTTATTTAAAATAAATAAATATTCTTTATATTAAAAATTTAAAATATTCAAGAGTCCATGAACAATTGCCAAAAATTCAGTCTAACGTAAATAAGTTGATACTTGATTATGATATCAGTTAACAGAACCACCAAAAGACAATACAAAAAATAAAAATTTCTTAACGTCATCTTTCAATAGCATTAAATTTTTATATGAAATTAAGTTCATTGAATGTCAATTTTTTCTTCATACATGATAATTGGTTAGAACTCTTTCATTTTACCAAGACTTTAAAAATTAGAACAAAATATTTAATAAACATTGTCAAAAAATAAAAACAATACAGGTCTAATGTTTTAAATGCGTGCACAACTTTAATTTTTGTTAATTATTTTTTTAACTCAAAATCTAACTACTAATACTTTTAATATATATTAAGATTAAATTACTAAGCAAATATATATATATATATATATATATTATTTTGTTTTTGTACATTCTTAACTTTCTTCTCGCCATAAGTACTTTCCCACACCTACATAAATTCACATATTTTGAAAAGGATAATAAAGAATCCAACTGCACAAAGAAATAATTAATTGCATTATAATACATTGAGAGAAATGGACATAAAAAAATTTGTTGTGCATTGTATTACGTTAAAAAAAAGTTATGCCTCTCGATGGCTTGCTTTAGTACTCATTTTTTGTATGTTTAGATTTTTCATTCTATAAGCAACAAACATACTACCTATGATTTAGAATAGTTTGAAATTAAAACATTTCTTAGGCTTCACAAAACGATTCTAGGACCATGAATGGTGTAAAATCTTAGTGTGTGCAATCTATACCATACAATAAAAAAAATTTGTTCTAATGAAATGGAAAGCAACTAAAAGCTTCAGAATACACTGACAAAAAATTCATTGATATACTTATTTACAAAAGCAATCAAGTAAAATGATACAACTAATATAGTAGATGACACACCAAAAATATTGAAAACTTAACATATATTTGCAAATCATAGATAATCATGGATATACTATAGTGATTAATAATTTTGCACAAGCACTTGAAACTTGTCTTCACAAATAATGTGTAATATTTTTCCCGCATGGTATAGAAAAATAAACTACTCATCCAAAAAATGAATAAACCTTTCAGTGGCACTGCCAGTTAGTATGTAAATTTCATCATTCTTTCTTAATTTGTACATCAACAACCCTCTCTTCTACACAACATTAGAAAAACTTTGGTATAAAATTTTACCTTTGGTATCATACCATATTTTTCTATTGAATTTAGATTCTCCAATATAAGTTAGCCGCACCCAATTGATTCCCAGCAAAACACAAGAAAACCTTATTATCAAACCAATCATGATTTAGTCTTTGGGACTTGTTTTGCAATCATACACAACTTAATGTACATTTCCTCTAGGATCTTAGAAGTACCACACAACTCCAACTCTATCTCCAAGCTCATTTGCAAAACATCGTTTCACAACTCCATAGTTCTAGCAGTCGAATGTAAAACAAAATACCAATTTTACATACTTAAAATAGATAATAAACTCCAGTTCAGGAACATTACAAGTATATTTTTTAAAAAATATTAGTAGCTGATCATGACTCTTAACTGCAAAAATTAGTGATGAAACCAAGATATTATAGCATTTTCTGAGAGACCATGATGAAATGAACTAAATCTAATCTGCCAAATGTACAGAAGCCGTAATCCTAAATCTACAAATGAAAAAAAATGAAGATGTAATTCGGCATCACTGAGGATAAGCTATTTAAAAGTATTACATGCAGACGCAATCATGAGCTATACCAGGAAAAAAAGGAAATTTTAAGAAAAAAATCTCCAACAGATCTTTTAAAAAAAACAGCTATTACCTTATGCTTTATAGATGCATAGATGCTTCTTAGATGATGTAGATACAACACACACGTGTTGAATCACCAATTCCATTCACTGTCCTGACAACACATTGTAGCGCCACATATATCATTGGGAACCCAAAAACTAACAGGAAAATTGCAGCAAAGATAACTCCCTGCGTCTGAAAGTCGAGCAAATGACAGTAGCTAACCCATAGTCTACTATCCTAATTCTATACTTGCACCACTAAATCTACAGAGCCTAATCCTAATTCTACAAAAGAAACCCTAAACAAAAACACGAGTTCAGCAACGAACCTAGGTTGTCAGCTTCTTATTTACAGTCTAAAATATCTATAATATTTTTGACATCTATAAAGCATGAAATAACAGAATGCTATATTGAAATGATGATATTAAGTAAAAAAATCATAAAATCTTTTATGCAAACAAAATCCATGAACTTGGGGATTTATATTTTATACAGCAATAGCTGAATCTAAAATTGTGTAGGCTTACCTTACACGTGGACAATCGAAGCTCTGATCAACTATGTAAACTGCATTGTTAGGACACCTTCTGCTTGGGGAAGCATCCACCGAATAAAAAAAAGTAGGTCACACCACAATGTCGTGTCCATCGTTATCGAGTGTGATACAGAAAAGAAGCTAAGTCTACTCGTCTATAATAGACTTAGACACTCAGTGCAAAAGAAGGCTATGCTAAAGCTAAACGGTGCATGAGAAATGTTGGTTTTGAATAGTTGAAATAGGTAGATTAATATACCAGAAATACGCCAATCACAAGATACATGGCACTGACATTGATACCTCAACATCACTATTACTTGAAATTTGAATACCACTTTTCCACCATAAGTTATTATGTTGCTCAGAAAAAATGATTAAAGCGATTTTAATTGTTTCCTTCTACATCCTTTAAAATAAATATAATAAAATATATTGAAAAATATTAAACCAATCATAATAGGTTTGGATTTATTCAAAATAGGCATGAATTTCCAAAAGATAAAATTAATCATAATAGGTATGAATTTCCAAAATAGATAAGTTTCAAACACATAATTCCCCTTACAACTCTAAATGTAAAGCTTCTCAATTACCTTATTAGGTAACCTTTGAGTATTTTTCTTGATCTTGTCCAACATATCTTGGTGTCTCAGAACAACCTTCTCTAGAATAATCGTAGCACCTTTGCTGTCGAGCACAATGACTATCTCTTTAAAATCTTTTCCAGCAACAAATTTTTTTCCTATGGCCATCATTTATAACATTTGATTTGAACATTGAAATATAAATGACTTGATGTACATGGCAAAATACAAAATAAGATACTGGAAAACAGTTACTTCCTATAAAATAAGTGCCACAAGCATGGCAGACAAGTCAAAACATAAGACCAGGAATCAGCTTGTAAGGAACATAATTTATGTGTACTACCCGCTGAATTACATAGTCTATGGTGCTATTATGAGAAATCTTTATCACTAAATACACAATTTTCTCACACTACCTGATTTTCAAGTCATGTCAACACTCAACAATGTTAAACGGAAGGTGTTGTTACCAATGATTAAAAACACCCAAAAGATGAAATACAAAATGTCTTTTGAGAGACAATGTTTGATATTTCAACAAAAACTCACCAATCATGATAGACTCCAATAAGGCCTCTGTCATAGATTACATCAAGAGTGGATGGCTTGCGAGCTGGAACTACATTCATTACCCACACAGGCTCAGATTTTAGCGCTGCAGCAAAACCCCCAAAGAATGCATTCATATCCAAGCTGCAACAATTTCTCAACTCTGACATTTCATTGCTCACAAAGAACCACAAACTTTCTCAAATTTCCCATCTATTTCAATTTTGAAAACAATAAAGGTAACAAAATAATAATTATTACTTCAAGAAAACAAACAAATGGAAGAAGAATGAAATTTTCATAAAGAGAGCGAAAAGAAAGAGAAGGTAGGAACGAAATGTGTGATATGAATGTCAATCTTCATGATATAGTTTATTCTCATTCTTGGTGTTTTATACTGCATTCCAGCGTGAAATATTTAAAGGAGTTGAATTTATGAGAAAAAAATGAGAGCAGTCTCACCCAAAGTTAGTTCAACAATTCAGTAAAAAAAACCAAATAAATAACAACAGGAGATTACAATCACCATCAGCCCATCACCCATAATTCACAAATCTTTTCCCACAAACCCTCCACCTTCAAGTTACTAAACAACAGAATAAAAAAGAAAAGCAAGGAGAGAGATCACAAACATTGAAACAAAACCATAAAAATAAGAATAAAAAAGCAAGCAAATCCACAAAGATGCTTGGTTGCGCCGGTACAGGCGTCCATGGCGCAAACACACTGAAGCGAGCCCCATTCTCGTCATGCATCTTCGGATTCAGGCTGTGTGGCCAACACCGAGCATGGCCATCATCTTCATCTTAACCGTGAAATCCGTCGCCACACAACCATCGCACTCTGTCGTCGCGTGCACCACCGCACCGGTTTGGTCCCGCCGCTGTTGTGCGACTTCTTCCCTTCCTCTCCCTCTTCCCCTCCTTCTTCCTTATTCCTTCTCTTCCTTATGGGTAATTAATATCACACCATTCTAGAGAATAAATGTCTGTGGGGAGAAAAAGAGTCTTTGAGAAAGCAAATGCTGGTTGGGAGAAGAAGAGTCTTTGAAAAAGCTTTTCCTGTGCAAGATAATTAAGGAACACTGTCTCGGTACCATTGACAAAGGAAGAAGGCTACGTGTACAGTGCAAAAGAAGCTGACTCTACAACCCGCATAATATGGCTGAAATTATGGGTGGGCCCAAATGGCTTCAGGCCAAAAATGAAAAAATGTTTTACCCAAAAAAAAAATCTGAAAATGGGGTTTTTTTTACATTGGATGAAGGCCCGATGAATAGTTGCCAAAAAATCCCATCAATGTAAATTTTTAGATAGATAGATAGATTAATATAATAGGAGGTGTATAAAGAACTCTTTCCATAACTATTGTTCCGTGATTCATCTTTATTTAATAAGTTGTAACATATGGAAAAAAAATAATTATAATGTTTCTTTTGGTCAGCATAATCTGTATAATCTTTATTCATTTGATTTTTTTTTAAATCATCATTTGTGCAACAACATATTTAAGTGAATAATGGCTTTTCAAAAAAAGTAAATAAGTGAATAATACAAAAAATATAATATTGACGTTTAAGAAAATATTACAAGAATGGTATATTTAATAATATTATTTTATAAATTTTATTAAAATATTAAAAAAATATTTCGGATTCCAACTTGCCTTACACTGTGAGACCCAAAACTTTGCATTTTGTAAGTAATTGCACATTTTTACATTGCCTAAACATTTATTTGTCTATATTTTTCAACCAATTTCAGTTCATGATCCTCCCAATCATTTATAATATCAAGCGCTACTTCAAATACAAAAATATCGCCAACAATGACTTCACGTCGGTTTCATTGTATTTCGTTCATGATTAAATTTATCGAGATCTCTTTATTTTTACCAATTTTAGGTACCTGTGTTCCTTCTAGATCTGAAATATTAATTATGTCTGAGGACTCTTCTGGAGTCTCTGTATTTTCTATTTGACCATCTAGATTCTTAACTCTTTCTTTTCCGAGGATTTTTATCTTTTGGAACCAACGAGTCTGCCAGGCTTCAAGCATGCTTCAGACTCATTTATAATTGTGGATTTTCCAACATGGGCATCTATTTTAATTGGAGCATTAGCCGCTGGTACATATGTTTTGATCACTCTTATTGGGTACGTGAATATATTTGGTAATTGGTTAGATAAACTTTTGCAAATGAGTTATCATTTGAACTTATGTTTTGTTTCAGGATCAAGATAGGATAGAGATGATTCATTCCAATTGATTTCATTGTGCAACTGCTTATTTTCTCCCCTTAATTTGGAAAATAAATTCATCAAAATGGCAAACGACAAATCGAGTCGTAAATAAATCTCCCATCAATTGTTCAATATATTTTATCATAGATGGAGTTCATAGCCAATATATATTACTAACCTTTTTTGAGGCCCCATCTCAATGCATTGTGGTGAAGTGATAAGAACATATAATGCACATCCAAAAAATTTAGATGGAAAATATTAGGTTCCTTATCAAAAACCAATTGTAAAGGTGAGGATTTATGATAATTATTAGCTTGATGCAAATAAGTGGTGCATGTCCCCGAGTAGAAATTAGAAGTTTTGATCTCATTAATAATTACCATGCAATTAATAAATAATTTTGCAAGATCATTTTGTGTATGAACATACACTACAAGATGTTCAACAACTCCAATGGACATACATAATTCAGCTACATTATCAAGATGTATTTTCTTAATTGAGCAAAATATCTTGCAAACTCCTCGTTGCAAATTGAAAATAAACAAACATGTGACAATCTAGTTGATGCATCAATTAAAATTATAAAATATCTAAATGTCAACATGATTGGTGTATTTGTTCATAAATATCACCTTGTATACGTTCAAAAAGGTGAGATTCACTTCGAAATTTTTTCGGTGAGTCAAATAATTAATTTTTCTTGTGAATAAGTGTAACGTCCTAATTTCTAAATTCAGAAATATTGCCTGTTGGGAACACTATTTCCAAACTCGTGAAATTAATTCGTTCATTTCGCGTATCGACATACAACAAACATTCGCTTAAGTAATCCAACACTTACTAAAGCTCCAAAGGCATTACATACATAAATCAAAATAACATCAATAACATATTTGCCATAAAGGCTCCAATTCATCAAAATAAACTAATATAATAAATCCTCATGGGAATCCTAGTCGCTAACAGTAATTGATCTAAACAGTTTTAAATACATCAAGGCATAACAAAACAACAAGCTATCAATGTCCATAAGTCTCCTACTGGTCATCGCTTTCCTGCTGAAAATCCTGCACATCTGAAATGTATTCCCACATAGTGGGGTGAGACCAACGTCCCAGTGAGCATGACAAGTGTGTGCAGTGTGGGGAGACAACCAAGAACCACCACAGAGATACATATTTATTCAGAGCATCACAGATAGAGGCAATTATACATGATTCATCATCATTAAAACAATGCTTATGATGCAATGCATGACTGTGAGGTGTTGTTACCCGACACCCAGGGTCTTTTCTATGTAATGTGACTGTGGTTGAGCCTTGTCCTGAGAATCCAAGGACCGTCGTCCAGGGAAACCTATGATTAAGTCTTAATTATCATCACTCATAATTCATTCTTGGTTGGGGACCCCATCTCCCTCTTGGCCATGAGTTCGATGTGGTTAACCCGTATTTCTTAAATAATTTGCCCTAAGGCCTGTGACGGTCAATGACCCTGTGATAGCCCGAAGGCACTGTGATGGCTAAAAGCCCTGTGATATTTAAACTCATGATGCATGACTGTGATGGCCAAAGGCCCTTGATTAATCTTTATGTGAGACGAAAATTCAATAATACAAATATTCCCCAAATTCACTACCCTAGGGTTTACCATTCAATTCATGAAATCATTATAATGCAATAATATATTCCACATTCACCAAATCATAATTAAAATCAACAATATTAGCAAGCTAGGGAAGGAAGAATAGGGAGCATACATAGGAGAACAATCAAGAAAACAAGTGAGTGAGAATCACACTCACCTCAATAGAAGCTCTAAGAGAAGGGAAAAAGGTTGGCGAAGGATAGGGTTGGAGATCCTGAGCTTTGATTCTCTTCCTCTAGGCTTCCAAGGAGTTCCTCTCTCTAGAAACCTCTCCTCCTTTCTATAAAATGAAGTAAAAACGGTAAGGAATGAGGAAAAGAACCCTAATTATGTGTTCTTAAAGAACCAGACGCGTCCCCTGCACTCAGGCTGCGCTTAGCGCAGCTGGAGCGTAGGTTTCCACAATTCCCCTCTATTTTCTGCGCTCAGCGCAGCTGGAGCGCAGGAAACAGATTGGAATTCATGCATTCTTTGACAGCTTTCTCGCCTGGGCAAGAACGCGTCTGTTTGGGATGCAAACGAGTTCGAAATACTATCATATAACATATCAAACCGAAGCCCTGGATCTTAGCTTTCTAATCCAAGAGGAATCACCTCAATTGGACATCTACAACTCTAGATATTTGCAATTTAGTGCACCAAGGTCATTAGGCTTAAAACTCGAAATCAAGCAACAACCTTAGTTTTTGCCCCTCTTTGATTCCAATTCAAATCTCTTCTTCTCAAACATAATTCCTCTCCTCCAAAACCTTCTTATAACTTAGTTCTTCTCATCCAAACCCTTCCCCACTCTAACTCTGGATAAATCAATTCCCTTGACCATAAAGCTTATTTTTCCACACTTAATGGCTAAGATCCAGGGTGTTGCTTTTCTCCTTAACTCTTTCTCCTGACCCTTCCTTTCAACTTAATTCTTCTTTAACTAAACTCATTTCTTTACCCTTAACCACTATATTCTCTCTGAATCAGGTGTGATTCATTCTAGGTTCGACCTATAGTTAATTGGCTTAACTCTTGGTCCCTCTTCTAGGCTCTTTTAAAACACATGGTTCCAAATGGATTTCCCTAATTTCTTGTCTGAAATCACACTTAACCTCCGAATTCTCACCCTACTTCTAACTTCCCTCTCTTGGCTAGATTAACCACCTAAGGCTTCTCTTAGGTTTCCTAGGTTCCAGTTTCCGGGATGTTACAATAAGCAACACATAAAAAAAATATTGGACCGAAGAATCTCCTGATGCTTCATTAAGTGTCCACGTGAATTTTCAATTACTTTTCGCATCATAATTGAAACAGGGCTCATTTGTTCATGCCAAATAACAAATTTATTATGATCCATAAACTTATGGTTATGATCAGTAAACTTCTAGTTCCGATTCATAAACTTCTGGTCATGATTCAAAAACTTCTTGATCCATAAACTTTCGGTTATGATTTGTAAACTTCTAGTTTACTATATCATTTGTTTCAATTGTATTGATATAGGTGTATTACAAACCAGAGGAAAATGAAACTAATTTCCCAATGTAAAGATATTCAATATTTTTTTATTTGTTGTCTCGGTATAGTATCCATTTATGCATATATCCTTGAAACTTAATAAGTCTCTATGAGAATATTTGATATAACACAAGACGCTGTTAATGTGTAACTTTATTACTCCAGGTAACAAAATATTAGCTCTATCGGAGTCTTCATCTATATCTGTAGTAACAGATAGGTAGCAAAATATTAGCTCTACAGGAGCCTTCAATTATATTTATACTACCAGATAAGTAACAAAATATTAGCTCTACAGGAGCCTTCTATTACATTTGTACTACTAGATATTGTACTAACATTTACTTGTTGCATAGTAAAAAATATTAGCACATGAAATTGTTTATTGTGCTACTTGTTGTCGAAAGGATTTTTTCAATGACAAGGTTATTCCAATATTCTCTCGTAGTAAATTGTTCTAATCTAACCATGAAATTTAGTCAAAACATAATATAACTTTTCAAATTATTTAGAGCAAAGCATATTAATTTCACAGATGATTTATTATATAATGAATTATACTCATTTTCATTGATAGAGATATTAAGATTGCATACTATGTTCACTCAATAGAAATCTTTAATATTGTCTAAAAATAATAAAAAACCATACACGTGTATAGATCACAAATATGGTAAATTGATTCCATTGTTTAATTGTTTTTCTAAATATCATTATAAAATATTCAATGAAATAATAAATAATATACCAATAAATCTTATTTGGAGAGTTGACAATAATTTTATACATGACACATGTTCTATAGTCCCTCATATAATGATTATAATAATAACCATGAAAATAATATGATAATGTTATTAGTTACATTTCTTAAAGGAAATCACACATATGGGTAGCAAAACGAGCCAACCCTCCTTAAACATGGTGGGGGCGGGTTAACCCGCCTGAAAAGGAAAAAATAAAAACTGGTGGGTTTGAGGGGTTGCAAGTGTCGACTTGACTTGCCAACCCGTCTAAGATTATAAAAAATACAGAGAAAAAGACAAAATGACGGGTTGACTCGCCACCAACCCACTAAAAAATGGGGAAAAAATAAAAAAAAATAAAAAAGGCACTAACCCAACGGGTCAACATGCCCTAATATGCCAGGCTAACGGGTTGAGGCGGGGCAGGTTAGGCGGGTTGGTGGATTGAGTCACCTAACCCACCCCCCGCCATTTTTTGTGGATTCGGCGTGTCAACCTTTGCCACCCTAACCACACATGCCCTTAAATATCAAATTAATTTTAGAATAAACAAGTAACATATGCTATATAAAATTTGAAAAACTTCTAATAATAAAATATGAGTAAACTAGCACTTTATGTCCTCGACTTTTACTCCGTCTTGCAGTTTTGTCCCCGACTTTTCCAGAATAGCACTTTAGTCTCTGACTTTATTAAAAAAATGCACTTTAGTCCCTAGAAGTGCATGATTTTTAATAAAGTCAGGGACTAAAGTGCATGTTTTTTTTAATAAAGTTAAGGATCAAAATGCATGTTACATGGACTAAAGTGCTATTTTAGAAAAGTTAGGGACGAAACTACAAGACACTGTAAAAGTCGAGGGTGAAAGTGCTAGTTTACTCATAAAATATCGATGTACCATGTCATGCAATATATCCAAAGCAACATTATGTAAGACCATGTATTATCTCATTTACTAATTTAACCATATAAGAAATATATTCAAAGTATATTCATATCTCTTAAAAAAAGAGCATGAATCCACTTATACATATCAAACATCCTTTTTCTTTTAATTACTCTAACAACAACTATAATGATAATAATTATCACTAAATGAAAATAATAGAATAGAATATAATATATCACATCACATACTATATTATATATAATAATGTAACAATATAGAAAATTTATTTTTCAAATTTTGGTTATGTTAAATTTAGGGTGAGGGGATGTGCCCCAGTCCAAGGCAGGGAATGCCTCCAGACTCAAAGAGCATTTACAGAGGTACTTACATTTTACCTCACCCCAAGGGGATGAGTGGGGTTCGAACCTGCGACCTGTCAGGTACGAGACCCTGTCTTGCTCCACTCGACCAACCCCTTGGGATTAAATATCCAAAATATAGAAAATTTATATTTCATACAATAAAAAAAACATGAATAACAAAAAAATTAACGTCTTAAATATTCATTTTTAATAAATTTTTAAAATTAAAAATGCACATTAATGTACTATTATTTTTTTTCATTCTCTATATGTTCCATCCGCTAGCCGAAGCATAAGTTTATTTTTAAAAATATTATAAAATCTACATGCTCAATCGGAAGATTGGGGTATAATTTTTTCCTTAAACATAAAGATAATGAATGCGAAGAAAGCTGATGATACCGAAAAGGGATTTCTTGTAATAAATGGGATATTAACCCGCGTAATACACGGATAAATGTATATTTTTATTTAATTAAAATTAAAATTATAATAAATTAATATTTTTAAAATTTAAAAATAAAAATAAAATTATTTTAGATATTTTTCAATCTTAAATTCTAATAATATATTATATTTTACTATTAAAATCTAATTTACATTATTATTTGATAATAAGATATAATAAAAAAACTTAAAATCATAAAGATAAGAATAAAGATTTATATATTGAAAAAAGATTGAAATAAAAATTAATTTAGATAAGGTTTTGAATCTTAATAAATTTTAAAATTTAAGATTATCATTTATCAACATTAATTAAAGATTCAAATAGAATAAGAGAGAAAGTTAGTATTAATTATTGAGATGAAAAATCTCACTCTCACAAGTGTGAGTGGAATTCACCTTCCAATAAGAGAAAGTGAGAAAATATAAAAAATTACTGGGAGGGAGAGTAAGGTGTGAGTGCTCCACTCTCTAAATAGAGGTCTTGAAATTATAATATTGAGAGTTGATAATAATACCTTTGATTTTCGCATGAACGTAAGATTTCTTATAATAATGCGTAGAGCATCGTTTTTGTATTATTATATTCACAAAAGGGGCATTTGTGCCAAAAGAGTTAACAAAGGAAACTAAAACACTTACAATTATATAATTTCATCTTTTCAAGATCATTTTTTATATAGGTAAATTTATATTAAACAAGACCAAATCTGGTCGACATCGAATATATATTAATTATTGGGGATTTTTTAGATGGACCTCTATATTTTGGATCTACGGTAGACTTTTACCATAAATAATATAAATTTAATATTAAAAAATTTAATAATATATTTTATTAACTTAATTTAATTTATTAGGTTAATAAATAATAAAATATGAGGTCCACGGTAAAGCCAAACTTAAATGATATATATTAAAATGACCCTTAATTATTAAACGTCTGATTGATATACAATTAATTATAATTGATCCTAAAAATTAATTGTTGATATGCTTGATGCATATTTTACTAATTTTAAAATCAATTCCGAAAATCAATAGTTTTCATTTCAGTAACGGTAGAACAAACGTGGCCGGACACTTCTAGATATCTATAGAGTATTTGGGGAAAAAAAAAGTTTTTGTTGTGTTTAGAGTATAAGTAAGGAATTTCATGGCGGATTGCTTGTAGCACACAGTTTGTTGTTGCGTTTGTCATTGTTTTGTTTCAAAACCTCACCACCATAGCCACCGAAAATGGGACAAGGGATCGGTAGGGGGAGTTGCCGCTAGCGCGATTCCCACGATCTTCGGTGAAGCCTCTATCCATATCTCTCAGGCAATTTTCTTTCCCTTAAAACCATTGATTTCGAAACTTTCTGATGTTTCTTATCTGAGTTTGATTCACGAAAAGGTTGTTTATTTGTTAAACATCATCTTGTAGATTTCTACGATGCCCACTTTGAGTACATATTTTATTTCGTGTTATTCTGTTTTATGACGTGCTGCTGTGTGAGGTAGGCATAGCTTAAATTAAAAGTTTGGTTTTATGGGTCACTTTGATGTGAAGTTCATGAATTTTACATGAAAAACTCATCCCAGAAAAATTTTAAGCCCCCATTTTTAAAGGATATTAAAAAGGGTTAGTTTTTAATGATATGTAGATAAGTTGGAAATGAAAACTCTGTGATAAAATTTAGTTCTTTATCTCTTTGGCCACTGCAAGTAAAAGCCTTCACCTTTGTCCTTCCTCATTCCCCTTATAAACTATTTTGATTCACATGTGGTTCTATTGCATCAGTTTCTATAGGTTCTTCTTGAATCTGTAGCACATGGATATGATTTAACACTGTTTCTCTGATTCCCGTGTTTCTGCTGCTCTAGTTGCTTGCAGGCTCATTTGTAGTTAAGAAATGGACGAGGATCAAATATCAAATCTGCCAAAAAACATCCTTCATGACATTTTGTCAAGGCTGCCGGAGAAAGATGCTGCTAGGACAAGTGTTTTGTCCAAGGCATGGGCAGAAACATGGTCTACGTTTCCCATCTTGTCTTTCTGTGATACTAAAATTATAGGGACATTTCCCCAGCCAATGGAAGATTTTTTGAGGAAAAGAAAGAACTTTATTGATTATGTGAAGAGAACATTACTCAGGTTCTGTGACCAAGGTTTAGCAATCAAAGAATTTAAGCTCAGTGTGAACTGTTTTGATCTTCACTACATGTCAAAGGATGTTGATCTTTGGCTGAAGTTGGTAAGTGAAAGTGGTGTTGAGGTACTAGAGCTTTGCCTACCTGATGGCCCTGAACAGGATGAGGAGGGTCAGGACCAATGCTATATCTTGCCAACATGTGTCCTTGAAGCCAAATCACTGAATAAGTTAGTGTTGATGGGGGGAATCAGAGTTGATCAAGCATTCCTGAATCATTCAATTAAGGTTCTCTCATTGCGAGTATTATCATTGTGGCTTGTCCTTTTGGGAGATGAACAGGCAATTGAGCATCTCATTTCTCGTTGTCCTTCGATTGAATATATAACTTTGAAGTGCTGTTCAGTGTTGAACCCTGGTGGTGGTGCAGGGGGCCTACTTCAGTCCAGGAGGACCAGGACCTTGCGGATGAAATCCCTGAACATGCATGGTCTACCAAAGCTCAAGGGAGTTGACGTTCAAGGAATACAGGAGGTCTATATTGATGCTCCAAGTCTTGATAATTTATGTTACTGTCCTGGTGATTTGCATGCACCTTTTAAGATGGAGTTTGATAGGTGCACAAATTTGAAAGGGTTATACTTGTGGTCTTTGAAGAGTACTATTATCACAGACAAGTGGTTTCTTGAACTGTTTCCTAAATTCCCTTTCCTTGAGAGTTTGAAATTGGTCAATTGCACAATGTCTGAGAAGATTAATATTTCAAGTGTTCAACTCAAGGTCCTGGAGTTATCAAATTGCTCTAACTTGAAGGAGGTCAATGTTGATGCTCCAAATCTAATATCGTGTGGATATTGTGGTGATGGTGCTGCAAAACCTATTATATCTTTTCTCAGAAGTTCTAGTCAACTGGAAGTCAATGTTCTGATCCATATTGATTTTCTGGATCTTTGTAACTTAAGGGAATTTATCCAGAACTTCAAACCTCAAAATGTTCTGGCATCACTATCCCTATTTATCCATCAACCAATTGTGGTCAGTAATCAGTATAAACTGTAAAGTAGTAGCTACTTGATCGGTTAATTCTATTGCTTATTTACTAATTTTGTTTATATATACCCTGGATTATGTAGGATGAACTGAACCCAGTTGCCTTGCAAGATTCATCCCTTCCACCAAGCATCAAACACTTGGACCTACGCTCTGTTCCAAAAACTGAAACTTTTTATTGGCCTGTTGTCAACAGTTTACTTTCAAGTTGCTGCCCTCTAACTATTTCGCTGTCCTTGAATTCTTTTTTCTGCAGCAGAACATTCATTGAGGTATGCCATTCTCTGTCAAGTTTCTTTAATTTAAAACCATGCTTCCAGCAGTGAGATTCCTACTCAGTGTGAATTCCTATCTGATAGAAAAAAGGCTTGTCTTGCCATGTTTTCATTTTATATCAGACACGTTGCATTTATGCTTAAAAGGTTTTTAACTTTAACAGATTTAAATGTTATGTGGAAATTCTCTATTTGTTAATTGTCTAAAACTGCAGTTTTTCTATGAGACACTAATGGGCAGAAAAGAGAAGGACTGCTTTTGCAGTTCTGGTCATACCAAGTGTTGGTGGCATGGGTTGAAGGCTGTTAAAGCCACAAGCTCTTTGAAAACTGATGAGAATGTTGATTTTAAGACCATGTTAGATGCATTGCCAACTTTTGCAGCTCAGGACAATATTATCTTTGAGTTAGAATTGTAACATGCTTGTGTAGCAGTTTGATGCTACTAGTAATAAGACGTGTCGTACATGATCCTTGTTCTATTTAGGAGGATTTGAATTTTGAGCCAAGAAACTGGCTGAAATATGTATATATATGTTCTCCTTTTGGGTTGCCTTTGTGATGCCATAAATGGGCCTGATGGTTTAATGAAATGATTATTGTTAACTAGGAAAGAACAGGTCAGAAACATGTTAAAAAGATAACGAGAAAAGAAATAACCAATTCACACTTGCGTGATATTGATTTCGGTGAAAGAGACACAGACACTTGTAGTAGCACTGTATGCACTATTCTGTCCAAAATTACATGTTAACGGTGCAACTGAAATCAGTTCACACGTACACCTCTGTTCTGTCTGTAGAAAATACAAGACATCATGTAGTTTAAATGTTTGTTTGATTTACAATTGAGTAGAATTGAATTGTATGGTTGTAAATGAGTTACAAAACAAACAGGCATTTAACCGGTTTACATTTATAATGCTGATCCTTCATGGCCTGGAAGTGTCATAGGTGGGATTATTCTGTCATTCGGTGGCCTATGTCATCTTTTCAAAATAAAATAATTAGCTTGAGAAACACACTAAGTGACAAGAAAACAATTCTTACATGGTGATCCAGCTTATAAAAAATTAAAAAAATAAAGAACAGAAATCTCAGCAGTTTATAGTTCCAGTTTGAGGTCATTATGAGTTTTAAATTTTTAAATTTTTATAACTCATTGAAAATTAAAAATTATTTTTTGAGATTTTAAAAATGGACGTTTGCAGCACAAGTTAACTAGTATATTCAAGATAATAACCTGAAGCTAATCTCTTCTTTTGTTGAGAGAGTTGGTAATGAATTTAAAAGGGTTTTACAGTCAAGTACAACATGCTCATATTTCCTAGAAGTGCTTGTGACTTTGATATCCTTCAGCCCGTGCCACCAGCATTTGATATGACCAGAATTGCAACAGCATTCATCCTCATTTAATATTCCCATTAGCATCTCACAGAGGAGCTGTTGTTTTAGACAATTATAAAAGATAATTAGGAGCTTGCAGGGATACCTATGTTAAGGAATGCGTTTTATAATTAAATACATCCTTTATGATGTGTTGTTATACACACACACTACCAGTGTGTAGAGAACTTAGTGTGTGTTTGGTTTACTCCAAAACCACGTTTCAAACGTGGATCCGGAAAAACTCTATTAGAGTAGCTTCTGTCCGGATCCACATTTCAAATGTGGATCCAATGTAAACCAAACACACCATTAGTGAGAGGCTAATTTACCTTTATGAGTGTTCTACTGCATGAGGTAGAATTCAGCTTGATGGAAATAGTGGCAGGGCGGCAGCTCCAAAGCAAGCCAGTAAGTAGGGGCAAACACAAAGATTCTGTGTTTGAAAGTAAATGAAGGTGCAAGTGTTTGATGTATGGTGGTGGAATAGAAAGATCTTGCAGTACATATGGGTTGAATTCATCCTACAGAATCCAAGGTAAACTAATAAGATATACCAATAAATTAGGATAAATTCCAAATGGAATGAAATGAAGTAGTTAATCTATGCTTACCGTTGGATAACAGAAATCCAGGACCAGGGATGCCAGAACATTTCTAGGCTTTATATTTCGGAGAAATTTCCTTAACTTGAGAAAATCCAATCCAAAACAAATGTCCAACTTAACATTAAATTCCAAGCAACTGGAACTGTTCAAGAATATTACCTTAGGCATTGTAAACTCATCACCATCATAACTACAAGAATACAAGTTTGGAGCATCAATGCAGGCCTCCTCCAATTGAGAGCAGCTGCTAAACTTGAAGACCTTGAGCTGCAAACTTGAAATCTGTATCTTCTTAGACATATTACAATCCTCCAAGTGCAATCTCTCAAGAAGAGGAAATTTAAGGAGAAGTTCAAGCAGCCACTTGTTGGTGATAATTATATCCCTTGGAAATGATAAACATAGATCTCTTAAATTTATGCATTTGTCCATATTGGTCTTACAAACAGTGTTAATACCATCAGCAAAGTAATGAAAGTACTCAAGACTTGGTGCATCAACAAGAACTTCCTGTAGTCCTCTAAAGTCAACTCCCTTGAGCTTTGGTAAATTGTGTATGCTTACAAATCTTAATCCTGAACAGTACTTCAATGTCATATATTCAATCAAAGGACAACTGGAGATGAGATTCTGGATTATCTGCTCTTCTCCCACAAAGACATGGCTCAAGGATAATACTTGCAACAAACAAAACTTAATTGGATGATTCAGGAATGCTTTATCAATTCTAAGACACCCAAACAAAATGAATCTGATTAGTGATTTGGATTCAAGGATGTTAGGGGGCAAGCAATAGTGTTCACCATAAGAGAGAATAGGTCTAAAGAGGGTAAGGTGTAGCACCTCAATGCCACTCTCACTTGCTAACTCCATCCAGTAATCAATAAGTGGAGACAAAGTATAAGGATCAGAGAACCCCATCCTAAGTGTAAATTGTTTTACAGCTAAACCTTGGTCATGGAACCTCTGCAGTGTGCTGTCCACAGAATTGAGGAAGTTGTTTCTTTTCTTCATAAGATCTTCCATTTGCTGTGTATTTTTTTGGTCAACAGTTTTCTTCCTAATTCCATATCTAGACTCAGTAAAAACCAAGATGGGAGAGGTAGACCATGTGTCCTTCCAAGCCTTAGACAAAATACTGCTCCTAGCAGCATCTTTTTCTGGTAACCTTGAAAGAATGTCATGGAGGATGTGTTTTGGCAGATCTGATATCAAGTCCATAGCCTCTAACTATATATTAGTAGAAATATATGTTTCTCACACTTTTGAAAATTTTCACTGCAGAATAATTATAACTTCGTTATGTTAGAATACTATTAATCACTGCAAATATTTAATACCAAAAAAAAAAACTTTATCATTACCTGTGGTATAGTGAGTAGTGCTTATCTATGCTTCATTGAATTGGAGATTGAGGATCAACCAGAAATGGAGAAATGAGGTTCCAAAAAAGCTTAGAAAAATGAAGACCAATCCATTCATGTATTGATTTCTTTAGTCTCCAACTTGATTGTCTCCGTTTAAGACGGTAGATGTGGACAAAACAATGGTACACTGTAAAGCCGGCTTGTGCTAGTGCTAGTAGTGTATGTATTAAAAACATTTAAATGGACTATGCCAATAATGCCGAGTTTCTTTTAATATATATAATGAATAAAATTTCAGATTAAATTGCATTGGTCCAATCCAATTGACAATTTGTAGACTTAAAAACTTCGGCAATTGTCTTGCATGTCTCCTTTTCGATATACATTTTTATTTTTAATGTCGTTTGAAATCTTTGGATATTAAATTCTCCAGATTTTTTTACAAGATCACGTGTATCATTCACGGAGGTAATCTTGTTCAATCTGGTAGGACTTCCTTAGGCTGCAAAACTCACCTGCGAGTATTCAACGCATTTGCATATCTGGGACTCGAATAGTCAAACTCGAGATTACTGGTTAAGCTGGAACAACCCAGTATCAGCTGATCCACCTATTGAGTGGTGTATTCTTCATTTTGATAACGTGAGGGTTAAATTAATATATATTACGTCTAGATATAAGTTTCATAATCTGGTTATCATTTGTTGAAATTTAATTAGGCATTTTAAACAGCAGAAGGCAAGTTGCTGTCACAGTGGCAGATTGGAAATCTGGTCCAGAGCCTCAAGTGAATGAATGGCATTTCCGAAGGTATTTCTATTATGTTCATTGGAATATACACAATAGAAACTAGAAAGTGACTTGTTTATTAGGTTCATTGGTTTTATCTATACAATTAACTTCTTAGAAGTGGCCAAATGAAACATCCTACAGAACTAGGAGCTTATATTATGCGACACCAATCATACGTGGTTAGGCTAAAAGGATATTTGAGGCTTGGCAATTTATAAACGTTGCTATACCTATATATAAATCCTACAAAATACAAATATATGGAATAATGGAGAGACCGAAATGGTTCAAATATTAAGTTGTATACATGACTTGAGGACCTCTGCTATGCCATGACTTCAACATTGATTTTCCGTTTTGCCCATTTTCTGTAATATGTGTTTAGTATTGATTGGTTGGATTGGAAGTAAACAAGAATTCATACTTTGGGCACTATTATCTAAGAGTATGTTTGGTAAAATTAGCTGAAAAGTTAACCTAAAGCTGAAAAGCTAACTGAAAGTTGAAAAGATTTGATTGAAGGTGTTTGGTTAAAACTAGCTAAAAATGGTAAGATGACATACAAATACATCATTAATTATTAAATAATAATGAGTGTGGGTGATTGAGACATAAACTCGTAATAAGTTTTTAGCTAATAACTTAAAATTGGAGCTTTTTTAAAAAAGCCACCTCAAGTAGCTTTTCAAGAAAAGCTAATAGCTACTCAAAAGTTACTTTACCAAACATAATTGAAATGATTTCAGCTACTAATTTCAACTTTCAACTAGCTAAAAGGACTTACCAACACACTCTAAATCTAATTTTACACATTGTTCTAAGCGAAGAAAAAAGAGTTGGAGGTGGCGGTCGTTATTCTCATTGATTAGTATAACCATAATCCATATAATACAGAACTAGTATGTCAAATATCCTCATTTTTTTTGTATAAATAAAAATATAGGGTGGGGAGATGGTGTCCCAGTCCAAGTCCTTGCCTCCGGACTCAAAGAGCACTTATAGAGGTACTTACATTTTACCTCGGCCCAAGGGGACGAGTGAGAGTTCGAACCTGTAACTTGTTAGATATGAAACATTGTCTTGCTCCACTTGACCAACTCCTTGGGGTTAAATATCCTCATTAATATAACAACTAATTAACTATTCTAAGACATTGGCTCCCTTTCGAAAGAAAATATGAAAGACCGGTAAGTCAATATGTAAACTATATATAAAGTAACTATTTATGTGTTTGATTTCTATCAAAATCACGTTATAAATATGGATTCAAGCCAACGCTACTGAAGAGAGCGTTGATCCATGTTCACGTGTGTAACGTGATTTTGTATAAAACCAAACACATACTTCATTTTTCTATCAAAATAAAGGACTAGCTTAGCGAGTCCTATTTTAGGAACCGTTTTACAATGCCTTTAATCAAGGACAAGGAGCATAGATGCAAACTATCTACATGCCTTGGTAAAGGTTTACAAATTTAATTTTAGATAATCATAATTTTGTATTCTTAAATATCTTTATTTAGAAAGTAATTTTATCATAATAGATATTTTTTTTAATAAGGATTTATATTCTAAAAATATCATTTTTTTCACTTTTACGTAACCTCACATTTAAGCCCTAAATTATGATCACAGAAAATAAATCAATCAATATACCAAATTTTCAAACCGGTGGTAACATAGTGTAAATTTGTTTCCGAACACTATATAGTATATATCAAGGACATCTTTCAGCTCCCCTCTTCTTTTTATCATCATTCATGAAGATGATTGCCATTCTTTCATCACAATGTTGAAGGATGTTATTATGGGTGTTTAAGACTCGGTCTATCCTTTTGATCTGTCTCAACTTGTTCTATTCAGGTCAAGTATGTTCCAGTTCTACAAGAAAGACCAAATTGGGTCTCATCATGACCCTACATCGGGTTGAGGACGGGTTCGGGTCAACCTGCAGATTACCCGACCTGTCTTTTATATATAAATATAATATATCATTTATAAAGACCTAACCTTATTCTCATTTATAATTTCCTCTATCTATCTTTATTGTTTAAAAATGCATTCTATACGTAAAGTTATGTGGTGATATAATGTTATTCTTATTTTAGTAATATCTCAAATTTTAAAGAAAGTAAAAAAATATTGCATACATTAAGAGGAATTCTATTATATGCAGTATATTTACTAATTGTGTATAAAAACTATTTTCTTTTGAACACAATTATATTGTCATTTTATGATTATATTTAGCTTATATATCATGTCAACCCAATCTTGTCCTATTTAGACCTGGACCTACTTAGACCTGCATATCATTGAGTCTCTTTGAATCTATGGACAAATTCGGGTCTAAACAATTGATCCGAAAAAAAATTAGGGCCGAGTTAGCGACAAGTAAAATCCATCCCAACTCGTCCCACTGACACCCCTAAATGTTATTATGGGATCCATTCCAAGTTCATTGGGATCATAGAAGTGTGTGAAGGATTTTTTTTTTGTTCGAAAGATCATTCATTAATAGATGCCAAACGACACTTACAATGTTCGTAGGATACTAAACAAAGAGTATTACAGCAGTGCACTACATATCAAAATAACATAACAAGCACGCATACTCATAGATCTAAATAAATTAGCAATGCTAAGTAAAAATGTACCCTCCTATTACAAAGAAATTCTGAAAGAGCATTGGATTTTTTTTTCCTTTTACTTTTTTCTATTCCTTCCGGATCGGCACATATCCAAAAATAACTCAAAGAAAGCATATCTGCAGCATCAACCGCAACTAGACTGTGTAAAACAGTGCTGCAAAATCGAGTTCTATTGGTAGAAATGCATAAAATACAAATCTGAGTATATCAGTGCTGTAAAGTGCTAAGAGAAGCAACCCAATCAGAATCCTTGAATAGCAGAACAGTAGTGAAAGAAAAATAAGGTGAATCTCTAGAAGAAGGGAGGACGGAGGATATGGTGGTGGTGGCTGGAAAACAAAAAAGGTAGAGGTGGTTATGGGATGGAGGAAGGAAGATGAAGTGTAAAAAAAAAAACTCTCATTGTAGAGAGAGGATAATCCACCTATTATAGATAGAAAAAATCACATGAAGCATGGTAAAATACCCTCCAATAAAGGAAGGAAACCCTCCCATGGAGGGCGAACTCTTGTTGTGGTTGCGGCGCGCTCAAGTAGGTTTTTTACTTAGGTTAATGCTTAGAGTAATGTTTAGGAAGAGGAAGAAGCAACCAGGTGTGAAGGATGTTTGAATGGGGCAAATGAGGCCTTCTTTAAACTTGTGATATTGGGAGGGAATGGAAAAGTTGGTGAATATTTCCTAAGCTTAGGGAGGCCCACTTTCTTCCCAATGGTGAGACCAGAGCAATTAGCCTTTTTCTCCCTTTCATGAAAATAGCAGTTCCACTACCCATCAATCAATCTCCATTAGATTGGTGTGAAAAAATCAAGCAAGTAAGCATTTGAGTAAAAATTATTTTAAAAAAAAAAAAAACTTTGTAACATTATCACATAAATGAGTTTAATACATATACAATGTATGTGTAAAATTAAAAGACATACATTTAATAATGTCACAACACTTTCAGTATATATATGTATAAAACTTATTTATACTAATAACATGTATATCCATTAAATCTGACATTAATATACATTAAGTATACACATTAACAAAGGCTAAAAAAATAAAAATTGAAACATGTCTAATGTAATTAATAAAAAATTTCTATACAATCAAACGGCGTAATGATTCAACGTTCTTTAATTTATTTTTGTTTCCTTTCAGTATTCAGTCGTACCAAGAAAAAAAAAATGTAGGACAGTGTGCACTATTCTTTAAGCAATTTTTGTTTTGGTCGGAATTGTTTAAGCAATTGGTTTCTGCTTTAGTGCAACTTGAAAAATGAAAACGAAGGTAGGAGGTCCAGCATTGGCCCATTATTCGCTTTGAAAAGGCTTAAAGTTGACCCTTTATCCATGGGGTAGTCACTAGTCATAGCAATCCATAAATTAAAATTAAAATTTCTTATCTAAGTTAAAGCAAATTATTAAGGGCATTATTTTTTCGGTCGCAATTCGGTACCCTCCCGTCAAAGAGGGTTTTGGTACCTTCTTATCATTTTTTTATTGAATAGGCCAAAATTACATAGAAACAAGTTGTGTACTCCGTCCTAAATTATTTCAAAGACATAAAGTAAATTTTAAATAAAAACACATGTGCATTGCGAATGAGAATGTGAAAAAATGGGAGAATATAATAAAAAAATACATGATTATGGTTATAGGGGGTCAAAAAGTCTTTTCAAAAATTAAAAATACAAATTATATTAGTTAAATATTGTCCTATAAGTATAAAAATACTAAGATCATTTAAAAAAATTGAGAAAAATTGATTAAATAAGCAAAGAAGATACCAAAACTCTCTCTCACCGAAGAGTACCATAGAATTTCCCTTGTTTTTTTGGCGTTCAAATTCTTCTAAATGACTATTTGACCGAAACGGGTTGTTTTTTCTTTGAAAAAGCATACATTGAGAAGTGATTCAAGTGAACCGACATGAAGTCTTAATCACGAAACTAGTTGTGTATAATTAGCCTTTTCAATAGCAAAATCAAAATATATATATATATATATATATATATATATATATATATAATTAGTCTTTTCAATAGCAAAATCAAAACATATGTATTTGTAGAAACATGTGGATGAGAGTCTAAACAAAAAAATGATGATTGTTGAATCACCATCTCAAGCACCTAACCCAACTTATCTTCTTCTAGTTGACGTGGACCACATGGATTAGAGGAAGAAGCAAAGACATATAATATGGTATCTTCTTTGTTGATCATTCATGGCAATTCAAGTCAAAGACTCAAATTAAGCTGGTATGTCAATTGTCTTTGAAATTCACCGAGACAGTTCTAATTTCCCCCACTCATTCATTCAACGTTGGGCACAGATAAACAACTGAACCATTGACATCTCAAGAGCAATTTGTTGTTATGTGCATCCATTTGATTTCAAAAACACGTTTTTCTCTTGTATTAGGGGGGTAGCTTATGACAATGTGTTTGACATTTTGAGGGTTTCCACTTAGACAACACAACACTCATTAATACAGTTCGATTGAGTTTGACATCGATGGACAAAATGAAGAGCCGCAACTTAAATTCAAACTCAGGTGGAACCACATCTATCATCAAAGTAGCAGTTTTCTTTTTCTTTGTCCAAGTTTTTGACCACGCGTTTTTCTTTCTTCAATTTGCTAACTTAAATATATTTATATGTGGTTTTAAAATTCTTAAATAACATTTCTATTACCCCTATTCCTATTTAATTGTCCATTTTTAAAAAAACAAACATGTTCTTAATTATTTGTCCACTTACAAACTCAATGCACTATTAATTACGTTTTTCTTTATTCTACCCTTATATTAATAAATGATCCACTATTGAAAATTAATAAGACCCAATAATACTAAGAGAGATAAAGGGTAAACTAAAAAAATTGAAATTTATTTCCATAAAAACGAGAATAATGATTATATTTCTTAATTTGTGTATTTTTTTTTGTCTAAATAAACAATTAGATAGGAAAGGTTTAGTACTACTTATGTCTCATTTTACTTATCATTTAAGGTTTTTTTATGAAAAATTAAAAATATAATTAATTCTCTAAATATAAAAAAATATTAAGTAACGTTCTATTAATCCCTCATCATTATTTATTGATTAAATTATATCTCATTTATTAGATATATTCCATAAAAAACATTAAATATGTGTCTTGAAATTATAAAATGACAAATAAAATGGGTCATAATTTTTTTCTAAATCGACACAAAAAGTAATAAATAAGAGAAAATTATAAAAATAACACATTAAATAATCATTCAAAACCTTAAATGACACAAAGAAATAGGAGGAATATTAAATTTTGAAGTGTTGATTGGCATCGATTGCGTCTTTTTCAACTCTTATTTAAGTGGGAGAGCATCCTCTCCAATTACTGGACTTTGCCAGTATGTGAGAGAAAGACTCACACATTTTCAAAGTCCAATAACCGAAGAGGAATTTGCTCCTATTTAAGTCACATTAATAACTTTAGAGTTTAGACTATTAAAATTTCTTCTTTTTATTTTCCAACTCTCTTTCACTTTCTTTGGTTATGAAAAGAAAATGAAGAGGAATAAAAAAAAAGTGGAAAGTTAATATGATATTATAGATTATTTGATAAGAAAGAAAACGAAGGGAAATTTTAAAGAGTATGTTTTTCATTTGAAGCTAGCTCAACTAAATTAATTGAGTACATAAACACATTTAATTTTATGTTTGGATGAAGAATTTTAAAAGAGAAAAATATGTTTTTCATTCCTATAGTTTTGGTCAGTTTTAGTTTTCATCACGTACTTTAAATAATTTGTTTTTTGTTCCTGAACTTTCTAAATCCCTAAACCATGATTCCTGTCCGTTAGTGAGATCTGTTGACTTGATGACCTAACTAACAAAAGTTTCATGTTAGCCTCAATAGTGGGCCCTAAATAACTGACTCGTCTAATTAACCTTTTTTATTAATTTTAAATTATTAAAATAACCCTAATTATTAAATTCAGGTTTTTTATCGAGTAAAATTACTTAGGTGAAAACCCTAATTTAGTAATTAATTAGGGTTATTTTAATAATTAAAAATTAATAAAAAAATAGGTAAATTGATGAGTCAGCTATTTGGTACCCACTATTGAGGCCGACATGTAACTTTTATTAGCCAGCTCATCAGGTTAACAGATCTCACTAACGGCAGGGAGCACAATTTGGGGGGTTTAGAAAGTTTAGGAATAAAAAAACACATGATTTAAAGTAAAGGGACGAAAACTAAAGTTCATCGAAACTATATGAATGAAAAACATATTTTTTTCCATTTTAAAGTTATGAAAGTTGTGATGAGAGATAATTACAAAAATAGTTAAGTATGAGAGATGAGTTATAAGTGATAATCTAAAAAGTTAAACATATATAACACATAAATTTTGAATTTCTATCTCAATATATACCATCTAAAATTTTTCTTATTTGTCATAAAAATCCCTCCCATTATCATTTGAAATTATTTTTTTTACTATGTTAACACATGTAATCTAATAATTTAAAATTATTCTATTCAAGTACAGATTTAAAGTAGAATTTGTAATTGTTAATCCACATATATGTTACTCATTTTAATGATAACTTGTACAAAATATTGAGTTGGCTAATCTCTACTCATTAAAACTGTCCAAAGATCCGTCACATGTCACTTTTTATGCATAATTTTTCCACTCAAGGATGACACGGTTGTCATTTTCTCTAAATTAATAATAATTTGTTTGGTGTTTATTTTCATTTCCTCATGCAAAAGCTAGCTAGGGCTTCTATATGTTATATTCAAATACATTTAATTAACCAACTAGAGTTGGTTGAAGTGCATGGTACATGCTTATTGTTTCCCCTTAAGTAATGTCTAAGGTTCTAGTCGTGTGGATGAAAAAAATCCCTGCTGGAAAAACTAGCCCTACCATGATGTGGATGTTCCCGACTTGAACATGATTGTCTCCCGTGAAGGATACATGTGGGTAAACAAAAAAAAATACATTTAATTAATACTACCTCCGGTACAATATATAAGAAATAAAAATAAATTTTTTTTTGGCTCTATATATAAGAAATATAGTACTATTTTTAGTTACACTAATTGCTAAATATCTTATATGCCCTTAATATATTGTGAGTAGTTAAAGAGGTACTCACTCATTTACTCATTTAATACTAAGGGTATTTTTTAGAAAAAAATTAAATTCGTAGCACTATTAATTACCAATAACATATTCCAATACATTTTCCCTGGTCTTGATGATTTTAGTCCAATGTTTCTTATATATAGGACCAGAGGTAGTATATCATACTACCTAATTTCTTACTAATATCAAACATCTTTATCTACCAGAAATAAATTTAACTTTTTTATAAGTTTCGAAAACTCTCTTACTTAACTTCTCCATAAACACTCCTAAATTTATAAGGATTTTTTTTATAACTTTAGATTTAATTATTTATCCCATTAAAAAACTCTTATAAACTAGAAGCTAATACAAATCAGACCATAATTAATATAAAATCATTTAACATTAAATAATACATTTGCATCATATAACTATTTCATATTTCCTATACTATTAAATTAATCTATGCATTTCTTTTTTGGTCTTTGACCTCACAATTATGGCAATTTCAGTATTTAAACTTTTGACCTTACAGATAAAGTTTGCCTGAGATCTCCATCCAATTTCACTATAATCAACTACTGTTTGGTCAATCTATGCATCTTCTAATTATAAGAAGACCTAAATCACATTCGACATACAAATAAAATGGTGATGAAAATTTTTGTTTTTCCTTCAAAATTTCAACTCTTTAAAAAAAATCAAATCATATTACTTTTTGAATTCATGTCAATTTATATGTTTATTCTTTTTCTTTTGAACAAAAGGTATACTCACAATTTGAGATTAATCTCTTTTAAGTTATCCTTAACATAAAATTAAAGTACACCAATTTAAATTTATTTTCATTTTAAACTTAAACTTTTAAAATTAGTTAAACATATTACTTTAAAAATTAAATATTTTTTTTATTAATCCATGTCTTTAAATTCTTGTTAAATAAATCATATTATTTATTTTTATAATTTTGAACATATTTGTTAAATATTATTTATCTATTTTAAATTTGACTTAAATTTTAAAATGGTGATAGAATATACGAGATCCTTGTCGGCCATTTATTAACTTAATTTCCACAAGTCTCGTAAATTAAATCCATACATGAATGATGAATCTCGCAAACTTGGTTGGCAACCCCACACATGTGCAGGGTCGTAAATGAAATGGTAACTTGGAGAACACACAGTGGTCCATCTTAACACACATCATGGTATGTGGAGACCACTTGACAACATAGATATATAGATGATCACGAATCCATTAAAGAACAAAGCAAACACTTCTCGATCACAAACATACAATCGATTCAACTTGGATTATGGTAGAACTTGTTGCATTCTTTTGAGGGATCTTGGCAACCCATTGACAGAAAAATATGCCTATAACTAGATGAACATAATCGCACATATTCCGGCAGAAATCAAATCCATTGAAAGGAGCTAAACAACGCTTGGAAATCTAAACTCATAATATACCCATAAATTTGAATTTTATGGGGGTTGAATTTGTAGAGATCAAGTTGACACTAATGAGAATGATCAATCAAAAATTGATGACCAAGATGCAAACTTAAAAAAAAAAAAGTGTCAGTTGTCAGGCCCTCCATTGACAAGGTACAAACAAGTTATATCTCCAAACAATGTACTTTGGATTTCCTCATATAATCCCCACATTCCCTTAAATATCTAAATATAATGCACAACAACTTGTCATGCAAACTTCCAAATCCCCATGGATGCTTAAAAAGCTATGCAAAAACATATACCGGATTACATGTGATGATCTCAATCCCTATAATAACATCCACATCCCTCCGTACTATCCACACAAAAAAAAAAGACTCCCTTTTTCCAATTTCCACCATTGGTAAATTTCAAGAACACCAATCACAAACACACACACATATATATAATAAAAAAAAGGTGAAAAAAAGAAGCCTTTACCTAGAGGATTCTACTGTAGTGATCTCCTGGTGTATGATCCTCCATAGCATTCTATCCATAAGCTTGAGCAAATTATATAACTCTTTACAAAACCATAGTGTCCGTCCGAGTATAAATGTCGGAACAATCAGCATAATTGAGAAGCTGGATTAAACCAGAAAGGCTCAATTTTTTTTTATAACACTGCTTCTACTGAAAGCCTGAGCTGGGTGTGTATATTGCAAGATCAGACCAACCATGGCTACTACCATTCCAGCAGCTTGAATCACCATTTTGCATACCCAGTAAGCTCTCTGAGCTACCATTACTCTGCATCTCCACTCCCGGGTTACTACCCGAATCCGAATTCACAACCGGGTCATAACTTCTCATGTTCTCCCCAAATTCACCCATTTGCACCATTTTTAGACTTGACCCACTTGAATTCATACCCTCAAAGAGGCTCCCAAAATGCCCAGTTGATGCCAAAAGGGAACTGAAACTCCCACCAGTGTTTAGCACCTGTTGTTGGTCTTGATCAACCGGGCCAGTGTAAACCCGGGTCGGGTCAGCCTCTGTAGCTGGGGCTGCAGAGGAGATTGATGGTGATGAGGAAGATGATGTGGAACGTTTGGAGCTTGATGAACGTTTAGTGCTCTTTCTGCTTCCACCTCCAACAGGGATGTTTCTCAGAGCACCACCTTTTGTCCAATACCTTCTGCAGTTCTTGCAAAAATGGCGTGGCTGTGAGAGGTTGTAGTTGTTGTAGTAGCAGAATTTGGTGTTTGTGGAATCACAACGTGGGCATTTGAGTTGTTCTTGTTCAGGAAAGTGGGGCTTCATGGGTTGGAATGCTGTTGGGTCTTGCATCCTTTCTTTCTGTGCCTTAAAGGACTTGAATTTGAAGCACTTTTTGACAGCTCTGTGGAAAGTGTTGGAAAATGGGTTTGATTGATTTGGCAACAAAGTTCAAACCTTTGAAAGAATTGAGACCTTCCCTTGTGTAATGTTTCTAGGAAGAGCACTCTCAAGTTAAGTAATGTGTGGAAAATGGCATTCAAAGGCTTAAGGGATGTGGTTGGTGTACTAAGATCCAAATTGAGTTTAAGGAAAATTGGCAAAAAGGAACCAACTACTACTACTGAACAGAAAATAGAAAAAGGACAAAAAGGTGAGATATGCTTTCTTTCAGAAGCCCTTAAATGGGTTTTAGACTTTTAGCACAACAGACCAAAATCACATGAAAAGTTTTCACTTTTCAATATAGAAGCTATTGCAGAGAGTTTGTTTCCAGAAAGTTTGCAGGGTCATGGATAAGTGCCAAGTGCAGAGTGGTTTGATTTTGAAGGTGGAACTTCTCTTCTATGTTTGGATTTCTATGGTATGACTGAAAAAGCACATAGATTAAAGTGGGTTCAGGAAAAAACATATAGCATTCAAGAAGAAATGGGAAAGAGATGATTTGGAGAGTCTGAAAATCTTGACGAAGATGAAGATGGAGATGAGCTATGCTAATGCTATCACTTGGTATATGCCATATGGTTTTTTCTTCGCGTGAGAGTGACCACAAGGCTCAGACTTCAAACAGAATCACAATACTGCGTTCTCTCTCTAACCCGTTTTCCTGTTCATGAGAAAGATTTTTGGCTGTAATTCTGAATTACCAAATTACATATTGGTGTTAAAATTCTTCAAAAAAAAAAAACGGTTGTTTCAAGTGGTACATGTTTGATTCCCTTTAAATAAGATCTCTTATGGATGAAAAAAATCCTCGCTGGAGAACTAGCCCCACCATGATGTGGATATTCCCAACTTATGGAGGATACTCGGTTAAACAAAAAAATAACTTTTGTTAAGATTAAGGAACCAAAATAAAAAAATATGTGACAATTAATGATGCGATTTGAGATCTTTTATATATATATCCTTAACTAATGTCGTTAGAATACTTATTAGTAGGACCTTATAAAATAAACAAATGTACCACATATTAAAAAAAAATAGATTTACCACCTGCATCATTTTGTTACAGTAATGCACTCAATAAGATTAGGTAGTCTAATGAAAATGGAACGGTTCAAATATTAAAATTGTTTTAAAATCCGACTTTACATATCTCAACATTGAATTGTTCGATGAAGATTGAATAGTCTAGATTTATTAAGTGTATAATTCAATAAAAAAATGTTTGCAACAAACCCGAGTCCATATTAGAATTAGATAAATGATACTTTGCACTTGAAAGGATACACTAATGTCACATAATTGATAATTATGAGTGACAAAAGAGAGAAAAAGAGAAACATAGGATGTAATATATGATACGATGAAGTGATAGAGGGAGAAAAATAGAGAAGTATGAGATTTTATATGTGATATGATAAAGAAAAGTAAAGAGAAAAAGTCTCTTATATGATTATTGTATAAATATGACATCTCTTTAAATTTCCACAAGTTTTCCTGATAAAAGTACTCATGTTATCTACAATGGATTTTTTAATGAGAAAAATATTGTAAAAACATTTAGTCATTTAACACTATATTAACTTAAAATGATTAAAATTATATGTTTTTTCTTTTTATTGATCTTTGTATTTATTTCTCTATTAAAAATATAATAAGAGAATAATAAGAAAATAGGTTTGTTGAATCCAACATAAAAAAAATGCACATGTACATATACAAGTCATGTAAAGTGAGAAATAAGAATAGTTAATAAAAAATAAATTCAAATCATGTTAATTTTAATTATTCATACAAAATTAAATAATTAAAATATTAATTTATTTTACCATTTACATTCTTACTGAATGAATAATATTATATAATTTCTTCCTAGTTAATAGAATGGGCAACAAATGCACACTTTGGTTATATAACATGTGAAAATGTATTATGAAAAATATAAAATAATAATCATTGATTAAAAAATAATTAATATCATGATGCATTCATGATATATATATATATATATATATATATAACATGAGAGTTTTAATAGTTTATATGAGAATTTCAAAAAAAAAATAGTTTATATGAGATCATAAATTTAAATCCCATCACTATCATTTTGGATTAAAAATATAAACAGTTACATAGTTAAAACTTAAAACTCTAAACTTAATTAAAATTCAATTCCTTAATAGGTCTGTACTTTTCAATATAAAGTGTATTTTTGGTTTAACCGTGACAAATCCATGCATATTATATAGCCTATAGTACCACCCACTTTCCATGCCATAACGGAAAGTGTGCTGGTGGTAGTGGAAAAGTATAAATAAATTAAAAAAAAAAAGAATGGATTATTCTAGAGAGAAAGTAAGGCATAATAACAACAAAAATTCCGGTGGCAATAACCAATCAACAAGTTTTTTCATAAAAATACTATAATTTTATTTAGTAGCTTGTCATGTATGTTTGATTTCCATTAAAATCATGTATTAAATATGGATTCAAGCTATCCTTATTAAGAATATTGTTAATTCGGATTCATATTTCAAACGTGAATTTTCAAGCTAGCGCTAGAACATGTTTGGTTTAGCGTTGGAAAATCCAAACTTGAGTTTGGCTGATTTCAACGCCAAACCAAACACACACTAAGAGTGTATGTTTGGATTGCAGTTTGCAATATCAAATTTGAAAACGCAAATGCAAAATGATTTTTTTGATTATGTTTGGTTTTCACTTGGAAATTGCGTTAGCATTGAAATCAAATCGGGTAAACTTACATTTTTAATGTTGGAAATAGTTGCATTGAAGGTTCTAAACTTGAGTTTGCAAACTTAAGTTTCATCTTGAATCCACATTTATAACATGATTGGTTTAGCGTTGAAACATGGTAAACTCTTGTTTCCAACGCTAGAAATAGTTGCGTTGAAGAATCCAAACTTGAGTTTGTCCGGATCCACATTTAAAATGTGATTTTGGGCTAAACCAAACACACTATTAGGTCAATGTAATTTCATGTTATTTTTGCAAACTTAAAAAGTTTGCAATTATGTTTAGACTTACATTTAAAAACTTTAATCCAAATATATGTATTAGTGTTTTTTTTTAAGTTTCTACCGTTTATTACCAAACAACAAAAGAATCTGTTGGTCAAATTAATTAACTCAATTAATCCACCAACCGCGGATTACAACTATCAACTAATAATCCAACATCAATAAACTTGGCCGACACAACACAAGTCCAAGGTAGAGAGTTGAGGCAGCTCAGCTAAGCCGAAGTTTAAGGCTGAGCCACCGCTAAGTTAGTGGCCCACGGCAAAGGCACTTTCTCGCCTCGCGTGCGAACAAAGCAAAGGCACATCAATTGGGTTCTCTACGGAAGATCAAAACCGTTGAAAATTTGAGAATCGAATCTGGAACGTCAAAGCGTGAAGCAGGGGAGTGGTCGATTGCGTTGCGTTGAGTTACCGTCACCCAACACCACGGCCAATGTCACCCGCAACACGTGGCGGAACCCGCCGAGCACTGAGTGAGAAAGTGCTCCAGTCCAGTGACAGACAGCTAAAATGCTATGCTTTCGTGGGAAGAATGGTTTTTGTCATTTTGTAATGATGTTGCTGATGACGTGGTTCGATACCTTTCATTGGCTCTCGTGGACATTTGTGACGCGGAACACAAATTTCTTATTCAGCTTCGGGTGGTTGCGAGTTTTCAATTTTTAAAATTTTTAATTAAGTTTTTATAATTTAAAATCAAAATTGAAAATTTATTTTTGTGGTTTTCAAAATAAAACAAATATTTTGAAAACCATAAAAAGCGATTTTCAGTTTTTGGTTTTGAGTTATTAAAACTTGATTAAAAATTTATAAAAAAAACTGAAAATTCGCAACCACCCCAAATGACCCCTTAATTTTTTCAAATTTAGATAAGATCAATCGTTATAATACATGGATTAAGATCCCGACAGTTAGTGCAGGTCCTTTAAAAGAGAGAAAGAGAGAGTTTTTACGTGGAATCCACCCATGTGAGACCCACTAGTAGGTCCCACACAAAAACTCTCTTTTCTACAGAACCCTGCCGTTACTGCAGGGGATCTGGTCCTATAAAATATATATTAAGTGTTTATTTATAAGGTCAGCTAATTATGATTAAGAAATTATATATATAGAGTAAGTATTTATTGAAAATCATGATATTAATTGTATTAACAATATTAAGGGTCCGTTTGGTGGACAAGATATGATAGGATAGACTAGTTGGATAGCAACAAGATAAGATAAGAGTATGATAAGCTCTTATCATATCTTATGTTTGATGCACATTAGGACAAGAGACGGATGACATTATTTTATCTTATCATACGTTTGAAATGGATAGATGATGATAGGATAAGATATAAAAAATATTGATATGACAAAATTACCCTTACTATAAAATTAAATTAATTTTAATTTTTCAATAAAAGCATACATGAATAAAAATAATTTTATTTATAAAAAATATTTAAATTTAATAAAAAAAAGAGGAGAGAGGGAGGAGAAAAAGAGAAGAGGGAGGGAGGAGAGAGAGGAGAGAGAGGTGAACAAGAGAGAGAGGAAAGAGAGAAAGAGGAGAGAGGGGGGAAAGAGAGGGAGGAAAGAGAGGAGAGAGAAAGAAAGGACAAATGAGGAAGAATTATTTTTATCTTATTTTATCCTATCCTATCACTCCCTATTCCCTAACCCAGCTCCCCCTTAGGATAAGAATTACACTAGGAGAAAAGGATAGGATAAGCAACATGATAAAATTATCATATCCTATTGGTGCAACAAACACATGATAAATGATAGGATATGATAAAGTTATCATATTTTGTCTCTTATTCTATGCACCAAACGGGCCCTAAATGTCATATAGTACAATAAAATTTTACTATTTTTAGTTCGTTAACCAATGCTCAAACACTAGTTAACATTTCTCGATTTATAATTTATTGTTGTAATTAGATTATTTGTGGAATGATTAACATTAACAAGAAAATTTTAGTACCCCTATAAATGACATTTTTTTTTTATACATTAGAAATAACTATAAATGACATTTGTAACCAAATCTAATGGTTACTAGCAGAATTTATGTACAAAAATCCACATCAAAGGATTCTCTCATTAGCTATGAAATAGCTAGGTATTAGCTGCGGACGTATTAATTCCCTACTTATTCCGCAACTAAAGTTTGAGTTCAACATTCACTTTATAGATACGAGTTCACATAATAAAGGTAATATTTAATGAATAATAATATATATAAGTATATACACATTAATTTTAGAATATTGTAATAATGTGTTTCAATTTAATTAAATGAGTAAACTAGCAAATCAGTCTCTGACTCTACGGGGACCATGCAATTTCGTCCATGACTTTACTAAAATAGCACTTTAGTCCGTACTTTGTTAAAAACACATGCACTTTAGTCCTTATTTCACTAAAAAACATGCACTTTAGTCATTCACTTTATTAAAAAATATGCACTTTAGGGACTAGAGTGCATGTGTTTTTGACAAGTACGGACTAAAGTGCTATTTTAGCAAAGTCAGAGACTAAATTGCATGGTCCCCGCAGAATCAGGGATCGATTTGCTAGTTTACTCTTAATTAAATGGTCATGTTAACGATATTTGATGATTATATTAGTATCAATTTAGAGTAATTTTTTAATTGAACTATAGTTTTTTAAAAATTAATATTTTTTTTTATTGAGATACTAATTTTTTTTTGTTTAGTTTTTAAAGGGCAGATAATGAACGTATATATAGATACTACCCAATACATATAGAGAAAAACGTTAAAATTATGAGTTTAATATATGTACACAGTCAGTCTAAAGAAGTTTTATACAGACATTCAATGGTGTGTCGCCACATCATTTAATGAATATGACACCTCATCTGATATTAAATTCAATAAATTATGTGACAACATATCATTGGATGTCCATGTAAAATTTCTTTACACTGACAGTGCATATATATATATATATATATATATATATATTAAACTCTATATAATTTGGGTAACAATTACAATATTCATATACTTATAAATTTTTTGTCTTCTCCACCCCCATCATTTTTCTTTCTATAACTCTCTTTCTTTCATGTTATATTATTGTCACATATATCACTTTCTCCTATTTTCTTATTATTTCTTTCATTTTATCTATCTCTTACCTCTATCTCTACACCCCAAATTTGACATATATAATGATATTTATCCTTAAAATGAAGTGATAAATTCAAATTTTATCGCGACCATTATTCATAGAAAGTATCACATTTTAATATGAAAAGAAATTAAAATATTAAAATCAGATTAACAAAATAAATAGAAATCAAAATAGATTAATTTATATATCATTTAAATGGGAAAATATAAAAAATATTATTCCCTTACTTTATTGAATAAAAAATTGAAAAAATATATTCATGTTAAGTAAAAATGAAATATAATTTCTTATATTATTTTTCTATTTAATTAAATGACCACCAATAATTAATGTTCTTGTTAAACTAATCGGGATCGCAACAAATTTTCAGAATTCCTCTTATTCTCTAATAATAAGTTATATATTAAAATAATCAACTGTATTATTAAAATAATTGATTATTGTACAAAATTTTGTGAGGATAATTTTGTGAAATGATATAATTCTCTCCCCCTCTCGTTTTATACCCACGCCTTTTTTTTCTTCTTTTCATTCTTTCACTTTTTTCTTATATCTCTCACAAATAAATAAAAGGTAAATAAAGTGTGATTATATATATAAGCATTAAAGAGAAGATTATACACATAACTTCTACATAAGGTAATAAATGAAAAAAAAGTGAAACACTCAAATTCAGAATGTATATAAATGATCGATAAGGAGTAAACTCTTATTTTGGTACAGGAAAGAGTTGAAGTATCATATTAGTCAATGAAAAATGTGTAACGTATTTTTTCGTCCTTAAAAAATGAAAAATCGTTCAATTTAATTCTTAAAATATATATTTTTCCAACATCATTTTTTTTTCATAAAAATAATTTGAGTGATTTTTTCATCTTTTAAGATAAAAATATAATTATTTTATTTTAAAAACTAATATAACTGATCACAAATTTTTTAGTGACCAGAATGAGAGAGCAAACCATCTTATACTATGCTTATACAAAAGCTTTAATTGCATGTGGGTCGCATGTTTAAGTTTTAACTTAATATGTATAGTACTATCTCTAGTTTTTTTATATAAGAAGTAAAATTGTGTTTTTTTTCCCTAAATATAAGAAATATCATGTTATTTTCAGTCGAATTAATTTTTAAATTTCTTTTATATCCTTAATTTATTGGTTACTTAATTACCAATTCTCATAAAAGTGTATGTATAATGCTTTTAATCTACACTATTTTAATCATTTAATGTTATGAGTATTTTTAAAATAAAACTTACATTTATGACTTAATTAATTAAAATATATTGATTTTAATGCTTTTCTTTAATCTTGATGATATAATAATTTGTTTCTTATAGAAAGGATATGGGGTAGAATGAGACATTCATCTTATTCAAAAAAAAATTAATCGAGTTAAAAGTTTTTAGAAAAGCAATTTAAATTAGTTTATTTTTAATTTTAGAATAATGGCACAAAGTGATTTTATCATGTGTTACATTCAAAAGTGATTTCACTCTTTATTCACAAACTCTTTGGAATATTATTCTTACTGATTTATTGTTCTTCTTTTATTAATTATTAATTATTCTTATGAAAGTGAGTTAATAATAAAAAAATAGTATTAAGTATATTTTGTTTTTATGGATGTAACACTTGATATAAATGATTTGAGTAGTTTAAGAATAATAAAAGTTTAGATTCTTATGTAACTCTTGTATTCAATATCATGTGTTATAAAACTTAATAAATAATGCAATGATATATTATTAGATGAGAGTATAAAGAAGTGCATGCATCTCTATTAATCTCTTATTAATAGACTAATTAGAGTGTTTGGAAGAGCTTATTTGAGCTTATGTTCTGATATAAACATTTAAGTATGTGTTTGGATAAGCTTATGACATGCTCATAAATTGTTTTCATCTACTACCAGAAAAATCTGAAATAGAGTCGGAATTTTTTCGTCTCTAAAAGACACTTTTCTGTCTCTACGTAAGTTAGAGACGGAATTAGTATGGTCGATGATTTAAGCATCGCAAATTTTTTAGAGACGAATTATTTCAGTCCGTCTCTACCTAGAGACGGAATTATTCCGTCACTAACATTTCATAAATCCGTCTCTAACATCATTCTGAGACTGAAAATGATTCCGTCTCTAAGAGAGACCGATATTTTCCGTCTCTAACCACAGACGGAATTTATTGCCTGTCTCCGATGAGTAAACTCAATCCCATTTCTACCGTAAAATATAGAAAGTAATTAACTTATGAAATAGCTTACACAAAGTTTAAACCCATAATCCTCTCTTCAATTTTCATTTTTTTTTTTAAGAATTTATTCACGAAACGCTTATCAAATAAAAGCTTATTATAAAAAGCTTAATTAAACTTTTTTTTTTTTCAAACAGCATCTCAGAGGGTCCCGCCGATACTTATTGAATTGAACTAATTGGACGGTTCTGAATTCTGATAAGGAGTGTGATGGCAGGAGCAAGAGGTGTGGAATTATGGATTCCGTTAAGCACTATGAGGGGTGGATCCCACCTTTTATCATAGGAGATAATTTGAGGTGATAAATTCAAGGGCCATGATTTGATTTGGATGAAGAAGAGAGGCACAGTGCTCGTGTGCAAATTTGAAGGATTAGGGTGGCCCCCCTAATTACTATTTTAGCACCGAATGTGAATGAATAATGATGATCTCCGCGAAACGTGTGTCGATATGATTCCAAGCAGAGGATGTGTTCTTCTTCCTCACTCAACATTTTAGACATTCTCTGTAACCTGTAACCACTACTTCATCATAACCTCTTCTCACATAAATCATGACCTTCTCGCTGGCTAGTAATTGCAATAATATAATATATATACTAGATAGTTTAGCTAGTATATACTATTACTATCCAAAAAAACGAACAGATCAATCATGTGTACTAAAGAAACTTATCCTTTGTACACGGATGTAGCCGGCCAGATTGAAATTGCTGACATAATTTAAGAGTAATACTCTATTGTTTTATGTCATTTTTAATTTGAAATTGCTTAATTACAAGCAAGATATTCATATTATGCTATCAGAGATACCTTGGCTATTGGCATCAAATCAAACACTTACACTTTAAATTTTACAGATCGAGGTATATGCAATATTCATGTTTAATATGTGAGTCATCGATTATATATATATACTTGACTAATTAATGACTACAAGCTCGTTTGGTTAAACTTTAGAGCATAGTAAAACGAGGTTAGAAAATTTTTTAAATTAGTTTGGGTAAATTAGAGTGCTACAGTTAACGGATTCCTGAGGTGCAGTAATGTGGTTATACATAATTGGTTCTGTACTTGATTCTAGCAAAATCCGTTTGAAATTAACTTTTACCATGCTATCTCTATCAATGATAGATTTGTCTTTTTCTATTTATCTAATAAAATAAATAGCAAACTCAAGTAATTTTATATTCAAAAGTGATTTTACTTAATCAATTTGTGTCAACCCACCTTTAGAGTTATATATCCAAACAAAAATCAATTCTACCAAAACCAATTCTACCCAAATCAATTCGTACAAACTGTAAACCAAACGGGCATTACGCTTCGTTGGAGTATATTATTATCACATATAGAAATCTAGAATTCTGTCCCTTAAGGATGTTTAATAGCTTGGATAAGGCTTGAAGGAGAAATTTGTGTACTGTTATATTAAAAAGTCTAAGCCTCTAAATAGAAAATCTAAGCTAAACATTTCATTATTTGTATTAGAAGTTTCCACGACATATGCAAGAAATTAAATTGGTTTGATTAAGCTTAATCTTAATTAAAATTTCTTGTTTTCTTTAAGCTTGAATATAGTCGGGCCCAAGCATGAAAGTACTCGCACAGTCACACACACACAATCATATATACAGCTGTATATGCATTTGAGAATTGCAACAGAATAATTAACATTATCCGGGGTTAATTTTAACTAATATTGTAAGTTTGCAAAGTTGGGAGAGTGGTGCTACATGACAACAAGCATTGGTGATGAGTGAAGAAAGGTGGAGAGCGATCGAGCAGAATATATATATAAGTAATGATGCTACACATTATTACAAACATATATATATCACCTTACATTCAAAATCCAATTAATCATAATCGTTCACTAAAATTTAGGCACATTATAATTATTGTTTTATTTTGTCACCTCAAATTCTGACGATCGAGGAAGAAGATGTATAAGAAACGTAATCGGAGTGATGGAGCCCCATCCCCTGTGTGTGGGACTTAAAACTTAAACTCTACAGTGTGAATCGTGAAGGTAGCACAAGAAGAACAACACAATACATATAACTAAGTCAACAACAGAAAACAGGGGTATGATATGATATATTATGATGTAGGAAAGGTGCGTGTGAGTGAGAGTAAAAGCGTGAGCCTATTGTCATGTCCATGTCGTTTCCCCGTCCAACACGCCAGAGACGGATATGGCGTGCCCCAACGCTATATATCTATCCCTATAACTCTACCTAATCTCTACTCTCATCCCTAGTTTGCTTACCTCACTAGAGTTCCCAGTCCTATTTATTTGCCCTCGAAATGACGAGCAATTTTACCCCATACCCTATTTTTTCACTATTCATGAATTTTAAACGGGTTCTACCAGTACATATCAGCAAGTATGAAGCATCTCTCTTCTCTAATTTAACACCTCACTTTTTTATTATTCACAAATCTTAAATGAATCTCACCAATACACACATATCACCCATTTTTTATTTACAAATATTTTAGTTATTAAACAATTAAATAATATTAATAAATAATAAAATAAAAAATAAAATTTTTAAAAAAATGTTTTCTTGCGGTTTGTAAATTCACTTTACAAAAAAAATACTCAGGATTGGAACCCCGAAAAAGCCAAATAAAAAAATAAAAAATATTTGCCGGGGGTTTAAACCCCATGAAAGACAACAAAAAAATTAAAGCACCGGTGCTCAGTTGAGCACCAGTGCCCGTGAAACACCTGGGTGTGTCAGACGTCTAACGGTGAATGCTGGTTTAGCATTGGTGCTTAATGCTCAATAAGCACCACGATAAAGATGGCCTAATAGGTTGAGTTTATGTAGGTATTAGATTTAGATTAGACTTATGCTTCGATTGGTTTCACTAGAGAAATAGACAAGAAAAAAATAGGAAAAAGAGAAAAAGGAGAGAAAGAAGATTGTGAGAAATGGAGTAGATTTATGAGTTATTTGGTTTCAGAGAGATAAAAGAAAAATAGAAGGGAGAGGGTGAGTGTGATTATCTTTCCTCTTGTTAGATTGAGTAGAAAAAGGGAAGAAGGAAAATAATTTTTTTACTAAATTGATAAAAATAACCTTACACAATATTTGAGAGACAAAATAATTTGTGTTTAATAAGGGTATTGTTGCAATTGTACTCTCATCTAGTGTTATAAGAACCGGACCGGTCATTGACTCGGTCACACTATTAGGTTAATGAGTCACTGGTCGGAACAGTGAATCATTGGTTAAATCGGTGTATCACAATTTCTAAAAATATATTATTTGTATTGAAATACATATATAATAAAATGATTGTCTAAAAGATAAGAAAATAAAAGTTGGTGTGGTGGTACACTAATTTTTTTGGTTAAAACACCCTGTTGTTCAATTTGTTGTTTTTGTCCACAACACATACACTATATATTTGTGTGTGTGTACTATATTTACTGAAAGATGAGTTGGTATAGCAGTATATATTAAAATATGTATTATATTTACTAAAAGATGAGTTGGTGTAGCGGTTTAGGCGCTCTCTCTCCTGCATGATCTCTCGGATGTGAGTTCGACTCTCACCTATGCCAAAATTTTGAAGATTTTTAACAACTCTTGGAGGCATGCAGACGGGTGCCCGAACTAGACAGACCCTAGCTTGTAGGTGTGTAGGCTGGTGACGGATTTGACAAACTCCGACTCGGTCACTTCTAAAGATGACGTAATATCTGAGTCAAATGCAAGAGCGATCCAACTTCTAGATTCGATCAATCCCAGGTCTGATTTCTGGTCCAACCGGTTGAACCGGCCAGCCCGGTACGAGTTTCATAACACAACTCTCATCCTTTTTATTTCTCTCTCATTTTCTCCCCAATTTAAATTAGACTTAAAGATTATATTATTGATATTTATTTGGGATGGGAGCAGTAGGCGCGATGTGGAGAGTGGTGTCTCTCTATTTCTCACCCTTAATAATTTTCTCATCCCCATTCCTCACCAGGTCGACCCAAAGGGGAGGCCACTAAAGCAATTGCTTTAGGCTCCCCCTATTACAAAACCTCAAATTGTACATACATATATATATATTATAAATAAAAATTAATAAGAATTTAAAATATTAATTATAAAAATATTACTAATCATTAATATTTTTTTCTCATTAAAAATAAAAAATTACTAATTATTGGTTGGTAGATAGACATAAAAATAATTTTTATTAAAAATAGATTTCTCAATTTAACATAACTTTCTTTTCTTAAAAATAGACTCCCATTTAAAAAAAAAAATTAAGATGCCAACTAAGACCTCTTATCTCTTGAAAAAATGGGCCACCATTTTATAATTTTCTTTAGGCTTACACATGTATTGGGTTGAGTCTGATTCCTCATATTCCCATAAGCATAGATCTCCATAGATCTCCACGTGTTTATGGCCTGACCTGGCCTAACTCATTTATTACAAATGTTAGGCTAATGTTTTTTAAAAGACTTGTTTAGTTAAAGAGGTCAGATTTCAGGCCTATGAAAAAGCCTGATAGGCCTGACATGTCGACATGTTTAATATAATAATATATATATATATATAAATTAATTATATAAATAACTATATATATAATTAAAAAAAAAAGAATATATTTTAAAATATAAATATATTATATTAATTGTATAAAAAAGTTTGTTTATAGGCATACTAGCTTGCATATGCTTATAGGTCATGTTTGTAAGTCTTGTTATGAAAACGGGGTTTTAAACAAGTCAGCCATGCTTTTACACAGACCGGGTCAGGCCTGAAAAAATCCTAAAATGAGTAACAAGTCCAGGCTTAAACTTAGCGTAGCCTGACCTGGCCTGTTTCCACCCCTCTCCATAGGTTAAGAATTAAATTTCTAAATTAAAAAAGTGATACTAAATAATAATTAAGGGTGAAGAAAAATTATTTTAAGTATTTAGTTTTTAATTTCAATATAATTAATTACAAATTATTAAGGAAAAATTTAAAAGTTAGTCATATATATAAAATTAAGAATAACTTTATTATTTTATTAATTACTCAAGGATCTTGTGAAATCGGAGCATGGAGCAAATTTCCAATATTCCAGTAATACATACTCCCTTCTTAATAATTCTCTCAATTTATAATTACTATTTTTTATTTTAATTTAAAATGTAAACAACTAAGCATACAGAGTTAGGTATCAATATACTACAGGAGTACTGAAAAAAATTCCGGTATATATGATCCCTACACCATTCTCAAATATATTTGTTTTTTTTTTTTTTTACATTCATCCTATGCCCATAGAGGAAAAATCTCTAAACTCAAGGAGTCAAGGTCTTAAATGGGGTAGGTTCTATGGGTATTCCTAAATAATAGGGGGAAATTGCCACCCTAAGGCAGGTCCTAGAGATAGGGCAAGGATCCCATAGAGCAGGTAGTATGATCCCCATCGTCACGCACAAATCTATCCAAAGAGAATTTTTATCCTCACTCTCATCTTTGTACATAAGAAAAATCCCTAATATCAAATCTCAAAATGGAATTATCCGTGTGGAGATCCCCAAATTCAAATAGACATTGTCATTCCTAATATTTACTTTTGTATTTAAGAATGAAAATACGTTATATATAAATTTAAAGTCATTGACTCATATGAATAATAATTTTAATGTGTGTAATATATATATATATATATATAAATATATATATATATATATATATATAAACACAATGAGTACTTGGGAATTTTGGTCCAAATCCTCATTAGGGTTAAATATGTATTTAGTGTCCAAAATATAGTCAATATTTGATTTTAGTTCATATAATTTAAAATCACCGATTTTGATCCTTCAAAAATTAAAAATACACAAATTTTGTCCTAATTGTACAATTTTGCTAGAAATATTGTTACGGATTAGCTAAAAAGTTTTATCCATAAGGACTCAAAAGTAGTATTTTTACTTTTTGAGGGATAAAATCCACCAATTTTGAATTATAGGAACCAAAATCTCGACTATATTTTAGGGACTAAAAACATATTTAACTCTTCTCATTATCTACATTTTAGTTAATCAAAATATATCTTTTCTTAATTAATTTTATAATATATTTTTATAAATTAGTCAAATAAAATATTATTTTAATTTTATACTTAATTATAAAAAACAATAAATGAAGAATATTTACTAAGAGGGTGGTAACCTCTAGCTCAATTTAAAAATATTTAAAAAAAACGTGTCAAATTTTAGTCATAAAACATAACAAAATATATTGTGTGGGTAACTCTAACTCATCAATATCTATAATATTTTGTGAGTAATTATTCAGATTTAATCTGAGACTTACTTAAAATCTATCCTATAATTTTTGTGAATATTTATTGGATTTCAATCAAATTAGTACTTAAAATCTATCCATATTATATAATTTTTGTGAATATCTATTGGATTTCAATCAAATTATTTCCTTAGCCCGTGATTTTTTAAAATTATTGAAATAATTATGTAACTAAATATAATCATTTTCCATTTTAATTATTTTTCTTATACCGACATTATCTGTACCATAACATTATGTTTCACAGATTTTGTTTTAAAATATACGTTTTTCCTCCCAATAGTTTTGGTCAACTTTGGTATTCGTTTATGTATTTTAAATCCTTCGTTTTTTGTCTCTAAACTTTCTAAGCCCTCAAACCATGGTCTTGACGGTTAATGAGATCTATTGACCTGATGAGCTGGGTAATAAAAGTTACATGCTAGCCTCAATAATGGACACCAAATAGCTGACTCATCTAATTAATCTTTATTTTTATTAATTTTTTAATTATTAAAATAATCATAATTATGAAATTATAGGTGAAGCCCCTAATTTAGCAATTAGGATTATTTTAATAATTAAAAATTAATTAAAAAAAGTTAATTAGATGATTAATTAATTATTTGGGACTTACTATTGAGGCTGACATGTAACTTTTGTTAGTCGGTTCATCAGGTTAACAGATCTCACTGACAAGCAGGGACCACTATTTGGGGGTTTAGAAAGTTTAAGGATAAAAAACACAAGATTTAAAGTACAAGAACGAAAATTAAAATTGACCGAAACTATATTTTTTCCTATTATTAATTATTAGCTAGGTGTGACGGTGTGAGTGTGATGCTTGAAGGTCACACTTCCAGATTAATGTAAAATTGATCAAATTTACACCAATTATCGATTTGACTAGAGACCACTATTTACTAAGCACTAGTGTCCCTCTCTTTTGAAAAATCCCTCTCTTTTGAAAAATTATTAGGTAATCATGCATCACCACATTATTCACAGTTTTAATTATAGACATTTAACACTTGTAAAAAATGAATAGAAAATTATTTATTTAAAAATTTCCTAATTCTCTGGTCTAGCAATTTTACAGAATTAAGTCTCATTAGTTAAATAAAGGTTTAACATTAAAAGTGTGTTTTTTTTAACAGAAGATTACACATGACACTTTGATTTTGCTATCCAAATAAATGTCATCCAAATTCATTTTTTTCACTAGAGCCAGACGCAAGGGCTTCTTTTGTCCATCTTTAACTTTTTATTTTGTTGTTTTTTTTTCTTTAACTTTGTTTTTACCCCCGTTACAAAAAAAAATGGATTTTTGAAAGCTTTAAAGCGTGACAAAATCTCCACCCAAAGTACCAAGTATAATCTTATGCAAAAAAATGTGCGCTTTCAATATTAAACCTTTTTTCTTAATTAATTAATAAGACTTGATTTTGTAAAATTATTAGAACCGGAGAATTTTGAAATATAAATCTCTTTTTACTAATTAACTGGTGTGTGAATGTGATGCTTGAAGTAAGCACACAATTGCGGGTTACTGTAAAATTGACCAAATTTACCGCAACTACTGATATGACTAGAGATCACTATTCACTAGACACCAGTGTCCCTCTCTCGAGTGAGAACTCTCTCCAGTACTGGAATTGTCCAGTGGGTGGTGAGTATATCTCTCTGCTAATGGAGAATTCCAGTGATGGAGAGTAACCGGACTCCCCTCTCTCATTTGAGAAATACGGTTTTTGGGTTTGAGTGTGGACTTCCATGTTGGCAACGTGTCGTTCTTGATTTTTTTCTAGGCATAGTGGCGGGGTCGGTAATTGCTTCCTTGGACATGAGGAGGATGCTGCAGGGGTGGGAGCTTGCATGGACTTTTGATGTGCTCAATGTGTTGCAATCTGTGAGGTTGTTGGGTACCATAGGTCACTACACTAATGATTTGGCTGTTGAGGTTGGTGTTAGCATTCTTTAGATGGAAAATACGAAGAGAGCAGAGGAAAACAGGGAGGGGTTACAGACTTACAGGGGTAGGGGAAATTGTGGGTGGGTGATTTTAGGGGTGGGGAGAAGAGGGAGTGAGAGATCTTTTAAGAGAATTGTGGCAAGGCCCAACCGCATTTTGGTTTGAACAACTTTCACAGTACACCATTGAACAATCGAATGTGTTAAAAAATAAAAATTGTACTATTCAAACAAGTTCTTCGTTCTGACAAAAAAAAAAAAGTTCTTCGTCGTTTTACGGTAAAACTAAATCGTCAATTTGATCCCTGAAAGTGTTATTTGTTGTCAAGTTAGTCCCTAAATTGGTAGAAACTAAAAATTAGTCCCTAAAACTGTATTTCATCCGTCAAAATAGTCCCTCTATTAACAAAAGTATAATTTAGTCCTTGTAAGTTGATACTTATTGTCATTTTAATCCTTCAAATTTTAGTACGTAAATTCAAATGAGTCCCTAAAACTAACAAACCACTATCAAAGTAGTCCCTGAAAGATTTATTTTTGTTAATAAAGGGACTGCTTTGACGGACGAAATACAGTTTCAGGGACTGATTTTTAGTTTCTGTTAATTCAGGGACTAACTTAAGAGCAACACTTTCAGCGACCACATTGACGATTTACTCTTATTTTATTTACTCCTCCAATTTTATAAGATACTGTTTGAATCTTTTCCATGATTCCATTTAAGACAAATTACACAAATCTAGAAGTATTTATTACTCTCTCCATCCCTTATTATAAGACCCTCTCAACCGTTTCATACTAGTTTAAGAAAAGTTGATTAATGTATTGGGATTTTTAAAAAATTATAGCATTCCAAATATACCCCTATTTAAAAGTCACTATATTTTAGAGACATTAATTGTCACGTAATGGAAGACTTTAAAAGCCACTTTCTAATGGTGTAGTTGAGCATTTGGGTAAAACTTTATTAATTATTCACACTCATCAATATATGGGGAATTAAAAAGAGTTAAATATTAATGAAGGGCAAATATAGAAAAAATAATTAATTTACCTAAAAATCCGCAAAATGTCTTATATTAAGGGACACTCAATTCTTCTAAAAAAGATCTTATAAATAAGGACGGAGGGGGTATTTTTTTTTCATATTTACCCTTATTGATCATTAAAAGTTTTAAGGTGACATAATTAACATGATAATAAAATTTAATTTTAAATAAGGATAAACTTATAATTTTATTGAGTAATTTCTTAAAAATCAATGCATTAATTAATTTTTTTAATATGTATTTTTATCTTAATTATCTTATAAATAGAATCGAATGGATATCCTCTTAAGCCTAAATGCTTGCAAATGACAACTACTTTAAGCCTTGTTCATCATGAGGGGGAAAAGCCTTTCAAAGTTTTACAAAAACAAGTTTGGTCGTTTAAAAAAATACGACCGTAATAATAAAAACCATGATCAGCACAGCAACCGAGACGACTACGAGGCTGTTCCGAGTCCCTCCCTATGGAAATTATGGTCACAGCTCACAGCTGGCAAGTCATCATGTGAATAGCCGAGTTTAAGATTTCAAGTTCTCATGAAACTCAAGCCATCATTGAATTGTTAATTGCTTTTATGAGTTAAAAAACAAACAGAACCTATGTCCAACCATAAGTGTGAGAAAACAAGCAGAATTTGATGGCTTACTACTAATAAAATGCAAGCAAGGTAGTAGTGTCCTACACCATTACCATTGCAGCCTAAAATTATTACTTCCTTTGACATTTTACACAAACAAAATTGACCGAGTGTAGCAAAAGTTGGACTTTGAAACATTGTCAAATTAAATCCCCAACACAAATAATCAATGAAAAAATGATGCACTGCATGTTTCCACTGCTCCATCCCACAAGACATCTGGCAAAAAGAAAAAGAACTACATTTTATCTTTTATCTTTATCTGTTGTAGGAGAACTACAATCACATTTTTCTTCTTCATTTGCAAGCCAAACACAATATGAAGCATTCACTGCACCTTCTCTTTACAAGAAGATACAGAAAAAGGGGAAAAGAATATTAGGGTCGGAAGGAGTAAAATTGAAATTTAAAAAGAGATGCTGCCCATCCAGAAACAAAAATAAAGTCTGCCTACCCAGGAATTTTGAAACAGCCACTTCTGGATCTTTTTCTAAGAGCTCCTGCTAAAGATTTTGAAGGGCACTTGTGTAGTGTGAGTGTTAATGTAGCCTCCAACTCAATAGTTGGTAAGAAGGGAAAAGAAGCCTTCTCCCCAGCAACCCAAAAACAGGTTAACCAAGCAAATACATGTCCTCCTATCATCTTTCCTCATGCATAGTACATGTATAAGCTATTTGCAGCAGCACAAGCAATTGAATTTTCACTTGGGTGCCATGCTAAGTGCAGCAACTTTGTTGTGAAATCAAAAGAATTCCCATTTGCATCAACACCAGTGCTTTCAGCTCCTGTTCAAGATTATCAAAATATTTGAAGCCTTGATATACTGTAATAAGAACAGGATACATTATGAAAACATGAAGACAAGGATGTTTAAGTAGAAAACTGACCACGTCTTACAACTCTTGTTATACTGTTCCCCAATGATCTAGAAGGCCTTGCAGGTGTTGGAACTTGTCGTCTGAGGAAATGAAAATGTTCATATAAACGCAACAATGTGTAACAAAACCACAATAAATGTTAGAGCTTCCAACCACAAAATTACCTCATTGGATTTTTACTGGCCTCTAAAGTTGTAGCCTCGGTACTTCCCGGGGAACAACCAAACACACGGAATAGATTGCTGGCATCAAATGGAACAAAATAGTAAGATGCAGGCTCAAACATAACAGAATCACAGAGATTAAGTCTGAATCAGAGACCTGTAAGAACCAGTTGAAACACGCAATCCGTCCCCACTCAGACAACACTCGAACTTATCAAAAATTGAATCATTTTCGTATAAATCACAAAGCTGCACATCAAAAAAGAAAAAGAAAAAAGTCAGTTATCATAACTCAAAAAGCACAGAAATTCACGGCTTGTCACTTATCTAACAAGAGAATCTAACCTTTGGCCTCAAATACTCGTGAACCTGGAAAGTTGCAACTGGGCCAGAATCCATATTTATGTCCCATAACTGACAAACAAGTAAAATAAAAAGGGATCAGACTTGAAAGGTTTAGAGAATATCAAGCAGAAAGTATCCAGACAAAGTATAAAAAAAAGGAATGACATAAGCATGCTCTGTGTACCCAACAACAACAATTGAAAGTCCAAAGAACAAAGTTGTATAAATTAAATATTAATTGAATAGGATGTCCCATAACTGACAAACAAGTAAAGTAAGAAGAGATGAGACTTGAGAGATTTAGAGCATAACAAGCAGAAGGTATCCAAACAAAGTAAAAAAAATAAATGACATAGCACGCTGTGCATACCTTAACAATAACAATTGAAAGTACAAGGAACAAAGAGTATAAATTAAATAGTAATTTGATCAGAGACACATTTGCTCATGGGATTCAAGCCATCATCACTGGATTCTATCAAACACTAAATTTTCAATAAATCTAATCAAACTTGGGATCTCTTTCACCTAAGCAAGAATCTTATCACTGAGACCAGATGCCCATGTCTCATGGAGTTCAATTCAATAAATTTAAAGCATCTCCATTCAAAACACTCAGAAAAGCTTCAAAGACAGAAGCATAGATTTTGGAATAATAATGCTTACAGACCTTTAGAGTCATATAATCACGACTAAGTATATATCTTCCATCCTTTCCAAATTTTATGTCTGAGATAGAAGCGATAATCTCTGTAAAAAATGATCTGGACCCAGGGGCCTCCTGTTCCTCAAATCTGTACAAAAGTAATGCTCTGTGAGTCTACTACCAGGCATAAGAAATTACAAAAAAAGTATATGTAATAGGCTTCAGAAAAATGCTTATGTTTACAGGGAAGATTTTGATTGTCCCTGTCAAGAAGGAAGCAAACCATTTATCTCAAGTTTTCTTAAGTTCACGCCGTAAGGAAAATAAATAAGAACATCAGCAAAAGAAGAGCTTACAGTTTAGCATGAGAATCACACAAGGCTGACTGCCGCAAGTCAATAAGACGAATTGAACCCTTTGAACTGCTATATGCCAATGTATTACAATGTGTAGGATGAAATTCTGCTGATGTTATAACCTCTGAAATAATAATATATACGAACAAAAAAGAATCAAGCCAAAAAAATATAAGAAATAAGAAAACAATTAAAAAAACAAGTTAAATTTACAAAACCCAATCCAAAAGACCAACTAGTTATCTTTTCAACATTCTAATTGTTTCCGCTTTGACATTACAGTGAGCAAATTATATCACTAGGCTTTTCATTGCACACGCACGCAAGGATTACAGTTATCAATTAGGCACTAAAGGCATGCCTTGCCTTAACAAGAGGGGTGTACATAAGGCTCCAGAGGCATTTACCTTACTAAAGAACAACACTTCAACTAGCAAGAGCTGCTAACCCCTTCTGGCACCTCACCTCAACACCTTAAGAACACCATTTTGAAGCCTTAACCAGCAATGTTTAGTAGTAGACTGGAGTCTTCATACTTATGCTTTTAGGATTCTAAAACTCATTCTTTTAGGATGAGTCATAATATATCTATTCAAACAAATGTAAGTCTTTCTTTCAAACAGAATATCAGACTTATGAAGTATAGCAGCATATTGCTATCTGCCAGACTCTGGCGCAATCAAATCCTAGAAGTAATAATTGTACAGGTCATATTGCTTTGACCGACATCATTTAAAATTCAACCCATCAAATACCACGCATAATTCAACCATAAAACCCATCTAATTGCTTGCAAATTCCCTTGCCAGAACAGACACCCAAGGATATGTCAATTCACTCGTTATCTACCTTTGGTTCACCCAAAAACCCTCATTCTGATTCAAATCCTAATCTTACTTCCATTCAACATCACGGAAATGAGACCAGAAAGGTTAACACATAAAAAATAAACACTTATCAGATAACCATAACTTATATGTTGTTATCACTAGACATATTATACCAACATACCAACTGCATAACATTTTCAGCATAGCATATAAATATGATAGTGAAAGCTTACCAGTCAGATCCTCCATATTTGCAGGCTTTACATCAACAATATTAAAACTTTGGTTGCTAATTTCCAGGTTCCAAAGATTTATACGCAAATCATCAGCTGATATGAAAGTTTCGCCATCGCTAGAAGATATTTGAAACATACCATCATCCAAATGTGATCATATTTCAGAAAAGCATGCAAGACAACCAAAAAAAGGGCGAAAAAAATCAGAGATATGAAACAACACTAAAGAAGGGAATCTGCTCAACATTTTCAAATCGACACTACATGAAGAAAAAAATATGATGAAAAAAGTAAGATTTGACACTGAACAGCCTACACTAGAAGCCATCAACAGTCAACCCCCGGGGTTTCTCAAATCCATCCAAAACTTATTAGAAAGAAAAATATGGTACACAATAACAAAACTAAAATCACCTGTTATTTGAAATGGAATTGATATGATAATCATGAGCATGTGCATATACTCTACGACATCGAGCCACCAGACTGGTCTCATGGCCGGTTACCTGCATATTAAACATATAATAATAATTGTCAAGGTTCGAAAATGAAGCTTAGAACTGTAACCACTTTCCTTTTTTTCCTATTGTATAAAGTATCAGGGAACATACTAAAATACACACAGCAAGGATGGGAAAATCAAAACAACAAATTATACGCTAATGTTTTTCTTACTGTTTCCTTTTATTTTTTTTATCCTGCTTTATAAAGGATTCTATACAGGAGAACTAAAAATTTCTACCAGGATGATTATACTGAAATATGTCTGTTACGATCTGAAAGGTAACTGAAAAGGCATAAATGTGTTCCTTTCTTTCCTTCAACTTACGGAAAGAAGTATCTGTAACTTGGTATGGCCTATAGGGATGTGATTCTTAACCTTTGCCTCTTTAAGAACTATTTAGGATATCAACTATCAGCGAAATTCTAATTAAAAAATGACCTTTTAAGTTTCTACACTATACCCTACCCAAATTTTAATAAGCAACCTTAACACTCATTATGAAATAACCAGTAAATATGTTTCTTGTACTTATACCCGGCCGAGTAAGTTCAACCAATATCTTCCAGGATGTTTATGATACATGAAAAGGACATGATTACAATTACATCCCCTTTCTGACCCCCTCTCCCAGAATAAAAAAAATAGAAGAATGCTGTAATTCTTCTCAGACAGAGAAAAGGTCCACTGTATGTATTGCTTTTCTTGATTCATAATACAAATTATTACTATGAAATTTTTTATACCCAAGAAACAAATATTGGAAAAAGAATTCATCTGGAAGGGCTGAATACAACTACCAAGGGTAATCTTAGCGAAGGAATGCCTCCTGGTGGAAATGAGAAATCATTGCTTAGATAACTGTAAGATCTATCTGAAGATCCTCCATTTGCAAGATATGGTCTAGAGCTACTGGAATTACTTGAACTAGCAATAGAACCATTTCCAATTGCTTTTGAAGGATCAATATTCATGTCAGAAATTTTCTTGATCTTCTTTTCTTGAACCTGCTCAACTCTCAGATAAGTACAAAATAAGAATAAGAGTGCTGGGAGACAGATCAACCACATTAAATCATATGAAAAACTACTGTAGAAATTCCTTTTGAATAAATGCACAAGAAAACACGCTTTGCAGATTCCATTGGGATTTGTTTTGATAATATAACCATATTTCATATTTACTTCTCACCAAATTCTGTCAGCCCAGTGCTAACAATAACATAATCAATTAACCATCAAGATTACATAGCATATAATAAAATGTTTCAACCATTGTCCCCAAATGATAGCAGTGTTCAGAAAGGAAGTCATGACATTGTGCATTTAGAAATGAACAGATTACATATACATGAGCCCTAAAAATCACCCTCTAAATGCAGTGTTATATGGTTAACTGATGAATGGTTCAATATTTAATAACCCATGATTCAAATATACAATTGGTAACTTTCAATGGCTATTAACCCATTTGTTTTCCAGTTGGACAGATTCCTAACATATGTTAGGCCAGCGGAGAGTAGTCATTACTTTTGCCCAAAGTAGCGTACATTTAAAAGAGACCCGACTGTAAAACAATCAGCCTCTAAGTCCTGAAAACAGATTCCATTAGAACCCAGATTCATGGGACTCATAAGTCATATTACATATGGTATGGTAGTTATTCATGACTCATGCTGAGTAAATAGTAACTACCACACAACTTACAAGTAGTTACTCTAGTATTATCCATAAACAGATAAACTGTCAAAGTATTTGAAAAAAGGGACCAAACTTAGTTCTACAGAAATCTAACCAATGTCATGTCTGTCATCCATAAACATTGATTAAAAAAACAGCACTCAGCATGCCACAAGTGAGCATTCATTTCATACCTTCCAAAACTTGATTGTTTTATCATTTGTAGATAACAGGAACAGAGCACCATTAGCTGTTTGGCACCATTTGATCTTGTTAATTTTCTCTTCTATTTCCAAGCTCTTAAGATAGTCAAACTGAAACAACAATCACATGTTATAGATATTAACATCTCTGAGCCACAAGAAGTCTGGGCTGTATTAACTGGTGACTATAAATTACCTCAGGCTCATGACTCTGAAACTCTGTTTTATAACGGAACTCAGGATGCCTGCTAATAGAATAGTCCATCCTCTCCATCTCCCTTCTTGATCCGCGATGCTGCATTTTACAGCATAAATAGATATTAAAAATATTAAGTGTGTATATGGAATGCAAGTTTAGTAAGAGACACACAAATCCTAAATTGAGGTGAAAATGGAGAACATACACTATCACAAGTATACAGTACAAAATAGGATTAGGAATACAATATTAGAGAGAAACTTGGGGTAGCTCCCATTTTATAAAAGATGGTAGTGACACATTTTTTGTGGTTTGAGCACATGTGGAGTAGACTCATAAAAGCACCAATAAAGAAGGTTGACTAGATGGAGGACAGTTTAATAGTTAGATGTAGGGGAAGAACAAGAAAAACTATAGCCCAAACCATTAAAAGAGATTTCGAGGTAGATGATCTATCTTTGAACTTAATACATGACAGGGTTCTACAGTATCAATTAATCCATGTAGTCAACCTCACCTAGTGAGAAAAGGCTTGGATTTTGTTGTCATTGTTGTTTTAAGTATGTAGCATGGAATCTTTCAAAAATAAGTTTACTTAAAAATGGAAAACAATGGGACAGTAGAAAAAAGACAGACTCACATCTTTTGTATCTGTGCGCTCAAAGAGAACTACTCGACCACCTCGATCACCCGTAGCAAGATGATCACCAGACTTGTCAAATTCAATAGCAGAAATTATGTCCACTGTAGAAAGAAAATTGGGTAAAAAATTAGAAAACTTACATATTAACCTGCAAAAAAATCTAATCCAAATTGATCAATCACTCTGTACTGGAAGACTCTGCCATTCTGTTAATGGTGTCTATTCAAATACCCAACAAGAAACCATTGGTTTACAAAACCCATGTTAGAATTGTTGTTCTTTCTTTTCCTATTATTATATAAGCCATGAAGATAAACCTTAGTTGCAGTTTGACATGATTACTGCATGTTTGCAAAGTTAAACCAGCTCTAATAAAGCAGAAGGTTTCTGTGAACAAAAAGAATCAAGGCCTTTCTCTTCAAGTCCAAATCCCTACCACCATAATCTCACAATGGTACCATGTCGAAAGTATCTTAAACTATCCAAATGTAGAATCAACAAAAAATTGAATATGCAAGAAACTGATTTCACAGGAAACAACTATACAATAATACAGAATATCATGCAACCATCAGGATGCTGGATGCAAACTCAATCCCAAATTCCAGCTGCAACCTCAGTATCCAAAATGTTATCTCTTCCTCCTATGACACAGATACATTTGCTACACGCCCATTCTAAATAAATCAGCTAAGCATTTCCAGTCCAGATACATCAACAAAATCACCACTGGAACTCCAACCAATCAAAAACACCAACCTGACCTCCGAAGCCATTAAGATCTAACACCTAGCACTCAAACTAACATAAAAAACTAAACAAACCAATTCACCACAACAAGAACTACTTGGAATACAAGCACAAGCTAGAAACACAAAAATTCAAAGCCAAAACGAAAACCGCCATTATTAAGTCTAACAGCTCAGTTTCACACTCATATCAATCCCCAACCAAGTAAAATATTCACAATGCAAAACCCGACCTCAAACCGCTACTTCCCCCAAATCAAACAAGACCCTCACAATCAGATATCGATTACGCAATGACCCAGAAGCCAAAACAACAAGGGAGCGACGACACACGATCCAAAACGGATCGAAAAGAAGAAACCAAACCCTAATCCCAACACAATCAAGTGGATCCGACAACGAGGCACCCTTGACGACGACGACGACGACGACAACGTAGAAACAATTACCTTCTTGAACTTCTTCACCAGCCGTACGTTCGCCGAAAACCTGCGAGAATTTCCATTCCAGCGGTTGCGGTGGACCCGCCGGAGCTGCGACGACCTCATCGCCACCGTTCATTTCTCAATCGACTGCACTCGAAAATCGCAACAATCTTTATCTATCAGCGCGCATCGAAGATTTCGTCCCTGGGTTTTCACAAGATCATAGTTTCAGAGACACCCATCAAAAAAAGATACAATTTTTTCCTCTCCTCTCACACCCTTCTTTGGATTTCCAGTTCAACCATTTCAACACCCAAAAAAAAAAGACCAAATTTTTTTTCTCTCTCTCCTACAACCTCAAACTTTTCTCTCTCTAAAAGGAGAAAAATGGGAATTTTTGGGGGATTAAAATGACGGAGCAAACGGTTCTTTGGTTTTAGAGATGCAAAAAACACACACACACGCACACTCTCCTCTGTATACTTCTCTCTCTCAATAATAGGTTCCTGTTTGTTCTTTTCGTACGTAAATTTATATAATTTCCTCGTCTGTGATAACCTCACGTGTCTGTTACATGGGTTTGTGAAGTGCCACGTTTGGTTGGATTTTGATGGGTGGTGGTGATGAAAGTGTCCTTATATCTACGGTCTGTGATAACTTGTCGAGTGAAAGCAGGTGAGGTTAGGAAATAATTTTAGATGGATTGAATTTTTCATTAATTAACCAAGTACTTGTGAAAGGACCATAAATTGATGAAGGAAAAAGTTAAGGTGAGATTGTCTGAAATGACTACCATGTCCTTGCCTTTTCATCTCTCAGATATTCTTTCACCACCTCTCCTGAGATCTTCTATCACAGAAAAGTGGGTCATAGCGGGGGAAACAAGACCATGATCAGACGGTTCTCATGATTATGGAGATTTTTTAAAAAAAAAAATTGGATCAAGAGATAAAACAAGTCATAAGAATTAAGATTATGTTGCATATGATAATGGTGAAGGAATACATGGATTATGTAAGTGTTGGTGTGTTATGGCCACTGCCTTGTGTTTTCAACCATCCCAGAACATTTGCAATTGCATGTTTAGGGATTTGACTTTGATATTGGGGTGGCCAGGGTGTTCCCTTTCTACCCAGATGACACTTTTTTTTCTTGAGAATTGGTAATTTTGTATTTTTAAGTTTAGAAGACCCCTTTTGCAATCATGAATCAAGAAGCTCAAACTAACTTGTTTTTTTTTTTCATTTTATTTTTATATATATCTTTATCATGACAAATGTATATTTAAGGTTTCACAGTGATTTTAAAAGTGAGAAACCATGTTCTTAGAAAATCATTGAAGATCATTTTTTGTCTACTAGCACAAATAATTCCAAAAATATATAACTTGGGATAATTTTAAACTTGTATTTATTGGAAAGCCAATTCAAATTAGTTTTGAAGACAGGTTTTTCAACTTGAAATTATTTCCAAATATAACATTGTGTTACATATATAAACATATTAAGTCTTTGTAGTGTTTTTTACCTAACTTTTTTTTGTGTTTTTCTTCTCTTTAAGAGTAAGAGTTGTGTCAAGTATAATTAATGAAAAAAATCTTTAAACAAAAAAGAAACCTATTTTTTATTAAAAATTAAAAAAGGAATTTTTTTAAAGCTACTTTAATCACCCTCTTTGAAATTAAAATTAAAAGTAATTTTTAGGTTAAAAAATCTCAAACTACCAATTTATCAAATGAGTTTAATTTTATATTTAAAAGATTATAATCTACTGGCATGATAATAGTTGATAACATTCACCTTTCTATTTAACACATTAATTCACTGATAATGTTGGAGTTGTTATTTTTTTCCCTACTAAATCATATTATTTGATGTTAAGTTTTGAATCAACATGGTATGAAACCACTCTATTAAAAAGTCATGGATTAAATATGTTTTTAGTCCCTAAAATATAGTCGAGATTTAGTTTCAGTCCCTACAATTTAAAATCAGTGTTTTTAGTCTTTTAAAAATTAAAAATATATTAATTTAGTCCTTATTTGTGGCAAAATATGCACCAAAACTACGTAATAAGACTAAATTGGTGTATTTTTAATTTTTAAAGTACAAAAACCACTGATTTTAAATTGTAAAGACTAAAACCAAATCTCAACTATATTTCATGAACTAAAAACATATTTAACCAAAAATTATATTAAGAAAGCATCTTCTTTTAAAAGGAATACAACAATTAGGATGAAGGTTTTTTGTCATTGTAATTTCGGGGAGGGGGGTATATTTGAGTTCTTGTTCATTATGTATATTGAGGCACTTCATGTTATTTGCCTTTCTTGTGAATTATACTATTTGATTTGATTTGTTGATTTGAATAAAACCGATTAAATGTTTATTTTAGTATTATATATAAATGGATATTAATAATAAACTAATTATGCGCAGTTTACACAAATACTAATTAATGTAGTACATCAAATTTAATACTTTTATACATATGGAATGATGCAATCATGCAAGTAAATTGTTTTTCCTCAAAAAGATACCTGAAATATGAATTGCTATTTATTTTTGTTGCTAGATATGACTTGGACATTACCTTTTTTAGCTTAAAATATATAATACAGCTTGGATTTCTTTTCAACAATTAATATTTTTAACTTCTGAAAATATCAAGTTTTTTTTTTTAAATACATGTGATTATTAGAATTTTTTAAAGATATATTTTAATTACGAAACAATTTTTCTTTTAAAAATAAACAAACAAATGGACCTGTATTCTTAAAGAGTACAACTTGTTCAAGTTAGGTTTTCGTATTAGTAACTTATTTCATTTCATTTAGTCGAGATGAGTTTTAATGGAGTGCTTCAGCATCTCATAGCTTCCCTGATCTTATTTATCCTCATAACGAGAATTAAGGAAATAAATTCCATGTTTATTCAATCTGACTTGTTTGGAGACAATGCACCGCCAAGTAGGTAGAACTGTCAATTCGGGCTACCCGGCCCGGTCCGGTCCGACTTGATGCGGGTGGCGGGCTTTATCGGGATGGGCTGAAAGGCTCGGAAGTTATTCGAGCTTCTAAAATAGGTGCCCAAGTCCTACCCTTTTAGTGGGCTTTTTGCGGGTAGCCTGGTATTTTTATGAGTCTTTTGCGGGTTTTTACTGATAACGGGCTTTATTGGGCTGGGCTAAAAAACCCAGGAGTTATTTGGGCTTCTAAATTAGTGCCCAAGCCCTACGTTTTTTTGGGCCGGCCCGGTTGGGCTGGCCCATTTTGTCGGCTCTACATGTAAGTCGGGTGACTTTAATTTATATCTTCTACAAATATATGACTCATTTAATAGTCATAAAATAAGAAATTTTAAGAGAGATGGATAAGAAATGATAAGATGAGAAAGATTGAAGGAAAATGGTGTTGGGAGAAAAAAAAGTCTATTGTCAATTCTATTTATTCGATTTTTGTTGAATTAGATTGAGTTTTAAGATAGAATCCGACAACCAATTCAAATTTTCAGTTGTTGTGATTTTTAGTTTATTCAATTTTTTTATTTTTCGGATTGAATTTGCAATTTGCATTAAATTTGATCGACTATAAATACCTCTAGCTAAGTCTATTACCTGTATCTTATATCATCTCTAATGGTTGGTGTTTAACTCATTTCTCTATTAAGCAATTGTACCTTATTGTTAAAAAAAAACATTTGAGAGATCCAACTTAGTGTTCCTTATTAAGCATCAATTGCTTGTAGAAACAATGATTGTATAACACCATGTAGGCCAAAATCTTGAGATGTGAAGATATACACTAATCTTATGGGGTCAATTTTTAAAGTTGTACAATTAAAATGAAAAGTCGCTTGAGTTGTAAAAAAAAAGGCAGTGTATCGTGGTGATACCAATCACGAATTGTAAAAAGAAAATGGAAGTTTCACTATTTGAGATTTTAGGTGATGTTTGGGGTGGTTGCCAATTTTCGATTTTTGGTTTCGAAATCCAAATTTGAAAACAAAATGTGTTTGGATAAAATGGGGTTAAAATGGTTTTTACACAAGTTTCAAAACCAATTCCCTTTACTTTTCAAAACAAAAAAAAAGGGTTTTGTGTTTTCGGTTTTCTGGTTCATTCTTTTCTCTCTCCTGTCTCTCTCCTCTATTTCTCACTCCTCTCTCTATTTCTCTCTCATTTTTCTCCTTTGCTCCTCTCTTGTTTCTCTCTCTCTCCTCTCTCCTTTATTTCTCTCTTATTTTCTCTCATCTCTTTCTCTCTCCTCTCTCTGTTTCTCTCTCCTCTCTCCTTTCTCATCTCTTTGTTTCTCTCTCCTCTCTCTCCTCTCTCATCTCTTTGTTTCTCTCTCTCCTCTCTCCTTTCTCATCTCTTTGTTTCTCTCTCCTCTATCTCCTTTGTTTTCTCTCTCCTCTCTCCTTTATTTCTCTCTTCTTTCTCTCTCCTCTCTCCTCTGTTTATCTTTCCTCTCTCTGTTTCTCTCTCCTTTGTTTCTCTCTCCTATGTTTCTCTCTCCTCTGTAGATAAACAATAGAGAAATATAGGAGAGAGAGGAGAGAGAAACAGAGGAGAGAGGAGAGAGAAACAAGAGAGAGAGGAAAGATAAACAATAGAGAAATAGAGGAGAGAGGGACAGTAGAGAAACAGAGGAAAGAGGAGAGAGAGACAGGAGAGAAACAAAGGAGAAAGGAGAGAGGAACGGAGGAGAGAGAATTATTCCTGTAATGCATAGAACTGAAAACCGATATTAAAAAAATGAAACTGGAAACCATAAAACTAAAAATGAAAACTGGTTTTTAGTTTTAAAATTTTCGAAATTGAAAGTTGGTTTTGATTTTTAAAATTTTCAAAACTGGAAACTAAAAACCACCCCAAACGGTCATAAGGTCTCAAAACCCTATAATTTCAAATAATATTTGTTTTAGTATAGTGTTTATAGACAGAATTATAAAAAAAATTGTTAAAATAATAAAAAAATCAAAATTCATTTCAAAATAATTTAAATATTGTCTTGAATTTTAATTGGTTATATTCATTAAGCACTTCACTTGTATTGAAATTATCCCTACAATTAATGGCCAAAACCAATAGCAAAAGAATAAATGAAAAACACAACCACGACAAAAAAAGTAAGTAGGTATTTGGAGTTTATTTGAACTTATTATATTATGATATAATCACCCATGTACGTGTTTGGATAAACTTGTAAAAAGAGCTTATGACATATTTATAAATTATTTTTAACTCATTTCAATAAATTTCTTAGAGTAACATATCAAATAACTTACATAGATGCTAAGTATCTCGTCTCCCATTTGGTTGTCACTGACTCCCTTATGTACTTATGACACAAGCACTTAATTAAATTGTTTCCATTTGGTTGTCACTGACTCCCTTATGTACTTATGACACAAGCACTTAATTAAATTATTTTCCTAAATGCGAAAAAACATTGGAACAAATAAAAACAAAAACGGATTCAAAAAGTAAGAATGGAAACAAAGACATAGTCACGTTACCATTAGGGTGACAAAAATAACGAACAAACAATTAATGATCCAAAGGAGAAACACATATGCAAGCCATGAAATCATATATTGAAGTCATATAATGGTAACAAAAATAACGAACAAACAATTAATGATCTAAAGGAGAAACACATATGCAAGCCATGAAATCATATATTGAAGTCATAAAAGTGAAGAAATGGCAGGCCTAGATACTAAAAACAATTGGAATATATCAACAGTTAGAGGGAACAAAGGATGTCAAAGTTTAGGGCATAAGATGAGAAAAAAGTTCTAGAAAAACAAAAGTAACCAAAGCCAAAATTTACACCAATTCTAGACAAATACAAACGGAATCAAATTAATTTGCACACCCTCTTTATTTTTTTGGGCCGTGGCCCTTCATCAACGAGGCTACGTTCTCTCGACAAAAAAAAAAAGTTGTGCACAAGGCTTCAACTTAAACTATGTGATCAACTTTCCACCCAAAAAAAAATGTGATCAAATCAAACATAGTTATTTCCTTGGACCAAAAAAAAAAAAAAACATAGTTATTTCCATGTTATCTGAATTTTTTAACGTGTGTTATTAGAAATCAACCATAAATCAATTGATTCAATTACGAGCTCATAAATCACACTGATAACATGTTTACGTTAAATTTATGTCAAAGCCTAAATAACCCTCATTGAATATTACTATTTTCAACCATATTTACAAGCTATTTTTCATGAAGTATTAAAATTTTCAAGGCAAATTGTCTATATGTATTATATATGATCCTTTTTCCTTTTTCAGTTTTCATACTTTTTCCTTAAATATTATTGCCATTTTTAACCCTGCTATTTTATTTGTTTTAAAAGCTAGCATAAATTTACTTTATGTTTATTTTTATCAACAATGTATTTTTTTCCTTTATGTTTTGTAAAGGGTTTGTTTGGATTTCATTTTCATTTTTTTATTTTTATTTTCCGATCTTAGTTTTAATTATTAAAAAAATGATGATTATTTTTTATTTCATTTTATAGTTTTAAAGTTTTATATAGGAAATAATAAAAATAGATATTTTTGTATAAAAAATAGTGAAAATAATTTCTTATAAAATTAAAATTTTAAAAATAATATGATATTTGTATTCTCATAGGGAGTTTATCAAGTATCTATGTAAAGTAAGAGGGTTTTGGTATCCTTTTACTCTGGATCAATAGACAATAGAAGCACATGTTCATAATTAATAATTTCATCTTATTTTATTTATGGTACAAAAGTTAAAGTTTTCATTATTGGACAATTAATCATCAAATAACTATGTCCCGTTCAAATTTTAATTATGAAATATATTTTTAATTAAAAAGTTGAAATAGAAAATTAAAGTGTATAAATAAAACTATAAAAGTGAAAGTTGATTTCAATTATAAAATATTTAAAAAAATTGATTATATTCATCCCGAGATTTTAATAAATAAAATTTGTGTTTCTTTTTTGTCTTTTTTTTGGTCAAAATTATCATATTAATGCATAACAGGCAACCAAGCAACACTTATATCAAGGGATACAACTATAAAAGAACGATTTTACAATGCTCAAGTAGATAAGAAATAAAACTAAGACATGTTCGCTCAAATATATAAAAACATTACATGCAAATTAGGAACCAACAAAAGTAAATACATTCCTAATCTCCATTGCGATCAACTTGTCACCAACACCAATCTACTTTATGTCAAACAAATTTTGGATTTTTTTATTAGAGCATAGTTAGTTTCTGAGTTAGTTGCTATTATTTTGTTATGTAGTTCCAGCAGTTATTCTGTTATGTAGTTTGTTCAATTTTGCTTTTATGTTCCTTTCTTTTTATTGTTGTACCATTGTATTTAATCCCCTTTATTGTTGAATGAGAAAGTAGAAGAATTTTTTTTTCTCCCTCATGTTTCGTTATATGGTGTAAGAGTTGAGATGGCTCTACATACCCATCCTCCTCTTCTCTTTCATTCTTTTCTTGGAAGTGAATCATTCTCGCGTTTTTAATGGCGGACAATGCATCTTCTGTTGGTGTTCAGACACAACAATCTCTCGATCCTTCTCAAAATCCTTTGAGTCTGTACTATCTCCACCCAGGAGAGAACCCTGAAGCAACATTGGTATCACTTCCTCTGATTGGTACTAACTACCATGCTTGGAGCAGATCGATGAAGAGAGCATTGCTCTCCAAGAACAAATTCAAGTTTGTCAACAGTTCAATTTTAACCCCTACTGCGACGGGTCCACAATATGATGCTTGGGAAAGATGTAATGTCATGGTAATTTATTGGATCACTAAAACTTTATCTCGTGAAATTGCACAAAGTGTTGTTTGTATAGAGAATGTTGTTGATCTATGGAATGATTTGAAAAAAAGTTTTTCGAAGGGGAACCATTTTCTTATGTCTGATTTGTTACAAGATTTATATTCCTTGAAGCAAAGTGATAAGACTATTTCTGCATACTACATTGAACTCAAGACTCTCTGGGATGATTTGGAATCTTTGAGGCTTGTTCCATTATGTTATTGTGGCTCAATTGATACAATGAAAAACCAAAGAGAAAATGAGCATGCCATTTGTTTTCTAAAAGGTTTGAATGATCACTTTAACATAACAAGAACATAAATCTTTCTAATGGAGCCACTGCCATCAATAGATAGCGTTATCCCTTGTTGTTCAGCAAGAAAGACAAGTCAATGACAACATCCTGAGTGAACCATATATTTTATTCAATAGCAGTAATAGCTTTCAAACTATAAACACTAACAATAGAGGCCAGTCACAAGGAGGAAGGGGTCATGGAAGAGGTAGAGGCCCTAACACTAACAATGGTCTTTTGAAGGTCCATACCTTTTGTGGAAACATGCTACCTTAAGCATGGGTTCCCACCAAGATATATGTCGAGAACGAGTACAGTAGGGGTGAATAATGTTGTCTTGGATGTTGAATTACACAATAGTGGTAGTGATGACATTAAAGAAGAAGGCATTAATGGAAGGATTACTCTTACTCCTGAAATTTATCAAAAATTGATGGTTCTTCTTCAGGGCTCAGATGGAACGACTCATGTAGCTGGTCAAGTGAATATTGTTTTAACAGATGCTTGTAACACAGGTACTCAGCATAATCCAATTTCTACTTGGATCTTGGATAGTGGTGCAATAGATCATGTATGTCATTCTTTATCTCACTTTGCCTAATATCACAAAATCAAACCCAATCATTTAAAACTCCTAAATGGAACTCTTACTTATACAGATGTTTGTGGCACTATTGTATTTACTAATTCCTTTGTTTTACATGGAGTTCTTTATATACCAAAATTCAAATTCAATCTGATTTCGGTTACAAAATTTTCATATGCTCTTAATTGCACACTAACCTTTTTCATCAACTTCATGTCTCATTCAGAACCTCAATTCTTCGAGGATGATTGGGCATGCTAGAGCTCTCAACAATCTAAATGTGCTGGACAATTCATATTCCCCTCTTGTATCATGTTTTTCTTTTGCCAAATTTGTATGTTCTGATAATAACAATCATCAACATGCCTCTAATTTGTGGCATTTTAGATTGGGGCATCCCTCACATGTTGTACTAAATAAAATTATCTCCAAGTTTCCGTATGTTTCTTATGACTTAAATAAAATTTGTGATTTTTGTCATTTTGCTAAACGATCAAATTGCCTCTTCCCATCAGTACACATAAAATTGTTGCTCCCTTTAATCTTATTCACATGGATATATGGGGGTCCTATTTCCATTGCATCCATTCATGGTCACATAGGCACATCCTTAATGTAGCTCGAGCTCTATTATTCCAAGCTAATCTTCCTAAATTGTTTTGGAGTTATACAGTCAACCATGTTGTACACATTATTAACAAGCTTCCAACACCTGTCCTTGGTCATCGATCTCCTTTTAAGGTGCTTCATCATATTCCTCCTACATTGATGGATTTCAAAGTGTTTGGTTGCTTGTCATATGCATCCACATTATGTCAGAATCGAAGCAAGTTGGATCCTCGAGCTCATATGTGTATTTTCCTCGGCTTCAAACATGAAAAAAGGGCCATGTATTCTATGATTTGCACTCCAAGGAGCTTTTTATTTATCGCAATGCAATGTTTTATGAGCATTATTTTCCAAACTAATCTACCTCACCTCTAATATCTACAAATCAATCATTTTGCTTACAAAACACTTCCACTCTATTTATTTTTACACTTCACCACAATCAACACATTCCACTTCACGTACCCTACAAGACTCCAACATTGACTCGCCTACCCCACCACCCCGGAGATCCACTAGACCTCGTAGGCCTCTTTCTTACTTGGCTGATTTTTCTTGCAATTACATGGCTTCACTACATAATTCCACACCTCATCCCTTATCTTATGTTTTATCCTATAAATCGTTGTCTCCTTCCCATAAACACCTCACCTTATCCATTTCTTCCCATTCTGAACCCAAGATGTAACATCCTGAAAATTGGACCTAAGGAGAATCCAGTGGAAGTCTTAGGTGGGGAATTCTGCCAAGAGAGGAAAGTTAGGATTTGGACTGAGAACTTGAGGGTGTGGGGATAAATTAAAGGAAAGGATAAGAGGTTTAGTGAGAGTTCATGAGTGTTAAGGGAAATTTAGAAGGGAAACCAAGTATCAAGTCCCAATGGGACGTAGAGTTAACTTAGGAGGAGTCACACTTGATGGTGAAACGAATAACATGGCGAGGAGGTGAGTAATGAAGAAGAGACATGGGAACAAGGGAATAGAGGAGCATAGTCTCATGGACACTTAGAACCCTTAGCGTTAGCCTTATTAGAGTGGAATTGATGAGTTATAACATGACTCATGTAAAGCTTGCCCCGCTAGGCTTCAACCAAGGTTATTGCTTAATTTTGGGTTTTAAGCCTAATGACCTTGGTGCATTAATTTGATAATATCTAGAGTTAGGGATGTCCAATTGAGGTGATTCCACTTGCATTAAAAAGCTAAGATCCGAGGCTTCAGTTTGATATGCTATACGATAGTATTCCGAGCTCGTTTGCACCTCAAACAGACGCATTCTTGCTCAGACGAGAAAGCTGTCGAGGAATAGAGGAATTCTAATATGTTTTCCTGCGCTCCAGCTGCGCTGAGCGCAGCCCGAGCGCAGAAAACATAGAGGAATTGAGAAAACCTGCACTCCAGTTTTGCTGAGCGCAGATATCAATGGGGAATCGCGGAAACCTGCGCTCCAGCTGCGCTGAGCGCAGGAACGCATCCGGTTCTTTAAAACCCATATTTGGGGGATTTCTCCCCCGTTTTTCCTTGCCCTGCTTCGGTTTAGAGAGAGAGGGAGAGACTTTTAGAGAGAGAGACTCCATGGGAGCTTGGAGGAATAGAATCAAGGCCAAGGATCTCCAACCAACGCCCTCCCCAACCTTCTTCCCCTTCTCTTTGAGCTCCATTGAGGTGAGTAGAACTCACACACTTCATCTCCCCTTTTGTGTGAACTTCTACATGAACCCACTCCTCTTGTTCCCTTTCTTTAGGTTGTAGATGCTTATCATTGTTATTCTACCGATTGATTCTTAGTTATTGTGGGGATTGAAGGAAATTGAGGTTAGATTCTGATGGGTTTCTGGCAAGCGAACCAAAAATCCAGTAGTATGATAGTAAGAAAGATATTGTATCCACAGGGAACGGTCAATTCACGTATACTCGTGATCTAATTATCAAGGGAAATAACGATTTTGAGAGTATTGTTACGGAAATTGTAAATAGCAAATTAATAATCAATTGAATTAGAAAGGAAGAGTTAGAGACACTTTACTTGGATTGGGATTGAACTTCATATCATCACACCCTTTGTGCATGTAAAAACTATCTATTATTTTAGGTTTACTCTATAATACTGTAGACAAACTATATTGCTTATGACCCCGAGTTACCAGGCGCCACTCACACTCAAAGATAATCCATGCGGTCTCCCAAGCGACAGACTTACCCTCGACTTATTTTGTTTTCTTTATTCCGTTTGTAAAAGAACTAATTGATAAACGAGGCCTAATCCTGTAGACGCACCTTCATTAGAGTACTCACACTACCCATCACTCATCAGGACACATCCATGTGTCGGTCCTGGATTGACAATCAACTAATCATTTGCTATGAATACTAAGGCCTAATCCTATAAACGCCCTTCGCTAAAGTACTGCCACTACCCATCGCTCATTAGTAACGCTCATGTGTCGGTCACAGAGTACCGAGTCCTCTTATTCAATTAGAGTTTGGGTTTCTTCAGAATCCGCTCCCCCATCCTCAATCCTAGTCGAAACTAGCCTATAACTCTGGCGCAAGCGCGGAAGTTAGGAATTAAGCACAGAATAAGATTACCAATATTATAGACAGAGAGCTCAGAAATAATAAAATAGAATTTTCATACATTGGGGATAGAATCAATTACATTCAATCCTAATGGAGAGTTAACTACACAGGGTAGCCATACAAACCACCGAAGATGCTGTCACCATCTTCAATCCTCGTGAAGCGCTCCTCCTCCCCTACTCTAAAATTAGCTTTGGTGCATTATCACTGAAATAAGACTGAATTACAATAATCGTGCACACTTTGATCTGGTGCAATGAGGTCCTATTTATAGGCTAAGGAAAGACAAAGGAAATTGGGGAGAAATATATCTAAAAATGGCAACAGGGCAAGAATCAGCATGACTTGCGCTTCAAGCTACGCTACAGCGCAGGTTCCAGAGAGCTGCGCTTCACCCTGCGCTACAGCGCAGGTTGAAGCGCAGAATGCGTCCCGCAGCTTCAATCTTTCTCTTTTTAACTTGATCTCTCCCCGAGACTGGTTTTGGTTGATTTGTCTTTCCTTGTTTCCCTTTTCTTGATGAAATCTTTGCATTTATTGAGCATCTTGGATTTAATTGGGAAAGTTGTCTGCAGAATCCTTGTTTAATTGGCAGTGATATCTTCATTAATTGCTCTCAAATAATCTTCAAATCTTCATTAAATGCCTTCAATTAAACTTCAAATCTTGTAGATATCTCCCTTATTTAATTCTATATTTCCTTCAAATCAAATCTTTGCAATATCCTGCAAAAATCAGCAATATTTCTATTAAAATAGCATCAAATTCAAATCCAAGATTAATAAATACAATTTATCTAATATTTAATAAAAAGAGATTAAACTGGGGCAAAAATATCATTTTATCCTTGATAAGTGAACTAAAATGTGCTCTAATTTATCATATGGTTTTCACTTATCAGATTCCTACCTAGGGTTTGAAATTGGGGCTTTTCCTAGGGTTGGGAGCTTTGATAGTTTTTAGTGGACATTATGATTTAGATTGATGTATATGATATGATTCACACGATTGCTAGTAATAGAGCCTCATTGTTGAAAAACCCTAGGATAGAGGATTTGATATATTGGTTTGTACTCATGTTATTATTAAGAAGTTTTATTCCTGTGGTTTATTTGAAGTATTCATGGTATGATTAGAAGCTTGGATTCTGGCTCATTGATAAATTGCTCATGTTTACGTTCATGCTCATGCTCACATTCATATTCATAGTCTAGTACACATGTTTTCTTGAATCATGTCCAAGTTTCAAGCAAAACCATTCATGTTTTCAAGTTTTCAAGTATTTCGAGTGACAAGAAAATCATGTTTCGGCTTCGGCCATCATGGGTCTCGGACCATCATGTTTTAAGTAATTAAGCTACTTAACAATCAAGTGACAAGATTCATGTTTAGGCTTCGGCCATCACGGGTCTCGAACCAATCATGTAGGCTTCGGCCATCACGGGTCTAGGACCATCATGTTAATTGTTTTAAAACGAGACTTCGGCCGTCAGGTAACGGCGGCGACGTAATGTCCCCAAGGGCGATATCCCTTATAGTCTGAGCTCAGTCTAGCTGCATGTCAAGTGATAAGACCCCTGCTGCTGGGTTACCAGTTCATGATTAAAATGATTTTTCAAATGTCATGTTCCACTCATTTTCCAGATTATCATGTTAAACTCAGTTTCAGGATATCATGGTCATTGGAGTCAAGCATAGCATCATGTCATTAGTGCATCATGTCAATGTCCATGCTTAGTCATCATTGCTTTTAGTTTTAAATTGTTATTACTTGTCATCCCTATCACGTTATGCTTTACTTGTTGTATGTTATGTATATGTATGCACTGCTCTGCTCACTGGGACGTTAGTCTCACCCCGTTGTGGGTTTTACATTTTAGATTCCCAGGCAGGTCGTGAGGATCATGGCACCGCTACAGCTTAGGAGTTTTGTGGGCTTGGAGCTCTCTTTTATTGTAGTTCTTGGGATGACTGTATTTATATATATATATATATATATAATTTCTTGTTCTTCCGCTGTTCAGGGCTCATGAAACCGTTGTAATTATGATTTATGGAATGTAATGTGTTCACAGGTTATGTTTAAATAAACGTTGGATTAGTTAAACATGCCTGTAGTTAGTTATTGATATCGATAATGTCACGAAAATAATTCCCTCAATTTGGGATTTATGCTTCCAATGGGCATAATTTCCTAATTTTGGGGATTAGGATGTTACACAAGACCCATGCTCAAGCTGCACAATCTCAATGTTGGTTGAATGTCATGGCTGCTGAATTACATGCCCTTGCTGAAAATAACACTTGGGAGATTACTTCTATTCCACCGGGCAAGAAATCAATTGGTTGTAAGTGGGTTTACAAGGTACAATATAGAGCAGATGGTTTTATCGAAAGGTACAAAGCTCGTCCTGTTGCCAAAGTGTACAAATAGACTGAAGGGATTGACTTCTTTAACACTTTTTCACCCGTTGCAAAACTTACTACTGTTTGTTTGCTTCTTGTTTTAGCTTGTACTCAAAATTGGCATTTGTATCAACTAGATGTGAATAATGCCTTCCTACATGGTGATTTGTGTTAAGAGGTTTACATGGACCTTCCCCAAGGTGTTTTTTCCTCCAAACCTAATCAAGTATGCAAATTGTTAAAGTCTCTTTATGGTCTTAAACAGGTCAGTAGATAATGGTTTGCCAAACTCTCTTCCTTTTTTATTTCCCATGGCTGTGCATAATCTCAAGTTGATCACTCTTTGTTTTCCAAGTTTGTTGGTTCTTCTTTTACAATAATACTTGTATATGTTGATGATGTTATTTTGGTCGGAAACAATTTGGAAGAAATCTGCTCTATAAAACAACAACTTGATCATGCTTTTCGTATCAAGGATTTAGGAATTCTTAAGTATTTTCTTGGTTTGGAGGTGGCACGTTCAAAGGCTTGAATTTCTGTGTGCCAAGGAAAATATACTCTTGACATTTTCTCTAATGCTGGTAAATTAGCTTGTAAACCTGTCCCCACACCTATGGTTAAGCACAACCAATTACATGATTCATCTTCAGCTCCTCTTGATGATCCTGCAACATATCGTAAACTGATTGGTCGCTTGCATTACTTAACAACTACACGTCCAGACATTTGTTTTGCCGTCCAACAATTATCTCAATTCATGAGTGCTCCCTCATAGGCTCACCACCAAGCTGCTACTCACGTAATTCGTTATCTAAAAGGTTCACCAGCTCAAGGCTTGTTTTTCTTTGCCAATTCTTCTTCGCAGTTGAAGGTTTTTAGTGATTTAGATTGGGCCACTTGCCCCACATCTCTCAGATCACTTATTGGATTTTGTATCTTCCTTGGTGATTCTTTAGTTTCTTGGAAATCAGAGAAGCAGAGCATTGTTGCTCGCTCCTCTTCTAAAGCCGAGTATAGAGCCTTGGCCACTACTGTGTGTGAACTCCAGTGGCTCACATTCCTTCTCGAGGATCTTCATGCTCCCTTCATTTCTCTAGCCTTACACTATTGTGATAATCAATCTGCTAGGCACATTACTGCCAATTCCAACTTTCATGAGCGGACAACACATATTGAAATTGACTGCCATGTTGTTCGAGAAAAGTTACAATCTATGCTTTTTCATTTGCTGCCCATCTCAACTTCAACTCATCTTGCTGACCTTTTAACTAAGCCTTTAGATCCTCAGCCTTTTAATACTCTTATCTCTAAGCTGGGAGTGCTTGATATTCACTCTCTAGCTTGTGGGGGTATTAAAGTAAAGTTAGTTAGTTTCTGAGTTAGTTGCTACTATTCTATTATGTAGTTTCTAGCAGTTATTCTGTTATGTAGTTTGTTAAATTATGTTTTTTTGTTCCTTTCTTTTCATTGTTGTACCACTGTATATAATCCCCTTTTTGACTGAATGAGAAAGTAGAAGAATGTTTTTTTCTCCCTAAGATTTCGTTATAATTTTTTCCATTATTTGCTCATCTTTCTTTTTTTTTGCTTCAACCCACCTGGTAATGCCAACAGTAATATACAACTGGAGTGCCTTCAAACTTCAAAGGTGGGCACACGCAGTCTCACCAACATAGAGCATATAAGAAACGGTTGTAAATAAAGTCACATTGAAGAAGATGAGAAACAAACAATAGAGAAATTAGACTAGAAAAAAATAGAAAAAAGAAGGGGTGTGATCCGCGTGAAAGGAGGAAAGGGAGATGGTAAGTGACTGTAGAAGGATGATAATGAAAAGGCATGGAGATAGGGAGGTGACTAGAAAAGGAAAAGAAGGGAGGGAAATGGTGGTGGTCTGGTGGAAAAGGAGAAAATAGTGGGAAAGGAAAACACTTATAAGGGAGAATGAATAACTTACCTAGAGTGGGTAAGAAAACCTCCCACATGGGGGGAAGGAGGTGACATTGTGCCACTACTATGACTCTTTCTTCTTTGGTCACTCTTACGCTACTGGTAGGTTTTTTTCAATCTTTTAAAACATTGCTAAGTTCCATACACGTGAAGCAGAGTCTTGGAGCCCATCCCTTCTCTCCTACGCATCACAATGAACAAATCTTGGTAAAGGAACCATGAAACCAGAGATCAACAATGCCTTACAAGGAAGGAAGAAGAATGAAATTCATCAATAAGCCTCTTCTACACAAACGAATGTTGAATAAAGGACAGTTATTTGCAACTTTTTAAATTTTAATTTTTTAAATTCTACTTCAGATTTATAATTAAAAATGATTTTCACAATTAAAAATGACTAAACTAGCAGATTAGTCCTTGAGTTTGTAAGGGTCGGGCAGTTTAGTCCCTGACTTTACGAAACTCATCCCGTAGTCCTTGACTTTACGAAACGTTAGTCACTTTAGTCCAAGAGTGTTAACTTCGTTAATTTGTGATGACTTGTCATGTTCAAATGACACATAGGATGCTGGAAGGGTTCAAAACGAGTATTTCTTTATTATGGGTTGAACCATCCCCAATGGTCATATTCATTTTGCTCTTCATCTTCATCTCATTGCTCTCCTTGTTTGCCCCGTTCATCATCACCATTTCTTATTCTGCATCTCTCCTTGTTTTCTGATTCTGTATCTCTCCTTGGCCCTATAAAAATGCTGGAGTTTGCAAGGTCAAAACAACATACCATGTGGTCAGAGATAAAGCTCAACTTCCTCATACTAACACAGCCTCTACCTCCAACAGTATTCCTAAAGAACTATGGAAATGGATATGGATCATTCAGACCCCTAAAAAAATTAAAATTTTCTTGTGGAAAACATGCCAAAATGCAGTTCCTGTGATTGTTAATCTCTACTGAAACCGCCTAGCCCCTCATCCAACATGCCCTATATGTAAAGAAGAACCTGAAACCTTAGAGCATGTTATCCTAAAGTACCCAGGGAAAACCCCAACCTGGTTTGGCTCCCAAGTCCAGAGAATCCCCATGTAGAACAATATCCAAAGCTTTCCTATTTGGCTATGGGAGTCCCTAACAGAAATCAAGGTTTAAGGAAACTACTCTCAGTTTTTAATGGCCCAATTAGCTTCGCTAATATGGGCGATTTGGAAAAGAAGAAATGAATTCATCCACAAAGAAATCCAACCAAATCCCATAACCACAATTGCAAGAGTAAATTCACTACTTGACTACTTAAATCTTATTGAGCAGATTTTATGTACCAGAGGAAATGAGGCAAGGAATTTCCATACCTCTAAAGCTTGGAGAGCACCCAGGGAAGATGCGATCAAGAGTAAATGCGATGCACCTTCAAATCTCATCTTCGATATGCTGCCATAGCTGCAATTGCGAGGGATTCAGCTATGACCATCATCTCTGTTTCGTCTAAGCTCATCCCAGCGGCATCCGCGCTTATAACAGAAGCTCTTGCTGTCAGGGAAGGGGTGTCTCTCGCATCCAGAAGCTACAACTGCAGAACCTTGACTGAATCAGATAACCTTGCTGTCATAAAAGCCATACAAGGAGGAAATCAATAGTGTTCTATTGTTCAAATGGTGAAAGACATCCAAATGTCAAGTAGTCTCATACCTAATTGTGGTTTCCTTTGGACGCACAGAGAAGGGAACCAACCTGCGCATTCCATCGCTCATGCAACATTACTCACTCGGGACGGAATCCACTCCATCTCGGCCATCCCAAGCAGATGCAGAGACACCGCATTCCTGGACGAATGTGGAAGATAAACAATAGTTTATGACCCTAGGTTTTATGCTTTTCTGCTCCAAGAAAGCTTTCCTGTGTTTTTGGATCAGCTACCCACGCACAAAACAGGGGAAGATGCAGAATCAGAAATGGTTCAACCCATAATAAAGAAATGCAAAACGATGTCGTTTTGAACCCTTCCAGCATCCTATGTGTCATTTGAACATGACAAGTCATCACAAATTAACGGAGTTAACACTCTTGGACTAAAGTGACTGACGTTTCGTAAAGTCAAGGACTACGAGATGAGTTTCGTAAAGTCAGGGACTAAATTGTCCGACCCTTACAAACTCAAGGACTAATATGCTAGTTTAGTCATTAAAAATTGAATAAAAGTTAATTATTCACGAAGGATTAAAATATATTAATAAAAACTTTAACTACTATATAATAAAAGATAAGATGAGATCATTAATTATGGACAACACTTTGATCCAAGGTGAAAGATTCTAAATTTCTTCACCCTAACAGGGTACCACAATAAAGTATTTTTTAATTAAAATTAAAGGTATTTTATGATTAAAACTGAAAACAATAAATTGAAATGTAAAGCAAACAGCTAAATTAAAAGATCAATTGGACTTAATATCGGGAAAAAAAAAGGAACATATATAGCCTTTTTCTTTTTCTGCCGAGGGAAGAACTACAAACTTGGGCTGATAAGTGGACCAGGCTATTCAATAGGCCAACAAAAGAGGCCCAGCTCCACAGCACAAGAGAAATGAGAAACATGAAATCACAGGCTCAAAATTCAAGGTGAGGATGCTTATGCTTACGCTGAAGGTTTTGGGAATTTTATCCTGCCCCAGAGCAAGTCCCATGTTTTCTTGGGTTTATTTATCACATAAATAGGCCCAAAATTTGTGTCATTGTAGTATTGGCGTAGAATGGACTCGCAAAACCCATGCTGTGTTGCTGTACATTTCAACATTCTCAAGGGCCGAGGCAACAAAATGCGTGGGAATGTTGAAATCCGATAATCATGGACGGGCTACATATATCTTAAAACAAAGTTAGCCATGAACAGATGTTGGTTAGTGATAAAAAAAAGGGGCTGAATATATTCTTATATATTTTTTATTTTATGAAAATGGAGACAATGAGTATAAATGTGTAATTTACTAAAAAATCCATTTGTGAGTTCCAACAATTGGCAACGAAAGCATATATACTTCATTCTTGGAGTATGTTTGGCAAGGTCAATAAACTAACTACCAGCTTATTTGACTGACTTATAAGCTAGTTTGACCAACACAAAAATGTTTGGTAAGCCACATCAAAGTAGCTTATTTTAGGAGCTTTTAGCTTATAAGCTACAAGCTACTTCACCTAGCTTATTTAATTTTCTTCCATCACTATCCTTTATATTTTAATACATTTCCTTTATTATCATTAATTTCTTTTTACATATTATTATCTATTTTTAATTTTAGTGACAAAAATCTTTCAATTTTTTTACCTATTATTACCTATATAATAGGTAATTTAAAAAATTACAAATTAATTAAATCGTTATTTTATTTTCACTATTTATGAAATTTTTTTTATATTATACTATTTATTTGATCAATTTCACTATTTATTTTAATTTTTAATTAAATATTTTATCACTAAAAAATGTTTAATAAGAATTTAATTTTTTTTAAAAAATCTAAAATTATAATTGCATAATAATATATTTTCATTTAAAAAATACAAATAGAATTTATATAATAAAATTTATCTAGTCATGTTCTTTTATGTCATTTCACATTCATCAACTAGCTTATCAACTAGTTCTACCAAACACTTTCAATTCAATAAGCTAGTTTATCAGCTCGGAGCTTATAAGTTAGGAGTTTATCAGCTAACAGCTAGCTTATCAGTTACCAGCTAGCTTATCAGCTAGTTTTGTCAAACACATCATTGATTAATGCTGCTTAGCTTGTTATCTCATGGCAACTGATCTGCCCTCTATACAACAAATACATCGTAAAGGAACATTCAATAAAGATTTCAAGTAAATAAATAAAGGAACATTCACAATTCCAATAATAGCGGAAGCGGTATATATTCATTTATGATAATTGTATGTGGACGTATATGCGCCTAGAACAGAATTTAAAATATTCTTTAAAGACAAAGAAAATATTTTAAATAACATATCAAGTGATTACTTTTTTATATTAACACATGATTAGTATATAGTTTCTAATTTTGTTTATTATTATCAGCTTATTTTCTAAAAAAATGATAGTGAAATAATAAAAAATATTAAATCTTATTTCATTTTAAAACAATAAAAAAATATTAAATAATAAATACTCTTTGAAAGTTTCTGTTAAGTATTATAATCCCGTTGCTATGTATAAATCACGGGTATTCCTTGTGAATCCCACGGATGCAAACTCTTTTACCAGGAGAAAATTTTGAATACTCTTTTAGGATCTATTTCTTTACTCAATAATTGTTTTAATGTGATTTTTTTTGGTATTTTTTTCACTTAAAAAGTTTTTAAAAAGAAACCATACATACTAATTGTTACAATTTTAATTAGCAAAAAGAATACATATTCCTGAAAGACTAATTAAATTTTTTTTCATCCCGTAGCTATCCAAAACATATATATATTGGAAATATATATTCATGTAATGAATAATTTTCCTAAGTTATCTCTTATCTTCTCGGTTATACTTATCACATGCCTCTTTTGTGTTTAAACTTTAAACGACCATACGTGTGGCATAATATTTGGTCATCACTGAGTGCATAAAATAAAAAGGTTTGGGGGAACATGATCGCAATGCAGTGTGAATGGACCAACTTTTGATGAGTGGGTTCTTATTCCATCATAACGAAATACATTTCACTCGTTCAGAGAGAATTATGCCAAAACAGATTTTAGGTGATGATGGATCTTATATTTTGGACCGGACTTAACTTAACCCAAAAACTAGCTCGTAGGGTGAGCACTACCCAAGGCGTGAACATCTATACGGAAGGTGGCTCAATAGCAACGGATCATCTAGGATAGACTCTAATACCATCAGAGATTTTGGATCGAGTCTAACTCAAACTCAAAAGCTAGCTTGTAGGGTGAGGATTGTCCAAGACTTATATACCACAATTTGGCCTTATTTCCGGAAAATGTGAGACTCTAACAAGGAAATTGAAATATGCATATTATTTATCGTAGCTAAAAAACAAAACAAAAATAAAAGATCAGATATCATTATATTAAAGAAAGGGAGAGAGTTCCTTCTTTTTATCTTTTGTGATTGGAATTATTGGATTTATTGGCTTTAATAAGAACCCTTCCCGACACGTACAATGTACAATATTTCCAAAATATATAAAAAAGAAGAACAAAAAAAAGTGTGTAGAAGACATATGGTGTCAACAACCACAGACTTAAAAAGGAAAGTAGGCAAAATGAATGCAATATGCTCATGAACTCCATGTTGGTTTATGCTATGAAACTAATCAATATTAATGGTGTCACGTTAGGCGCCATCTGTAGTTTTCCAATTTTGTTGTGTCAACCACTCAACATTTGCAGTTTGCACGAAACAATGCTAAAGCAAACTTTTTGTTGGTGTCATGTAAGACAACACGTGTATTCGAAGCTAACTAAAAAAGTGACACTTTTCATTGCGTTTGATCCAAAACTCCTAACAAACTTTAATTTCTTGCTAGCTAGGGTCTTTTTGTTTGCGTATGAAAACTGATCAATATACACCCAAATGAGGTGTAGAAGAGAGATGGAAAGAAAAAAAAAAGAGTAAATGATATGATATGGAGAGGAAAAAAAATAGAAAGGAATATTTAGAGGTGAAGAGAGTTAGAAATGAGATGTAAAGGTGGAAAAAAGAGAGATAGGAAAAAGGAATTGAAATGAAGAAAAACAAAATCATATAATAAGTATAATAATATTATTGGAGATTAAATCTTTGTTTGGTTGCAGGAGAGAAAAATGAGAAGAGAGGGAAAGAGAGAAGAAAGAAAAAGGAAAGAGAGAAAGATAATGAATTTTTGAGTTGTTTAATTCAGAAGAAAGAGTAGGACGAGATGATTAAGAGTTTAGGGTAAATTTTTATAAGTGTAATTTGGTGATATTCAAAATCAACTCAACGTATAACATTATTCTACATGTTATTATTTTTAAAATGTGAAACGTTCTTTTTTTAATTGGAGAATACTTTATGACCTCATTATTATATGATCAATAATATCCATTATCATCATGCATTGTATGACACAAAAAGGTAATTGGTTAATTATTTTTTAAATCATCCTCCCTAAACCTTAATAAAATATTATGGTTATGTGGTGTTTAATTTAGATCGCAGAAAGACATGACAATCAAACCTGAACTCGTGGGTACCACCTCGCCCTGATGTTGATGGGAAACATTCACTTTGACCAAGTTTAAGTAAAACTCGACACTAAACCCATCCCGCCTTTAACGGGGATGAATGCGGGTTTGGGGTGCAAGAACTCGTTCGACCCTCGAACCCGAAATCGTTCCGATATACTAATTAAATAATTTTAATTATACTAATAGTTAAATAATAAAAACAAACTCATATAAATTTTTTAAAATATAATATAGTTCTTAAGTTTTTTTTTTATTTTTTTGAGATTATCGTTGTCTATACTTACATATTATTTTAATTATAATTTATTATATATATAATATATTTAAATACATGTATTTAAGTTATAAAAAATAGAGAAAAAAATTAAAAATAGAAAATATGAAATTTCTGCGGGTTTCCCCGAACCAAACGTACATGGATCCCCAGGGATGAGTTGAGTTGCATAATTTCTTATCCGTTCTCTTTAATCTCGAACCCAAACTTGCTACAACTTTTACAAGGTCGGGGTCGACAGGGAGAGCAAAACTCACCCTCGGTCTGTCCCGTTATCATGCCTACTTACAGGTATCCTTGTCATTTCATTTACCAGATTAATTGTAGTTATATCATTTAACGATAATACTAAGTGGGGGTTTAGTTTATAGTTGATAACATATTGATAATCAATTCCTCTAAAAACTTTTTTAAAAATCATTTCTATTTAGTGTGTTTCATAAATCATATATCATTCATTTCTAGTAATTTATTTTATAACGCTATCAAAATTAATTATACCAACTTTAATTATAAATAAAAACACCTTAAGAATTTTGATCTATATCTAATTCTTTAACCAATGTTTTAAAATCACTCACTAGCATTTCCCCAAAAAGTAATTACTACTATGTATAAAGTGGATTAATATAATTTACATAACTATAAAAATATGTCTATGGATTAATATATTAGTTTATATATTACATTTTGTTCATCGATATACATACATACACACACACACATATATATATATATATATATATATATATATATATATATATATATATAGTAATGTTTGCAATTTGTTAGCCGCCAACTTTACACCCTGTGCAAATGTGATAATATTCTTTTTTCTATACGTGATTTCTCAATCAATGGTATAAGAAGAGCACTCTTTCTCAATCAATTTGTTAGCGTTTCTTGAAAAATAAATATTATTGTGATTTGCATAATTATAAAAACATATCTTTACTGCGTATTACTTTAATATATTAACCAAATCTCTATATTATAATTTTGAGACCTCACCTTGTAGAGTACTCTATTCTCCCTCTCGATGATTTTTAGAATTCTCTTTCTTCTCTTATTGGAGGGTGAATTCTACATACTGCTTGCGAGAGTGAGATTTTCCTCTCAATCCTTAATACTAATATTCTCTCTCGCTAATTAAATTTTTAAATGTTAATAAATTCTAATTCTAAAATTTGAAATTATTAAGATTCAAATTTTGTCATATCATTTTTTATTTTAATCCTTATTTTTAATATAAATATTTATTCTTATTATTATCATTTTAATTAATTTAAATCTATCTTACTATCAAATAAAAAAATATAACCCAACATTTGTTATGAATAATTAAGATATTGTACATGTCCATCAAATTTAATTTGATTTGATATAACATACCTATTTCCTTTAGGCTTAAATATGTTTTTAGTCCCTATAAATATAGGTCATTTTATTTTTAGTCCCTATAAAAAAAATTTGGTTTTTCATCCCTATAAAATTTTTCGTTAGCCTTTTTGGTCCCTACCGTTAACTTTTAGCTGATGTGGCAAACGGAGTGCCATATCAGCATGCCACGTGTGTTATTTCTGCCCAGCTTAAATTTATTTTTAGTCCCTATAAATATGATCATTTTGGTTTTAGTCCCTATAATTTTTTTTTGGTATTTTACCTCAATTTCATCCCCATCTAACATCACAGTGTCACTTTGCTTCCACTGCATTGTTACACTTGAATTTTGAAACTTTCCGTGGGTTTAAAAAAATAAATTCTTTATGTATTCAATTATTTGAAATTTCATAACACTTGGATTCACTGTATACAAGGGAAAAACCTGTAACGATATTTTTTCTTTGCAATTTTTTTTTTCTATTTATTGACTGAAAAGTTTTCATTTAATTTACCATTACAAGCCTTTTGTTAGTTAACACAAATCTCATTAAGTTACAGGTTAATAGACATAAAAAAAAAATTGATAGTCAATAATAGACAGAAAAAAATTAGTAGAGAAAAAAAGGTCGTTACAGGTTCCCCTTTTATATAGTGAATCCAAGTGCATTGAAATTTCAAATAATTGAATACATAAAGAATTTATTTTTTTGAAGTGTAACAATGCAATATAACCAAAAGGACACTGATGTTGATAGAGGTGAAAAATATAGTGATGGAAAAATAAAAAAATTATAGGGACTAAAACCAAAGAATCATATTTATAGGGACTAAAAACAAATTTAAGTTGGGCAGAAATAACACACGTGACATGCTGATATGGCACTCCGTTTGCCACGTTAGCTAAAAGTTAACGGCAGGGACCAAAAAGGCTAATGAAAAATTTTGTAGGGATAAAAAACCAAAAACTTTTTTTACAGGGACTAAAAACAAAATGACCTATATTTATTGGGACTAAAAACGTATTTAAGCTTTTCCTTTAATAGAATAAATTATCTTGAAAATATATTATATCATTGTATGTTATTTAGTTTCCTTTATTAACTCACATTCACTTATATAAATACCTTTTATGTGAATAAGAAAAGATACGATAACTCTTGATCTCTTAACTCTCTTATATTCCTCTATACTCTCAACTTTTATATATATTCTAGCATTATTTTCATAATATTAGATATTATAATTTAAAATTAAATAATTGTCTAAAATTATTATTTTATTTCAAAGATATTAATTTATTATAATTTTAATTATATAACATATATCTTTATCTGCCTATTACGCGGTTAATATACTAGTTTATATATTATATTTGCTCATTGATAAATTAAAGCATGTTTGAAATTTGCTAGCTCGCTGGTCGCCACTTTTCACATGGCAAATGCAATAACCAAATATTTTTTATTATTTTATAAAGAAAATATTAAATAAAAAATACATTTAATATCTTATAAAACACAAATTAAATATTTATTTTATTAATAACTTAAAAGAGTTCATAAAAAGAATAAGTAAAGGGATTTAGAATTATGCAATTACTCTTCTTGGTCTTATAATATGACACCATATAATTTGAATAACTAATACTACAAGTTACTTACAAAAGCTTATCCTTTCTTTACAAAAGCTTATAAACCACAATACTATGAGTTATAGCAATTGCAAATCATGCAACAAGTAATAATGACTAAAATCAAATTTAATAATCAGATATTTATTAACATAATATGCTGTATAAAATCAATGGCAAGCAAGATTATAGCTCTATTATATGTAAAAAAAGAACATGTGAAAATCAACTTGATATATAATAAAAAATTAAAAAATAAAAAATTAAAGTGGATTTGCTAATGTCCTAAGGCTTATGTGACAGGTGGTATTATTATTATTGCTGAGTTAGTTAATTGGAGATAGTAATGTTTACATGATCTCCGGGATCCTCCTAGGCGTGGATTTTTTTGTTTACGTGGTTTGGTGTTTGGGTTTGATTTTGGGAGGAGATTTTATTGTATGTAGTTTTTTCATTTTGTACTTTTGTATGGTACCTCATTGTATTCTTATCTTTGCTTAACAAAAAAAATAAAATATAATAAAAAATTAAAAAGGGAAATGTGTGCTTTTAAATCTTTGCAAGGCAATCGCAACATGCATATTGGGGCCTGTTTTGTCATCGCCAACTAATCCTAATATTAATCCCAAATATACAAATCAGTGGATTGGCAAGTTTAATACGCAAATAAACTGGCAAAATCAGAAGCGCCCAACCCATTAGTAATAAGTCAATACCACCCATACATAAGATGACAATAATATCTTCATATCTTGATGATATAAATAAACGTATTAATGTCTCTGTCTCTTGAGTCCTGCTCAAACCCACTATATATCGTTTAGTATCTGATTAGCCTTATGTTTCTGCATGCAGTCATAATCCACTAGTCCATATACATTCAATAAATTGTCAAAATATTGAAAGAGACGCACGAAAAACTCTCTCAACGCATATATTAGTAATAGTGCATATATTGGCAGGCACGAATCTTTTATTATTCTTTTATCTTCCAAAAAATTAATTATAGCGTTTATACTTAATTTCACAGTGTTAATTAATTGTTAAATTCTCTTGAGTGTTATGTTTAGTAATATTGTTCTAATAATATTATTTTGTCATTTTCTTTAATTTGTTTTTGAATCAATTATATTAGAAATTAATTAAAGATACAATGTCGAGTACTCCAATTTATACAAAGTTTGATATGTCAAATCTAGCTAAATGGGGAAGATACAAAACAAAACTAGGGGTGTCCATCAGCGCATAGCCCGACCGGAGACCCGACCAAACTGGTCACAAATACAACCCACCAGGTCGGTTGATTCGGGTGTCGGGTGGTTCGGTGAATCAAAATGATTTCAAATGGTTCCAAAAAAAAATCTGTCAATATTTGAACTCGACCGACACGTGGTGAAAGTTGAGTGGCTTAAGGGAGAGCTAGCATACAGATTGTGCTTTCAGTGAACGGTTGTGATGCATTATGGCTCATGCATGACAATGATCTAACAGCCGAGATCCCCCTCTCTTTCTCATTTCTCAATACAATTTCTTTCTATTTCTCATTTTTTGAATTTTGATGCTCTCCCTTCTCACTCTCAGCTCTTTCTCTTTCGTTTCTCATTTGCAGTCCATGACCGCCCCTCTCCTCCATGGCCGCTTGGCCCATTTTCTCGACCTTAAACATGCCTCTCCTCCGTGGCTGCTTCCTTCACTGCCAAGCCGCGACCGCTCTCTCACCCCAGTGGCGGCGCGACGTCCTCTTCACGCGCCTTCCTTCTCCACTGCCATGGCGCTGCGTCCCCTTCACGGTAGAGTCCTCATTCACATGAAAATTATGTCCCCTCTGTTGCATTTTGAACCGTGAACCATGCAGAGGGTAGAACAACAATGGTAGGCCGCGGTGGAGATGGTAGTTAGATGCCCATATCTGTGTCGCGGTGGAGATGACCATCATGACTCGTGAGTGTTCACTGTCTAGAACCCATAAGCTTCCAGATCTGTTTGCTTTGGGTGTTTTTGTTTTGACATGCTACCATTTTTGTATTGCTCTTTCAAATTAAAGGTGTGGGTGAGTAGATCTGATTTCTGTGCAGTGGCCGATTGTATTGTAGTGTTGAGTAAACCTAAGTTTCTGGGTTATATTCAAGCCTTCAAAGGTTAAAACTTTTTGTATTTTTAATATATTTAATTTTAATTAAGTATTTTAAAATGTAATGTATGTATATTATGAAATATGGGGTATAGAATCTGAATTTTTTATTGTAAGTTTGGCCTTTGAGCTATTGGGCCATTAATGGTCCAATTCAAATCTGAACATGTTTGTTTTAAAATTCCAGAGAAATGAACAAAAGCAAAAAAAAAAAGTTAAATGAGGCAAATTTTTTTAACTAAGTCCAAAATTCCGGCCCAAAGCGTTTGTACCCACCCAATGGACCCATATACCCGTCCAACCCGAGAGCTCAATTCGAATGGCTAGACGGTCGAGAATAGACCAACAATATATAGCTTTGGTCGGTTTGTGTCAGATTGGGCCTTTTGGGGTCAGGTCTAAAAAAACCACCAAGAAATAAAATTTCTAGCCAAAAATTACAGAATAGCACCTGAGTTCAAAAAACTAAAAGGGTAACTTGTCACTTCAGTCCATTGCAACGATACCAAAACCAAGGAGGTAGCCATCAATGAATTTTAATTTATAAAGTACACCCCGCCATTTTAGGAACCATATGAATATTAAATGAGAGAAGTCACATGATTAATTACATGTTTGTTATCTAGTTATGAAATATGATCAACCGTGTGAATCAATTTTACCGAAATTAATTTAAATCATTTTCATCCAACGTACTTCATAAATCGTGTGCATCATTTATTTTCTGCTATTTATTTTATAAATCTATCAAAATCAATTTTGCTCATTTGTAAACCAAATGGACCCTAACTGACCAAGAATTATGTTTTGATCTCAACTAGTTCTATGATCTAATCAAAATATAATCAATTTGAGAAAATCCTTTTAATTCGTAACAAGTGCCTTTTAGTGGAGAGGCAATTTTGTTGTACTATTAATAGTGGCAAAACTCTCTTTTCGAGTATTTAACACAACTACATTTCTATGGTTCAAATTCGAGATAATCAAACTGAAACACTTGTTTGATGGTACATTAATTGTGCTGATATTTTGAGAAAATTATATGGTAAATTATTCTAAAAGTTAATTATCTTTAAAATAATATTGTTGCGTCTTTATTATTTTATTTAAATTTAAATTAGCTATATTAACATTAATCTTCGTAATGATTAATTATGTGATCAAACTAAGTAACACATATAATAGATAGATACAAAGCAACCGAAATATATGGTACAAAAATTTTATTTTTTTAGGGTTAGATATGTTTTCAGTCTCTTCAACTTGACTCGAATTTAATTTTAGTCCCTAAACTTTAAAACTGTTGGTTTGGATCCCTCTTGTTCTGAAATCACTTAACTTTAGTCCCCATGTTCATAAATTACATAACTTAAGTCACTCCGCTTAACACCGTTAACTTTGACGGTGACGTGACAAACGAAATTCTGTGTCAGTTTGTCCAACCAGTTACAATGACCATGTTGTGGCAAATGAATTACACCTCAACTCATCCAGCCCAGACTTGATGGGCTGAGTTGTAATTCAATTGTCACGTTTTGGTCATTAAAAGTGATTAGACAAACTGACACAAAAATTCATTTCTCATTTCAACGTCAAAGCTAACGATATTAAGCAGAGGGACTTAAGTTATGTAATTTATGAACATGGAGACTAAAGTTAAGTGATTTTAGAAAGAGTGACCCAAACCATTTACCTGAGCCTGTTTGGTTTGCATTTTCATTTTCTGTTTCCCGTTTTCTGAAATTTTACAAAGGAAAAAACTGGAAATGCTGGAAACAAAAATTTTCTGTTTCCAGCATTTCTAGTTTTTCCTTTGTAAAATTTCAGAAAACATTTGTTTTCAGCATTTCCAGTTTTTCCTTTGTAAAATTTCAGAAAACAGGAAACAAAATGAAAACAGGAAATGAAAATGCAAACCAAACAATTAAAGTTTAGCGATTAAGACAAAATTCGGATCAAACTTCATGGACTAAAAACATATTTAATTTTTTTAATATATATATGGCTGGCAAATATTCGATTACTGTTCATCACAAAAGGGCGAACCAAAATTTGAGTCTGATCTTGTCAATATTTAAGTTTATTTTCAAATTCCCATATTAGACAAGACATGTGCATTTATCACGTACACGTGTCTTTGTAGGTATGGCAACGGGGCGAGTCGGGAGCGGGTTTCGCTCTTCCCGCCCCCGCTCCTGTAAAAGTCGGGGCGGGTTCGTGTTCGGTTTTAAAGAAAGCGAGTATGAAATTATGAAACACAACTCCATCCCTACGGGTCCCCGTCGGGTTCGGGGAAACCCGCGGGAATTTCACCTTCTTTATTTTTCATGTTTTTCTGTATTTTTTATAACCTAAATATATGTTTTTAAATCAATTATATATATCTAATATACTCTAATTCAAATAACATGTAAATATAAACATTGATTATCCTAAAAAGATAAGAAAATTAAGAATAACTTTATTATATTTTAAGGAAAATATAAAGATTTATCTTTATTAACTGAACTATATTGCATTTATACTCTTTTTTTTTTTCAAATGAGAAATGGTCTAAAATATTAAAATAAATAATGTAGAAGGGAAGGTTGTTGACAGCATTATCTCCAAGAGAACTTTGACCTCTGAATTGACCTCTGAATTTGCCAAGCAACATACGAAGAAAGAGAAATAAAATACGAGAGGTGGTCTTCAACTTGAGCTCGAATTTTCATCAGCACATGCTTTGCGAGTCTTTTACCATCCACAAAAATAGTACTACAATAACGACAACAATAACAAAAACAAAACACTAAAAAGAATTTAACTTGCACGTTTAATTCCTAAATAAGCAGTAAAATATTAAAACGTTATTAATATTAATTAAACAAAAAATCATTGATATATCAATGATAACTAAAAAGAGCAGTTGTAAATCATAGTATGAGACTCTTTTAATTGAAATTACATAGTACTAATTAAGTTGTTCATTAATTTAGTATAAGGAAATTAAATGCACGATTTTCATACTACTATAGCTATAGAAATAGAAGCGGACTATACCGAGAATATTCTTGTGGGCTGCATCGATTCGATCCAGTGGTGGAGGAAGAAGGAGAAGTGGATTTCACAGTCACAAGAGGTGGCCACATATTCACCTAATGCATTCAACTCTCTCTCGAATATTCCTCTTTATTCCCGCGTTTTCTGCTCATGCCATACGCCCTCTGATCCTCTGACTAACCGAAACTTAACGGCTCTGATGCAATTTCAAATGCCAAAAGAAACAAGTGTTTCTGATATGATAAGTTCTTCTAGACTAGAGGATAAAAAAGGCAACTTTTATTATGCTTCTCAGGCACTAGAACTACCCATATGCAATGCAATGTAATATTCCTTTGGAATCAAAGATCCGTTTCTATTTTATTTTTCTTTTTTTTATTATTTTGGTGTCCGTGTTCACTATAAATACCCTTTTCTCCCCGTGTGACAAATCCAAGCCAAGAACAGATTTTGAGAGTACTACGAGACACCCAATTAGAGTCTAATTCTTCTGGTGCATTGAGATTTTCTCTCCATTCCCTAAAAAAGATGTCTGGAATTGTGGTGGTTTTCGACTTTGACAAGACCATAGTCGATTGCGACAGTGATAACTGGGTCGTCGACGAGTTGGGTTTCACCGATTTGTTCAATCAGCTCCTTCCCACCATGCCTTGGAACTCCCTCATGGTAGGCTTTTGAATTCGCTTCCAATTTGTTATTCTGTTTTTTTGTGTCATATGCTCTGTTTTTTCTAAACTCTTGTTTCAAAAGTCTATGTTTATACTTTTAACTAAGCAATCTGCATGCATTGTCTTGAATCTTGATGGCATAAATAACTGAGTCTTTTGTGTCTTGATTTTGGATTTATAGGATAGGATGATGATGGAGCTTCATTCACAAGGTAAAACCATTGAGGACATTGAGGGGGTTCTGCATAGGATTCCTATACACCCCAGAATAATACCTGCCATTAAAGCAGCTCATGCTTTAGGGTATGTATCAATTATTCCTTGCACAAAGTTCTCTTTTTTTATTATTATTTTGTAATTTTTAATATGGGAATGAAATTTATGGTGGCATTTGTATTTTTAGGTGTGAGCTGAGGATTGTGAGCGATGCAAACTTGTTCTTCATTGAGGCAATTTTGAAGCACTTGGGAATAAGGGAATACTTCTCGGAGATTAACACCAACCCGGGCTATGTTAATGAAGAAGGAAGGATAAGAATTTTGCCTTACCATGATTTCAACAAAGCTTCCCATGGCTGCAGTTTGTGCCCTCCAAACATGTGCAAGGTACATATCTTTTTCCTTCCATTCTTTTGCTTTTCTTTGTCATAAAAAATGTGAACCCACCATTGATTTGTCAAAATTGTGGAGAATAATAATTTGGTGGAGTTAAATCTCAATTGAAAATTTTCTATCTTTTTTCTCTCGTTCTTTTTTAAAGAATTGATTTGTGTCAACAATTGACAACAATACAAATTTCTTAATATTGCTTTTAAGTTTATCTTACCCAGCTCTAACTTCTGGAAAAGTATTATGGTATATTTTTAATTATTAAGATAGGTTCTTACGTGACTCAAATCTGTTTATGAGTCATGACTTGATCCTATAATACTGGAACTCTGTCTCCTGGTGTTTTGGCCTTTAAAAAATACAATAATTCTGCTTAACCAACCACCTCTCATGGTTTTGGTTTCTGGTTTGAGTCCACTGGATTTGATGGGTATAAAAAAAGAACATTTTTTTGACTTAGGCCCACCAGTTTAAATTAAAAATGAATTTAACTTTTCTATATAATGACTTGAATTGAATATTTGTACACTGATTAAGAAGTTTCCTATTTTTGGAATTTTGTGACCACATATAATTCTAAAATCTTATTTATTTCTTTTACACACTGCAGGGTTTAATCATAGATAGAATCCAAGATTCATTTTCTCAAGAGGGTAACAAGAGGGTCATCTATCTTGGTGATGGTAGTGGGGACTACTGCCCAAGTTTAAGGCTCACAGAAAGAGATTTCATGATGCCAAGGAAGAATTTTCCAGTGTGGGACTTGATATGTAAAGACCCTTCACTTGTTAAGGCTGAAATCCATGGCTGGTGTGATGGAGAAGAGCTGGAGCAAGTTTTATTGCACTTAATCAACAAAATTTCCATGGAGGAAAGCTCTCACTTCATTTCATCCGATTGCAAGCTACAGACTCTTTCTGTTTCTACTCATGAGTCCTTGCCTAAAGTTCTACCAGTTCGACCATAATTTCTTAGTATAGTATCACTGCAAATTAATGTTTCATAACTTAAAGGGTTTTATTTTTCGTTGATTAACTTTAATCAACCTTTATGAAAATCGCTAATCTTGGAATTTGGTTCAAGATGGAAAGCTATAATAATTCCAATGAAATACAAATATCAGTTTGCTCTAAATGGTGCACATTGGCTATTCTAAGCACTAATTTCCCGTGAAAAGAAATATCCGGAGATACTACATATTTTGATTTTTTGAAAATATATCTAATACCATTTAAAGTTTTTTTTTTAAAAAATATATAAATTTATTTGTGAAGAAATACATGATATTAAATTAATGTATTATTATTATAATAATTTTTGTTATTAAATTGAGAAATCAATAGGCATTATTGATTTTTCAAAAAACTAAAGTAATTTACAATGTATAATTGAAAGGCAAATCAAATGTTTATTTGCAATATTTTTGTGCGAAACTATAGACGTGGCAGGTAGGTTTTTTAGCAAGCACTAAATTTCTATGATAAATAATACTTTCATATGCATTGTGGCTCCAGAATCATCCCTATCCATCAGTTATGTATTTCTATGATAAATAACTCTACAGCTCACACTGTTTCCATATGTGATAATGTGATGGGCTCTTGAGATGAAGGGCCTCACTAATTGAAATGGACCTATGCAAACAGAGGAATGTGGAAGAAGGGGAATGGAACAAATTGAAAGGGAGGAAAACAGAAGACAACGAATCTCAGAATTCGGCTCAAGACTTTAATTAGACAATTAAAAACATAGACGTGAGACAATAGTCATAATAGACATGCAAGAATATGTGGGTGTTATTCTTAGGTTTAGACACGTTCACCTAAAGATAGTAGTCTAGTTGATAGGGAAATAATTGAAGAAGAAAAATGGCTGAGCTAGTCAACTGAAATATTGAACTTTCTTTTATTTATAAATGTGAGGTTATCCTTATCAAACATAGAACTAAGGAAATTAGAGACGTCACAAGTCATGGGAATTTTGAAGTGGAAGACGTACAAGGTGGCTTCCTAGGTTGAATCTTTTTGTAGGCAAATTCATTAACCCCTATTTATGAAAGAGGCAACAAAAGGGGTTTGTTTTTCTCGAGCATTCAAAAATTTTAGTAGAAAAGAGAGTGACAAACATAAGTGTTTGACTCACATAGTTGCGTGTAGAGGTGTCAAAACGGGCTACCCGGCCCGGCCCGGCCCGCATCGGGTAGCTGGCTTGTACGGGCAGGGCTAAAATACCCGGCTAAAATTCGGTCCTGTGAACTTAGTGCCTTAGCCCGACCCTATGCGGGCCGGCCCGGTTAAAAAAAAATTAACTTATTAAAAATGTTGCTCATTAAAAATTGTAAACAATTATACTTTTACAAAACTAAAAAAAATTACAATTTAGTTATAAAAATCATTTAAAAGGGGAAAAGCAAAATGAATTTGCATTCGATGAATCGAAATTGTTCCAAGATTTTTTCATTTTATAATAGTACTCAATTGATATGTAATTAAATTAAATTAAATAAACCTATACTGCACCTGTTCCAAAAATTGTTCTTCAAAATTGATTCTAAATTGTTCCAAGATTTTTCCATTTTATAATAGTATTCAATTGATATGTAATTAAATTAAATTAAATAAACCTATACTGCACCTGTTCCAAAAATTGTTCTTCAAAATAGGATTATAAAATACATATTTGACAAACTTGGATTTGAGAAAGTATATATATGCACTAATATAATAATATACTTGATCATAATTGCTTTAATTAATTAGTTATCTATCAAAAGAAAATCATAATTGCTCACCATATCCATTGACTTCACAGTAGAAATTTCAATTTTCAGAACTTCAAACATTTTTAGATGGAAGGAAAATAAAAAATGGGTCATGCCAGCTAGGGGTGGGAATAGGCCAGCCGGCCTGTCAGGGGCCTACGACCTGACCTGTTTATGGCCTGGCCTGGCCTGGCTCGTTTATTAAAAAGGTCAGGCCAAGGCTTGTTAAAAAGCCTGTTTAGTTAAATAGGCCAGGCTTCAGGCCTATGAAAAAGCCTATTAAACTTAACAGGCCGGCCTATTTAATATAATAATATATAATATATTAAATTAATTATATAAAAAACTATAAATATAATTAAAAAATTATAATATAGTAAAAAATTATAATATATTAAATTAATTATATAAAAAATCTGCTTAAAATGTCTGCTGGCCTGCATAGGCTTATAGGCCTGTTGGCCTGTTTGTAGGCCTTGTTATAAAACAGGCTTCTAAACAGGCTTACAGGCCAGGCCAGGCTTTTTCGCAGGCCAGGCCAAGGCCTTACAAAAAGGCTTGTAACAGGTAACAGGCCAGGTCCAGGCTTAAGAATTAGGAGTCAGGCCAGGCTCAGGCCTGCCAAAGCCTGGCCTGGCCTAGCCTGTTTCCACCCCTAATGCCAGCGAACTTAAGCATAACTCAAAAGCAAGGCAATTTTTTTTTAAAAAAAAAAACGGGCCGCCCGTTAGCCCGATCGGGTAGCCCGACCCGAACCCGCTTAAGACCAGGTTTTTTCATTTTTGGGCTAAAAAGCCCGGCAAAAATTCGGGCCTCTAATTTAAGTGTCCAAGCCCTCCCATATTGCGGGTTCGGGCGGCCCGGCCCGGCCCATTTTGACACCTCTAGTTGCGTGTGTCACTTTTAATAAAAGCTATAAAGATTTCATCCATATCTTGTAATGTCAAATCTATTTTTATCTTGAGTCACGTAATTTTTAAGTGTATATCAACTACTCATACAATCATACAGTTAACAGTGATAGAAAATGTAAATGAAACTATAGCCTTTTGATATGTAACCTTGTACTTGTTATAGACTTGTAGGTTAAGCTAATTGGGTGGTGGTGTAATCCTCTATTAGTGGGAACTTTTAGACGGGGTGGTGGTTGACATCTATAAGCACTCTGATGACCAAGTAAGTGGTGATTTCAATAAAGTAACAATAAGTAATGGAAAGGTTGTATACCTCATGTAGGAAATGTTAGCTTATTTGTCGTGTTAGGGCGACCTTTAGGTCCATCATGAAATAGCATCTCAGACCTAAGCCTCACAAAGTCAACTCGACTCAAGTGATGCCTTTGAAGTAATTCATTAGATGAATTGGGTCATTTTAGGTCCGGTCAAGAACAATACCTATTTCAATGACATGCATATAATTAAATTTTGGTTGCTACAAACAATTGGATTTTAGTTGTTATTTCTCTCACCAATCTCATTCAAAGACCATAAAGCTTGATTTTATGTAAAATTAAGGGTTTGTTTGTTTACAATTTTTAAAATGTATTTTTACTTTAAATCTGGAAATTAGGGTGTATTTAATTTAATTTTGTATTTTAGTCTTTGAAAATTGTTTTTTATAAATAAAATGATTTATTTATAGCAATTTGAACTCAAAAATAGAAAGATTAAAAAATAATTTTTTAAAATATCTAAAAGTAGTTTCTAAATTTTAGTTTTTAAAAATTAAAAACAATTATACTTTTCAAACTGTTTTTAAAAATAGTCTGTCAAACGAATTCTTCAGTTTTCTATTTTTTGAAAAAATAGAAAACTATTTTTAAAAACGATAAATAAATAGACCCTAAAAATCCCATTTGATAGACAATTTTTAAAAAAAAAAATTGAAAAATGTAACTTTTTTATTTTTAATTCTAAAAATACTCTTAGATGTTTTCAAAAATTGTTTTTTAATTAGTTTTTTTATTTTTTTTTATGAAATGTGTTAAATAAATCATTTCATTTGCAGAAAACATTTCATCTCATCTCATAAGTTTTTTTTTTCCTAAAATTATTTTGGCTCTAGAATCCCATTTGAGGATAAGCAAATTATATACACTTTTATTTTATGCCTATATTTTAGGTCGAATTCATTTTCTTAATGAACGTATTCAAATATAAATTACTTTGCTTGAAATTCACTTTTTCTTAAAAATAATTTTACAAAATAAAAAAAATGAAATCAAAATTATACACAGGCGGTAAACATACACAACTGCACAACGCACTTTTGTGAACACCAAATTATGCTAAGTTTTTGTATATTTTTACTTTAATTTTGTTTTATTCTATTTGTTTAATTACATGTTTTAGTTTTATTAAAATCAAAATTTAAGAAAAAAATTCACCAAATTTACTTGTACCCATACAATTGAAAATTAAAAGGGAAAAAATTGGAAAATTCTTAATGGGTCTCAGAGCCCAAATTAAGAGAAGAATAAGTATTTTAATGCATAACAGCATTTGTTGCTTGAAGTTGGTTAATTCCCGGGAAGAGAGGAGCGAAAATAGAATAGCTGGGATTCGATACGTGAATCATAATTCACCAAAAAATCAAGTTGCAGAGGGTAGAAGGCTGCACCTGCAAGTGGAAAGAGTTCGACTCATAGAAGCAGAGAACCAGAACTTGTGCCAGGTGAAAAATCTTGCCATAGTCAATAGTATTCAGTGCTAGCTATATGAACGGGATATTATTTTGTGTTTTACTCTAATATCTGCTGTATTCCCCAGTATTATTGAAAACTTCATTTATTCATTTATTGTTGCAACAAATAAAAATAATAATATCTAAATTACTGGTGCAATGCATGGCTTTACATCTATCACACCTAAATTTTCAAGGATTTAAATTTCTCTTCGGGGCTCAATCACTGCATGGATGTCAATCATTTTCCTTCAATTTATTTGGTGATCACCTTTTCCATAATGTTATTATTTATTATTGCTTCATACTAAGATTTGGAGAGGAATTCCTCCTGCAGCTGGACCAATATTCAGCTACCAGCTTTGAGAATGAAGAGTTTGTGTCCATTAGCTTTGACGGCTCATCATATTCTACCATTTTCCCTTTAGTAACCAGCAAAAAAATCATAAGGCAACAGATAGAACTAGAGAAGAAAAGTAGTATATCCAAGAAAAAGAAAAAAAAAAAAAGTAGAAATAACATACCATAAGACAGGACCATGACCATGTCACTGTCTATTACAGTTGGAACTCTGTGAGCCACAGTTATAACTGTGCATTCTGCAAATTCTTGTCTAATTACTCTTTGTAGAATGGCATCTGTGGCAGAGTCAATGGAGGCAGTAGCTTCATCCAGAACAAGAATTCTGTTCCTCTTAAGCAGTACTCTTCCAAGACAAAATAGTTGGCGCTGTCCCAAGCTCCAATTTCCACCTTCATCACTAACTGCAAAACTTGTCAGAATTAGACATGAACAGCTAATTTATTCTAAAATGTTAATTTTAGAAATAGAAGATTTTAAAAGGACAACATGTTGGTTTAATGATTTTGTTACCAAAGACTGGTGGGAGTAATGGCTAAAAGTAACCTATATCAGATTTCTAGTAAGTTCCTGAATTTAACTCACCAGAAGAGTCCAAGAGACTTGGTAGATTGCTGATTGTTCCCTTAAGCTGACATTTCTCCAAAGCCTATTTATAAATTAAATCTAATCAAACCTGTGCTTATTGAAAAGCTCATGCAGAAGATAATGCTGTTCAAATGTAACATTTTTTAGCTGTGAGTTAGTTAATTCACCTTCCATATTTCATCATCTGAGTACAGGCCTAAAGGGTCCAAGTTGGTTCTAATGCTGCCCTTGAACAGGGTTGGTTCTTGAGGGATGATGCTTAGATTCATTCTCAAATCCCTCAAACCCATTGAGCATATGTTAATCCCATCTATGAAAATATCACCTCTTGAAGGCTCAACTAAGCGAAACAAAGCACTTATAAGTGTACTTTTTCCACTTCCAGTCCTTCCTACAACTCCAACTCTATTCCCTTCTTTAAACGTACAAGTGATACCCTTAAGGACTAATGGAGCATTTGGACGATACCTAATCTGAAATCAATGTAGAAAAAAACAGCCATCAGACTTGAATTTGTCTGTCCAATTGTAAATAAAAATAAGAGAAAAAACTGAAAGTAGAGATTAAAAAAAGGAAACAGACAAGGATGCAACTTCACCTCTAAGGCTTGAATGTCAATCCTGCCCTTGGAAGGCCATGAAGATGGAGGCCGTTTATCCTCCACAATGGCAGGAGGCTCTGCTGGTGTGTGAATAAATTGCTTAATTCTTTCAACTGAGATAATATAGTTTGATAAGTTGCAAAACCATCGAGTCCAAAATATTTGAGCTCCTGTCAAGTTGAAAGCATAAGAAAGAGACAGTCCCACCAAGCCTGCACAAACCAAGAAGAGAATTGCTAGCTTGTTAACAGCATGAGCAAAATCTTACCATGCTAATTGGGGTTTTATGTAAAATTACCTGGGGACACGTATCCCTGAGGAACTAGAATAAGCAACAATGCTGCAGTGACCACTGTCAAATTTTGAAGTGCTTCAATCCTTAAAAGTAACCATTCCATAGCCACATTAGAATGAAAGAACAGTGTTGCATCTGTGTCCACAAGTTTTAAGTAGTTTCTGAAAAATCTGTCTACCATGTTGAATGTTCTTACAGTAACCACTCCAAGTGATGTCTCAGCTGCAAAATTCATGACTGGAGCTTTTGTGGTTCCATTGATCCTTATTAGTTCCCTTGCTGAGGCTTGATAATATCCCTTTTAGGAGGGGAAAAAACAGATTAAGAATTTCCTAGCCCCATGATCTATGAAAGGATGAAGGGTGGAACAAGAAGAAAAATTAGAAAATGGTCAAACCTGAACATATTTTGATGCGACCATTGCAGGAATAGCAACAATGAGAACTTGCCATGTAACTGAAGCCATTATACAAATTGTCACCAGAATTTCAATTGCTACACATGCTACAAAAGTGATGGAATAAGGTATATCAAAGTCCAAAATACTCAAATCTGATGAGGCCTGCAAGAGAGAAAATTTGACATAAATTTTGGGGGTGATTAATAGTAATGAATAAACAGAAGGAAATTATATGGATTTTTTTCCTATTGGGAATGAAGAAATCTTACTCGGGTTAAAATCCTTCCTACAGGTGTTGAGTCAAAGAACAACATAGGAGCATTGAAGATAGCCGTAGTGAAACTTGAGAAGAAGGCTGTAGAAGCCTTTAATCCAAGATGTGCAGTCCAGTAAGACCTTACATATACAAACGCAGCACTAGCAAATGAAATCAATGAGTAAACTCCAATCAAGGTGGCACTAGTTACTTTTGGAATTTCAATGGCTATAGCAAGCCAAAAAGTTGATGCAGTCTGAAAAGCAATAAAAGCAGATTGTCCTAACATGATCAAGCACATCATGATTGCCCCCTTGGAAAAAGAAATATAATCCCAGAATGGCTTCCAGCCCACATCACCAATCTCCTTCTCTTCTTCTTGTGTAAGCTGGACCCCAAGTTGACCCTTGGTAGAAATTTCCCCCTCACTTTGACTTTTAACAAGATAAAAACCATGAGACTCTTCTGGATGAGCCATAACCTCACTTTCAGAATCTCTTTTATTTTCATTATCCTGGATCAACTCTGTAATTGTTTCTTTATGGGCGCTCACAAGTTGTTCAAAGGCTGTCCCAGCTGTTAGGAGATTCTCATAACTACCTGATTGAATAACTTTTCCACCCTCCATTACCTAGAATTTGAGTTGTAACACATCATATTAGTTATGTTCCAATGTAATATAATAGGAATCCAAATGAAATAATTTACCAAGATTGTATCAACTTCTGAAAGAAACTCCACTTGATGAGTCACTAGGATGACAGTTTTCTCTCTTAGAGCAGTCATGACACAGTCCTGTAATGTTTAATGTAGTTAGTTTGATACACCAAAATGAGGACAATAGTTTAATTATAATTAAGATGATTGAAGTGATATATCTGTACATTGAAAAGAATAGCAGCAGTGTGAGCATCAACTGCACTGAAAGGGTCATCAAGGAGATAGATGTCAGCATCATTGTAGACTGCTCGAGCTAGTTGAATCCTTTGCTTTTGTCCTCCACTCATGTTAATCCCTCGCTGACCTATTTCTGTAAGATCACCATGGCTAAAATCATTAAAATCCTTATCCAAGGCACAAACTCTAATGGCATTCTCATATCTTGTTTTGTCCATTGGCTTCCCAAAGAGTATATTATCTCGAACTGTCCCACTCTGTATCCAAGAAGTTTGAGAAACATAGGCTAGGCTTCCACTAACATTAACCTGTTTTCCATGTTATTGTAAAATTTCAGGAAGAAAAAAGTGTAAGATACTATGATTATGAATATCAACTTGGCATGATAAAATAAACTAAACTAGTTGAGTTAATCACTTACAGTTCCTAAAATTTTAGGAATCTCTCCAAGTATTGCATACAAAAGAGATGATTTTCCAGCTCCAACTGGCCCACAAACTGCTATTTTCTGTCCCCATCTGATTTCCAAATTCACATTTGTTAAAGTTGGGGACACTGATTCATGATCCCAGATGAAGTTGCCAGCATGAATTTCCACAGCATTAACTGAACGTTGCTTTATACTTCTTCCATTATCATCACTAGTTAGCTCTTCATCAAGCAAAAAGGTATTGAGACGATCAAAGGACACATGAACTTGGATCATAATAGATAGAGCCTCTGGAATCATTCGAACAGGTTCTGCCAGGTTCCTCAAAGTTACAAGAACTGTGAAAATGGTTTCAGCATTCAATGGGGCACTATTGAAAAGAGCACAACCGAGGAAAACGACAGAAGAAACTATGGTAGGAGACATCCAATAAAGAAATGATCCAGTAGCTTTCATGATCTGTGCCTTAGACAACCATATGAACTCTTTAGCACGTAGGGACTCAACTAAGTTCTTGAATTTATCCTCCCAGGATTGTAACTTAATGATTTTCATACTGTTTAGAATTTCTGAAAATGCTCTAAGACGCTCATCCTGTGCAATCATAAACTGTGACTGACAATTTTGAAGGATCTTTGCAAATGGGATATTGAGAAGTCCACAGATGAGAAGAGGGACTAAACCAGGAAGAGCACCAACACCCACAACACCAAAAAGGATACCAATGGACAGAACAAGTTGCAATGCAGAAGTCCATGTTATATGAAACCACCATGGAAATTCTCCCATTCGATATGCATCAACTGCAATGTAATTCACAATTTCACCAGTTGAGTGCCTTCTCCTTGCAGAGTTTGAAAGCTTTAACTGCTTTTTATAGACTGCCACCATAAGAGCCGATCTCATTTTCAATCCTGACCTCCTTGAATCAAAAAACCAATGTCTCTGTGACAAAGACTCAACCACTTTGGTGAGAATCAGAAAACCTACTATGGAAAGACCTTCTTTGAGATCTGCCCCAGTGCTATTATTACTATTAGAGTAGTTTACAAAAGCATAAAGTATTAGAGGTGAAACTGCAACAGAAATGGTTCTGAGTATTGCGTAAAATGCTATTAATATGTTTTCTTTGAAGTAAGATCTCACCACAGACCAAAGAACTAAGTTTTTGGTATTGTTCTTGCTCCTCTCCCTTACAAGGGATTCCCATGCATGCACAAAGTTTTGATAGGCTGAGTCTGCTTCATCTTGAGGAACAAGGGAAGGGATTTCTTCAAGAGCTAGTGACTTTGAGTAACCCAAACTGAGTAGAGAATTAACCCAAGAGAAAATCAACTTGCTGAGAAAGGTAGCATGGCCTAGTCCTGTTTGTTTAGTTTCAATCTTCTGAGCTAATAGTGGCTCAGACAAACTTTCTGGAACAGTTTGAGTGAGAAAATAACCAAGATTTTTGAAGGCACAGAATAGAAGAAGGAAGTGTACAAGCCACTGTATAATATCAAAAGTTTCAATAGCATGGTCTTTGAACAGAACTTCAATGTTGAGAGCTGAAACCAATACACAGGAAGCTGCCCACCAGACAGAGTTCAAAATTTTGATCCATTTGTATCTCTGAGAAAGCAAAGAAACTGTAAAAGAAATCCAAATGAATCCTCTGATAATGCAAGCTAACCAGCTCAGCTGCTGAAAGTTATCAGTTTTGGCTATGAGATTCCACAAGCCAATAACAAAAATACAATGCTAATAAGAGCACAACAGATTGAGACAACTGAGAAAACCAAGCTTTTTCTGTTGCTCCCATTTGTAGAACTTCTTCTGATTGAACTGATAAGCAAAGACGTGTAGAAGACACAGCCAAAAAGTAGATTTATGATGTCTATTGCACTCCTCTGAGAACAGAAAGAGGTGAAATCAAAATCCTTCAGACAAATCCATGAGAAATCACCTGTATATATATCCATTGAAGAGAAAAAAATCAATTGAATGTTCCACACCCAAACATTTGGAAAAGCTAAGTAAGAAACTGTCCATGAATGAAGTACTGCTTTTAAAAGAAACTGATATAATATATATGAAGACATAAACAGCATGAACAAAATAAGAAAGGCATGATTGTCTGTGACATATATTAAACGGTGCATAAAAGCAGGAAAACATTACATGATATTGTAGCTGAAGCCTTAATTAGTGACATACACGAGATAGTAAGAAGAATCATAGTAATTAAGTTGTAGGTAGCAATAGCATACCTATTGTATTCCCAAAGTAGGCCATTTTTGGAGCTTGAATATGAACTGTTTGTGCTCCTTTTGCAGCACCGCAACCTGTTGCTAGTAGCAGATAGCAACAGTTTTATAAGAAGATTTACTGAACAGCGTGTCCTTTATATATCTGACATTATATTACCGAATTTATTATCTGCATGTGCCATGTCAGAAAATGTGCTACAAGGATAATAGTGCTATTGGCTTGAATTGATCAATCACCGTGCAATCATGTTTAATAGGTAAATATATAATTTACCCTCTAGCTAGCACTAGGACTTCTAAGCATTTTTTGTTTTTATTTGACTCCTTCTCCTTTGCTTTTTGTACATTGGGGAAGGAAAACAGAAAAGACAACAAGAAAAAGATAAAAATTAAATTAAATAGTTCCTAAAAAAAGGTTCGCTTCCTTTTTAATTTTATTATTATTGTCATTTTAGGTGACTGCACATATGTATGTGATTGGTAGTGTAAAGATCACCATAATGGAATCGTGATTCGTTTGAAGGTGACTTCACGATCGATAATTATTTGAAAACAATATCAAGATTACAAAGTAATATAAATTAATATGATTTAATTCTTGCAAATTTTGTTTGTTTAGATTTTAATTCTTATATTTTTAATCATTTAAGGTTTGATCCTTATCATTAAATTATTAGTTTTATATTATCCATTAATTTAGATTTTAATCTTATACTTTTTACTTATTAAGGTATTAGTTTCTATTTTTTTACAAAGCATTTCTGTAATTTTCATTTATCAGAACTTAGTAATTGAGAAACTAAAACTCAAATGGACCAGATATAACAATTAATATTAAAAAAGAAAAAATAGACACTAAAACCTTAATAAGTAATATATATGGGAACCAAAATCTCATAAAGTGAAGTTTTAACATTTAAATGTTTGGTAGAGATGATAGAATATATTGTGAATCTTAGTTGCTATATTAATAAGAGTTTAATTACTATGTACTATCAATGTAAAGAAATTTTACATAGTCATTTAATGATATTTTGTCACATCAATTAATGAATTTGATACATCACGTGTCATTAAACTTATTAAATGATATGTCAACGCATAATTGAATGACTGTGTAAAATTATTTTACACTCACAGTATATAGTTATTAAATCCATATGATAATGCAATAACTCATTTCAATATCATAAAATTTCTTAAATATCTTAAATCACGAGACAACAATTACTCTAAAGGTCAAACTTTTGATCCCTTTTATATATCACAATTTTGAGAATATTTTTATTTGTTACTTTATAAATTCGGGACAACATTAGTTTTTTTTCCTGATTATATCTTTACATTCACTTTAAAATAAATAAAAATAATGATAAAAAATATTTAATAAGAGAGATAAAAGATATATAAAAAATCAAATAGTAATTTTAATAAAAATGAAAACATTAATTATATATTTTTTTAATTTCTATGCATAAGTAGACAAGTAAAATAAATAAGAATAATAAAAAATAATTAATAAGAGAAATAATAGATATATAAGAAATTAGATAATTATGTTAATAAAATGAAAATATTAATTATATTTTTTTAATTTTTATGCATAGACAAATAAAAAAGAATAGAGCGACCAATTTCAAATGACTATTTATAAATAACTCTATCAATTCTATAGACACTTCGTAATTTCAAATGATATATTGCTTAGATTGCGATTATGATGAAAATCTCAAATGACTATTTTATAGAATGAAGAGAAACTCATTGCTTAGATTGCGATTATGATGAAGATCTCAAATGACTATTTTATACAATGAAGAGAAACTCTCACCGTTCCGCACCATTTCAAAGTTGGAAAAGCCACCAAGAAGCCAAGGATCGAATTGTGGTTTAGTAGGATGAGGTGATGGAAAGAGCTCCAGGTTCGAGAGGAGTGATAAATTTTAATTGTGATTAAGTCCCGAATAGAATTGACCTTAATAATAGAGGAGGTATGTGGTTGAAAAAAATAAAATGCAGTAATTAAGAATTTCAATATATATTCATTAACCAAAGCCAACTGCATCTTAAAGAAATGAGATGAAGACATGAAAAGGTGCACTCAAGATATATATATATATATATATATATATATATATATATCTTAATTTACTGCATGATCTATGACATATAGAAATATTAAATGATGCAGGAAAACAGGAGAACCCATTACATATTATATAGCAGAAACAGATAGTGGCATACATTTTGACAAAAAAAAAAAAGATAGTGGCATACATATATCCGAGCACAAGAAGATTCACTGAACAGCTTGCCCTTTAACAAAATATTACCGTATTATTATCTGCATGTGCCGTGTGTGTCATAATGTAACTATAACTCGTCTTCTTAAGTATATATCTCTCTCTAATATCTCTATAAGAGTACTTGATTTCAAGAGTTTTGTTTTTAATTTAATAAATTAATACATGCAATAATTTTTTTTTATTTCTATATCTCTCTAAATATCATTTATAATATTTCTTATTTCTCTCTTTTCAATTTTTGTCTCTCTCTTAATTATATAAATTATTGTGTAATATAATTGTGCATCTATAGAATCATGTTTTCATCCGGGAAATCTTAGCAGTTTTGTTTGACTTTCTTTCATCAGCTACTTTTTTAGGTACACTCTGTAAAGAAAACAGAGAAGACAAAAAGAAAATGATTTATAACTTGAAAAGGATCCGCTTCTTCTATTTATTTATTTTTTACTTTTACTATTTTATTAATTAATAGGGTTAAATATGATTTTGGTCCTTAAATTTTCACTCGAATTTGATTTTGATCCTTAATCTTAATGATTTGGTTTTTGGTTCATAACATTTTCAAATCATTGAAATTAGTCTCAGGCGTCAACTCTATTAAATATAAAGGTGACGACAGAGACTAATTTCAATGATTTAAAAATGTAAGGGACAAAAAATAACGAAAAAATTAATGATCAAAATCAAATTCGGGTAAATATTTAGAGATAAAAAATATATTTAACCCTTGTTAATATTATGGTCGATTTTGGTGACTTCCTTGATTGGAGTCGTTGTCTTAACAGGCCTCTCTGGATTGTGGCCATTGATCCGAGGATGAATAGAATATATGGATAATGAATAGGAATGTTTCAGGGAGTTTTTTTTTTTTTTAAGACCCATGAAGTCCTCGTGAAACCTCTTGCTCTTTTATAAATACCCCAAAATCTCAAAAGCTTTTCTTTTTTGATATATCTATATTTTTTATGTACAAAGAATGCAATGATGTTTGAATCTAGAATCTCATGTTAAACTATCCAAACCCCCAACCACTAGGTTAACTCTAGTGGGTTTGACATATCTATATTAATTACAATTAGGGGTGAAAATAGGCCAGACAGCTAGTCAGGGTTTACCACCCAGCCTACTTAAGGTCTAGTTTGGCTAGACTTGTTTAATAAAAACGTCAGGTCTATGCTTTTGTAAAAGCCTTTTTAATTAAATAGGTCAGACTTAAGCTTTTTAAAAAGCCAATTAGGCTTGACAGACTAACTTATTTATAAATAATATTTTTTTAATAAACATATAAATATATTATATATAATTTTTTAATTTCTCTTATTGGCCTATTTAGAGATAAGCTTATTGTCCTATCTAAACGTATATGTTAGTGACATATTTAATTTACATTATAAAAAAAAGTAAGTATATTAGTTTGTAAACGCACTGACCTATTTAGAGATAGATTTATTAACTTATTTAAAGGTCATAATATCAAATAGACTTTTAATCAGGCTAATAGGCCGGCCAAACCAAGCTTTGAAACAAGCTAGGTCAGGCCTAAAAAATTGTCTATGACAAGTAACAGGTCAGACTTAAGCCACAAAAATATAATGCAGGTCAGACTTGGGCCCTGTAAAACCTAACTTGACTCCATCTACTTCCACTCTTAATTACCGTTAATGGGTGTCAATGTGAGTCATCTCATAAGTCAATTCGACTCATCTATATATTAGATTAAATTATTACATCATATTTTTATTTATTATTTCATTATCTTTTATTTGAATTTAACTAAAATTGATATGTTTGATAACTAACATTTAAAATATTTTTGGATCTTTTTGAATGATTGAAAGAAATTAAGTAAACAGTTTCTTGATCAATCACATATGATACATACTTAGTCACAAACACGAACTAAAATTTCTTCATAACTATATATATGAGGGTGTTACCCTCCTTCTGGTGAGTGAGTATTCAAGTGCATCAAATCACTAAAAGACGTTACAATTTTATAATCCACTATACGAGGTCATAAACCTTTCTACAAATAATATTACGGAGTACCATGAATTAACTGGAAAAAAATTGTTTAAGCTTAATTAATGATTTTTTAGTTTTATCATCCATAAAGATCCTACTCAATTTAAATAAGATTATTTTCCATGAAAATATATATGATCTTGCATTAAAAAGGTGAAGGAGAGCAACCCTTATTACATTTTCATGGAAAAAAGTATATGAGAGAGTTAGGACTTAGGATGAACCTAACACGTTTTTTTTAATATATTCTTTATAATTTATTGAAATTTACAAAACTTTCAGTAAAATAAAGAGTGAATTTTACTACATTGAAAATGAGATATACATAATTCAATGCGACCAATATAAATTTAAGTCAATCATATGTTCAAAGAGTGTGTTATTAGCCTTAATTAATTAAAGATGGCAAAATGGATTGAACTCAACAAATCTACATGCTTAATATATTAAAAATGGTGGGATAAGTTAGTCGACTAATCAATTCACCTAATCCACGCCCCTCAACCTGCCAACATGGCAGATCAAGTGTGTGTATATATATATATATATATATAGAGCGTATCAAGTGAGAGGATTATTTTATTGTGAGAGATGAGAGGGTTAAATCTCAACCCTTAGATTAATTTAAATGGTTGGGATTAATTTAGCTAATTAAATCTCAGGTACTCACATCCTATTCATAACCTAATCACCCAAAACTTCTCTGCCCCTTCCTCTGTTACTCTCCTGTTTTTTCTTTACTGCCTCATCTCTTCCATTCTCTTATCAACAGGTCAAATCGATGGCTTACCTTTTTTATTTCATAGTGATATGAACCTTAAGGTTCTAATTTGCAAGGACCTTAGAAATTTTCTGATTGAAATCACACTTTTCTTGATAACAAATATTCTTTTCTTTTCAATATTTTTCTTTTCTTTTCTTTTCTTTTCTATTTTTCTTTTCTATTTTCTTTTGATTGAATATCAAGATAACCAAAATAATAAGATAACAACGTGGTCTTGACAAAAACTTATATTCAGCTTTGAATACTTGAAAAATAAATCACATACAATTCAAGCATACACGTATAGAATAATAGGTTTTGAACAATCACAGAGCTGTAGGAGAAATAGAGGAAGAATAAGAAGAACGTAAAAATAAAAATAGGTGGACGTCACACTTTCAAGGCTTGAAAGATAAGTCCTTGAGATCACACACACAAAGTCAATGAACCTTTGATAAATCTCGACTCTTGACTAGCAAGAAACTTAGAGAAACACTCTCAAAGTAAAGGAAATTTTTTCTGCATAAATCATTCTTCCTTTCTTGCATGCATGAAGCATGTATTTATAAGGAGTAAACCCTCAAAATGGTCCCTGAAAGATATGGGGTCGGTCACATTGGTCCCTGAAAGATAATAAATTGTAAAAACGTCCCTCAGAGATAGTAACGCCAGTCAATTAGGTCCTTCCGTTAACTGCCCTCTGTTAAAGTTAACAAAACTGCAAGTAAATCCTCAAAATGGTCCCTGAAAGATATGAGATTGGTCACATTGGTCCCTGAAAGATAATAAATTGTAAAAACGTCCCTGAGAAATAATAACATCATTTATAAACCCTGAAAATGGTCCCTGAAAGATATGGGGTCGATCACATTGGTCCCTGGAAGATAATAAATTGAAAAATCGTCCCTGAGAAATAATAACATCATTTATTATGTTTTCTTTTTCCTCGTTAATTTCGTTTCATTCCCAAATGCGAGTCATGCCTCACCATTCCCAAATGTGAATCTAGCTAATGAATTTAGCCCCAAAAAATATGTTACCGGAGATCTTAAGCCAAGTAACATACTTGTTGGACATAACATGACACCCTACATCTCTGATTTTGGACTTGGGCGTCTTGCAAATATTGTTGGGGAACCCCAACCTTGCAATCCAACTGAGTGGCTGTAGAGAAACTCTCCAAGAGAGACAAAAGAGCTTGTCTACTGAAGTTGCAACTAATATTTTGGGAAATGGTTATCAGGCTCCAGAAGCACTGAAAGTGGTGAAGCCATCGCATAAGTGGGATGTTTATTCATATGGTGTGATTTTGTTAGAAATGATCACGTGGCGATTACTCATTATCCAAGTGAGTAACTCAGAAATGGACCTTGTTCAATGGATTCAGTTCTGCATTAAGGAGAAGAAGTCATTCTCAGTCGTATTACACCCATACTTGGCTGAAGATGCAGATAAGGAAGAAGAGATAATTGCAGTTTTGAAAATTGTGATGACTTGTGTCCATAACAACCCCGATAAGAGACCTATAATGAGGCACATGCTTGACACTTTGGATAGATTGTCCATTTCCTCTGATTGAGAAATTTCAGGGAGTTGTGAATTGTGAATCCAGCTCATATGTGAAACTTTTGCTTTTACTCTTTCTTGCCATATCATTTTTACTTCTTTACCTCTATGCTTTCTAAAGTTTTCCCCTCCTTCAACGAAATATTATTTCAAGATTCATTTGATGGTGGGCTTCCTCAAAATCATCTTCAACAAGAAGATGATGATTTGGCTCATGCACTTTCTTTGTCCTTAAAGGTTTTGGAGCTTCTTTTTATTCTTAGACTGTAGAGGAAGAGGATGCAATACGTGAGCTTCTAGTGAAAGAGGAAACCAAAGGACTTGGAGTTCATGATACATTAGCCAAGGGAGAGAAAACCAACAATAGCAGACACAGACCAAAGGTGTGTAGAGCATTATAGTAGAAACATATGCATGTATTGGGTGGTCGAACAACAATAATTGGGAATGAAATGAAATCAACGAGGAAAAAGAAAGCACAATAAATTATGTTATTATTTCTCAGGGACGTTTTTATAATTTATTATCTTTTAGGGACTAATGTGATCGACCTCATATCTTTCAGGGACCATTTTGAGGGTTTATAAATGAGTAATTATTTCTCAGGGACGTTTTTACAATTTATTATCTTTCATGGACCAATGTGACCAATCCCATATCTTTCAGGGACCATTTTGAGGATTTACTTGCAGTTCTGTTAACTTTAACAGATGAGAGTTAACGGAAGGACCTAATTGACTGACGTTACTATCTCTCAGGGACGTTTTTACAATTTATTATATTTCAGGGACCAATGTGACCGACCCCATATTTTTTAGGGACCATTTTGAGGGTTTACTCTATTTATAAGAGTTACAAAGCAAATCATGGGTCATACAATCAGCTGATTTACACGCCCAAAAATCTCCCCAAAATACCCCTTATACATTTCCCATGCAACCCTAATTAAACTACTACAATTTAATTAATGTAAAGAAGCTAAATAAACTAGTAAAAATGCAACCTAATGTAGCTTATTGGCCGCAAATCCCACCAGTTTTTCCTTGCACATGTGGCTGCAATAAACTTGAGAATGTAACCACCAAAAACATGAAATAAATTGGTTATTGACTCAGCCATAAAATGGCCGCACAAAACAGCCATATTCTTCAAGCTTCCAATCAATTTTGTAACCTCCTTATTCATGGTGTTGGCCGCCCACTTGATGGCTCTTCATTCAGCCAATTACAACCTCTTTAAACCCTCTTTGATGACACTTAATTTAGCCCCTTTAAGCACATGTTGGCCGCCCAATTGATTACATATAACTCAGTCATTTATACACATGTTGGCCGCAATATTGATGGCATATAACTTAGCCATTCAATCACATGTTGGCCGCCACCTTTAGCTTGTTGAAAGGTCTTCATGTAGCTTCAAAGAGGACCAGATTCATGCACCAGAAACAAGCCTTCCTAACGGCTATTTAGACAAGATTTTAATGCATTTAATCAACATTACAACCTTGTTTTGTAACCACCAGAAAAGGTTTTGTAACCACCATAAAATTAATCCTTTTGTCTTTGTAACTTCCTAATTTTTATTGAAAGCTAATAAAAAGAAATAATTCAGCAAAATAAAGGCTAAGTTGGCCGCCCACATGGCCTCATCCAATGCTCTTGATGGTTCTTCAACTTGTAGTTGCATTGATGGCAACTGACACTTCATCATTGGCTCCTCCTTCTTCAACTTGAATGCAATTAATGAACTGATCACTTTCATTAATGCTTTTGAAGTTTTGAAGTTGGGCTTCTTTTATGACAAGTTGTAGAACCTCTTTTGCTTTCCTAGCTTGCGCCCTTGTCATGGGTCATGTCCTCATCACATAGTTCCTGTGCTTGCTCGTTTGATATTGAATAAACCCCTCAAATAGAAAAATATAAAGATGGAAAACGATACAGTACCCAAGAGGAAAAGGCAAATTAAATTGCTTAATTAGATTGGTTTCACGCGTTTTTTCATTTTTCTTTCTTTGTAATGCTGCACCGAAAAAATTCCTTAACAATCAACACATGAGGGATTAATTTTTTTAAAAGAAGAGAAATGGGTCAATACGTGAGGGATTGGTTTGTGCAGAATAAGAAATCATTCAAGATTAGAGTCCTACATGTGTGGTGCAGTGCAATGAAATGCAATAGAGTCATTCAAGTAAATGGAGGTGACACGACGGTGAGTTCAACTAGGTCTAGGGTCGCTGCAACGGTTGCCCATTTATGATAAATTAACGAGATGGAGAGGTCTAAAGGTGGGGTGAGATTTGGCTATATGTGGATGTGAACACCTGAGATTTAATTAGCTAAATTAAGCCCAACCATTTAAATTAATCTAAGGGTTAAAATTTAACCCTCTCATCTCTCACAATAAAATAGTCCTCTCACTTGATACGCTCCCTATATATATATATATATATATATATATATATATATATATGAGAGTTAATTGGTTGGATTAAATATTTTTTTATTTTTAAAAATATTTAATCAGGAATTTAAAAATAAAGAAGTTAATGATATTTTGTTATAATTTATGGCTTTTTTTTTTTTTTATCTTTGGGCGAGTTACATGCTCATCATCATTAATTTACTAGCGGATAGAGGATAAAAAAAAAATCTATATCATCATGCTCCAACACATTTCTCATTTTCCTCATAACTATCCTATCTCTTTTCATCAAACTCCTCACTAGCTATTTTTTGAAGTTTAAGTGTCACCATCCATCCCGTTCGTTGCCATCCATCCCATGGTCCATAGATGACATTTGCATCATTTCCTCACTATCAACTTTAGCTCCATTTATTTGTCCGCAACTATGTTGAATATCACGTCCATCAAATTCATCATGCACAGATCATGCCCAAACATAGGGAAAGGACATCATCCCTTCAATTCCCTCCTTCTTATCTTATCTTATGTTACCTCCTCATATTTGTTGGTATAGGAACTTTTTCCGCTGCCTTCCTTTTCATAAGACACATTTAATCGAATTATACATGTTAATAAAAGTGGTTAAAATTAATTAGTTTTATTGGAGTTTTAAAAAAGAATTTAATTTTCTAGTTTTACTCTTATTTAATATCATTAACCAATCTCACTCTACCATTTGATAATTGAAAAGACATTAATGTTAATAAGGGTAAATAGTGAAAATTAAATGATAATAAATGTTGCTTTGAAATTGTAAAGTGTCTTATAAAAATTATTACAAAAACTTCTAAAAAGTGCATTATAAAAAGGACCGAGGGAGTAATATTTATGGAAATGGTTGATATATATATAATATTTAGAGTGTGTTTGGTAAAACTAGCTGAAAGCTGAAAAAATTGACTTAAGCTGAAAATGATAAAATGACACACAAAAATAACATTAATTATTAAATAATGATGAGTGGGTGTGGTTTAAGGATAGATTTGTAATAAATTTTCAGCTAGCAGCTGAAAAGAAGTTTTTTTTAAAAAAAAAATACCTCAAGTAATTTTTTAAAAAAAGCTAGTAGCTACCTAAAAAATACCTTACCAAACAATGATGAAATTATTTCAAACTATTAATTTCAACTTTCATTTGGCTAAAATATTTTATCAAACACCAGGGTGTTCAAATCCAATGGGAACCGCAAGAACCGATCCAAAAAACCGCAAACCAAAAAAATCGCAAACCGTAAAAAACCGTAAACCGCAAAAAATCGAAATTTTTTATTGGATTGGATTGGATTTCAGATCTGCCTATGAGAACCAATCCAATCCAAACCGATCCAAAGTTTTTTAAACATTTTGATATATTATAAATATTGATATTATTTTTCTGCGAGGATCTAAAAAAAATTATTATTGTGTAACTATATTTAACGAATAACATTCAACCATGAGATTTGAAGCCATCTAAGTAATTTGTATATTATAGGATATGATATGATAGTTGCATGTTTTTATCATATTGGGTTTACTATAACCGAATATTATTATATGGACAATGGAATTGGAATCCACTCTCATATATAATTAAGTATTTAAAGTTACAACTTATTTGTTCAAGAAACTTTAACAATTTGGTAAAACATAACTTTTCGGTTTTAAATTTGTAAATGATTAATGATTTTGGAAACTAGTAATGATGTCATAATTTTATTTTCATGACTTCATTTTTTTAGTTTATTTAATAAACCGAAATCCAATCCAATCCAAACCGATTAAAATTGGATTGGATTGGATTTAGAAAAAACTCAAAATCGAATGGATGATTAATTGAGAATACCGAAATTATTGGATTGGATGATTTTTCCCTCAAAACCAATCCAATCCGCGAACACCCCTACCAAACACACTTTTAATCTAATATATATATATAGAGAGAGTTAGGATCCGTTGACACCGGGTGTCAAACTTCAAGATTTACACCAATTAATAACACCAATATATATATATATATATATATATTCTACTAATTAATTTGATGTGTAACTTTGTAATCTTTGAATTTAGTTTATATACAACAAAACCCGGACCGGCCGGATACAAATTAATTGAATTTTATCTACAAAATCATTACACATTCCAGCAAAGATTTATAATGCGTTTGTTATGACATTTTTGTTATATAAAAATTGAAATTAATAGGTGAAATCATTTAATTGATGTCTAATTAAGGTAATATTTTTAGATAACCACTGATTTTTCTTGAAAAGCTTCATGAAGAAATTTTTTAAAAAAACTACATTTTTAAGCTACTAATTAAAAATTTATCATAATTTTACCTCAACAAATCTTAATAATCATTATTTAAAAATTAATAATATTTTTATATGTAATTATACATTTTTTAATTTATTTTAATAAACATGTTTAATCAAACAAACTAATTTTTTAACTTTCAGTTTACATTTATTTTTAAACTTTTAGTGTCTATTTAATTTATAATTAATAAATTAAATAAAATTAATTCTAGAAATTAGTGGTTGAGATGAGTGATATATATTTTACAAAGTACGTTGAAGAAAAGTAATTTAAAATCATTTTCATAAAATCATGGCATTATTTGGTAAACTATAAATCGAACGGACCATTAGCTGTTATCCCGTTTTCAGCTAATTTCTCACCTAATTTCATGCATGAGTAGCAATAATGACATGAGTCACCCTCGAGGAAAGAGAATAATTTGGCACCACATCAATATGGTTCCAATGCAGCACAAGACACTTGAAAAGTGACAGATTTTTTGAGTGGATGCCAATCTACTCAAGGCTTTCACGACGACACGGCAAATCCAGGAGATTTAGGGGAAAAAAACAAGAGTTTTAATTAAGTACGTATAATATTAATTCATGTGGTGCATTGCATAATAGTAATAGATATTATATGCAGGCAGACATTTGCATTATAACGAAAACGAAGGAAGCCAAAACGAATCTGACTCACAAAAGTGGTCTGACAAATTAAGCCAAATTAATGGACACAGACAAAGACTGCCCCTAGTTTTCGTATTCGTATTTCACATATTTTAAATATTTTTGTATATCACTACGCCAATTTTAGGATATTAGAGCATTATTTTTAGAGCGCTCCCGTGTTAGCTAGCGTCTGAAATGATCGTTTTAAAATCAGGGCGTTCCAAAATTTGGGCGGGAGCGCCCTTATAGGTAAAATACAAGGCGCTTCATCTGCGCGCCCTCATTCCCATGATATTTTTTTATTTCCCTGCAATAAAGGGCGCTCTCTGGAGCGCCCTCCTTTATTTTTTATGTTTCTGGTGGAAATTTATTTAATTTTTTCCTAAAATAGAGGGCGCTCCAGGGAGCGCCCTCCTTTATTTTTTATTTATTTTTACAGGGCGCTCCCTGGGAGCACCCTCGTTTCTGGTGGAATTTTTTTATTTTATTTATTTTTTTCCCTGCAATAGAGGGCGCTCAATGGAGCGCCCTCCTTTATTTTTCTGATAAATTTTCTAGGGTGTTCCCTGGGAGCACCCTCTTTTCATTTTCTGCATACTTTTCCAGGGCGCTCTATTGGAGCGCCCTCTATTCTCATTAAATTCATTTTTCCCGCAGAATATTTCTCATTTCGTTCTCACTCGCGTCTCTTTCTTTCTCTCTAAACCCTTCCATTCTCTCTCTCTAAACCCTTTTCTCTTCTCCGTTCACTCATCAAGTTTACACGACCGTCATTCGTTCCTCACCGTGAGCATTCCGTTCACCGTGAGCCGTTGTTCGTCACCACCGTGAGTTCGTCCTTCACCGCGGTGAGCATTCGACGGTGAGCATTCCGACCGTGAGCATTCCAGGGAGTCACCACCGTGAGCATTCCGGCGCCCCCCCCTCAAGCTTCCCTCACCGTCCTCAAAGCTTCCATTCCTCCTCAAGCTCCATTCCTCCTCAAGCTCCATTTTCACTTTTTCTACTGTACTTGCGGCGCCCCCCTCTTCCCCACACTTTCCATCTCGCGCGCGGCCATAAGGTTAAGGGAAACCCTACCCTAATTTTTTTTTTCTATTTGCTTTTATTTTTGCTTGTGCACCCACTGTTTTACTATCTGCATTTTTTTCTATATTACTCATATTGATCTCTTTTGGACTGGTAGCTGGTGGTTTAGAGTTAAAATTGTTTTTCCTTAATTATGGGAATGTTAAAAAATTAGATGAAATGCTGCTCAAATTTTTAGGACTACTAATTTTTAGTACGAGTATATATTTTGACATGTTTTTTTTTTTTAAGTTATTGTTTCCTAGCTGGTTATAATTCAACACTGCATATTGGTGACTGACTTTAATCAGGTATATCCTTTATCATTTTATCCTTTTTCTGTCAAGTATAATTATTTGGTTATGTGTATGTACATGGATTAATCTTAGTTTCCTGTTTAAGAAGAAATTGTATAAATTGACTGACATAATATACAATTCAGTATGTTATAGGTGTTAATTAGGCATGTGGTTAGTCATTATATCTAAAGAATGTCATATATACTTTTCGAGTTAATTATTAATGATTTCATGTTATGTTGATAGAATATGGATCGTTCTTGGATGTTTGCAAACCGTCTGACACATGAGTATGAGGAAGGAGTGGAAATGTTTATAAAATTTGCCACGGATCGATGTGTTTTCATCTCTCCACAACACACCACAGCATTCAGTGTGAACACCGATCAAAGTAAGTTGGTGGGAGAGGTATTGTACAATAGACGCGACCAAGACAAATTGTTCCTGCTTCCATACAATCATGATAGGTATGTGTAGTATATGTTTATGTCTCAATATTCTTGTTTTTTAAAAACCATTTAGTTGACATAAATTAAATTGTGGTTGTAGGCGACATTGGGTTCTTGTTGCATTGAGTCTTAGTGATTTTGGCAAGGTTTACTTTTTGGACTCTTTGCATAATCCGCCTAAACATTATAATCCCATGAAGAATATGATTATTAAGTAAGTATCCTTTGATTTACTATCACACTTACATAATTAAGAGCTCTTATACAATTTACTTGTTATATTGCTTTAGATCTTTTAAAGAATATAGAAAGTTGGGTGGATTCCCAGAAGCACGGAATAGGATTATACCTGATCCCATATGGTACCGCATTAAGGTAATATTGATCTCTTCTGGACATTTTGTTTGTTCATTACTGAGCGCGTAAGCATCACTTACTTTTAAATTAATTATACTTGTAGTGTCCTACCCAAACAAACAATGACGATTGTGAGCTCTTCGTAATGCATTATATGAAGGAGATCATTGATCAAAACAGACTCACAATACCTAAAGAGGTAATTATGACTTGTGATAGCAATTTACTTTTTTGAACCCCATTCACTAGTTCATATAATCAAATCAATTTTTGGCTTTTACAGTACTTTGCTCAGTTCCGAAGCTCAACCTACACAACGGAGCAGCTTGATGAGGTTCGGGAAGAATGAGCAAACCATGTAATTACCAGTTATTTGTAATTGATTTGTACATTATATGTGGGTAAGTAAACATATACATATTGTTAAAATGTTGAACAAAGTTGTATATTAATGACTTAACTGACGGGTTCAGCAGAGTAGATATGATCACTATTCTTTTTGCAACTTGGAGAAGAGGCCTGTTTGTAGTTTGTGCACCTTTTCATTATAAATTCCTGACTGGTTATCACTATTTGACTTATGAATTCTGGCTGCTGGTATGGTTTTGTACAACTGTTTGATAAATTGGGAAATGTTGAATAAACAGAGTAAACTATGCCAAAAAAATTTTAGTTTAGAAGACTTATAGTTGTTAAACATATATATGAGATGCATGTTTATTTACCAACTGAGTTGATTCTTGTGAGATGTCATGTGTTTTGGTTATTTCTATATAGTTGTATAGGTACTTCATACTTTCACCACTTATATCTTGCATAGGAAACTATTCATATTATGACAAGTTTGAATTCTTATTTCAAGTAGATATGTGTGTTGTTTACTAAGTGTTGTTCATAGTATGACTAAGTGTTTGAATTTTAAGGAATTAATATGCATGGTTTTGGATTAAGCCATTGGGATCAGACTGAAATAAATATACAGGTTAAAGTAGATAAAAAAACAAAAAATTGAAAAAAAAAAGAGGGCGCTCCTTGGAGCGCCCTTGTTGTAAAACAAAAATTGAAAAAAAAAAAAAACGAAAGGAGGGCACTGCATGGAGCGCCCTTGTTTTAAAGAACCAGGGCGCTTCCTTGGAGCGCCCTCCATAAGTACGTCTTGTGCTTATGGGGGGCGCTCCAGTGTGCGCCTTTAAGGCTGCATGGGAGCGCCCTCTTTTTGCTTCTGTCAGGGCGCTCTAATGAGCGTCCTCGTTTTATTGACCAAACAAGAGCAAATTCTATTAGTGCGTACGAGAGCGCCCTTTAAGGCTGCACGGGAGCGCCCTCTAAGGCCTTTTTTGGCATAGTGTATTCCTTTTATATCCGATGATTGTAAAATTAGCATCACCATTGAGGTTTATTATATAGTAATAATAGTTTCCATAGTTCATTTTTCACATAATAACTACAAATTTTTATTCCTTTCTCTAATAAAATAGTCAAATCCGTTAATTTTAGGGAGTGCATCTTTTAATATTAAAATTTTATATAATATTATTGTTAACTGAGTTATTAATTCTGTTAGCAATTATAATTCTGTTATAACTTTCTGTTAATTAATCTGTTAGTTAGTTCATTTTCCCTTCATCTGTGTATATAAGCTCATTTTGAGCTTATTTTTCATTCGATGAGAATCAATTCCTTTCTCTCTATTCTTTCTTCTGAATCTTTTAACATGGTATCAAGAGCTTCTTTGGGAACTCTGCTGCGCAATCTTCATTCTCTATTCAGATTCTTGTTTCGTCTTGTTCATAGTCGAGTATCTTGAGAATGGCAAATTCCAATTTAGATCCAAGTAGCCCTTACTTCATGCATGCCAATGAAAGTCCAAGTTCAAGCCTTGTTTCTGTTCGCCTTAACGGAGAAAACTACCATTCTTGGTCAAGAGCCATGTTCATGGCCCTCAAATCAAAGAACAAAGAACAATTCATTGATGGAAGTTTGTCTAAGCCTTCAGCAACCGATCCTATGTTCAAAGCCCGGGATAGATGCAATACAATGGTGCTTTCATGGTTGATTCATTCCTTGGAACCGGAAATTACAGAAAGTATTCTCTGGATTGATGCTACTCGTGATGTGTGGATAGATCTCAAGAAGAGATATTATCAGGGAGATGTTTTCAGAACTAGCGATCTTCAAGAAGAAATTTATATGCTGATGTAAGGTGATTCTTCCATTACTGCTTACTATACAAAGTTAAAGAAATTATGGCAAGAGTTAGAAAATTTCAGACCTATACCATCTTGTTCTTGTGATATCAAATGTTCTTGTGATCTTTTACCCACTGTGAAAGGATATAGGGAGAACGATTATGTCATCCGTTTTTTGAAAGGCCTCAATGATCAATATTCAGCTGTGAGATCCAATATTATGTTAATGGAACCTTTACCAGATATTAGTAAAGCTTTTTATCTTCTCATTCAACAAGAGAGACAACTCAACTGTACTATGGATGAAGGAAAGATTCTTGCTACTGTGAATAATGGTGCTTCTAGAGGAAGAGGCAGATTTAGCTCAAGAGGAGGAAGAAGTGGTCGTTTCAGCAGTGGAAGAGGCAGTGGTAATAAGATTTGTTCCTACTGCAACAAAGTGGGACACACTGTGGATACTTGTTACAAGAAATATGGATATCCCCCTAATTACAGTCAAGGAGCCTCTGCAAATAATTGTTACAATGAGGAAGTTGATGATAATTTTGATGAAAGCACAAGATATGTGTCAAAGAAAGACAAAGATGATGATAAAACTTTGAGTTTCACCCCTGAACAACATCAAGGCTTGTTGGCTATGTTAACCTTGAACCAAGGAGGAGGTACTCATACTGCAAATCAGATTACAACATCTAATGCTCCCACAGGAATACCACCTTCAGGTATGATTTGCAGCTTTTCTAATGGTGTGAAATCCAATTTTTGGATTCTTGATACAGGAGCAACAGACCATGTGTATCATTCTCTCAGGTTTTTCCAATGCTTAAAGAAAATTAAACCCATTCGGATCAATATGCCTAATGGCAGCTATGTTACCACAAACCTATCTGGCTCCATTTTTTTCTCTAATGAGTTTTACATCACAAATGTGTTATACATTCCCAGCTCCAGTTTTAATCTCATTTCTGTTTCAAGGATCATCAATCAGCTAGGCTGCAAACTGATTTTTTCTGACAATCTGTGTAATGTCCGCGACATCCAATCTATGAAGATGATTGGTGCAGCTAGATTGGAGATGGGCTTATACATTATGGACAAGAATCCTATTGCTCAATTTCATATTCATTCTGTAAATACTTTTCATTCATATGACAATAATCTCTGGCATGCCAGATTAGGGTATTTGTTCCATGAGAAATTAGTTGTTATGCAGAAAACTTTTCCTTTCATTACTTGTAAACAAACTATGAATCCTTGTGACATATGTCATTTGGCAAAACAGAAAAGATTACCTTTTTCTCACAGTGAAACTCATTCTACTGATTTGTTTGAATTGATCCATGTTGAAATTTGGGCCCCACTTCACCTCCATCTATGTTTGGACAAAAATATTTTTTGACTATTGTGGATGATCATTCAAGGAATACTTGGGTTTACATTATGAAACAGAAGTCTGAGGTTGCTAACCTGTTAAAGTCTTTTGCAGCTATGGTTGAGACTCAATTTAACAAGAAAATTAAGTGCCTAAGGTCTGACAATGGACCTAAATCTAACCTTCAGAATTTCTATCATGAAAAGGGTATTTTACACCACACATCCTGTGTTGAGACCCCCCAGCAGAATGACATTGTAGAAAGGAAGCATCAACACATCATGACTGTTGCAAGAGCGCTTGTCTTTCAATCAAAACTTCCCAAGAGTTTCTGGACCTATGCTGTTTCACATGTTGTGTACCTCATCAATAGGCAACCTGGTTCCTCTATTTCAAATAAGAGTCCATATCAGATTCTTCATGGTTCTCTTCCTAACCTTATTGATTTGAAAATTTTTTGTTGTCTTGCATATGCAACCTCTCTTGTTGCAGGGAGAAAGAAATTTGATCCCAGAAGTAGAAGATGCATCTTTCTGGGTTTCAAACCTTGTGTCAAAGGCTACATTCTATACAATCTCGATTCCAAGGAGATTTTTCTCAGCAGACATGTTGATTTTTATGAGCATCATTTTCCCTTTGTCACCAAAGACATCAATAGCATAGATCACCCTATTACTTCATCCATCCCTTTACCTCTACCTTTACCACAAACATGTCCTTCCTTCACTGATCCCGTTCCACCTGCCACACAAATACCTTCCTCTTCTCCTTCAGAAACTACCTTTTGCCAACCTTCTCATACCTCAAACAGCTCAGATAGACCACCTCTTCACACACACATTAGAAGATCAAACAGACCCAAGAAATTACCTTCCTACCTTACAGATTATCACCACAATATCCTTTCCACCACTTCAAACACCAAACCATCAACTTCTTAACCCATTCATAATTTTATCTCTCACTCTCAGCTTTCTCCTTCTCACAAAAACTATACCCTCTCTCTCACTTCCAACCAAGAACCAACAACTTATTCTGAAGCCATTAAGCATGTTGCTTGGAGAGATGCCATACAACAGGAACTAAATGCTTTGGCAAAAAACAACACTTGGAATATCACCAAGTTTCCTCAAGGAAAGCCTGTAGTAGGCTGTAAATGGATTTTTAAATTGAAGTACCACTCTGATGGCATAGTTGAAAGACACAAAGCTCGTTTGGTAGCCAAGGGCTATACTCAAACAGAGGGTCTGGATTATTTAGAAACCTTCAGCCCAGTTGTTAAAATGACCACTGTCAGAACTCTCTTGGCCATTGCTTCAACCAGAAATTGGCATCTTCAACAGCTGGATGTCAACACAGCTTTTCTTCATGGTGATCTCAATGAAGAAGTGTATATGCTTCCTCCTCCTGGTCTCACTCTTCCTCCTCATAAATCTGGTCATGTTTGTAAATTGGTCAAATCTCTATATAGCCTCAAGCAGGCCAGTCGACAGTGGAATGCCAAATTAACCACAGTTTTGCTCAACTCTGGATACAGACAATCCAAAGCAGATTACTCCCTATTTGTTAAACAAGTTGGTGAGTCTTATACAGCCATTCTAGTGTATGTTGATGATTTGCTGTTGACAGGAAATGATATTACTGAAATTGACTCCATCAAGGCTTTACTGGATCACAAATTCATTATTAAAGATCTAGGAAATGTGAAGTATTTCCTTGGCCTAGAGGTTGCTAGATCAAAGTTAGGCATTGCCATATTCCAGAAGAAATATGCTATGGATTTATTGAAGGACACTGGGCTCCTAGACACCAAACCATGCAAAACTCCAATGGATCCTGCTCTCAAACTTCACAAAGATCTTGGTGCTCCTCTTCATGATCCTACTGTGTATAGAAGGTTATTGGGTAGGCTAATATACCTGACCAATACTAGACCAGACTTGTCTTTTTCTATTGGTCATCTCAGTCAATTTATGGACAAACCAACTGATATTCACATTCAGGCAGCTTTTCGTGTACTCAAATATGTCAAAAATGCTCCTGGAAAAGGCCTATTCTTCCCCTCATCATCAGATTTACTTCTCAAAGGTTTCTCTGATTCGGATTGGGCTTCACGTGCTGACACTAGAAGATCAGTAACAGGTTTCTCTTTCTTTCTTGGGCCTTCCTTGATTTCATGGAAAAGCAAAAAGCAAGCCACAGTCTCCAAATCATCTGCAGAGGCAGAATACAGGGCCCTTGCACAAACCACTTGTGAAGCACAATGGCTTTCATACTTGCTGGCAGATTTTGGCATTAATCATTCCACTACAATTTCTCTTTACTATGATAATCAGTCAGCCTTACATATTGGTTCCAATCCCGTGTTTCATGAGCGCACAAAACACATAGAGCTTGACTGCCACATTATTAGGGAAAAGGTTCAGTTTGGTCTCATTCATCTCCTTCCTATATCCAACCAAAATCAACTTGCAGATGTCCTCACCAAACCTCTCAGCCCTGCACTGTTTGATCTCAATGTTTCCAAGCTTGGAATGTTAGATATCCATTCCAGTTTGAGGGGGGTGTTAACTGAGTTATTAGTTCTATTAGCAGTTATAATTCTGTTATAACTTTATGTTAGTTAGTCTGTTAGTTAGTTCCCCATTCCCTTCTCTCTTCATCTGTGTATATAAGCTCACTTTGAGCTCATTTTTCATTCGATGAGAATCAATTCCCTTCTCTCTATTCTTTCTTCTGAATCTTTTAACATTATAATATTAAATAGGTAATATTTTATTAAAATTTATGAAAATAAATATAATTTTCATATACTAAAATCATGTAAACTTGTAATTTAAAAAAAGTTATTTCTTTTTATTTTATATATCAGTAGTATTTGTCATAGTATGAACATATTGGAAGAAACTTCTTTAGACTTTAGGTGGAAGAATTGTAATATATATTGGTACGAACTAATCGTATCTCCTAGCTGATACCCTGAGACCAATTCCTTTTAAGGCATAGAGACCATCGAAGTATATTTTGTTTCTCCCAACAAATTTTTTTCCTTATAATATCAACTCTCAATATTATATTTCCGAGACCTCACTCTCGAGAGTGAGTGACTCACTCTTCACACTATCTCTGTCATTAATCCACGTCATCATTTGTTTCCTAAAATAGAAAACTTTACAGTATGTATAATACATATCATTTCCTGTGAATATCGCTCCTCTCAGACAAATGAGATACACAATCTCTTCAAAAAATTAATTCTCCTATATATGATTTCTCATTATCATAATTTTTCACCGATTTCTACTTCCATGAATAAAAAAGAAGCTCTATTTTATTTGTAATTTGTCTCTCACAATCTTTGGGAAATTTTCATTCTCACTTTTGTTCAGACAAACTCTCAAATGATTAATGTTTTAATGATTGACAACCCTTTTGACTGAGTAAAAATTCAAGTATCATTCTAAGGATTTTTGTATCTAACTTATTTGCTTAAGTGTGTAGAAATTAGAAATTGAGTTAGATGCAGATTCACTAAAGGCTTAAAGATCACTTCATCAAAATATCAAGTCTTCAAAGAAAACCTAGAGTCAGACGCAAATGCAAGCAGGTCAAACTCGGACACAAATGATGAAGGTCAGATCAGACTCAGACGCAGAAGCTGAAGCCTAACACAAAATCTCACAAGAAAAAAATGTAAGACAAAAGCAAAAACAAACTCAGAAGCAGAAGCAAAAGGTAGATGACATAAGCTTCTAACTTATGCTAATGTGGAAAAGTTCCTGAAACAAGAAAAAAGTTGTTGAAGGATTCCCAACGGCTATAAATGACCACATTCAAATCCACAGCTATAAAAGGTCATGAGAAACTCAAAGCAAAATAGAACATCAAGCTGAGAGAGCCAAAACGCTACACTGGAGTTTTCTCTCACTGTTTCATCAATCTGATTGCTTCTAGCCCACTTTTCTCTATACTATTTATCAACTCTTTGAGCTTTTATTGTAGTATTTGTTATTTGTAACTTAGCTTAAGCATTCTACTGTAAATCCACACTGTGTGTTTAAGACTCAAGCAAAAACTATCTTTTTCATCTTATTATGTTGTAACTCCTCCACCAATTAAGAAGTTGTTTCTTGGTTGTGGTGTTGAGTGGAGAAGCTTGGAGAGTCTAGTAAAAAAACTACTTAGACATCTGAAGAGGCTCTTGAAGGAGAATACTTAGAAGCCTACAAAGGCTCTTGAAGGATAATAATTGTAACTCGTGAAAAGTTAGTGAAAAAATCTCACTGGTATAGGGATTGGACGTAGCTCTTGTTGATATATAAGAGCGAACCGGCATAAATCTTTCTGCGGTATTCGCTTCTGACCCTATCTCTGTTATTTTAAGTTACTGTTAGACACATCACTACACTATTTTTGAGCCATCCAATTTAAGTCATTTATTAAAACCAACCCAAACAAAAGTTAGACTATTCTGAAAGAATTTATTAATTAAGAACAAATCAGAAGCATTTTCAAACAAGCTAAGTTTTCCATAAAATTGTTAAACACCTTAGATTCTGTTGCTTTTGACCTTATCTGTATTTAACTAAAACTCTGACATCCAAGTTGAAAGACTTGATAATCAAGTCAAAAAAAAGTTTTTAAATTTCAGGCAATCTTAGACGCGTCTCAATTCAACCCCCCTTCTTGAGACTATGCCAACTACAACTTTCTCGTAATCCTCAAACCCACGCTCCTTTAATTTCTCTCTTCATATTCTACATCGATTTTTACTCCAAAGAATCAAATAGAATATATATGTAAAAAACTGCAAATGCTATGTAACTTATGTCTCATTACCTTTTTTTTACTTACATTTTTTTTCACCAAATCTAATCTTTAATTTTAAATGTCATTTTATCATCTATGAATAAAGAAAAATAATTAATTGAAAGATAATATAAAAAAGGAAATAAGGAAAAGTTAAAACTTAATTTTGTTTAAAAAAATGTAAAGATAAACGGTGAAAAAATCATAAAGAAGTAATAGTGCATAAAGAATCAATGGTTGGCAGGAGATCCTATCATCCTTGGCAGGGGGACGCTGGACGCCCTTGTATTCTAATGGATCTCTAAGCTCAGGTGTAGATCTTCTTTATGACAGGGGAGCCATGACTCCCCAAACTTTTTAATACATACTTACACACACACACATATAAAAATTTAATGGATATACACTATGAGTGTGAAAAAATTTACACTCATGAAATGATGTGACAACACATTATTAGATGATCGTGTAAAGCTTTATTACACTATCAATGTATACTAATTAAACTTATTTTCAATTACTTGTAATTGATTTTTTTCATTAAAGTTAATTAATATATGCTGTTAGTGTAAAAATAAGTTTTGCACTGTTAATTATCACACCATTTAATTATTGAGTTTAATAACATATAAGGTGTCATATTCTTTAAGATTATGTTGTATAAGGATTAATAATTAAATATTTTAATATAAACCCATTTAAATATATTGCTCCCTCACTCTAAGTGAAGATATATACTAAAAAGCAAGATATATAAAACTAAATTTATTAAATAAGTCATAAAAACCAAAATAATAATAAAAATATATCAACAATATTAAACTCTTTAATTTTTATAATAAAAGCAAAATAAATTATTTATAAGTCATGATGATGTCAGGCTTATTCCCACCTCTATCATACCATTATACAGGGCCAGTTTAGAGTGAAACACCTTGCGGGTGTGTCACCAGTGACACACAAATTAGTCACTGTTAAATTTAATTTATGTTGATTGAAGGGCTAGATCAATTGCCTGAAACCTGTTGTGTGTTTATTTTCATTTATTCAACATTGACCCCTCCATTAAATGTTATAAAATTAATTGGTTTTTTACAAATTACTGTTCTAAATCCAAATCCTAAGAAACTACCCAATATCTGAATTCCCCAATAACTCAAAATAAATTTGCATTTGTTCTACTTAGTCCAGAACACTTGAAATATCCATTAATATGCTACTACACTCAGAATTGAATTTAAATGCCCACTCAAAATTGAGTTAGGCAAATGACAAAGCAAGGCCAGAGAAGTGCAATGTTTGGTCTCCCTCCATCATTTTTGCTATGTGCAGTCAATTTAATTCTAGTTATTGCATCAAGTGTAGCTTTTAACCACCTAAAAAGACGACCTCTTGTATTCAATCCAGGTTCTATAATATAACACTAAGGCAATTATATAATATGACTAGGGATGACAATTGAGCCCAAGCCCTATGGGTACCCGCAAAAATTACCAGCAATAGACATAGTAAAAACTCGTAAAGCGAGTATGGGCGCGGGTACCAGCAAAAGCCCGCATTTTTTCATGGGGACGGGCGCGGGTGCAGGCACTTAGATGTCTAGCCCGCCTCATACCCGCACTCATATATATAATTATTTAATAAAAAAATCATATATGACTATATATAGAGATATATTAATTTTATTAAAATATCTAATATATTTATACATATTTTTAAAATTAATATATATAATATTACAAATTAAAAATATTTTTTATAACTGTGTATTTGTATTTTTTTTATAATATATATGACTAATTAGTGTTAATAATCATTTTTTACAAATCTTGAAGAATTCTAAACATGATATCCAAGTTTATAAAATAGTGTGGCGTGAAAGTATATTGTAATATTTAATAAAAAATTTCAACTTTAGATCATTTGTTATGTTTTAGAACATTAACTTATTGTGTTTCAATGTAATTAAATTGTTGTATCACTGATATTTTAAAATTATGTTTGGACGATCTTCGAGTAATTTTTTCAATTGAGATATAGTTTTCTTAAATTAATATTTTTTTAGTAAGTTGTTAATTTTTTACTTAATAAAAGTGCGGGTAACGGGCGCGGGTACGGGCATATAGGTGCCCAGCGGGTATGGGGACGAACATTAAAGTTATTGCCCATGCGGGTACGGGCGCGGATACTGGCTTTTTTTTGAAAACACGGGTACGGGTGTGGTACCCTGCCCAGAGGGTACCCATTGTCATCCCTAAATATTACCACTTTCTTCTATTTCAAGAGAAAAAGACTAGAAACTCAACTTTTACTTATCTAAAGAGCATTTTGCACTTCAAGCAGTTCCTTCTATTATATAAGAAACGAGTCTGCAAACTTCAGACAATACAAAATTGAAAACAACTAAAGTACTGCCATTATCAGAAATTTTTAATCACAAAACATCACATATGGTTAAAAAAAAAAAAAAAACAACTATCACCATAACTCCCAATTCTATCCGTTACATCAGAAAAAATAAAAAGGCAAAGCTTTAAACAACTAACAGTTCCAAAATGTGATCAGCTCAACTCCCAATTCTGTCCATAACATCAGATCACTGTCACAACAACTAGCTTACCCACCTCACCACAACAATCAAAATGGTAATTGGTTAATTTGAAGACATCAAATTCTTGGTTTAACCCAGCTAATTTTCTTTCTGAGATATGACACACCACTTAGTTTCCAAACTCAGATTCATTCAAGAAAGGAAAAAACATGTAAAAACTCAGGAACTGAGTTTCAAAACTCAGATTCTTTCAGAATCTCCAGCTTATGCGCGCAAGATTGCAGATTGGGTATGAACGATTACAGAAAATGGCAACGTGGTCCTCATTTTAGGTCCCTCAAGTGCCAACCTCCGGTGATCACGATTGCAGATTCTCCAGCACCACCCTGTGCCAACCTCGTTTTGGAACGTTCCTTTATGGGTTGCAGGACAACCTGAGTATCCCCAAAAATTGAAACTCACATTGCCCTTGCTTTTGGATCCCTCAAGTGCCAACGAATAAACCTTTAACTTTGACAAAAGCCTGACAGTAATTGCATATATTAGGAGGATAGAAACCTAAACTAATTAACCAATCAGCAAATCCACAGTAACAAGTCATAAAGAATAAAAAAGGGCGTTCCACAAATGACACACGCGGGTATTTCACCCAAAAAGCACCCCATTATATAATGAGTCTTTCTAGAATGTTTCACCCGATGGCTGTACATCATTTTAATTTTTGCCATAGGTGGAACACGATGGTACACCTTTCTAAAATTAAATATGAAATTTGCTTTTGTAAACTCAGTTGAATAGCTGAATTGCATTGAAGTCCTTTTGTACCAATTTTTCATTTTGAACGTTGAACATCCGAATGGCTCAATCACTAACCGGGAAAATTATCATTTTTAACGTCGTACATCCTAATGGCTCAATCGCAGTCTTGGGAAAAAAAATATAAACGTGAAGGAAATTTAATTTAACAGATTTAAGTAGAAAAAAAATAGTTGATAAAAAATAGATTAAAATAAGTATAAAAAATTCAAAAACAATGAATTTTTAAATTTTAAAAAACTGCAGGTATTTTTCTTTTAAGATTCAATGGATGTAAGTTTAAAAAGCACACATAAAAAAATTGTATTTTTGTAAATAATAAATCAATTCACTAAAAAAAACTACTATTTACGTAATTTTAGGTCGTAACATAACAAAAAATATATAATTTAATATAGAAAAATTATTTAATCAAACAACTTATAATATTTTATATTATAAGAGTTAGGAATATCCATGACCCATCCTCTCCTATGCAACCTTAACTCCTTATTTCATGTATGCGTGTGACTTCAATGTTTCCATGATCATTTTCTTATATTTAATTCCGCAATAATGCAAGCTTATAAAAGTCCTCTATTCGGTGACTACCATGCACAGAACATCATATCTCCAAGATTCTTTTGAAAATGCGTGGAGGGGCATGTTAGGTGTTTGGAAACCAATTTTTGTGATTTTTTGAATTAAAATAGATTTACCGTGAATTTTTTCCTCAATAAATAAAGACAATTCACTAAAAACTAGCTAGCCAATTTTATAAAATCCAAAATAATCCATATAACATTCCATTTACAATGCTAAACAATTGGTTGGATGGCATGGGCCAATCGGGGTCAACTTAGTATCAAAATATGTAAAACATGTGGTTTGCGTTAAAAATTGAGTTAACTCTATGAAATCCTAACTCCTTATTTCACGTATATGTGTACCTTCAATGTCCCTATGATGATTTTCTTATATTTGATCCTACAATAGTGCAAGGGGGTGCGCGGGGCACTGTTTATCTAAAATTTTAAGATTTTTTGAATTAAAATGTATTTATTATAAATTATTTTATGAAAATATAAAGAAAAATCACTAAAAATAGCAAAAGACTTCAAAAGAATAAAAAAAAAAAACAGACTACACACCATTTGGGATGGTGATCATTTGGTAGGAACACCCGGGCCAATCGATGTCACCTCGAGACAACGCTTCGGGGGAAAATCCGCTTATATAAGTTCACTATTCGATGGCTACATACCATGCACAGAACACCATATTTTCAAGATTATTTCGAAAGTGCGTGGAGGGGCATGTTAGGTGTTTGAAAACCAATTTTAGTGATTTTTTGAATTAAAATGGATTTATCTTGATTTTTTTTCCTCAATAAAAAAAGATAATTCACTAAAAAATAGCTAACCAATTTTTAAAAAAATCCACAAAATTTATACAACACTCCATTTATAGTGCTAAACAATTTTAACCTATTTTAAATTTTTAATAGCGCTGCAAGGTAGCAAGGTTTTCCTCTCTGTCAAGGTTAGCGCTGCTGCAGGTAACATAGTGATTTTATGGGTGCATATTTTAAAATTTTAAAATCCCCTTATGTTTAAATTTGTTTAGGGGAAAAATGCCTCTCATTGCGCAGACGCTCCCATAATATATATGGACACATTATATGAAAGAAGCCAAACAAATATTCACCAGTGTGATCGAAGGGGATAAGGACATTGAAGCTAGACAAATAATCTGATGAAGCCTAATACTAACGACAGACAGAGATTGCTGGCTGCTATTGACCCATTGTATTGTTGCGTATTTGAATTTTATATTTGGTAAAATACTTTATATATTGGTTCTACCTGTATTGTGTTTGAACTAGTTTGAGGCCTCGTGTTATATAATAAGTCAGTATTTTTTTTCTAAATTTTTTAATTAAAATTTTAGGACAAGGAAAAAACATCCCTGTTCAATCTAGAGAAAGTCTTTGCCTTAGCTTCTTTGACCAAGTCCTCAAGCTTAACTTTTACACAATTGGTCACTGAGGGAAAATGTTACCGAGAGAAAAGAGTAGAACCGAGCAAGAAGTAATAAGTGTGATATGATATGATAGGAATAATGAGATAGAGAGAAGTAAGAGTGTGAAATAGGTAGTCACATTATAAATTAACTCATTACCCATTATTTGATTTGATATGGTATTAGATGCTGAGAAATAAATTTACATTCTACAAATAACAGAAATAAGACATGTTAGTATTAAAGAGGAATTTCATATGCGGCAATTAATTATCAGTTATTGCTTTAAAAATGTGATGATAATTCAATATTGAAATTTTAATAATTCAAGACGAGTGCGTTGATTGAATTAAGAGGGAGGGGCTCCTACTTCTTTTAGCCCAATAGGTTGGTAAATGCTCAGCGGATGAAAAGGGAGTTGCTTTTAACGCCCCTTTTTGCTATTCGCACCCCAATAATGTTTGTAACTTTTAAATTTTCCACTTTACCCCTTCTTATCCCCCCTCCTCCTCCTCCACCACTAACACCTCCCCAACCCACCTCCACCTCCCAACACCCCCCATAACTCTATTAAATTTTTTTCCCTTTAAAAAACACTTTCGGAAATTAATTTTCGAAAAAAAAAAACACTTCTGCAAATTAATTTCTGGAAATTTCTGAAAACCAATAGCTTCTAGACTTATATTTCCGAAAATTTTCGGAAAAAAGTCGCTTCCGGATGCGTATTTCTGGAAATTTTCGAAAATAGATATTTTTTTACAAATTGTCACTTTTAGAGACGTAATTTTTCCTGGCACATAGACGAGGAAAATTTTCGTCTCTGATTTAAAGACAGATTCTGTTCCGTCTCTAAAAGTGACAATTTGTAAAAAAATATTTATTTCCGAAAATTTTCGGAAATACACATCCGGAAGCCACTTTTTCCAGAAATATACGTCTGGAAGCTATTTTTATCATTGGTTTTTGGAAATTAATTTCTGAAAGTGTTTTTTTTTTCCGGAAATTAATTTCCAAAATTTTTTTACAGGTAAAAAAATTAATAGAGTTATGGGGGGTGTTGGGAGGTGGAGGTGGGTTGGGGAGGTGGAGGGGGGAAAGGGAGGGGTAGGGAGGGAAATTTGAAAACTACAAACATTATTTGGGGGTGCGAGGGGGTGTGAATAGTAAAAAGGGAGGCGTTAAAAGCAACTCCCAGATGACAAAGAACGCGGATTGGAAGATTTTCCTTCGGCCTAACCTTAGAGACAAGACATCAAACTTGAGGATTTGATAACAATTTTGAAATGGAATGTTAAAATTAAAGTTGATTAAAACATTTAATGTTTTTTTATAGAAAATTAAATAATTATAGGGTTGACACGTGGCATGGTCCTTGTTAACAAAAACTTATTTTTACATAGATAATAATAAATAAATAAATAAATATAGATATAATAGATCATATTTTGTTTTTTGGTCAAAGGATATAATAGATAATAGAAGTCCTTTTTTTTGTTAAATAGATAATAGAAGTCTAACTCGGCAATCTTTTCAGGCCTTAGTCCAATCCACTTTATTTTTTTGTTAATTTCGTTTTTCTTGTTTTCAGTCCAACACCATTTTGCTGGATCAAATATTGTCCATCGAACTTCTCTGACTCTGGGCTTACTGGTCCATACACATTGGGCCGTGATTTCAATATCAAAATGTGTTCGAGGTCAAACTCAAAGACAAAACGGCGTCGCCTGTGCTACATATTATTTATACCAGAAGAAACCCTAATCCCTAGCCTGAAGAACCATTGCTGCGGCACAGTAGAGGAGGAGGTTGATCGGCATGGGAAGGGTTATTCGGGCGCAGCGTAAGGGTGCCGGGTCGGTGTTCAAGTCGCACACCCACCACCGTAAGGGTCCGGCGAGGTTCCGTAGCCTCGACTTCGGGGAGAGAAACGGCTACTTGAAAGGAGTGGTCACCGACGTCATCCACGACCCTGGTCGCGGTGCACCACTCGCGAAGGTCACCTTCCGCCATCCGTTCAGGTACAAGAAGCAGACTGAGCTCTTCGTTGCAGCAGAAGGCATCTACACTGGCCAGTTCATCTACTGCGGCAAGAAAGCCAACCTCGTCGTCGGTAACGTCTTGCCCCTCAGATCCATCCCCGAAGGAGCTGTCATTTGCAATGTCGAACACCACGTCGGTGACCGTGGTGTATTCGCCAGGGCTTCTGGTGACTATGCTATTGTTATCAGCCACAACCCCGATAATGATACCTCTAGGTATTTAACTTTCCATTTTTTATTTTTTAGAAAATGATTTGTGATTATTGATTAGCTTTCAAATTCGATGTTAATTTTGGTTGACATATTAGAATAAGACAAAGCAGAATATATGAAATTTATACTACATTTGATGCATAATGCAGTAAGACAGAAAAACAAGTACATTTTCACCTCTATTTTAATATAAAAAATAGGCAAATTTTGAAGTGTATTTGTATAATTAGTAGTAATTTAAAGAGATAAATATATCTGTGGCAGGATTAAGCTTCCATCTGGAGCAAAGAAGATTGTTCCAAGTGGTTGCAGGGCTATGATTGGTCAAGTTGCAGGTGGAGGGAGAACTGAGAAGCCCCTTCTTAAGGCTGGTAATGCTTACCATAAGTTTAGAGTGAAGAGGAATTGCTGGCCTAAGGTGCGTGGTGTGGCTATGAATCCAGTTGAACATCCTCATGGAGGAGGTAACCACCAGCACATTGGGCATGCTAGTACTGTCAGGCGTGATGCTCCTCCTGGACAGAAGGTTGGTCTTATTGCTGCCAAGAGGACCGGCCGTCTTAGGGGACAAGCTGCCGCAACTGCTGCTAAAGCAGATAAGACAACTTGAAGAGATTTTTTTTTTTATTTCGGGTTTTCAAATTTTGTTTCTTCAATAGTTCATGTTATCTGTTTGGATACTACTTTCTGAACTGTTTTCCCCCATTAATATGAAGCCTTTAATTGACAGCATTTTGTATTTGTTTAAGATCTATTATACAATCCTGTGGTTTATCTACCTTTCTGTCTTAAACTAGTTGTAATGCTGAAACTTAGTTTTCTTTTTTCTCAACATGGATTTTGTTTTTTTCCTCTTCTCACAAGCACATTAGTTCCACACAATATCTTTAATTAATATAAATTGTTAGGCTGGTTTGCTAGTTGTAAATGCAGGTTCCCTAATTTAGTGTAGGCTAGTAATGGAGATTGAGTAGTGCAACTTGCCCAACCCTCCATGCTATCGAATAATAGTGATTTTCAGGGGTGTATAATGGAGATTCATCTGAATCAGTGAATTGGGCTGCTTATTTGTTTCAGATTACGTACTGACATGCTGCTGCATCCATCCATAAAACAAGAAAAGAAACCTTCTTTTGTGTGAAAAAAAAAAGCAATTAGAAGTCTTTAAGTAAAAGAGGGCATGGCTGCAAATTCAATACAGTTAGAAGGTGAAAATAGTATATAAAAGGATATCTACTGAGCTTAAGCATGAATCAGACTCTACCTTGTTGTCCACTACAATTATTTGCCTGAAAATTCCCCCCTTATTGTGCAGAACATTTGTCTGAATTTTTATCAGAGTCAATTGTCTGATTGTTTTAGCTTTCAATCACTGCAAACGACATTTCATACAAATCTCAAACACATTTGAAGATTTGTTATTATGTAATGTCACTGCCTGCTAATAGTTGGGGAGGAATTCTTCCTGCAGCTGGACCAATATTCAGCGACCAACCTAGAGAATGAAGAGTTTGTATCCATAAGTTTTGAAGGCTGATCATATTCCACTAGTTTCCCTATAGTAACCAGCAAAAAAAAAAAAGGAATCCAATTAGACTAGAGAAGAGGAGTAGCATATCTGAAAAATGCAAAATTGAGAAGAAAAAGTCATTAACATACCATAAGACAGGACCATGACCATGTCACTGTCTATTACAGTTGGAACTCTGTGTGCCACAGTTATAACTGTGCAATTTGCAAATTCTTTTTCAATTACTCGTTGTAGAATGGCATCTGTTGCAGTGTCAATGGATGCAGTAGCTTCATCTAGAACAAGAATTCTGTTCCTCTTAAGTAGTACTCTTGCAAGGCAAAATAGTTGTCGCTGTCCCAAGCTCCAATTTCCACCTTCATCGCTTACTGCACAACTTGTTAGAATCAGACCTAAATAGCTTATTGGTTGCAAAATCGTAACTTGGGAATACAGAACTATAGAAAGGACAATGTGTTGCTTCAAATCAATGATTATGTATCATCCTTAGGTCTGTTTGGTGTAGCTTCAATGATTATGTATCATCAAACAATGGTTGGTCCCGGTGGTAGTAGACTCCGACCCTAGGTGGACTTTACTTGCAAGGTCAGAGATTCGAATACGAGAGTCGTCACTTTTGGGAGGGATTTCTCTAACCACCATTTCCGGCCTAAGGGTTAAATCCACATCTATGCATGTGGAGAATTTCCAGTTGAAGACAAAAAATATAAGCTAATTCACAAAAAAATGATTATGTATCAATTTTAGGAAAAAATCTACACTCCTTCCATTTAAAATCCAACACCTGACATGATTAGTTATGCATCCCCAATTTTATTTTGAATAAAGGAAGTTAAAAAAATGAAAAAACTGTCAAATAACAAAGGGGGGGGACAAAGGGGGAGTACTGAGGAGTGAGTGCTCCTGGAGTTCGGGGTGTTCGCGGATTGGTTTGGATCGGTTTTGAGGCAAAAAATCATCCGATCCGATCATTGCGGTTTTATCATTTTATCATCAGATCGGTTTTGATATTTTTTCAAATCCGATCCAATCCGATCCAATTTAAATTGGATTGGATTGGATCGGTTTTCGGTTTTTCAAAGCGACAATAAATATTTGATAAAATTGATAAAATATTAAAGTAATAGTAAACATTTTCTTATTGGAACTTATATTTATTAAAATTAATATAAAATTATATAAAAAGAATGATATGAGACATGAAAACTAATTTAAAATTAGTTTTATATTGATATATTTTTAGAAATATTAACATGATATTAGATAATAAAATCATAAAAAATATATTAGTATAAGTATTTTTATCAATATATATGTATACAAGTATAAATATATGATTATTTTATAAGTAATAATATATGTATATGTAAGTTCGGTTTGGATTGGATTGGATTGGTTTTCAACATAGGATCCGAAAACCAATCCAATCCAATAAAAAATTTCTGTTTTTTGCAGTTTGCGGTTTTTTGGATTTCGGTTTGATTCGGTTTTCGGTTTTTCAGTTCAGTTTTTGCGGTTTGCATTGGATTGGATTGGATATGAACACCTCAACCTGAAGTACTGAAAATTTGTTCCAATTTTAGGCTCTGTATGTATAGGATAAGACCCCGAAGTATAAGAGCTGATAGTATAGGGTCTGATAGTATAAGCTCTGATAGTACAAGACTCCATAAAATTACTCTAGGATACAGGTTTAATTTTTTTTTTTACAAAAATATTATTTACTCAAAATACATTATATTTATTTAAAAAATAATATAGTTTTACAAAAATTATTTCTTTTCACACAACACCCTTGTTTGGGTGTCCGACATGTGTAAGTGTAAGACACTCGCGTGTTGAACACCGTAGGTGTTAGAATAAAATTTTTTTGTGGCTTGGATATGTGCTATACACGGCTTGGACCAATAACAGTGTGAATCAGATTGTTGAATTCTTCTATTATAAGATTGTTTAATTCTTCTATTATCGATCAATAAAAAGTGAACAAATATTATCCATAACACTAAAAACTAAACAATGTATTACTAGAAATAAATATCATCGATTATGATGAATAAAAACTAAACAAGTAATATAGATAAATTGAAAAAGTACATAGAAAAGGGATCGAGCGAGATAGATAAACTAACCTGATGAAGAGAGAACACAAGCAGAATTAAAACAGATTGAGGTTTGAAAGTTTTTATGAAAGTTTATACGTTAAAAACTAATAATATTTAACCCTACGTTCATGTGTCTGATTAGTTTATCTATTATTTTAACTTATAAGAGAGATTTAAGAGATAAGTTTATACAATACAATGATAGTTCGAAACAATTGATAAAATCATAACGTATTGCATTAGTTTATCCTATCAAACCTAATACGGTCTACCAAACTAGCCTTAGTGTTAGCTTCAAGATCATGCAGTTAACTCACCAGAAGAATCCAAGAGACTTGGGAGCGTGCTGATTGTTTCCTTAAGCTGACATTTCTCTAAAGCCTAAATATAAAAATAAAATCTAATCAAACAAGTGCTTATTGAATGGCTCATATAAAAGATAGCAAGATTTAGTAGCTACATATGTTTCAAATGTGGAGCTAGTTTATTAACCTTCCATATTTCATCGTCTGCATACAGGCCTAGAGGGTCCAGGTTTGTCCTAATGCTGCCCTTGAAAAGAGTTGGTTCCTGAGGAATAATGCTTAGCTTCATTCTCAATTCCTTGAACCCAATTGAGCAAATGTTAATCCCATCAATAAGAATCGCACCTCCTGAAGGCTCAACTAAGCGAAACAAAGCACCTATAAGTGTACTTTTTCCACTTCCAGTCCTTCCTACAACTCCTACTCTATTCCCTTCTTTAAATGTACAAGTGATACCCTTAAGGACCAATGGAGCATTTGGACGATATCTAATCTGAAATCAATTTAGAAGAACCATCATACTTCAGTTTGTCTGCCCAATTGTCAGAAATAAAATGAAGAAAATTTTGAAAGTAAAGGTACAGAGAGAGAGAGAGATGCAACTTTACCAAAGTAAAATCCATAAGAATAGGAATAGGATGATTACTTTTCTTACCTCTAGTTCTTGAAGATCAATCCTACCCTTGGAAGGCCATGAAGATGGAGGTCTGTTATCCTCCACAATGGCAGGAGGCTCCACTGGTATGTGAATAAATTGCTTGATTCTTTCAACTGAGATAATTTGATTTGATAAGTTGCAAAAGCATCTATTCCAAAATATTTGGGATGCTGTCAATGTGAACGCATAAGAAAGAGATAGCCCCACAAGACCTGCACAGACCAGAAGAATGGCCAAGAATTATTAGCATATTAATAGCATGAATAAAACCTCACCATGTTAACTAAATTTTTATGTAATATCACCTGAAGGCACGTATCCCTTAGGAAGTAGGATAAGTAATAAAGCTGCAGTGAAGACTGTCAAATTTTGAAGTACTTCAATCCTCAAAACTAACCATTCCATTGCCACATTAGAATGAAAGAACAATGTTGCATCTGTGTCCACAAGCTTTAGGTAGTGTTTGAAAAATCTGTCTACCATGTTGAATGTTCTTACAGTAACCACTCCAAGTGACGTCTCAGCTGCAAAATTCATGACTGGAGCTTTTGTGGTTCCATTGATCCTTATTAGTTCCCTTGCAGAGGCTTGATAATATCCCTTTTAGGGAAAAAGGTAAAAAACAGAAAGAAAAAGATTAAGATCAAGTTACTAGCTCCATAGTAAAGCAGGGACAGAGAATGGAAAATCAATAAAAATTACAATTTGGATAAACCTGAATATATTTTGATGCGACCATAGCTGGAATAGCTACAATGAGAACTTGCCATGTGATGGAAACCATGGCACAAATAGTAACCAGAATTTCAATTGCCACAAATACTACAAAAGTGATAGAATAAGGTACATCAAGGTCCAAAATACTCAAATCTGAAGAAGCCTGCAAGAAAGATAAAATTGACATAAATTTAGGGAATACTTAAATACAAATGAATAAACAAAAGGAAAATATATAGATTATCATAGTTTGAAGTGAAGAAATCTTACTCGGGTTAAAATCCTTCCAACAGGTGTCGAGTCAAAGAATAGCATAGGAGCATTGAAGATAGCCGTAGTGAAACTTGAGAAGATGGTTGTAGAAGCTTTTAGTCCAAGATGTGCAACCAAGAGAGACCTTAGATATACAAACGCAGCACTAATAAATGAAATTAGTGAATAAACTCCAATCAAGGTGCCACTAGTTAACTTTGGAATTTCAATGGCAAAAGCAAGCCAAATAGATGATGCAGTCTGCAAAGAAACAAAAGCAGATTGAACTAATAAGATCAAACACAACATGGATGATCCCCTAGAAAAAGAAATATAATCCCAGAATGGCTTCCAGCCAATATCACCAATCTCTTTTTCTTCTTCTTGTGTAAGTTGTCCCTTTGTAGAAGTCTCCCCCTCACTTTGATTTTTATTGACATAAAAACCATGGGACTCTTCTAGATGTGCCATAATCTCAAATTCAGAACTTTTATTATTTTGATCCAGTTCAGTTAATACTTCTTTGTGGGCTCTCACAAGTTGTTCAAAGGCTGTGCCAGCTGTCAGGAGATCTTCATAATTACCTAATTGAGCAACTTTTCCTCCTTGCATTACCTAGAATTCAAGGTGTAATATTTAATTTGAATTACATTCTCAATGCAATATAAATATATACTAAACACCCAAGTGAGATGCTTTACCAGGATTGTATCAACTTCAGAAAGAAACTCCACTTGATGAGTTACTAGAATGACTGTTTTATCTTTTAAAGCTCTCATGACACAGTCCTGTAAGTACATTAATAGTTTGAATCACCAAAATGAGGCTAACAATTGTATTAAAATTTAAGAATCTAAAAGTGATATCATTTTACATTGAAAAGAATAGCAGCAGTGTGTGCATCAACTGCACTGAAAGGGTCATCAAGGAGATAGATGTCAGCATCATTGTAGACTGCTCGAGCTAGTTGAATCCTTTGCTTTTGTCCTCCACTCATGTTAATCCCTCGCTGACCTATTTCTGTAATATCACCATGGCTAAAATCATTAATATCCTTATCCAAGGCACAAACTCTAATGGCATTCTCATATCTTGTTTTGTCCATTGGCTTCCCAAAGAGTATATTATCTCGAACTGTCCCACTTTGTATCCAAGAAGTTTGAGAAACATAGGCTAGGGTGCCTCCAACATTAACCTGTTTTCCATCATTGTAAAATTTCAGGGGTAAAAAGGTATAGGATACCAAGATTATGAATATGAATTTGGCATGATAAAAAGCCTAAACTTTTTCATTTAATAACTCACCTTTCCTGAAATCTTAGGAATATCTCCAAGTATTGCATACAAAAGAGATGATTTTCCAGCTCCAACTGGCCCACAAACTGCTATTTTCTGTCCCCATTTGATTTCCAAATTCACATTTGTTAAAGTATGGGACACTGATTCATGATCCCAAATAAAGTTGCCAGCTTGAATTTCCACAGCATTAACTGAACATTGCTTTATGTTTCTTCCATTATCATCACTATTTAGCTCTTCATCAAGCAAAAAGGTATTGAGACGATCAAAGGAGACCTTAACTTGGATCATAATAGATAGAGCCTCTGGGATCAATCTAACAGGTTCTGCAACCATCCTCAAGGTTGCAAGAACTGTGAAAATGGTTTCAGCATTCAATGGGGCACTATTGAAAAGAGCACATCCGAGGAAAATAACAGAAGGAACAATGGTAGGAGACATCCAATAAAGACATGACATATAAGCTTTCATGATTTGTGCCTTAGACAACCATATGAACTCTTCAGCACGTAGGGACAAAACTAAATTCTTGAATTTTTCCTCCCAGGATTGTAACTTGATGATTTTCATGCTGTTTAGAATTTCTGAAGTTGATCTAAGACGCACATCCTGTGCAATCATGAATTGTGAGTGACAATTTTGTAGGATCTTTGCAAATGGGATATTGAGAAGTCCACATATGAGGAGAGGGACTAAACCAGGAAGAGCTCCAAAACCCACAACATAAAAAAGGAGACTAATAGACAGAACAAGTTGCAATGCTGAAGTCCATGTTACATGAAACCACCATGGAAATTCCCCCATTCGATATGCATCAACTGCAATGTAATTCACAATTTCACCAGTTGAGTGTCTTCTCCTCGCTGAGCTTGAAAGCTTTAGCTGTTTTTCATAGACTGCTACCATTAGAGCTGATCTCATTTTCATCCCTGACCTCCTTGAACCAAAACAATAGTGTCTTTGGGGCAAAGACTCAAACACTTTGGTGAGAACAAGAAAACCCACTATGGAAAAACCTTCTTTGAGATTTGCCTCAGTGCTATTTGAGTAGTTTACAAAAGCATATAGTATTAGAGGAGAAACAACAACAGAAATAGTTCTTAGTAATGCGTAAAATGCTATTAATATGTTTTCTTTGAAGTAAGTTCTAACCACAGCCCAAAGAACCAAATTTTTGGTATTGTTCTTGCTTCTCTCTCTGACAAGGGATTCCCATTCATGCAAGAAGTTTTGGTAGGCCAAGCGTGCTTCATCTTCAGAAAGAAGAGAAGGGATGTCTTCAAGAGCTAGTGGCTTTGAGTAACCCAGACTCAGTAAAGAATTAACCCAAGAGAAAGTCAACTTACTGAGAAGAGTAGCATCGCCAAGTTGTGTTTGTTTAGTTTCAATTTTCTGAGCTAATAGTGGCTCAGATAAATTGGTAGTATCTTGGATACTTTGGGAAGTGATAAAATAACCAAGATTTTGGAAGGCACAGAAGAGAAGTAAGAAGTGTACAAGCCATTGTACCATATCAAAAACTTCAACTGCATGCTCTTTGAACAGAGTTTCAATGTTGAGAGCTGAAAACAATACACAGGAAGATGCCCACCACACAAAGTTCAGAATTTTTAGCCATTTGTATCTCTGAACAAGCAAAGAAACTGCATAAGAAATCCAAACAAAAGCTCTCACAATACAAACTAACCAGCCCAGCTGCTTAAAGTTACTAGTTTTGGCTATGAGATTCCAAAGGCCATTGCTAAAATGTGCAATGCTAATGAGAGCACAGCAGACTGAGACAACTGGGAAAATCCAGTTCTTTCTATGGCCACCACTTTCAGAACATCTTCTGATCAAAGTGATAAGCAGAGACGTGTAGAAGGCACAGACAAAAAGTAGATTTACAATGTCTATGATGCTTCTTTGAGAGCATAAAGAATATAAGTCAAAATCTCCCAGACAAGACCATGAGAAATCCCCTGCATATCCAGTGACAGAAAAATAATACAAGTTCATCACTTTTTGGCCCAATATTTCAAATTCAAAATTGGAAAAATTAATAAGAAACTGTATCAAATTCAACAACCATAGCCAATTGCTTGAAAGAAATGAGAAAACTGCATGGAGCGACTAATGATGTGCATTGATTATACAAAAATGCAAACACATGATCTGTGACATACAAACTTATGGTAATTACTAATTTGGATGTAATAGTAATATTATTATAAAATAAACATTGATAGATTGTTAATTTTTATTAAATAAAATATTATATTTACTTGTTATTTATTAAATAGCTTGTTAACGTAACAAAGAGTTGTGGCTCAGTTGGCAACGTAAGATGAGATCGTGGGAAGAGCTCCCAGTTCAATTCCCACTAAACACATTCCTTAACTGTGACTAAGTCCCGAATATGATTGCTTCTGGTAATATACTAATAGGGGATACCTATGGTTTAAAAAAAAAATAGCTTGTTGACGTTATTGTATTGTAATAAACCGTAAGTAACGTTAGACTTGTTGCCGCTTCGCAACTCTGTCGTATCACAATATATGAATGAATCCAAAGAAAATATTGGGAAGTGAAAAGGAGACAAATAATCTGACTAAGCCAAATACTAGGACTGACAGAGACTGAAATTGAAATGAAGGTTGCCATTGCTGGTTGTATTGAAGTTCCTCATATCGGAAAATTCTTCCATTGGTTCTATTTATATTGTGTTTGAATGATTAAGAATCATTTCCATTTAAAATTCATGCTAGTTGGACTTCTCATTCTATCAAATTAAATTATTTGTCTCCTTTGTAAATTTCATTTTCAGTTTATAATATGTCATTTTCTATTAGAAAAAAAAGGTGATTTCAACCGCTATAAACAATGGTTATCACTAATTAGATGTTGAAAAAATAAGTTTACACTTTACAGACAGGCCATATTAATAAAGAGAAATTTCATGAGCCAGTTTCTTATTACTTATAAAATTTGAGAGTAATAATTCGTGATCAAAATTTTAATTTTATTTTTTTTATATGAATCTCATCTTTAAACTCCACACCTCCACAGTTTTAAAGAGTGTACTGTGTATATCAAAGTTATCTCCTACGCGATTGTCCATGTATGTTCTACTTCTACATAAATGTTTTCTTAAAATATTAAAAGATTTTCGTTTTGGTCTATGTATATACCAACCAGACTTTTTTTTAATATTATCATGTGCTACTAAATTTATCATTTTAAAAGCGCTTTAAATTTATCACCGAACTCGTGGATCGGGTTGTAAGAGACTGTTACAGCAGCGTTAAATGTAAGGATTTTCTTCAGCCATGTGGGAATCTTCAGTTACATATAGGTACGAAATAACTACGCTTAGCTACCGATTTTAGTTAACCACTAATTCAACTACTGTTTGTAAACCCTAAACCCTACTAAAAGATACAATGTTAAAAAATGCTTTAAAATTATGTTTGGATAAAGGCATAAGAACAAGGATGGTGGGAGAACGAAGCAAGACCAGTCCACAAGAACTTACCCTACAGGTCAGCTTAGCTGATTTTTCTTGCTGGTTGATCTGGAACTTAATTCTATTAGCTGATCTTAAAATTACTGTTTGAGTTTCAAGATGCATTACAGTTTCATCCATAGGAAAGTAGTTATGATTTTTTTTATTATAAAAAATTTAAGGTGGAAAATAGTGCCCCCAATTCAAGACGGAAAAAGTCTGAGTTTAAAGAAAAGCAATTGTGATTTATGAATAATTGAATCCTGTACAGGTAAAAAAAATTATTTTATAAAAACGGGTGTAATTCTTGGCTATCATAAAATAATATAACTTAACAAAGGTATTATTTTCTACATCAATAAGAAATAAAACCTCATGATAATTGGAGATGGCATTGAAGCCACTTTCGTTTCGTTAACAAAACCAAAAAGTATATACACACTACTCAGGATATTAAGAGAGAGTTCTAATTTATTATATTAAAATATATTAAATCAGAAGTATGACACCTAGTGTTGCTAGGTTAATCATTTGCTTCTGTCATATTATACATATAATTCCTATTATCAATAGGATTTTAAAATTCAATTTCACAACAAATTATAGCATAAGTCACTTCAAATACAATATTTTACTCTATTATATATAATCATATACTTAATATCTTAATAATATTATAAATAATTCAATGTAGTTATGTTTAGTTCCTTCTGCAGCTGGACCAGTATTCAGCTACAAGCTTTGAGAATGAAGAAGAGTTGTCCTCCATAAGTTTTGAAGGTTCATCATACTCCACCAGGTTGCCTACAATCAACAAGTTAGGCAAATCCTTGAACCAAGCAAACCAATTTCAAGCATAAAAAATTATTTGAATCTTCTAGAACTTGTGTTAAAAATATAACTCTTAACTGTTGCAAGGAGTTCAAAGTGTCCTATGCTGTGTGTCTAGATTGCATTTTAAGTTCTCAATAGTCAAAATGTTTCCATCCACAGAGGACAGAGACAAGGTCACATGATACATCCCTATTGTTTATAAAATTAAAATTAAAAGCAGCTTACCAAAAGAAAGAACCATGACCATGTCACTGTCTATTACAGTTGGAACTCTATGAGCCACAGTTATAACTGTGCATTCTGCAAATTCTTGTCTAATTACTCTTTGTAAAATGGCATCTGTTTGCAGAATCAATGGAAGCCGTTGCTTCATCCAAACTAGAATTCTATTCCTTTTTAGAAGGACTCTTCCAAGGCAAAATAATTGGCGTTGACCCACACTCCAATTTTCACCTTCATTACTCACTGTTGAAGACAAAAGAAACAAAATTCAATCTTGTTTCATTAGATTATTAGATTGACATGATCCTACATCAGCCAATGAATGCATGCAGCTTACCTGATGAGTCCAAAAGATATGGTAGTCCAGAAATAGCCTCCTTGAGTTGACACATCTCTAAAACCTTATAGACAAATGAAAAGCATTAGGTACTAGCACAATGCAGATAGTGTTGTTGGCTTGCACCTATTTAATAACCAAGGAAAAGAAGTCTTTGGTAGAGTCAATCATCAAACCTTCCATATCTCATCATCAGAGAATTGGTCTAGTGGATCCAAGTTGGTTCGGACACTCCCCTTGAATAGAATTGGTTCTTGAGGGATGATGCTTAGCTTCATTCTTAAATCCTTCAGGCCTATTGAACATATGTTAAGTCCATCTATAAGAATTTCACCGCTTGTAGGCTCTACCAAACGAAACAATGCCACTTAAAAGTGTTGTTTTTCCACTCCCAGTCCTTCCTACAACTCCTACTCTAGTCCCTTCTTTGAAGGTACAAGTGATTCCATTCAGAACTAAAGGAGCATTTGGACGATATCTAACCTGAAAAAAAAAGAATAATGTGTTGGTTCAAACTCCATAAGGTGGAATGAAATGATAATTCTTTCATTTTTTTACCTTCAAAGCTTGAAGCTCTATCCTGCCCTTGGAAGGCCATGAAGATGTGGGCCTTTTATCCTCCAATATTTTTGGAGGCTCTTGTGGTATCTGCATGAATTGCTTGATTCTTTCAACAGAGATGCTGAAGTTTGATAAGTTACAAGACCACTTAGTAAATACATCTGGGATCTTGTTAATGACAGAGCATAAGACAGAGAAAGTCCCACAGCCCTGAAAGTAGTAAAACATGTCAAAATCAAAATCCTATAAAACCTGTGCACAAATGTAGTAGAATAGTATCATGAGTTTAATGTTACCTGGAGCTATAGATCCCCTGGGAAGAAACACAAATAGAGAAGCTGCAGTGAAAAGGATCAAATTTTGAAGTGTTTCAACTCTTGTCACTACCCACTCCAGAGCAGCTTTAGTATGCAAGAGAAGTGTAGCATCTGTGTCAACTAGGTGTAGGAATGTTTGGAAAAACCTGTCCCCCATCTTGAAAGCTCTTACTGTTACCACTCCTGCTGATGTCTCCGTTGCACAATTCACAATTGGAGCTGTTGTTGTTCCATTAATTCTTACTAGTTCCCTTGTAGTGGCTTCATAGTAGCCCTTATTGACAGGAAGGAACAAATTAATTGTTAATTATTTCATGTATTTAAGTTCTAGAACAGAAGAAAAAAAAAAGAGCTTAGACATTGCATCAACCTTAATGTAGTTTCCTGCTACTGCAGTTAGAATGGCAACTATAAGAACTTGCCATGTGACTGAAGACATAATACCAATTCCTGTTAGAAGTTCAACTCCAGTTTGTATTACAAAGACTATGGCAAAAGGTAGATCAAAATCCAAAGTAGCCATATCTGATGAAGCCTGTATTGCATAAAGGTTGAAATTTTAATGATGACCAGTGCTTAATGCAAAATTTTGAAATCTTTATATTTTCCTAGTCTAACAGACAGATTAATATATAATACAACTTACTCGAGTCAAAATTCTTCCAACAGGAGTTGAGTCAAAGAATGACATAGGAGCATTGAAAATGGCAGAAGTGAAACCTGAGAAGAAGGTTTTAGAAGCCTTCAATCCAAGATGAGCTACAAAGAAAGACCTCAGGTAAACAAACGTTGCACTAGAGAGTGCCAATGCAGTGTAAACTCCCAGCAGCATGCCACTACTAATGCTTGGAATTTCACTGGCTATAGCAAGCCAATAAGATGAAGCAGCCAAAAGAGCAGCAAAACATATCAGAGCTAGTAAGCTTAAACACATAAAAAGCTGTCCCTTGGAGATCATGACATAATCCAGGAACAGTTTCCATCCAGCAGTTCCCGTTTCTCTCTGCTCTTCTTGAGTAAGTTGTTGCCCTTCAATTCTTGTCTCACATATCTCTCCATCACTAATTTTGTTAAGGGGATCACATCCACGGTGTTGTTCATCATTATTAACTCTATTTATTTCTTGACATTTTTCTTGGTTTTGACTATGTGTACCCAACACAGTTATTGCATCTCTATGAGCATTAATAAGTTGTTCAAAGGTTGCCCTAGATGTTGATAACTCCTCATGGCTTCCTTCTTGAGTAATATGCCCACCCTCTATAACCTACAAAATGCAAAGTTATATATTTTCTTATTCATTTAAATAAGGAAATGGTTTTAGTTTAGTTGTACACAAATACAATACAAGGCATGCTGTGATGAAAGTATAGACATAATAACTAAAGTATGTTACCAGAATTTTATCAACTTCTGTTAGAAACTCTACTTGGTGGGTCACTAGGATGACTGTTTTCTCTCTGAGAGCACTCATGACACAATCCTGCAGTTCAAATTTGAAGTTAAATAGAATTGCTGCAGTGTGTTAGAAACTTCTGTTAGACAAAATGGTTGTTCCTGTAGTCTTCAAGTTCAAGGTGTTGTTGTTCTTACATGGAATAGAATTGCTGCAGTGTGTGCATCTACTGCACTGAAAGGGTCATCAAGAAGATATATATCAGCATCATTGTAAACAGCACGGGCAAGTTGAACTCTTTGCTTCTGTCCTCCACTCAAGTTAAGCCCTCTCTGACCTATTCTGTAAGATCACCATGGCTAAAACTATTTATATCCTTATCCAAAGCACATGCTTTAATGGCATTCTCATATCTATTTCTTTCCATTGGTTTTCCAAAGAGTATGTTATCACGAACTGTCCCACTCTGGATCCAAGAAGTTTGAGAAACATAGGCTACTGCTCCATGCAAATTAACCTGCATTCACATTTCACACACTTTAGAATATAAAAAATAGAGAAATAGAATTCATCAAACAAACTTATTGTATAAAAAACAACAGTTTTTTGGATCATAACACTCACAGTTCCTGAAATTTTAGGCATCTCTCCAAGGATGATAGCATGCTAAAGAAGACTTTCCAGCTCCAACTGGCCCACAAACTGCTACCTTTTGCCCAAGTTTGATGCATAATAAATTGATGTCTCTCAAAGTAGGGGACACTGATTCCTCATCCCAGCTGAAAATAGCTGCTTCTATTTCAATGCATTTATCTGATTTTGACATTGAAATGCTCCTCTTTTGGTAAGTCTTTAGCTCATCATCAAGGAGAAAAGTGTTTAGCCTGTCAAATGAGACTTTAACTTGGATAACCACAGAAACAGCCTCAGGTATGAATCTGACAGGTTCTGCCAAGCTTCTCAATGTAGCAAGAACTGTGAAGATGGTACCAGCATTTAATGGAGCTGTCCTAAAGAGGGTGCTTCCTAATAAAACAACTGCACAAATAACAGTTGGAGAAATAAAATACAGTACAGATCCCAAAGCCTTTGTGAACTGTGTCTCAGCCAACCACTTGAATTCACTAGCACGAAGTGACTCAATCATGTTCTCAAATTTATCCTCCCATGATTGTAATTTGATAATTTTGATATTGTTTAAGATCTCTGAAGTTGCCCTTATTCGCTGATCTTGTGAAATCAGGACTTGTACCTGACAATTTTTAATCTCTTTGCATATGGAGCATTGAAGACTCCAAATATGAGAAGAAGTGCTAAACCAGGAAAAGCACCAAGACCCACAACCCAAAAAAGGACACCAATGGCTAAGAAAATTTGCAATATAAGGCTCCATCCTGAATGGAACCACCACATGAATTCTCCATCCGGTTGGCATCAGCTGCTATGTAATTCACAATCTCCCCAGTTGAGTGTCTTCTCCTTGCCATGCTTGAAAGCTTCAAGAGCTTTTCATACACTGCCACCATTAATGCTGATCTCATTCTTGTTCCTGACCTCCTTGAGTCAAAGTACCACTGCCTCTCACTCACAGATTCCACTATTTTGACAAGAACCAAGCACCCCAATATAGAAACACCCTCATACAAATTGTCTTCACTACGGTTTGCATGGTTTACAAAGGCATAGACTATAAGAGGAGAAACTGCTGCACAAATAGTCCTTCCTAATGCACAGATTGCTATGAAAATATTCTCTTTCAGAAAAGCTCTTGACATGGTCCAGATAACCAAATTCTTGGAACTGTTTGAGGTATTCCCACTTAACAAGGAATCCCATGTGCTAGCAAACTGTTGGTAGCACATGTTAGCCTTGTCTTCAGGGGGCATAGGAGGGATGTCTTGAAGAGATAATGGCTTTGTATAACCCAAAGAGAGTAAAGGATTGATCCAAGAAAATGTTAATCTGCTAAAAAAATTTGCCTGGCTTAATCCTGTTTGGCTTATTTCTGCCTTTTCAGTTTCACACAACAATGGTTCAGACATAGTGTTATTTTGGGAATGTTTTGAAGTAAAGTAACCATGGTTTCTGAAAGCACAAAGGAGAAGAAGGAAGCTCACAAGCCAAGACAGAAGATCAAACAGAGGAATACTGTGCAGTATGAGAAGAATTTCAATATTCAGAGCAGAAAGTAATGCACATAAGCACACCCACCAAACAGAGTTTAGACATATGATCCTTTTGTTCCTTTGATTAAGCAATGAAACTGCAAGAGAGATCCAAACTAGTCCCCTTATAGCATAAGCCACCCAAGTTAAATTATTATTGTGATCTATTATATTATATAAACCATAGCCGAAATAGAAAGTGCAAGTAAGAAAACAACAGATTGATGCCACCAAAACAAGGTCCTTTCTACTGATATCACTTGAATGGTGTTTTCCACCTAAACCTATCAGCAGAAATAGGAAGAAAACACAGAAGAACAACAGATTTATTCCATCAATTATGCTTCTTTGTACGCAGAAAGAAGCCAAATTAAACTCTCCTCCACAAGTCCATGAAAGTCCACCTGCAATTCCATTTAAGATATCAAGATCACAAATATTCATGATATAAACACGAACAGAACACAGTTATTACTCTTGCAAACAGTGATGAGGAGGAATTTGATTATAGAACCCTTGCATATTATTTTATTTAGGAAAGAAAATTATAGTTCCTTGATAGTTTATTCATATAAATGAAGTCATGAATGCACAAATATGTCACATACATTATTTAATCGTTCCATTATTATTAAGACATTTTCCCATGCCATAAGAATCAAATAGGATCTTGAATAACCCGAGCGAAGTATCATGCACAAGATATGATGAAATGAAGAGAATGTGTTTGAAGTAAATGAAATTAAGCAGGAGAAAATCAAATGAAGTATATTATACTTAGTGAGGTCTGACTCTGAGAATACACCATTGCTGAAGAAACTTCAATTCAATGATTCCTTCTTTGCTGCGTTACTTGAGCTCAGCTCAGCTCAGCTCAGGCCTCATGGATGATGGAACCATTAACAAATTGAAAGAGGGATGTTTAATTGTCTCTGTCTGACATAAAAGTAGGTACCTGTCTTTGTATTTAATACAAAGATGAAAGCATATATTCAATGGGTGTTTTTCAGGAGAATTTTTAAGTCAACACAATATATACTTAAGAACTTAACTCGTTATTATTAATGATTAATCACATGTAAAAGCATTTTTAAATATTACATTTCTACCGTGTTAACTAAGAATTAGATTGTGACGAGCGCGGATCAATTTTAATATAGTATTGTATATAGAAGTATTGATGTTATAAAATATGGATATTAGTATTGTTGCATAGATGTTGTAAATTATGAGACATCGGTCATTGATTTTAGTCAAAGTAATATATATTAGAACTATTGACCGATTTTTACGTATAATTTCTTGGCTTAATTTCAAATTCCATATTATGTATATGCTTTTGTTGTAAGATGTGCTTGAAATTGGAAAAAGAAAATTCATAACTACTACACAAAGTGGAGTCCCATGGAAAAACAAATAAAAACAACACAAGCTAAATTGGTTAGAAGAAAACATTTAATTGTGGTGATAATATTAAATATGAAGAGTGTTAGAGTCAATAAATTTAATTGATCATGTTTGAGAAAAGTGATAGTAATTATCGTAGGTTAAAAAATTTACATTTGAAATGTATTGTTATTTAATAATATAGGGTATGATATAAATATAATATTAATTGGAAAAATGAAATATAACAAAAATATTATTTTGTGCCTATAATGCTGCTTTTGAAATCAACAACACTAAATTTGATTTGGTACTATTTAAGAATAAAATAGTTTGCTTTAAATTTGATAACATTAGAAATGATTTTGTTTGTTACTTTGTTTTTGAATAGTTGGTTAAAACATATAATAAATTCCCCAAAGTTAAAACACATTAATATAATGTATACATCGAGTTTATATGATTGCTCAAGTAAGATTAATTTTCCCTAGTAATAAACTTTCATTGATAAAAGTGCAATATGTTGTGAAATATTAAGGAAGAATCGATTGTGTTAATTATAATATAAGCAACATTTTTGTTATACTAAAAACAAATATTTTGAAAAGTTTTTTTAAAAGCATTTTTATAATGATTGTTTAAAATTATAATTGTAAGATACATTCGATTCTGACAAGGAAGGAAATCGAAGGGGAAATTTCGAGAAATCGAAAGTAATTTTCGATTCTATAAGTGAGACAAATAAAAAACAAGGTGAATGAAGACTTAGAAGATATCTGAACAAAGAAGGAATCTGTTCGAGCAAACAGAAAGTCAAGAAAGGCAGTTTATGGTAGTTGCACTAAAGTCTATTGACTAAGACTGATGTCAACATCTTAGTGGAGCATTGATAAAAGTTCAAAGAAGAGAAAACAGTTTCTGGTTAGCAGAAGACGTGGCATTCATACAGGCTGCCAACACATGAAGATTGTTGATGTGTCACATGTACATTAGTTAGCCGTTAGGATGAAAAACTATAAATAGGTGAAGTTTTCCTGTAATAGAGGTTGGAAAATCATTTGTACTAATCTCTAAAACACCTGAACGTCCAATATGTCAGAGACTAAAAAGGATACAAGGAGTGCTAGTATGTGATTCCATCCGCTTTTTCATTAATGCAAATCCTTTTATATTGTTCTTCTTCTGTTTTCTTTTCATTTACTTTGATCTTAAATCAACATTTGATGCATTTCTTTCTTTCTTTCCTTTTTTTTGTTCTTACTTCTTCGTAAATATGTTCTTTTTAATTTTCAAAACTTCAATTCAGAGTTTTACTTGAAAATTCCGAATCATTTTGTTTTAAACTTTTAAGAAACAAGATCTTTTGAAATTCTACAAAGTGAAAACACTATAAACCTACTTTTAAGCAGAAACACACATAAGAGGACCAGATTCTAGTCCCCAGATTGATCTTAGAATCAAAGTGATTAAAAGTGATTTTCGAGATTAACTTTTATCACCACAAACAAATATATAGTGGAAGAAAATAATAATATATTAATTGGAAAAATGAAATATAACAAAAATATTATTTTGTGCCTATAATTCTACTTTTGAAATCAACAACACTAAATTTGATTTGGTACTATTTAAGAATAAAATAGTTTGCTTTAAATTTGATACTGACATTAGAAATGATTTTGTTTGTTACTTTGTTTTGAATAGTTGGTTACAACACATATAATAAATTCCCAAAATTTAAAACACATTAATATATAATGTATACATCAAGTTTATATGATTGCTCAAGTAAGATTAATTTTCCCTAGTAATAAACTTTTATTGATAAAAATGCAATATGTTGTGAAATGTTAAGGAAGAATCGATTATGTTAATTATAATATAAGTAACATTTTTTGTTATACTAAAAACAAATATTTTGAAAAGCTTTTTTAAAAACAATTTTATAATGATTTGTTTAAAATTGTAATTTTAGCACCTTTTCCAAGGCTCCTTAGTAATTTGTTGGGTTAGAGTGTTTAAGTTTTCACACAATCCAAACAAAATTAATTATCTTAAATTTATTTTTCAATTAACATATTAACATATATAAAATCAATTTAATTAATTAATTATAAAATAATAATTACACATAAGTTGATTATTAGTATATTTTTCTATAAATAATTTAAACAACTGAATTATAATAGAAGTATAACAATTTATAATGAGTTTAGATAATGATTAAAATTTTATTGTTTATTAAATTTCTAAATCATGATTTGAATTTCTTTTATTTCTACTCATTTCCAATGATATTTGAAATGGTGTTAATTTATTTATTATATAATTATAATATAATTGTCTATTTTTTGTTTTTTTATCTTATTTAAAGTATATATAAGCATAATAGAAATTTAAAGAACTGATGAGATTTTTTTTAGTTCTTGTGAAATAAAAATTTATTTACTAGAGCAGGATAGTAGAATGTTAGTTTTGTTGTCGAAGTTGTTATATTTGGCTTTATGAATGTGTATGTAGATTTATATTAAATTATAACTGAATTAATAATTTATATTAAATTAATAAGATTAAAGATATTAAATTCGATTTAATGTCTATAGTGCATAAGTAATAGCAATAATATGAATATAAATGTGATAAAGGAGGAATTTGTATTATTTTTTTTACACGAAGGAATTTGTAATATGGTGAGTGTCTTTTGGAATATCACATATGTAACTATCTTGTGATATATTAATTTATTAATGTTGAAAGAGAACATTGATGTGTGTATTTGAAGATTTGGATGGTTTAAAATAAGTGAGTGGATTGCAAGGAGAGGCATGACATAAATGTGATAAAGGAGGAATTTGTAATTTTTTTTTTACCGGAAGGAATTTGTAATTGATGAGGTGTCTTTTAGAATATCACATATCTAGTTATTTGTGATATATTAATTTATTAATAGGTGTTATTAATGTGGAAAGAGAACATTAATGTGTGTATTTGGATATTTGGATGGTTTAAAATGAGTGAGTGAATTGCAAGGAGAGGCATGACATATCATATTATTCTTGATGTGGCACAAATAGGGATGTCAACGGGGCGGGACGGGTAGTGCCTACCCGTATACATACCCGCTAAAATTAACGGATACCCATGCGGGTAACGGGTATCCGCGGATATTTACGGGTATCCATTAATGTTTAAGAATTTAAATTTTATGAAAAGAAAGAGAGGAAATATATAATAATTATAATATCATAATATATATAAATAATCATTAATAATACCATTACGTGTTAATATATTAAGAATATCATTATAAAATAATATAAAATAAATTATATCTCATCATAAAAGAATAAAAAAATCCTAAAATTCAAATTTATTTAATAGAAAAATATGTTTTAATGAGTTTGCAGGTACCCACGGGGCGGGTAGTATAATATCCGTCCCCACCCATTATATAAATATGCGGGTACCCATTGCGGGAATATCCACGGGTATCCCTGGGTATGGGTTTTTTTTACATCCCTAGGCACAAATGAATGTATGTGGCAATAAAATGAACGTGTAAGGTTGCGACTCAGCTTTAATAATATAAATGATGATAAAGGAGGAATTTGTAATATTTTTTTTTACATGAAGGAATTTGTAATATGATGAGTGTCTTTTGGAATATCACATATGTAACTATTTGTGATATATTAATTTATTAATGTGGAAAGAGAACATTGATGTGTATTTGAGATTTTGGATGGTGTAAAATGAGTGAGTGAATTGCAAGGAGAGGCATGACATTCATATTATTCTTGATGTGGCACAAATGAAGGTATGTGACAATAATATGAACGTGTAAGGTTGCGACTCAACTTTAATATATATAATAATAGATGTGATAAAGGAGGAATTGTAATATTTTTTTACAGGAAGGAATTTGTAATATGATGAGTGTCTTTTGGAATATCACATATGTAACTATTTGTGATATATTAATTTATAATATGTTATTAATGTGGAAATAGAACATTGATGTGTGTATTTGGAGATTTTGGATAGTTTAAAATGAGTGAGTGAATTGCAAGGAGAAACATGACACGTCATATTATTCTTGATGTGGCACAAATAAAGGTATATGGCAATAATATGAATGACGTGGCAACGTGTAAGGTGTTCGACTCAGCTTTAATATATATAATAGATTTTTTTTACATGAAGGAATTTGTAATATGATGAGTGTCTTTTGGAATATCACATATGTAACTATTTGTGATATATTAATTTATTAATATGTTATTAATGTGGAAAGAGAACATTGATGTGTGTATTTGGAGATTTTGGATAGTTTAAAATGAGTGAATGAATTGCAAGGAGAGACATGACACATCATATTATTCTTGATGTGGCACAAACGAAGGTATGTGGCAATAATATGAATGACGTGACAACGTGTAAGGTTGCGACTCAGCTTTAATATATATAATATAATAGATAATAGATGACACAAATGAAGGTACGTGACAATAATATGAACTTAAGGTTGCGACTCAGCTTTAATATATATAACTAGTATCCAACCCGTGCGATGCACGGATTATTATTCAAAAATATTAAATTTAAATTTAATAATATATTTAACCTATTTAATATATGTAAACATTAAATCATAAGATTAATTAATTTTAATATTTAATTGATACTTGTTAGTAGATTAAGAATATAACAAATTAACAAAGTAAAATGGGTTTGGAAATATGAAATAGTCACATCTAATAATTACAAATAAACACTTTTAGCGACGAATTTTCTATCTGTCACAAAATCTGTCACTAAATTTTTAGTGAGGGGTTTTTCCTTCTTTAGCGAGGGATTTCTTCGCTCTCTAATCACCAAATTTTTAGTAGTGACTTAAAGTTGTCATCACATATAAGAATCCTAAGTCTTTGTTGAGACTTAACCCTAGATACAACAGCATATAATTGACCATGAGATAAAACAGGCCTTGGTAAATACACACCAACATGTGACAATGTCTGACCTTGACTTTATTAATGGTTATAGCAAAGCAAAGAAAAAGTAATGGAAACTGTCTTCGTTGAAACTTTAATGGGGTGAGATTTTTAGATGGAATTAAATTCATTCGATGAATGAATACCTTTGTTCCCAAATGTTCCCGTAGTAACGGTTTCTCCAATGACATTAGAACCTAACTAATCAACTATTAATATTAGTTCCATTGCAAGATATCAAGATTCATCATTAGCATAACAACCACTTCAATCTTTAACATCAACTTATGATCATGGAGTCCAAAGCACCTAATATCATTTAAGAATTCAGCTGTCAACAGCTTCAGTATCGACTTCCTCATCCACCTTCCATATAGTATCAAAACTCAAGTACATCATTTCTTCTCCTAGAAATAATGTCATGACATATTCATTGATGGAGTAAACAACATCCAATGTAGGAGCAAGAATTATTTTATCTTGAAACAATTCTATGTTTTCAAAATTTGCTAGCAAATTAGGATAGGCAAAGGAAACTATATCTCCAATTGTATTACCTGTAGACTATATCAGTAAAGCCTCTGGTATTCAATATCAGTTTGACCATCAATAATTCATATCAATATTAATATGACATGTAATCTTGTTCAATATAAATTTAATACTATAAATGTAAAATTAAAGTTTTATTTCATCTATCATATTTTAAAATTATTTAATATAGAAATGAGATATTCATCCATTTAGAGTATTTAGAGTTTGGTACGGTGTCTGAAGGAATAAAAAATTACATTCCAATCAAAAAATAAATTGATAAAAATAATTGGGAAGTGATCTTTTTATTAATTTATCTTCTAACATGTTTCTTACTTTATATATATATATATATATATATATAAATGATCTTTAATTGTGACCATAATTGTAGAGGTTTGACACTAAATCCAACTCATTCATTTCAAGTTAAAGCCCGTATGACATTTATTAATTACAAAATAAAAATATGTCATTAGAAAAAAGAAATATTGAAAAGAAAAAATCAACAAAATCTTATAAAATGAAGAAAAAAAGTAGAATAGTGTTACCCGATCTACAAATATTAACAAATAGATCTATTGATATTTGTTGCACGGGTAACACGATTTTTTAATTTTGATATATAGTTTAAATATTACAGTAATTATTTTTATAAAATAATTGAAATTATAAGAAAAATAAATTAAAATTAATATATTTATATCTTAAAAATATTATGTTTTTAATATTAGATAAAATTATATTTTTCGTTCAGTTTTTGGTTTAACTGTTGACTTGTCCCTGGCTTTTAGAGCATTTTATTTTATATCCTTATAATTTTAAAACACGGTAACCATAGATTCATAGTGCCTAACATTGGGTTCTGGGTTATGCTCATTTTACATATATTACTAAATTTTATAATAAAATTATTTATGAAATAGTCAGATACATCAATTAGTAGAATGTGAATATCATATTGTTATCATGTTATAGAGAAAATAATAACAAATACATCATTAATATAATAATTTAAAATATATTTACATTTGAGATCTCACATACAATCATTTCAAACTATGTAAAAGTGTATGGAAACACCATTATTAGGAGAGCTAACCCCACAATAATATTGATATTCATAACTGGAGCAGGGACTAACTCCTATGAGGGTATTTATAGTTTATTAAAAAAATCACTTTAAACCTATAATTAAAATTTACTTAACTTTTAAACGTACTATATTAATATATAATAATCAAAATATAATATAATATTTTATGCAAATAAAAAAAATAAAAATAATTATAAAATTTATAATTCTAATTTGAAATTTGGTCCATAAAAACTTATAATCAAGACATCATAAAAGTAATTATAAATTTAAATTATATTGGTATCTGAGATCTCCTCATCTTAGTCACCTAAAATCTATATAAAGTGTATGGACAAAAACCGTTGTTGGAAGAGTTAGTCTCACCATTATATGGATGTTAATTGAAGGAACATGACTGCCTCATGTGGAGAGTGTTGGTGTCATAAAAAAGCATTTTTATTGAAATGAGAATAAAAAAATCTAAAAAAAATATGATAACGAATGTGAGAAAATATGACACGTGTACTGAGCGAAAAAAAAAAAATGTAATATAGAGTAGATAGAATAAATAAGAGAGATAATAAGTGAAAACATTAATGAATAAAATAGACAGATAAATTTTAATATAATAAAAATGAAAATGAAAATGTGATAAAAAATAAAAAGAAAAATAGAAGAAAACGACTGGAAGAATGATTGCCTCACATGGAAAGATAACTGTATGGTTCGTAAAAAAAACACTTTACTGTATTGCCTAATAAAAAAATTAAAGAAACGCAAGTGAGAAACATGAACACGTGTTATGGAATGAGCAATTTTAATATAGAAAAATAGATAAATAGAATAGATAAGTGAGATAATAAATGAAATATTAATGAAAAAAATAAAGACATAAATATATATTAAAATATCATGTTAAATTTAATGTAGAATCAATACATTTGTTGTATTGCTTAATGTGAGTTTTCATGTACGAAACAGATAAATAGGAATAAATAATGAGATAATTATTTTAAGATAATAATAATAATAATAAAGAAAATTAAAGTGTGTTGAAAAATGGAAAAAATGTAGAAGGAAACTGTTTCACATGGAGGATGGTGGATACTCATGATTTATCAAAATATCACTTTTATATAACGAAACAATTAATATGAATGGATATGAGAGGAAATGTTTTAATATAATAAGCAATAAAAAATTAATTTGTGAAAAAAAAAAGAAAGAGAAAAAAAATATGAGCAAAATTGTACGCCGTGTGCAGGATAAATGTGATTCATAAAAATATTACTTTACAGAAAAGAGAATAAAAAACTTGAGAAAAACGCAGATGAAAAAATAACATGTGTACTGTGGGAATAATTTTAATATAAAGTGAATGGAATTAAATTGAAAGATAGAATAATAAGAGAGATAATAAGTAAAACATTAATGAATAAAATAGAGAGATAAACAATATATTGAAAAAAATTACATTAAAATTGATGTAAATAAACTCATATCGTATTTCTTTATGTGAGTTTTTATATAATGGAATAGATAAACATAAATGGATAATGAGAAAACTTGTTTCAATATATAATTATAAAAAATAAAAATTAAAATATGATTAAAAAAGAAAAAGAAAAACACAGGAGTTGGACTACTTCATGTGGTTTATAAAAAAATTACTTTACTGAAATGAGAATTGATATGAATGAATAATGAGAGAAACTATTTTAATATAATAACAAAAAAATTAAAGTGTGATAAAAAAGAAAAAAAAAGAAATAGTATGAGCAGGATGTCTCCGGTGAACGATACCCGTGATTTATAAAAAAAATCACATTTGTAATGAAATAGATTAATGGTATTAAATAATGAGAGAAAATATATTAATATAATAACAAAAAAATAGAAAATTAAAAGTGAGATAAATAGAAATTTTAATATAGATTAAATAGATAAATAGAATAGATGAGTGAGATAATAAACGAAAACATTAATGAATAAATATAAAGATAAATGAGATATTGAAATGTAATGTTAAAAAGCATAAAAAAAGAATTATCGTGTTAAAAATAATGTAAATCAACATATTTATTGTATTTCTTAATGTGAGTTTTTATATAATGAAATAGGTAAATAGGAATAAATAATGAGAGAAATTAATTTAATATAATAATAAAAAGAAAATTAAAGTATAAAAAAAGAAAAAAAAATGTAGGATCAAAACTGCTTCACGTGAAGGATACCCATTGTTTATAAAATATCACTTTTATAATGAAATGAAATAATATGAACGAATGATAAGAGGAAAATGTATTAATATAATAATAATAATAATAATAAAATGAAATTGTGAAAAGAAACAAAAACAAAAAAAATAATAGGAGCAAGACTGCTGTGAAGAATAACGTGGTTAATGAAAAAATAACTTTATAAAAAAGAGAATAAAAAATTTGAAAAATGAAAAAAAAAGGATTTTATATAATGAAATAGATAAATAAAATAAATAATGAGAGAAATTATTTTTAATATAATAATAAAAAGAAAATTAAAGTATAAAAAAAAGAAAAATATATAGCATCAAAACTGCTTCATGTGAAGGATACTCATGCTTTATAAAATATCACTTTTATAATGAAATGAAATAATATGAACGAATAATAAAAGAAAATATTTTAATATAATAATAATAAAAAATGAAATTGTGAAAAGAAACAAAAACAAAAGAAAAAAGACCAATAAGAGCAAGTCTGTCTCCCGTAAAGGATAATGTGATCTATAAAAAAATAACTTTATAAAAAAGAGAATAAAAAGTTTAAAAAAATGAAAAAATGTTTTTATATAATGAATGAAATAAATAAGAGTAAATAATGAAAGAAATTATTTTAATATAATAATTAATAAGAAAATTAAAGTATGAAAAAAAAAATGTAGGATCAAAACTGCTTCACTTGAAGGATACTCATGATTTATAAAATATCACTTTTATAATAAAATAAAATAATATGAATGAAACAAAATAATATGAACGAATAATAAGAGAAAATATTTTAATATAATAATAATTAAAAATAAAATGTGAAAGAAACAAAAAGAAAAAGAAAATAATAGGAGCAAGACTGACTTCCGTGAAGGATAAATTTGGTTTATAAAAAAATAACTTTATAGAAAAGAGAATAAAAATTTTTGAAAAAATGAAAAAGCTATGTACATGTTAATAAGACTGTCTTGTAAATGGTACATGTAATTCATAAAGTCATTACCAACAACGTATATGAATCGGGTCCAACGTAAATGTACAACCCGATAAAAAAGTCAATATTAAAAAAGTCAATGACTCACAATTTGCTTTTACCCAATAAAAAAATAAAGTCCCCAATAAATAATAAATAAAAACTTACTCCTATATAATATTATAGATTTGGACTCATAATGCAAACACAATGGCCCAAATGGTGATAAAAAAATTTCAACTTGAATAAATAGTAATTGAATAACTTCCACTATGTAATAGTATAGATATTGGGGACGGACACTAAAGTTATTGCTCACGCGGAGTACTGTGGTTCCCTGCCTAGAGGGTACCCATTGTCATCCCTAATTCAAAAGATTCAGTGAAAAGGCCCAACAAAAGTCTTTGAATGGCCCATCAACTATCTTAACCATAACAAAAAAACAAAAAAAAAATATGAATCAACAGTAACTTTCCAACTTCACAAATATAATAGTATAGATAGTAGATGTGATAAAGGAGGAATTTGTAATATTTTTTTTTACGGGAAGGATTTTGTAATATGATGAGTGTCTTTTGGAATATCACATATGTAACTATTTGTGATATATTAATTTATTAATGTGTTATTAATGTGGAAAGATAACATTGATGTGTATATTTGGAGATTTTGGATAGTTTAAAATGAGTGAGTGAATTGTAAGGAGAGGTATGACACGTCATATTATTCTTGATGTGGCACAAATAAAGGTATGTGACAATAATATGAATGACGTGGCAACGTGTAAGGTTGCGACTCGGCTTTAATATATATAATAGATAATAGATAACACAAATGAAGGTATGTGGCAATAATATGAACGTGTAAGGTTGTGACTCAACTTTAATATATATAATAATAGATGTGATAAAGGAGGAATTTGTAATATTTTTTTTTATTGGAAGGAATTTGTAATATGATGAGTGTCTTTTAGAATATCACATATGTAACTATTTGTGATATATTAATTTATTAATATGTGTTATTAATGTGGAAAGAGAACATTGATGTGTGTATTTGAAGATTTTGGATAGTTTAAAATGAGTGAGTGAATTGCAAGGAGAGGCATGACACGTCATATTATTCTTGATGTGGCACAAATGAAGGTATGTGGCAATAGTATGAATGACGTGGCAACGTGTAAGGTTGCGACTCAACTTTAATATATATAATAGATTATTAATATGTATTATTAATGTGGAAAGAGAACATTGATGTGTGTATTTGGAGATTTGGGATAGTTTAAAATGAGTGAGTGAATTGCAAGGAGAGACATGACACATCATATTATTCTTGATGTGGCACAAATAAAGGTATATGACAATAATATGAATAACGGGGCAACATATAAGGTTGCGACTCAACTTTAATATATATAATATAATAGATACTTATAATATAATAGATTCAAGTATCTATCTAGCTAGTACAATCTATTCAACCTGAGTAGCGGCCGGGCTATGGTTTTGCTATTTTTACACTATTTTTTCTATCTAAGAATTCTACCTGTAGTTCACCTTCTCAATCTTATAACTTATATGTTCAATCTCCCCTTACAGTAATTGAAATTTACATAATTTAATATCTAATTTTTTTGACAATTATAATAAGGAGAAGACTCATCAAAACATAAAAGAATATAAAAATTCACAAAAGAACCAAATCAAGCATTTTATGTGACTTAAAATAATTAAAAAGGAAGCATTTTAGAAACTTATTTTATTAAATATAATTTTTATTTAATTTAGTATCAAAACATAAAATTATATATTATTATTATTATTTATCCATTAATATATTTAATATTATAAATTTTTAATTTAGAATATTTATAAAATTATTTATTCATCCGTACATTGTACAAGTCTATATCTAGTTATATATTTATTTATAATATATTAAATATGAAGTACAAGATGTAACATTGACATCTCATATATTATTTTTGGCATGATCAGTATATTTACTTACATATCATTTCCTATTTTTTATATCCTTTTATCTTTCTAATTTTAATCTAAACGCTCAGTTTTATTTACTTATCATGATGCTTCAATTGCCCCAAATAAACGGTTTCATTCCTTATTTATCACTTGTATAAATGAGCACCAATAAAAAAAATCATAATTAAAAATCTTTACAGATGACGAGGGGAGATTAGAGGGTGGAAACCAAATTTCATAAACTTTTTTTTTAAGTTAATTAGAGGTTGGAGAGTGATTTTATGCCTTGATTTTGGCAATGGGAGATTAACACACTACTTCTGTTGATATAGTTTTAAAGCTTATGATATATTCCACCAACCAAGCCGTGTGTCTAATTGGTTTTGATATAGTTCTCCTTTCATAGGGTCCGTTTGATTTATAGTTGAGTAGAATTGATTCTAGAAATGAATGATTAAGATGGATGATGCACACTTTATGAAGTACGTTGGATGGAAGTAATTTAAAATCAATTCTGCAAAATCATGGTTTTGTTTCGGTTTAAAATTTAAAACAAACGGGTTAATAGTTCTACTAGTGTAATTGATTTTGCTTTTCACGCTTTTTTAACATTTTGTTTTTTCTTATTAGGAGTTGAAATTGTTTTGTGGCTTTAGCTTGTAGTTGGCTATTTTTTTTTATAAGCAAAATTATATTTAATGAATGGAGTACAATGGGTACTCCAACCCATAATACAAAGTCACAACCATAGAACCAATAAACCAAAATTACATTATAAAGAAAGCCATGCACCCTAGATACACAGACACAATGTAGCAGAACACACCTAATACCGCATTAACATAGTAGATGATGCAAGTAGCACCAGATGCAAACAATAAAACATGCCTTCAGAAGGCACCATATAATCAGAAGGAAGGACACCAGCGGCACCAAAAGAACGGCATCAAGCATAATAAACATCAAGATGATCCCAGCAAACAGTAGGAATAGAACTCCTCAATGCCATCCAAGGTACGACCAAAATAATTGTTACAAAGAAATCAACATCCAAGACTGAGGCAAGTATTTGGATTGACCAACCACGAATGGAACGGATATGAGAAATTAATAACCTTTGCTGACAGTCATACCTCCATGACCGGATCTTGATCAAATCTATCAGCTCTTCAGAATCCATAAAGAATTGGAAAATACCGCATCATTTCTTGTCAACCACAAACTCCATAGAGTAGTCATCCGGATGACAGACCAATGCAGCCGCACATTTGAATTGCAATTTGGAAGACCCAAAAAGTGTTCAAAGTGGGTAAGACAGTTATTATGATGCACTGATTCTGTGATTTTGTGGTGATTATGTGATTTTGTTTTTTGTTGTTAGGTGTAATGGGGTCTTTTGTAACGGGTTGGAGTACCCCTTATACTCTCTCTTTTTAATCAATATGTCTCTTTGCTTATAAAAAAAATTAAGTTGTTAATTTTCTTCGGAATATGGTTGGTAAATCTATTCACTGAGAACCCTAAAAATAAATGTCCCAAATTTTTATTAAATTTTTATTGATATTTAAAAATTGAAAAATATATTAATTAGTTAATAAGTAATATTATTAAAAGTAAAAATATTTCTCTTGAAATATAAATCTTTATTGTACCTCTTTCTTAATGAGTAACTATTTTATTTTTCTTATTAATTGGATTTATTATCAATTAAAAGAGAAATATTAAAGAAAAATCATTACGCAATTTACTAAGTAATTTTACATTCTTAAAATTTTAAAAGATAAAATTTGAATTATAACAATTTTAACAAATTACTTTGATTAATTAACTATCTTATTTATCTCTTAATCATTTTTTTATCATATATATATATATATATATCTTCTTTTTAAATATATTTTCTCTTAAATATTTTATATATTAAATTTTAATTGTAAAAATATCGTGTAATGGATAAGATACTTACTTTTCATTTCAACAAATTTAAAAAATAATATTTAAATAAAATTACAATAATTTTATTACATTATTTTAACTAATTTAAAAAAACATAATATCAAAAAAAATGCTTTCGACCTATAGTTAGGTTGGGAGACGGCTTGATCGAAGAACTTAATTATCTAGATATCTTTGATGTAGAAAGATGAAGAATAAGCACATGTGCCCGATAGTTTGCAAAATAAAACAATGACATGTAACTACACATAAGAAAAAGGTTTGGACGTACACATTCTCTATCAGGAGTATAATTATAAATAATAATTAGCATTGTCTGCAGCTATCTTGCCTAAGGAGGACATTTTAGAGAAACTAAGCTTAAAATCATTTATAGAGAAACATAATGCTTTCAATTACTTTTCTAATGACGGTACAAAATAAATGTTGCTATGTAAAAATTTAATTAATTAATTTTATCATCTGAGTTTTTGTTAATAATGTATAAAAATTTCATTTATAACCACAGCCCTTGGTCTCTCTTGAAATTATATAATGAATTGATAAATTGTTAGTAATCTAATAGATAAAAATCAATTTCAGCCAACATGGGTTGACACAAATGGTCAAGGACCCCGGAGGAAAACCTACGTCTCTCTATGGACATTGGTTTGAATCTCCCCCTGAAATCATCCAAAATTTCGTTTGGTGGGCATCTCTCCCCAGGGAGATCCCCTGACATCCAAAAGCTAATTGAGTAGTTGTGATTGGGTAAAACTACTTGCGATTTAGGCTTGTCCAGTAATCCTCTGGATTGGACCTCTGCCGGTCTCCCCAGTATGCTAGTGGTGCACTGCCCGGTAAGACGGGATGTGCTATCTCCTTCCTACCATTTATTTACTAAAATAAAAATCAATTTCAATACAATAAATTATTTATTAGTATACATGCAAACAATAAACCACTTCCAATAATAATTCTATTAATCATTTCTATTGTTAATAGGATTAACGTATATACAGACGATGTAAAAAAAATTACATCTTCATTCAATTATGTATATATTACCACATCATTTAATGAGTTTAACACGTGAAGTGTCATACTTATTAAATAATGTAGCAACACACCATTGGATGATAATGTAAAAAATATTTTACACTGTCACTGTACACTAATTAAACTCTTGTTAATTAATATCTTATAAGTTAGTTATAACTTTTTTTAACTTAGTTATTGCAATTTCATATATGAAATTTAAACTATTTCATTATGTGGTCATTAACAATTTTTTTAAGAGGAACTTAAATTACCTTATATAAATGTTAATAATAAAATTTGTGAATATAAAATCTAATACAATTCATAAATATGTATATATATATATATATATTACTATATAATATATCTTTGATTCAACTTTAAAGATATATACTCCCTTCATTCTAAAATTTTTTATGTTTAAGATTAATCACTTAGATTAAGAAATCTTTAATTGATATAAAATATTTGAAAAATACTAAAGAGTACTCTTAGGACACTAATTAAGAAACTAAAAATAGATTTTTTTTATTGAAAATGGCATATTAAGCCGTGTAATAAGCAGTCCAGGTAAGTGTATATTTTTATATATATAATTAAAGATAATTTTATAATAAATTAATATCTTTTAAAACTTAAAAATAAGAATTAAGTTAATTTTTTACAATTATTAAGTTTTAGATTGTAATGGTATTGAAATCTAATTAATTTACATTATTTGTTTGATAATGAATTATAATTAAGTAAATTAAAACCATAACCTAAGAATAATATTTATATTGAAAACAATGATTAGAATATAAAATTATAAAGATTTTGAATTTTAATAAATTTTAAAATTAAGAATTAATATTTATTAGTATTTAAAAATTAACATGTAACAATTCAAATAGAAGAGGAATAGAAGGTTGATATCAAGGATTAAAAGGGAGATTTCCACTCTAACAAATTATGTGTGAAGTTCATCATGAATGAGAAAAAAAAAGAAAGTTAAAAGTCATTGAGAGGGAATGTAGATTGAACGAATGCCTATTTTTCAAAGTATGATCTCAAAATTATAATAGAGAGGGCTGATATGTACTCTCTCCGTCCCTATTTATAAGACCCCTTTTAAAAGAATTGAGTGTCCCTTAATATAAGACCCTTTGCAAATTTTTAGGTAAAACAATAATGTTTTTCATACTTGCCCTTAATTAATATTCAACTTTTTTTATTTCCCATATATTGATAAGTGTGAATAATTAATGAAGTTTTACCTACATGCCCAACTACACCATTGGAAAGTGATTTTCGTAGTTTTCCACTATGTCACAATTAATGTCTCTAAAATATAGTGACTTATAAATAGGGGTATATTTGGAATGTTATTATTTTTTTTTAAAAGATCAATACATTAACTAACTTTTCTTAAACTGTGTGAAACGGTTGAAAGGGTCTTATAATAAGGGAGGGAGGGAGTAACATTTAATGTTACAAATACAATTAATATTATGATAAATTCATATTATATTTTTAATCTTCTTATTTATTTCATAAAATATAAATGCTTTAAAATATTCATTTATTTTTTGGTATTAATATTTTTAATTTCTCAGACAAATTAATTTTTTTTTTATAAGATAAATATTAACAAAAGTGGTAGGTTTTTCATGTAAATTGGAGAACATATTTTTTTATTTCATAATGGAAAAAAAATGGAACAAATCAAATAAATAAGTTTGGTCTTTTTGTCTATAATTTAGTAAAACTTGTAGGATTTTTTCCGGATGAATTTAGTATTTAAAATGTAAAAAGGCTTTAATATTGATTTAATTACTGTAATTACTATTATAAAGTATTTTTTGTTAGGTACGTTAGCATATTTTAAATTTTATATTATATTTAATTTTATTCTTCTTATATATTTCATAAAATATGCTAATATGATTTTTTAATAAGATAGTTAAAATATTTACTTATTTATTGTTTTTTTTAAAACATAATATTTATTTATTTTTTTAAGTATAAATATTTTTCATTTCTCAAATAAATTAAATTATTTAATTTAGTCAAATAAAGATTAGCAAAAGTTTTAGACTTTTCAGATAAATTAGAGGATATATTTTTTTATTATTATGAATATATTTATAAATTAGTAATTATACTGATTTTTCTATTAACATAATTACTATAACTAATTAATAATGCTAACAATATAATATGTAAAAATGACTTATTGTTTTAGACGTTTTATTGAAATGAATTTGTCATTTTATCCTCAGTTTAGACCACAAATGATAATCACTATCTTACTTTTATATATAATAAAGATAAAGATATCAATATTATTTATTAAACCATGATACTTTAGTTCCCTAAATAAATGTGTCTTAATGCTTCTCTTTAATCACGTCACGATATTGAATTTGGTGATTGAAAATGGTAAGACCAGTTCTTAGCTTCAACGCTAGCTTCTCAGGAGAGAAAGTTCAATAAGATCGTCAAATATAAAGCATATATTAAGAACTTTTCTTATTTGTGCATGGTGGTATGTGACTTAAGTCACTGTTTATGAACATAATTACTATAATTAATATTAAGATAATTTTAACATGACTTTGTTATTTTTGTATATTTTAAACTTTTAACGCAAAAAAAAAAAAATTAGGACACAAATATATTTTTATGTATTTTTTTTATATAAAAACCCTCTCTATTTAAATTATATACATAATTTAATAGATAATATTTCAAATAATCATATGTATTGAAAACTAAGGGGCCGTTCGGAGTGGTTGTGGGTTTTCAGTTTTTTATTTTTTAAATTTTCAATGGAGTTTTTTACAACTTAAAACCAAAATTTGAAAACCACTTTGGTTTTCAAAATGTTTGTTTTGAAAACTTCAGTTTTTTGTTTTGAGTTATAAAAACTTGATTGAAAATTTTTATAAATCAAAAACTAAAAATTCGCAACCACCTTGAACAATCCCTAAATTAAAGAATAATGCGTTATTAATATTTGTCATGTAGTACTTTTTTTTTTTTTGTGTCAAAATCATCTAGTACTACTACTTTATTTTTTTGGTCAAGTCTAGTGCTACTACTTAATTAGGTTATTTTCAACACAGGTAACCATATGGGTCGGTAGGGTTTTTGGGTATTGACACAATAACATATCTTTATGGTAGCCCAGGGTCAAGGCCCCTAGAAAAAAAATCATATATGTAATTTTATATACGATTTTTTAACATGTGTAATTTTACCCATGATAATAAATCAAAAATAAAAAAAATTATTAAAAATTACAACTACTACAACATTTAATGTATTTGTAATGTTAAAAGTTATAATTTCCAATCAAATGTTTTCACTTTTAATTTATTATCTCGTGCAATGTTGCACAAATTAGAAAATCGTTTTATATATGTCTCCCTCAATAAATTTAGATTTATATATTTATGTGATAAATTTATAGACTAATTTTTTTATTCGAAATACATATTATATATATATATATCTTTTATAAATTGTATAATTATCTCTCACCTTTATTTTGTATCGGGTTTGAGCACCCCTAGTACTCTATTTAATGATATTTTACTTATAAAAAAACATATATCTTTTATTATCTATTATCTACATTCATATTTATTCGTCTCATTACATAAAAACACACAAATTATAACATATAATAAATATGTTAATTTATATTAAATTTATTGTTTTTTTTCTAATATACTTCTTATATGTGTATTTTATTCATTATTTTTTTCACTTATTATAAATAAAAATAAAAAAATATAATTAATACCTTTTTCAACTTTAAAATGAGACAGATATATAAAAAATAAATAAAAAAAACAGAGGTGGTGCCTAATTTTATATATCGCTCCAACTAAATAAGATTCCCAACTGCGCACACACATATATATGCGAATGTGTCACTTTATTGGATAGACACGGGACATATTTATATATGTGATGTGTCACTTTATTAGACAGACATTCGTGAATATAGACATATTTAAAACTTATTACGGATTCAGTCATTTTAAAATTTTCTACTTAATTATTTTTAATAATTTTTTATTTTAAATAAAATGAATATTATACAATTTAAACATTTTAAAATATAATATATTTATTTTTATTTAATATTTTTATAAAATGATAAAAATATTAATTAAAAGAATATTTAGAAGGAAAGTGAATATAATTATTAATACTCTAAAATAAATACCAACAAAGTCTGACGCAGTTGACAAATAGTTGGATCCCTTAAGCATTTTGACCAGGGGTTTGATCCTGGCACGGTGTGAGAAAGGCAAAATTCACTATGGTGATCTCGGAGAGATACTTTTGGTTGAAAAAAAAAAAGAGCACCTCTAAAATAAATTGAATGGTTGTAATGTTAAGCACATTAAATACTAAGAACAGATCTTTAAATATTCCGGTGACTCTGGAAAATATGAATCATAATTGTACACAAGATGACAAGAATACTGCTGAATCCATCAATATCATCATAATTTCTTATTAAATATATATCCTCCATGATGTACCCAATGAAAAAATCTTTTTTTAATAAGAAGAGATTGAATTTTGATGGTTGGATCTTATTGTGAATTGACTATACTAAAATATAAAATCATGTGATTTTTTTAAAATAATAATATAATTAATAAATAACATTTAATTTTAACCTTTTTATATATATATAATTATATAGCCATGATTTATCTCTCCAGCATAAAAAGATTCTCTTGCTAGATATATATCTCATATATATCCGCCCTCCATTTTTGTGAACTTTTGACATTTAAGGTTAGTAACATAAAGTAAGAAATTTTAACTAATATAAAACATTATAATATCTTAATTGAAATATTTTTATTTATTTTTCACATATTTAATTACATGAAAACAAATATATCAATACTTTTTATATGACTAATGTGACACCCTTCTACCCAAACTCTTATACGTTTTAATAAATTGAAGTGTAGAAAAGGTAACGTCCCACAATGGGTAAAAGGTTCACATAACTCTCTTATTAAAAATCTCATTAGTTCGAAAACAATTTCATTAAAATAAAACAAAACTCAAATGTATTTAAATACTCATGCAACGGAATCTCCAAAAACATAAAAGTAACTAAACATCCTACTTGCGGTGCAAGGAATCCAAAACAGTTTACAAAACCTTCCTAACTAGAAACATAAAGAAAGAACCCCCAAAATTATGCCCTGATGTCACATATACCAGAGCACACTCCCTTTAATCAAAACTCGACATCAGTCGTGTCATCATCAATACCTGTAAAAATATCCACAGTATAACGGTGAGGAAAAGAATACCACTCATACATACACATAGGAGGCTACCCTATCCTCACCCACATATAAACAACATCATCATCAATCATACCACATACCCAAACATCAAATAATCCATCAGATAATAATCACCTATAAATCAACATATAACTATTCATCTATATCATCATATAAGTCTCATACCATCATTCACCAATGGAATCACATACTCTATTTTCACACATAATACTCAATCATCATTAATACTCATAACATCATTATTTACTCAGTTTCATCATCAAATATATCACATATATACATCCATAATGCATACATCAAAAACTCATCATCATCATATTATATAACTCAATATCATCATCGAGTATAACACATTATCATAAGCACCAAAACTTATCACCTCACCTACCCGAAGATCATGACTTTGAACTCCGCACAATGGGTGCACCTCATCAATCACTCTAGTTAGTACCAAGATAGTCTACCGGTATCACCACACACACAATCCGATAGGTTGTGCTCCCTCTATGGGCCCGCACAACGACATTCGACCCTAGGTTGCACCCCATCTATGGGCCAGTACAAATCACCCCTAGGTTGTACCCCCTCTATAGGCCCGTGCATCGAACGCCCCATCTTGATCCCCTGAGTTGTACCCCCTCTATGGGCCCGCACAACTCAGTTCACCTCTTGAATTGTACCCCCTCTATGGGCCCCGCACAACTTAGGTAACATCATCATCAAAAGGTGATACACACCATCATCATTATCATCATCATCATGCATTATCATGCCCATCGTTAAACACCATTATCATAAAGTGATATACACTTATCATCATTACATCCTAATCAATAATTACATTGCATATTATGCACACCAAAACATCATCAATATTCAATATCATCATCAATCTCATTGCATATTATGCACACCAAAACATCATCAATCACATGGCATATTCACCAATCATTATGCACACCCAATCATCATCAATCACATTGCACATTCACTGATCATTATGCACACCAAATCATCATCAACATCATTAATCATCAACACCATAATCATAATAAAGCATTATCAAACAACATCAATCATCATCAAGCACTTAGGATCTCAAAATCCACTCTGGTAATCGATTACCAATCTCTAGTAATCGATTACCTGCAAACAAGGTCTCTGGTAATCGATTACAACCACCTTGTAATCGATTACCTGCAACCAACACTCTGGTAATCGATTACAGCATCCCTGTAATTGATTACCTGCAAGCAATCTCTCTCGTAATCGATTACCACAATCCTGTAATCGATTGCCAGCGAACAAACAACACTTCTAGACTACCCAGAACACACTGATAATCGATTACCACTCCTGGTAATCGATTACCCGCGACCCAGATCGCAGATTTTCACGATTTCTAACACTTCTACATCACTCTATTCAACCTCTATTCAATCCTTTTCGATCAATCACCATTCATAATCATTAATATTCATCAAACTCATCTAAATCATCAATCTTTAACAGTTTTACATGGTTTTCCCATCAAAACCTCAATCATTAAACCCTCATTAACCCATTTTCATTATTCTCTTTATTCTCATTCAATCTAATCAAGATTCACAAAGATTCACAGAATTAATCATCAATCAACATGTTTTCATCATACCATACTCAAATATATATATATATATATATATCAATTTCAAATTAGAGTCTTAGAGGGTCTTATGGTTGCCCTCACTACCCAAGCACCCCTACATGCATATACAAGAAGCACCCCATCCCCCACCGTACCTTGAGTGAAGATCGATTAACCGCAAAGGAAGTCCCTTTTCTTGGTTCTTGATGCTCACTCTGCAACAATCCCCTCTTGAGACTCGGTTTCTCCCCTCCTTAGCATTTTGCTCTCTGACGAGATTATACGAATAAGGATTAGGGTGAACTGATAATCCCTCCTTACTAGAATGCCTAATTGGGCCTGAGCCCACTCTCAACCCCTTATCTTCTTTTTAAAATGAAGTAGCTTTATGGATAAAATTAATAATAATATTAATCCTATTATTTATTCATCTATTTAATTAATTATTTCCTCTACTTATTTATTTAATTTCATTAATATTTTACTTAATAAAATTTAGGATGTTACAACTCTCCCCTCCTAAAAAGAAAATTCGATCTCGAATTTTACCTAGAGCGAATAACTCTGGATAAGACTCCTTCATCTTCTCTTCCACTTCCCAAGTAGCACTCTCGGGTGTATTATTATCTTATCTTATCTTATTTTATTTCAATCCTTATTTCTAATATAAATATTTACTCTTATCATTTTAATTTTAATTAATTTCATTACATCTTATTATCAAACAATAATGTAATTATATTTCAAAATCATTATAAAATATCATCAAATAATAAATTTTAAGAATATTAATTTATTATAAATTTAATTATGTAAAATTTATATTCAAATTACGTGTGTTAATATACTAATTTTAAAATAAAAACAAAATAAAAAAAGTAATTGTGGGTATTTTTTTGTAGAAGTAGTTATTAAAACTTTAAAATTCAATATAAAGATACAATCATCTAGTGAAATATAAAAAACTAAAGAAGAGTATTCCCTTTATTAATATATAGTATAGATGATAAATTTAAATATGTAAATTGGGATACTTATGATATGAGATATTTTCTATTTTTCATCTTTAAAATAAAATTATGATCTCCTATACTGAATTTATATGTCATATACTCTATTTTATTTATATTTAAAAAATATATATATTTATAAGGCTTGTGGCTTGTCAACTTCATAATTACCCTTTTTTTTTCAACTCTTAATGCTCACATATTGATGTTAAAATAAATAGCCGGATATGTTGATACCAGGTTGTCAAATTTTAAGAGTTACACTTCTTAATATTTTTTTTTGTAAAATGTGAATTTGACCAATCCAACCGTTGAATCACATTATATTATTACCTTCATGATCATGTATATCAAATTCAGGTAATTTAAACATTCGTGAGTATGTTATCTAATAGTGGACTTTTACTTATATTTTAAAAACATATTATACGTCAAAATAAATTAGTTTGATAAAGTATCAATTATTTTTCGATTTTATGAAATTTTATAAGTTTGATATACTTTATAAGAACTTTTAATTTGACGATTGGATTGATCAAATTTACATTTTACAAAAAATTATTAAGAGATAAAACTCTTAAAATTTTACGGCTGATATCAACGTAATACTCACTTTAAAATAAAGTATATGCAGCTTCATGCGATCCTCGATATATATGACTGTATTTCCCATCAGAAACACGTGGAGAACATGGGGCTGAGCTTGAAGAGTTGTCAGTAGGAAGCACACTATACGTTTGGCCCAGCTTTTATTATACTTATGTCATAATATCTCGAGTCCAATTTATAACACGGATCCGTTAATGAGTGTCTTGAGAAAATCGGTTAAAGATACATAAATAAAATTTTTATTAAAAATCACAATATTGATTACATTTATAATATTAAATATTACATATTCTAATAAAATTTTTTTATAATAAAAATTTTAAGGACACTCGTTAGCATTTTTCTTATAAGACAATTCAGAGAAAAACACAAATATTAAGAAAAAGTAATTAATGCATTAATTTTTAAGAAATTACTCTACAAGATTACAAGTTCACCCTATTTAAAACTAAATTTCACTACCATAGTAATTGTGTTACTTTAAAACTTTTAATAGTCAACAAGGACAAATATGAGAAAAAGTAATAAATACTTATAAATTTGTGTGTTGTCTTGTAAATAGAACCATATAAAGGCTTCAAACATTATCTTGTAAATAGGACGAGATGGAGTATTTTAAAATTAAAATTAAAATCCATATAATATATAAAAGTTGAGTCGATATCTATCACGTTGTCATCTCATCTATTTTTTCGCCACATAAATCAATTTTTGTCATATCATTTATAATTTGATGTGTCGCCTTTTACTGAAACCCACATTCACATCCTTCCGGAAACGGTTACCACATCTAAGGAAGGCAAGCAGACGCGCAAATTACCCAATCCTGACACAGGGAGGTAGTGACAATAAATAACAATATCAGGCTCATTGAGTCTAGTACTTGGAATGAGTACAATCTAAATCCCTTAACGAGGATCCATTGGAGGGCAAGTCTGGTGCCCGCAGCCGCGGTAATTCCAGCTCCAATAGCGTATATTTAAGTTGTTACAGTTAAAAAGCTCGTAGTTGGACCTTGGGTTGGGTCGCTCGGTACGCCTCTGGTGTGCACCGGGTGGCTCATCCCTTCTGGTGGCAATGCGCTCCTGGCCTTAACTGGCCGGGTCGTGCCTCCAGCGCTGTTACTTTGAAGAAATTAGAGTGCTCGAGCTTTAATCTATTTGAAACCCACTCATCTTCTACCCATTCACCATTACAACATCACTAAATGTTAACATTCATTGTTCATCAACCTTGTAGTGCAAGAGTCTTGTTACCTTACACAAAAAAAAAAAAGAGTCTTATTACCTTTTGACTCTTCCATATTATGCAAACCATTAATAGAAATGGTAAATTATTCATTCACTATAATATTATAAACACACATGACGAAATTTCAAGTAAGGGTCTTGAATGAAAATTTATCTTCATATTTTTTATATTTATTTTTATTGATTAATAGCGTGAGCAAAAATTTAATATGATTTTAATAAATTAAATATAAATATTTTAAAAAAAAATCTTTTATGCCAAAAGAATAAACCATCTACAATATTATTTACTTTTTAACCATATCACTAATTTCTATTTTTCATAAACTAATTAGTATCAAAATCCTATTATTATCATTATTATAATAAATTAATAAATATACACAGAAATTATAAAAATATATAAATAAAAATCAACTATATACAATATTATAACAATATTTAATATCATCTTAATCATTAGTGAAACATTATTAAATCAAACTAAAATGCATAATTATTTTAATTAAAATAAATCTAAATCAGACATTAATGTCCAATAAAAAATTATATTTTCTAAAATTTGTTACCATTATAATATTTTTCTTTTTTTGTGCAAAATCATGTATCTTCCACATACGGAAGACAATTCTGTTCGAGCCGGATAGAATCTTTATGGGCAATAATATTTCTCTTCTTTGATTCTTCCTTCCAAAATCATCAATTTCATAATTACCAATTATTTTATCTTTCAAATTCTCGGTCGTTATCACATTTAAATAATGAAAATAAATTATATATATGGTATTATACACAATATTTATATTTATTTTCATTGGTTGATAGCGTGAGCAAAAAATTAAATATGATTTCAATCAATACAAAATAATTTTAAAAAATGATTCTTTGATGCCAAAGGAATAAACCATGTAAGATATTATTTTACTTTCTAATCAAGTCACTAATTTCTATTTTTCATAAACTAATTAGTATCAAAATCTTATTATTATTATTAATAAAATAAATTGTTAATTATACACGAAAAATGTAAAACAAATATAAGTGAAAATCAATTACATATATTATTAATTATACCAATATTTAATATCATTACTTCAACATTATTATATCCAAAATTAAAATACATAATTATTTTAATTAAAATAAATATAAATCAAGCATCAATGTCCGATAAAAAATTATATAACGCCTACTATATATAAACTTAATTTTTAAAATCGGTTACCCTTACAATATTTCTCTTATTGATTATTCCTTCCATAATCATCAATTTCATAATTAACAATGATTTTATCATTTCAAATTATCAGTCGTTATCACATTTAAATTTATTCCATATAAAGTAATTAAAAATCTTAATTACATTTAAATGATTCAAATATAACACCTAAATTATAACATGTCAAATTAAATAAATGTCAACATACCAAAAGTCTTAACTTTATACTATTGATCCACCAATCCCTTATTAATATAAATATCAATATGCAACACCAAACTCAATCGCACATTTTAGTATCAATAAATTACTTGAATCACTATTTTATAGACAAATGTTTAATCAATTGTTAATCAATAGTAAGAAAATTAATTATTAATATCTAACAAATTATGCTATTTCAATTTCTTCATTTTGATGAGTATATAAGCATGCAATTTTTTTTAAAATTTTTTAATTATTTAAAAAGTATTATTTAAAAACAAGGAAGACTTAAAAAAAAAATCTTCTCTTTATAACTCTATTTGCAACCAAGGTAGTATTTCAATGATAAGATTTACTATCAACAAATCAATATAATAAATTTAATATTTTTTTTTACATTTAACATAACAATATTTATTAAATTATTATTAGTTGAAAAACACCTAGAGTCCGTTTAATTTACAGTTGGGTAGAATTGATTTGATAGATTTATAAAATCGATGGTAGGAAATTAATGATACACAATTTACGAAATACATCAGACGAAAATGATTTAAAATCAATTTTATAAAATTATTTCTAACGGTTCCCAACTGAAAATCAAACCTTAAACCCTCAATTAGAAGAATCCCCATATATGTACATAGAACAGTGCTCCCGCGTTTGTACACCGGGGCACTGTTCCGTTTTTTTTAACTTGTTTCATTTTTTTTCACCTCTTTTTTTTGCGCCATTTTTAAAAAATAGCTTTTATTTTTTTAATTTATTAATATATTTATTATTATTTATTTATTTCATTAAATAAAAATATAGATCAAGAAATACAATAAATGTGTATTTTTTGAAGGGTTGACATAAGTTTCTTATCATTATTATTCTATTTTGATGCTAATAACCAAATATACTATTTCATTCACTGTTTCTGTGCACACAATTAACCAAATATCCCAATATGCTAACCGCCAATGTATACACCATTAACCTCATTTAAAATATGTTCACCGTTTCTGGACACATAATTAACCTCGTGTTAATAGGAGTTGCAATTAACCTCACAAATTCAATTAAACCAAAAATCTCACTCTGTTAACTGCCAATGTATACACCATTAACCTCATTTTTAAATATGTTCACCATTTCTGGACACATAATTAATCTCGTGTTAACGGGAGTTTCAATTAACCTCACAAAATCAATTAACAAAAAATTATATTCTGTTAACCACAAATGGATACATCATTAACCTCATTTTTAAATATGTTCACCGTTTCTGAATACATAATTAACCTCGTGTTAACAGGAGTTGCAATTAACCTCACAAAATCAATTAACCAAAAATCTTATTCTGTTAACCACAAATGGATACACCATTGACCTTATTTTTAAATATGTTCACCGTTTCTGGTCACATAATTAACCTCGTGTTAACATGGGTTGCAATGAACCACACAAAATTAATTAACCAAAAATCATTTTCTATTAACCACAAACGAAAAAACCATTAACCTCATTTTTTAATATGTTCACCGTTTCGGGACACATAATTAATCTCGTGTTAACATGAATGATTAACACAAATTTATGTGATCATTTATTATATTTCTTAATCTATATTTTTATTTCATGAGATAAATAAATAAAAATAAATATAATAATAAAATAAAAAAATAAAAACTATTTTTTAAAAAACAAAAATGATTCAAAAAATAAAAAAGAGAGGGGTTAAAAAAAACGCGCCTAAAAAAAAGAGGGGGCTAAAAAAATACGTACGGTAAAAAATTAGCATTATGCCGATTAGAAATCAAAGGAATACCTGATATATCATTATTAGATTTAATTTAAAAATTAACTGCACAATGCACGAGTCACAAACTAATAAAAAATAGTAAATTAGTAAATTAGTCCCTGACTTTTTGGGGTGATGTAATTTAGTCCCTGATTTTTTGCTTTTTCTTTCACTATAATTTAATTGTGTGTTTTTGTTAATTTTTTTACGACGTGTCACGTTAGTGACACTCTGTCACATTGTTTGTCACTAGAATATCCACTATGGTACAAAAATGATGTGATTTTGTTAAATTTATAGCTTGAAAGGTTATAACTCTAACTGTCGTGTGTTTCCTTATTCTCTCTTTTTCTCTCTTCTCCCCCTTCTTCATTGGAAGGTCTCAACCCCAATGACGTTATTTTTGTGTCCCGATGATAAATAGTGTGACATAGTGTCAAAAAACATGACACATCATTAAAAAATTAATAGAAAATACAAAATTGGACTATAGTGACAGAAAAAACAAAAAGTCAGGACTTAGAGTTTTTTTTATTTTTTTAAGAACTAAATTGCATGACCCTAAAAAAAGTCAGATCCCAATTTACTAGTTTGCTTACTAAAAAATATGAGCTTTTAAAAAAAAAATTTTAAAAAAAAATTACCCGTCGTGATATAAACTTCAATTACGTTGTCCTCAGTCCTCACCCTTAGGGGACATTGCTGCCAAGAGGACCGGTCGTCTTAGGGGACAAGCTTGCCGCAACTGCTGCTAAAGCAGATAAGACAACTTGAAGAGATTGATTTTTTTTTTTTTTTTTATTTCGGGTTTTCAAATTTTGTTTCTTCAGTAGTTCATATTATCTGTTTGGATACTACTTCTGAACTGAATGCCCCCATTTTTATATGAAGCTTTTTATTGACAGCATTTTGTATCTGTTTAAGATCTATTATACAATCCTGTGGTTTATCTTTCTGTCTTAAACTAGTTGTAATGCTGAAACTTAGTTCTTTTCTTTTTTGGCAACGTGCATTTTGTTTTTTTTTACTGTTCTCACAAGCACATTAGTATCACGCAATATCTTTAATTAAAATCAATTGTTAGGCTGGTTTGCTAGTTGTAAATGCAGGTTCCCTAATTTAGTGTAGATTAGTAATGGAGATTGAGTAGTGCAACTTGCCCAACCCTTCTTGCTACCGAATAATAGTGATTTTCTGGAGTGTATAATGGAGATTCAGCTGAATCAGTGAAATTGGGCTGCGTATTTGTTTCAGAATACGTACTGACATGCTGCATCCATCCATAAACAAATAAAAAGCATATAAAAGAACACTTTTGTTTCAGAATACGTACTGACATGCTGCATCCATCCCTTTTGTGTGCGGAAAAAAGCATATAAAAGAATATCTACTGAGCTTAAGCATGAATCAGATCTATGTTGTTGTCCACTACAATTATTTGCCTGAAAATTCCCCCTTTATTGTGCAGAACATTTGTCTGAATTTTTATCAGAGTCAATTGTCTGATTGTTTTTAGTTTTCAATCACTGCAAACAACATTTCACACAAATCTCAAACACATTTGAAGATTTGTTAATTATTTAATATGTGGGGAGGAATTCTTCCTGCAGCTGGACCAATATTCAGCGACCAATCTAGAGAATGAAGAGTTTGTATCCATAAGTTTTGAAGGCTCATCATATTCCACTAGTTTCCCTATGGTAACCAGCAAAAGAAAAATTAGGAACCCAATTAGACTAGAGAAGAGGAATAGCATATCTGAAATATGCAAAATTGAAAAGAAAAAGTCATTAACATACCATAAGACAGGACCATGACCATGTCACTGTCTATTACAGTTGGAACTCTGTGAGCCACAGTTATAACTGTGCATTCTGCAAATTCTTGTTTAATTACTCCTTGTAGAATGGCATCTGTTGCAGTGTCAATGGATGCAGTAGCTTCATCTAGAACAAGGATTCTGTTCCTCTTAAGTAATACTCTTGCAAGACAAAACAGTTGGCGTTGTCCCAAACTCCAATTTCCACCTTCATCACTTACTGCAAAACTTTTCTGAATCAGACTTAATTAGCTTATTGGTTGCAAAATCGTAGCTTGGGAATACAGAACTATAAAAAGGACAATGTGTAGCTTCAATGATTATGTATCATCCTTAGGCCGTGTTAATTTGGTGTAGCTTCAATGATTATGTATCATTCTTAGGCCCTGTATGATATATTGTATAGGATAAGACCTGAAAGTTTAAGACTTATAGTATATGGTCTGATAGTATAAGCTCTGATAATGTAAGAATTCATAAAAATTATTGTATGTAGTAATCATATGTTTGGTGAGCTTCTATATGGCATGGATGAAAATTTATTATTTTTTACAAAAATATTATTTGCTCAAAATACATTATATTTGTTTATAAGATAAATTTTTTAAAAAAAAATTAATTCTTTTCACAAAACACCCTTGACACAAAATACATTAAAATCTAATCATATCTAAGCCCACCTTTATGTGTCTGATTAGGTTATCCATTATTTTAACGTATTAGAGAGATGTAAGAGATAAGTTTATATAATACAATGATAGCCTGAAACAATTGATAAAATTATAATGTATTGCATTAGTTTATCCTATAAAAAATAATACGGTCTACCAAACTAGTCTTTAGTGTTAGCTTCAATATCATGTAGTTAACTCACCAGAAGAGTCCAAGAGACTTGGGAGCGAGCTGATTGTTTCCTTAAGCTGACATTTCTCTAAAACCTAATATACAAATCAAATCTAATCAAACATGTGCTTATTGAATGGCTCGTATAAAAGATAGCAAGATTTAATAGCTACATATGTTTCAAATGTGGAGCTAGTTTATTAACCTTCCATATTTCATCGTCTGCATACAGGCCCAGAGGGTCCAGGTTTGTCCTAATGCTGCCTTGAAAAGAGTTGGTTCCTGAGGAATAATGCTTAGTTTCATTCTCAATTCCTTCAACCCCATTGAGCATATGTTAATCCCATCAATAAGAATCGCACCTCCTGAAGGTTCAACTAAGCGAAACAAAGCACCTATAAGTGTACTTTTTCCACTTCCAGTCCTTCCTACAACTCCTACTCTATTCCCTTCTTTAAATGTACAAGTGATACCCTTAAGGACCAATGGAGCATTTGACGATATCTAATCTGAAATCAATTTAGAAGAACCATCATACTTCAGTTTGTCTGCCCAATTGTCAGAAATAAAATGAAGAAAATTTTGAAAGTAAAGGTACAGAGAGAGAGAGAGATGCAACTTTACCAAAGTAAATCCATAAGAATAGGAATAGGATGATTACTTTTCTTACCTCTAGTTCTTGAAGATCAATCCTACCCTTGGAAGGCCATGAAGATGGAGGTCTGTTATCCTCCACAATGGCAGGAGGCTCCACTGGTATGTGAATAAATTGCTTGATTCTTTCAACTGAGATAATTTGATTTGATAAGTTGCAAAGCATCTATTCCAAAATATTTGGGATGCTGTCAATGTGAACGCATAAGAAAGAGATAGCCCCACAAGACCTGCACAGACCAGAAGAATGGCCAAGAATTATTAGCATATTAATAGCATGAATAAAACCTCACCATGTTAACTAAATTTTTATGTAATATCACCTGAAGGCACGTATCCCTTAGGAAGTAGGATAAGTAATAAAGCTGCAGTGAAGACTGTCAAATTTTGAAGTACTTCAATCCTTAAAACTAACCATTCCATTGCCACATTAGAATGAAAGAACAATGTTGCATCTGTGTCCACAAGCTTTAGGTAGTGTTGAAAAATCTGTCTACCATGTTGAATGTTCTTACAGTAACCACTCCAAGTGACGTTTCAGCTGCAAAATTCATGACTGGAGCTTTTGTGGTTCCATTGATCCTTATTAGTTCCCTTGCTGAGGCTTGATAATATCCCTTTTAGGGAAAAAGGTAACAAAAAGAAAGAAAGAAAAAGATTAAGATCAAGTTACTAGCTCCATGGTGTAAGCAGGGACAGAGAATGGAAATTCAATAGAGATTAGAAATTGGATAAACCTGAATATATTTTGATGCGACCATAGCTGAATAGCTACAATGAGAACTTGCCATGTAATGGAAACCATGGCACAAATTGTAACCAGAATTTCAATTGCTACAAATACTACAAAGGTGATAGAATAAGGTACATCAAGGTCCAGAATACTCAAATCTGAAGAAGCCTGCAAGAAAGATAAAATTGGCATAAATTTAGGGAATGCTTAAATACAAATGAATAAATATATAGATTATCATAGTTTGAAGTGAAGAAATCTTACTCGGGTTAAAATCCTTCCTACAGGTGTCGAGTCAAAGAATAGCATAGGAGCATTGAAGATAGCCGTAGTGAAACTTGAGAATATGCTGAAGAAGCTTTTAGTCCAAGATGTGCAACCAAGAGAGATCTTAGATATACAAACGCGGCACTAATAAATGAAATTAGTGAATAAACTCCAATCAAGGTGCCACTAGTTAACTTTGGAATTTCAATAAGCTAAAGCAGCCAAAAAGATGATGCAGTCTGCAAAGAAACAAAAGCAGATTGAACTAATAAGATCAAACACAACATGGATGATCCCCTAGGAAAAGAAATATAATCCCAGAATGGCTTCCAGCCAATATCACCAATCTCTTTTTCTTCTTCTTGTGTAAGTTGTCCCTTGGTAGAAATCTCCCCCTCATTTTGATTTTTAGTGACATAAAAACCATGGGACTCTTCTAGATGTGCCATAATCTCAATTTCAGAACTTTCATTATTTTGATCCAGTTCTGTTAATACTTCTCTGTGGGCTCTCACAAGTTGTTCAAAGGTTGTGCCAGCTGTCAGGAGATCCTCATAATTACCTGATTGAGTAACTTTTCCTCCCTCCATTACCTAGAATTCAAGATGTAAATATTTCATTTGAATTACGTTCTAAATGTGATATACATATATAATAAACACCCAAGTGAGATGCTTTACCAGGACTGTATCAACTTCAGAAAGAAACTCCACTTGATGAGTTACTAGAATGACTGTTTTATCTTTTAAAGCTCTCATGACACAGTCCTGTAAGTACATTAATAGTTTGAATCATCAAAATGAGGCTAACAGTTGTATTAAAATTTAAGAATCTAAAAGTGATATCTATTTACATTGAAAAGAATAGCAGCAGTGTGCGCATCAACTGCACTGAAAGGGTCATCAAGGAGATAGATGTCAGCATTATTGTAGACTGCTCGAGCTAGTTGAATCCTTTGCTTTTGTCCTCCACTCATGTTAATCCCTCTCTGGCCTATTTCTGTAAGATCACCATGGCTAAAATCATTAATATCCTTATCCAAGGCACAACTCTAATGGCATTCTCATATCTTGTTTTGTCCATTGGCTTCCCAAAGAGTATATTAATCTCGAACTGTCCCACTTTGTATCCAAGAAGTTTGAGAAACATAGGCTAGGGTGCCACCTACATTAACCTGTTTTCCCATCATTGTAAAATTTCAGGGGAAAAAAAGTATAAGATACTAAGATTATGAATATGAATTTGGCATGATAAAAAGCCTAAACTTGTTCATTCAATAACTCACCCTTCCTGAAATCATAGGAATGTCTCCAAGTATGGCATACAGAAGAGATGATTTCCCAGCTCCAACTGCCCACAAACTGCTATTTTCTGTCCCCATTTGATTTCCAAATTCACATTTGTTAAAGTTGGGGACACTGATTCATGATCCCAGATGAAGTTGCCAGCATGAATTTCCACAGCATTAACTGAACATTGCTTTATACTTCTTCCATTATCATCACTGGTTAGCTCTTCATCAAGCAAAAAGGTATTGAGACGATCAAAGGATACCTTAACTTGGATCATAATAGATAGAGCCTCTGGGATCCTTCTAACAGGTTCTGCAACCATCTTCAACGTTGCAATAACTGTGAAAATGGTTTCAGCATTCAATGGGGCACTATTGAAAAGAGCACATCCGAGGAAAATAACAGAAGGAACAATGGTAGGAGACATCCAATAAATACATGACATATAAGCTTTCATGACTTGTGCCTTAGACAACCATATGAACTCTTCAGCACGTAGGGACAAAACTAAATTCTTGAATTTTTCCTCCCAGGATTGTAACTTGATGATTTTCATGCTGTTTAGAATTTCTGAAGTTGATCTAAGACGCACATCCTGTGCAATCATGAATTGTGAGTGACAATTTTGTAGGATCTTTGCAAATGGGATATTGAGAAGTCCACATATGAGGAGAGGGACTAAACCAGGAAGAGCTCCAAAACCCACAACATAAAAAAGGAGACTAATAGACAGAACAAGTTGCAATGCTGAAGTCCATGTTACATGAAACCACCATGGAAATTCCCCCATTCGATATGCATCAACTGCAATGTAATTCACAATTTCACCAGTTGAGTGTCTTCTCCTCGCTGAGCTTGAAAGCTTTAGCTGTTTTCATAGACTGCTTACCATTAGAGCTGATCTCATTTTCATCCCTGACCCTCCTTGAACCAAAACAATAGTGGTCTTTGGGGCAAAGACTCAAACACTTTGGTGAGAACAAGAAAACCCACTATGGAAAAACCTTCTTTGAGATTTGCCTCAGTGCTATTTGAGTAGTTTACAAAAGCATATAGTATTAGAGGAGAAACAACAACAGAATAGTTCTTAGTAATGCGTAAATGCTATTATATGTTTTCTTTGAAGTAAGTTCTAACCACAGCCCAAAGAACCAAATTTTTGGTATTGTTCTTGCTTCTCTCTCTGACAAGGGATTCCCATTCATGCAAGAAGTTTTGGTAGGCCAAGTGTGCTTCATCTTCAGAAAGAAGAGTAGGGATGTCTTCAAGAGCTAGTGGCTTTGAGTAACCCTTACTGAGTAAAGAATTAACCCAAGAGAAAGTCAACTTACTGAGAAGAGTAGCATGGCCTAGTTGTGTTTGTTTAGTTTCAATTTTCTGTGCTAATAGTGGCTCAGATAATTGGTAGTATCTTGGATACTTTGGGAAGTGACAAAATAACCAAGATTTGGAAGGCACAGAAGATAAGTAAGAAGTGTGCAAGCCATTGTACCATATCAAATATTTCAATTGCATGCTCTTTGAACAGAATTTCAATGTTGAGAGCTGAAATCAATACACAGGAAGATGCCCACCACACAAAGTTCAGAATTTTAACCATTTGTATCTCTGAACAAGCAAAGAAACTGTATAAGAAATCCAAACAAAAGCTCTCATAATACAAGCTAACCAGCTCAGGTTACTTGTTTTGGCTATGAGATTCCAAAGGCCATTGCTAAAATGTGCAATGCTAATAAGAGCACAGCAGATTGAGACAACTGGGAAAATCCAGTTCTTTCTGTGGCTACCACTTTCAGAACATCTTCTGATCAAAGTGATAAGCAGAGACGTGTAGAAGGCACAGACAAAAAATAGATTTATAATGTCTATGATACTCCTTTGAGAGCAGAAAGAATATAAGTCAAAATCTCCCAGACAGAAATCCCCTGCATATCCAGTGACAGAGAAATAATATAAGTCAATCACTTTTAGGCCCAATATTTCAAATTCAAAATTGGAAAAGTTAATAAGAAACTATATCAAATTCAACAACCATAGCCAACTGCTTGAAAGAAATGAGAAAATTGCATGGAACGACTAACGATGTGCATTGATTGTACATGAAAAATGCGAACGCAACGATCTGTGATATACAAACTTATGGTAATTACTAATTTAGATGTAATAGTAATATTATTATAAAATAAACATTGTTACGATTGTTAATTTTTATTAAATAAAATATTATATTTACTTGTTATTATTAAATAGCTTGTTAACATTATTGTATTGTAATAAGCCGTAAGTAACGTTAGACTTGTTGCCGCTTCGCAACTCTGTCGTATCACAATATATGAGTGAATCAAAGGGCCGGCCCAATATAGCCAATATGTACTGAGACTTTAAGCAAACTTTTATTTTGGAGCCTTTTTTTAATACATGAAGTGAAAAAAAGAGGCTTTAAAAGTTAAAATTCACAACCATTGAAGAGAGGAAATCAATTTATAAACCAATGAACTAGGCCTAATTATAATAATATTTTTTATTTTTTGTATAAAAGATATTACTAATAATTGGGGGCCTAAGGCAGGACTTGAGCAGCCTTTACCCTTGGGCGGCCCTGGAATCAATCTAAAGAAAATTGAAAAACAGAGACTGAAATTGAAATGAAGGTTGCTATTGCTGATTTGCTGGTTGTATTGATGTTCCTCATATCGGAAAATTCTTCTATTGGTTCTATCTATACTCGAACAGAACACAGCTAGTACTCTTGCAAACAGTGATGAGAAGGAATTTGATTATAGAACTTCCTTTTGTGGAAAATTTGAATAGTATTAGTACCCTTGCATATTGTTTTTATTTAGGAAAGAAAAGTATAGTTCCTTGATATATTTATTCATATAAAATGAAGTCATGAATGCACAAATATGTCACATGCATTATTTAATCGTTCCATTATTAATAAGACATTTTTTCCCATGCATAAGAATCAAATAGGATCTTGCATAACCCGAGCGAAGTATCATGCACAAGATATGATGAAATGAAGAGAATGCGTTTGAAGTAAATGAAATTAAGCAGGAGAAAGTAAAATGAAGTATATATACTTAGTGAGGTCTGACTCCTGAGAATACACCATAGCTGAAGAAAACTTCAATTCAATGATTCCTTCTTTGCTGCATTACTTGGAGCTCAGCTCAGGCCTCATGGAACCATTAACAAATTGAAAGAGGGATGTTTAATTGTGTCTGACATAAAAGTCCGTACCTGTCTTTGTATTTAATTTAATATCAAAATATAAAATTGTATATTATTATTATTATATATATAATATATTAATATGATAATTTTATTTAAAGTATTTATAAAATTATTTATTCATCCATACATTGTAAATCTAAAATCTGGTTATATATTTATTTATAATATATTACATGAATGTACAATTGACAATCTCATATATTATTTTGTCATGTCAGTTTATTTACTTACATGTCATTTTCTATTTTTTATAATCCTTTTATCTTTCTAATTTTAATCTAAACGTCAGTTTTATTTAGTTTTTTTTTTCGGAATATGGTTGGTAAATCTCTCCATTGAGACCCTAAAAATAAATATCCCAAAATTTTTATTAAATTTTTATTGATATTTTAAAAATTAAAATATTAATTAGTTAATAAGTAATATTAGAAGTAATGATATTTCTCTAAAATATAAATCTTTATTGTACCTTTTTCTTAATTAGTCACTATTTATTTTCTTATTAATTGGATTTATTATCAATTGAAAGAGAAATATTAAAGAGAATTCATTACACAAATTTAATAAGTAATTTTACATCCTTAAAATTTTAAAAGATAACCTTTGAATTATAATAATTTTAATAAATTATTTGATTAATTTAACTATCTTATTTATCTCTTAATCAATTTTTTTATCATTTATATATATATATATATATATCTTCTTTTTAAAATATATTTTCTCTTAAATATTTTATATTAAATTTTAATTAAAAATATCGTATAAATGGATAGGATACTTATTAGTTTAATAAGTTATTTTTATATCTCAACAAATTTAAAATAAATTACAATAATTTATTACATTATTTTATTAATTTAAAAAACAGAATATTAAATATAGTTTCGACCTATAGTTAGGTTGGGACGCTTCACTATGAATATTTTTCGGAATGTCTCGATCGAAATCTAGATAGCTTTGAGTGTAGAAAGATGAAGAATCACAATATGCAATAGTTGCAAAATAAAACAATGACATGTAACTACACATAAAAAAACCATGCTAGGATTTTTTTTAGGATGAATTTAGTGGTTTAAAAAATGTAAGAAAGCTTTACATTGATCTAATTATTGTAATTACTATACAATTGCTATTATTGTAATTGTAAAGTATTTTTTTTTTTTTTTCGTTAAGTATGATAGCATATTTAAAGTTTATAGAATTATATGTTAATTATATTCTTCTTATATATTTCATAAAATTTTCATAAAATATGTTAAAAATGTTTTTTAATAAGATAGTTAAAATATTGTACTTATTTATTTATTGCTTTTTTAAAAAGAGAATATTTATTTATTTTTAGGTATAAATATTTTAAATTTCTCAACTAAATTAATTATTTAATTGAGTTAAATAAAGATTAGCAAAAGTTTAGAATTTTTCAGATAAATTTGAGGATATATTTTATTATTATGAATAGATTTATAATAAATTAGTAACTATAGTGAATTTTTCATTAACATAATTACTCTAACTAATTAATAATGCTAATAATTTAATGTGTGAAAATGACTTACTATTTTTAGAAGTTTTATTAAAAGAAACTATCATTTATCCTCTTATTTAGACCTCAAGGATGATCAATTATCTTACTTTTATATATAATAAAGATAAAGATATCAATATTATTTATTAAACCATGGTACTTTAGTTACCTAAATAAATGTGTCTTAATGCTTCTCTTTAATCACGTCACGATATTGAATTTGGTGATTGAAAGTGGTAAGTCCAGTCCTTAGCTGAACGCTTCGTCAGAAGAGAAGTTCAATAAGATTGTCGGACATAAAGCATATATTAAGAACTGTTCTGGACCAACTTGAGATCAGTGGTGCCGACTTGGCCGACTATACATGGTTGTTTGGCCGACTTCGTTAAGACATGGAGCCATCTTGGCCGACTATATAAGCCATCTCACCAAAGTGTCGAAGTCTAAGGTAACCGACTATGACAATTCGAGTTATGGAATCGTGGTTAAGTCCCCAGATTACATGTCAAGCCGACTTTGCTATAAACCTGCTAAGGGACATCAAATGTCGAGGTTAAGATAAACCGTTCATACACGAGCGCGTGAAAGCACTTGTACTCGAGAGTGTGGATTTCCTGATCAATTCTGTTATAACAAACTAATGAATTTTCCCGCCAAAACCGGCCTATATAAACCACAATGTGTGAACTCATAAGTACACTTTCATTCTAAGCAAATACTCCAATTAGAATCTTTTCTGACTTAGGCATCAGAGTCCTTTCAGGTACACCCTACCTCGCCGTTGATCCGTCGTGCATCGTCGTGGACTTTTGGCACATTCGACCTCTTCAGCCGGAAATCCGTCGTAGAGAAGTTGTGCTCGAACATTGGCGCCGTCTGTGGGAAATGACTTTTGTTCATCCCTTTCCTTTCAACGTTTGTTTGAGTAAATTCTCCTCCCAAAATCATGGGGGCTGCAGAAGCGACACCGCTACATTGCTTCTCTGTTGGTCAACCGACCCCCGCGTCTCTTGTATGCAAACAACGCTGCCGTCGGTGGTCATTTTTACTGTGGGCGCTTTCGTCGTCCCCTCTGCCGCCACATGCTCCGTCGTCCCTGGATGAGCACCCGTCGTCGCTGTCACTTCTGTTGGATGCTTCCGCCGTCGCCTTTGCTGCCATGTCTCCTTCTTCGCTGGTTGAGCACTTGCTAGAACAACTTGTTGTCGCTGTCACTTCTGTTGTGACGCTTCCTTTTGTCGTCGGTGTCACTTTTGTCGCGACGCTCTCACCGTCGTTGGTCGAGAAGCTGCACTCCCACCACCCATTTCTCCTCCGGTGAGATATGCCGCGAGGGGAGTAGTCTGAAGTCATTTGTTATTTAATTTGGAAGTATTTTTGGGAGCAAGTCTGAAATCACGCTGAGATTTGCCGAGATGCCAACATTTCCTTATGAAGCAGTGAACAAAATCATTTGTCATTAAATTTGGAAGTATTCCGAGATCATGCGAAGATCAACCGGGGTGCTGACATGATCAGTCGAGATGCTAAGATGATTAGCTGAGATGCTGACATGATCTGCCGAGCTCCCGGATGCTGACATTATCAGCCGACATGATATGCTTAGATTGTAGGAATGATTTCTGAGATGGGCGGGATGATCTGCCGAGATGTCGACATGATCAATCGCGATGCCGACATGATCTATCGGGATGCTGAGATGATCAACTGAGATGCCAACATTTTCTATTAAGGGGGTGGAGTTAACCATTTTGATTATTATTGCCTGGGAGCATTCCGAGATCACGTTAACATCTTGGTTAGCCATCATACCTGTTGTACAAATATTTCTCGTGAAATACAAAATTTGTTCTGTTATTGCAGGAATTACCTATCGGGCCTCGTTCCTTGATAGTTAGGTATAGTACCTTGACACCCCGGTTTGTTGCTCCTCTTGGACTAAGTTACTTAATAGTCTGACCTAGTTCCTTGACACCTCAGATTGCTCCTTATCTCGGACAAGTTCCTTGATTGTCGGACCTCATTCCTAGACATGTCGGATTCTCTCTCAATCCTCATCTCGGACTTAGTTCCTTGACACCTCGTATTGATCTTCATCTCAGACATAGTTCCCAGATACCCTCGGATTGATCCTCATTTCACACAAGTTCCTTGATTATGGGACCTAGTTCCTAGACACCTCAGATTTTTTTCAATCCTCACCTCGGAGTACTTAGTTCCTTGACATCTTAGATTTCTTTTCAATCCTGGTTCTCGGACTTAGTTCCTTGACATATCGAATTTCTCATTAATCTTGATGGTCGGACTATGTTCCTAGATATTTTTATGATCATTGGCTATCCTCTTATCTTAACTTGACACCGATATGAATGAGGAAAAGCATCAAAACGCCCCATAATCTCAGTCTTCACCGAGGTCTTTGATTTGAGGGGTACACCAATGTGCACCCCAAGCAAAAAACATAGACCAACGATGGTTCTCCATCGGAGTAAATTTAGGCGTGAAACACACCCATGTCAGCCATCTAACACAATTAAAGATATCAACATCCATCTGCATCCCATATAATCAGGATATATCGATTATCTTTAAAGATATCTTCATCTCGACAGCTCAACTAGTCTTTGTCTCCTTATCTCCATCTAGGAAGCTCGCCTTCACCAGTTTATTAACTTTTCACTTTCTTGGTCAAGTCGGCTAAATATACCTTGAACTTGTGGATTCATCTACCCCAAGGCCTTGGGCAGCTTATGCTAATTATGTGACGATATGCGTGATAAATCCATTTTAGTAGTAGATTTATAGATTAATTTTAGGTGGTTTATAGTTGTTTAGTTTGATAATTTTGTAAATTTGTAGCTAAAATTGTACATAATTGAGTTTGTTGGTGTTCTAGATAATTGTAGTAAATTATGGTATTTTTTTCTCTAATTTTTCATTGAATTGTTGTTTTTTAGGAATTATCTAGAAATAAGAAAGAAAGTGTTTAAAGAGAAACAATTGTGAAGTTTGTGGAAGGGTCAAACACTAGATGTTGAGGCAATGGAAATGCAAATGAGGAAATTTACTCTCTGCCAAAATCGTGTGGGAACAGGCCACATGCATGTGAGGACACGAAACTGCCAGAGGCTACAGAAAATAAAAATAGCTCTCTGCCATGTTCGTGTGGGGACATGACAGGATCTTTGTGGGGACATGATTTTGACAGAAACAATATAAATAGGTTATGTTAGAATTTTAGTTAGACAATTACTCATTTTTTCAGTTTCCCTCTTCTTCCACTCGAATTTTCTCTCTTTTTCTCTCCTCTCTCTCTCTCTCTCAAGATTCAACTCAAAGGTGGAGCCTAGGGTTCATCTCCATGGAATTCGTCATTGAGTTTGCATCTTTCTCTTCTTTTCTCTTCTCTTTTGTAATGGATTTCTAAATTTCTTAGGTTAGGTGCTGATGGAACTTAATCTGAATTTTGTGTAAGTGCTTTGTTCATTCAATTCAATTGTCATTTTCAATTCAATTGCTTCCTTCTGCTCTTAATGCTTCAATTGAATTGGTCACTCAATTGGATGAATCAAAAGTTTCTCTCACAATTGGAAAATTGGGGAAAAGCTTGGATATGAAGAAAGCAACATAAAAGATTGATTGCCTAGGAATAGGAATCGTTTTTTATGTGATCTTTATCAATTCTTGAAGTTAATGCATGTCACTACTAGGTTCACCTAAGGAATTAGGGTTCTCAGTGATGACATAGGATCAACTTACCAAGTAATTGGATTTTGGCTAAATCAGTGAGTAGGATCATTGAAATCATTTACCATAATTAAATTGAATGTTATGAACACTTGCATGAAGTGAGGATTGAGTGAAATCAACCCTAACCATTTTGTTAAATTCGTTTTCCAAACTTGCTAAATTCTTGTTAATTGTTCAAACACATAATTCAATTTTCTGGACTAATTTTCTGCACTAATCTTTAGGTCACTAAATACAATTGATTCATCAGTCTCTGTGGGACGATACTCTTACTTTGATTATATTACTTGTTACGATTCGGTGCACTTGCCGAGCGAGCATCAAGTTTTTGGTGCCGTTGTCGGGGATTGATTGATTCAATATCATTGTAACAATGAATTTTCTAGATTGGATTTTTTTTGTTTGTTTGTTCTATTTTAGTTCAATATTCTCTAATTGTTTGAGTCTTTGTTTATGCAAGGAAAAAGCAAAAATAAAGCTTCATTAGTCTTTGATCCTGAGCTTGACTTTCCATTGATTAAATTCAAGAGAAATAGTGATAAAGGACAACCAAGTATTCAAGTTTCTGCTACACAATTCTCTTCACCTAGTGAGGAAAAGCATCAAAAGGAGATTATCATGGCAAACAATGGAAATGAGAACAGAAGGACTTTGGAGGATTATGTTATGCCTCGTCCAAGAGGAAATACATCATCTATTGTTAGACCTCCAGTACAAGCAAACATTTTGAAGTGAAACCAATTATGCTTCAAGTGGTTCAACAAGAGCAGTTCATGGGACTCCCATCTGACGATCCTCATACACATATTCAAAATTTTCTATCAATTGTGATATGGCAAAGATGAACGGAGTTAGTGATGATGCTATTAGACTAAGACTTTATCCCTTCTCCTTAAGGGATAAAGCAAAGAGTTGGCTCTTGGCTCAACCGCGAGCAAGTATCTCTACTTGGGATGATCTTGAGACTAAGTTCATAGCACAATACTTTCCACCTTCCAAGACAGACCAATTGAGGCAAGAAATTCTTTCTTTCAAACAAAGAGAGGATGAAACATTGCATGAAGCATGGAAGAGATTCAAGGACTTATTAAGGAAATGTCCTCATCATGAAATTCCTGATTGGTTGCAAATAAGAACCTTCTGCAATAATTTGAATGAAGATACAAGATCCATGGTAGATGCAGCAGCTGGAGGTTCAATTAGTAAAAAAAACTGCAGAAGAAGCACACAAGAACTCATTGAAATAATGGAAGCTAACAATTACAACAAAAGTTATGATAGACAGCAGATGAAAAAGGGAGTAATGGAGCTAAATTCATTAGATGCAATGTTAGCTTAAAACAAGATTTTGTCTCAACAATTAAGTACTCTTTATTCAAGAGTTGAGGGGATAGAAACTGGAATAAGTCAACTACAGCAATTGTACCTTGTTTGTGACTTTTGCCATGGAAATCATCCTAATGGAGCTTGTAATGGTCAAGAAGGACGTGTGCAGAAGGATTCAGAGCAAGTAATTTCATGTCAAATACTCAAGGACAACAAATTTTTGTTCTAAGACAGCAATTTCAGCAAAACAATAGATTCAACCAGAATTTTGGAACAAGGCAGTCTGCTATTCAACAAAATACCATGCAATTTCAGCAAGGAGGATCACACATACAGCCATCCCAAAATCCTGATAAAATTTCTATTTTAGAAGATGCTCTTATTCAATTGACACAACAAAATGCATTTCTAACTCAACAAACTTCTTCTTTTATGCAGGAGATAAGAACTTTTATTCAAGAAGCAAGAGCAAATTTCAAGAACCATGATGCATGTATCAAGAACTTGGAGAATCAAATAGGGCAATTGTCAAAGTAATTAAATCAGAGAACAATGGGGAATTTTCCAGGAGATACAAGTGTAGAGGATGAAAAAGAAAGAAAGATTGATGGTGCAGTGGAAGATTGCTCAGATTCAGAAAACAATGAAAAAGAAATTGAAGATTCCTCAAATAAGAGTTCATCTACACCTTCAAAAGTTCAGAAAAAGATGGATCAAGATACACCAAAGAGGAAATCTAAGAAACAGTTGTTTGAAGAAGCTGTGAAGCCAAAGCCAATCTCCTCATATGCTCATGTTCCTTTCCCACAAAGGTTGCAAAAACAAGGAGAGGAAAAGAAGTTTTGTAAGTTCCTCGATGTCTTCAAAAAGCTTCAAATCAACATACCATTTGCTGGAGCATTGGAAGAGATGCCATCCTATGCAAAATTCATGAAGGAACTTCTTTCAAAAAAGAGAAAAATTAAAAAAGATGAAACTGTTGCATTAACAGAAGAATGCAGTGCAATTTTGCAACGGAAGTTACCTCAAAAGCTCAAGGATCCAAGCTCATTCATTATACTTGTGCTATTGAAAATATGCAGATTGGAAAGGCACTTTGTGATTTAGTTGCAAGCATCAACCTAATGCCTTTGTCTATGATGAAGAAACTTGGTATTAAAGAAGTCAAGCCAACCATAATGTCACTACAACTTGCAGACCGATCTATCAAATATCCATATGGTGTGGTTGAAGATTTGTTGGTGAAAATAGACAAATTCATTTTTCCAGTTGATTTCATGGTTCTAGATATGGAAGAAGATGTTGTAATACCTCCTATTTTGGGCAGACCTTTTCTTGCAACAGGAAGAGCTTTAATTGATGTTCAACAAGGTGAACTCGTGTTGAGATTCCAAGATGAGAAGGTAACATTCAATGCCTTTGAAGCCATGAAACATCCAGCTGAAGATTCTCATTGCATGAGAGTGGATATAATTGATTCTTTGCTAACAAAATTTCTCAAGAAACATGACTTTGATTCTACTCTGGAGCATGTGTTTACTACTTCCAAACAATCAAAGTCTAGTGATAATGAGAAAGAAGTGAATGAGTGTCTAGCACAATTGGATGCTAATTCTCCTTTGCTCATCAATGTTCCACCCAAGGACGAGTTGAAAACAGAAAATAAGGAGGAAGTAAATCCAAAAGTGGAGTTGAAGCAATTGTCGCCTCATCTCCGTTATGGATAACACTCATCCAGTAATAATCAGCAGTGTATTAAATGAACAAGAGCAAGAGAAACCTAAAATAGAACTTGATCCTTTACCATCTTGTATGAAATATGTTTTTATTGAAGAGGGAAATGCAGAGCCAATGATCATCAATAGTGGTTTGTCAAAAACACATGAAGAGATTAAGCAAGATTTGATAGATGTGAATTCACCATGGGTAAGTGGAGAGATACAGGACATGGATCAATGTCAAGTTTATGCAGAAAAGTATCACAATGTTAAAGAGGAGAAGCACTTAATACTCATTACTTATGTGCATGGTTATGCAGATATTGGATTTGGGAGGATAACGAGTTGGAAATATGTTATTCCACTTATGGTTATTTTGCAGGTTGATTACTCTAAACAACCATGGTTCGGTGGAAGTATGCATAGTATTGAAAGCTTTAAGATCTTTGATAAAAGGGAAGAAGCATAATTGTGTAAAAGAAAAGGGAGTAAAATTCCCTTCTTGCTTTCATCCACCTTGAAAAGGGAAGTTTGAGTCAAGCTAATGACATTAAAGAAGCGCTACATGGGAGGCAACCCATAATTCAAAAGTTTTTGTTTGTTATTTTCTGCATGATTGTTCAACTTTAATCATAGGTTTAATTTTTTTAGTAGGCATAATGGATTCTGGACAAATTAGGAGTACTGTGATATTTTGCTACTTGTTTGAGTGTATTTACATGACTAACAAGTGACATTATGTTGCAGGAAATTGAAAAAAATTATGTAGATGCCTTGAATTGTTTCTGCCAAGATCGTGTCTTCACAATCTGTATCCATGTGGGGACACGATAATCAAAAAAGCAAAGTTTGAGCAAGTCTGATGCTCTTATTAACCTCTTCCAGAATCGTGTCCTCACAAGCCTTGACTCATGTGGGTACATGAAAATGAAAAAGAAAAGAAAAAAGGGAATTGTGACAGTAGGTGCTTTCTGCCTGATTTTGGTGAGGACACTCCTTACCTTTGTGTGGACACGATTTCTACAATCCATTTCAACGGCCATCACCTTTCAAAAAAAAAATCTATTATTCTTTTTGTTTCAGTTTTCTTTTCTTTGTAAATAAAAAAATAAATTTCTATTAATTTTTTTCAGTTTTCTTTTTCTTGTATTTTTTAAAAAAAACTTTTACTTTTGTTCTCCCTGGTACCCTATTGTCTCGTTTTCATTTCTCAAATCCCTTTTTTTCATAAACCTTGTCTTTTTTTTTACGAAACCCCATCCCCTCCAAAGCAATTCCCTTTGTTCCCTATGCGCGTCAATCCCTGTTCCTCCTAACTTTCTTATTCTCTCTCCATGTTCCTTCTAATTCCTTCGAATCATTGCTTCCCACCGTCCCTTTTCTCTGCTCATCATTTTTTCTTTTAATTCCCATTTCATTCACGGCTGATACCTTTTGCAAGGAGTGGTTCAATGGGTTTTCATTGAGTTCACAGTATTAGGGCTTCACGGGTACAATTTCTTTTTCCTTTTTCATTTTCATATTTGAGATGGTGATAGGCTATTTGTATTGGATTGTGACTGGCTTTGTTAAATTTTTGTTGAATTGTGCGAGTTAATGGCTTGTGTATTCACTGTGAAATATTATTTTTGAAATGAAATTGAGTTGCTGAGTTTGATTTCAATGCTTGGAATATGCTTGATAAAATGCTCATGAGAATTTTGTACTTCCTTGCGTTGTTGGTAAATATTTTCTGCAATTGTTTGTTCCCTCTCTGAGAGCATTATTCCAAATTTTGATCAGAGAAATTGTTCACATTTTGTGCCTCACACACCATGATTCACTGTTTGGCACTTGATATTCATATAGCTTCATAGAGTTATTTTTGTACATATTTTTAGGATGTAATTTTTGCTAGTCATTGTATAGTTTAGGATGTAAATAATAGTTTGTTTGGTTTTCTTTTAGTTTGTTTTCTTAGTTTGTTTTCTTTTTTAGGAAAGCTTGATTTCTTTACTGAATTCTTTCTGATGTATCTCATGACTCTTTTTTTAATTTCATTCTAATATATTTGGCAATAATCTTATTCCTGGGCAATTTTCATAAGTGTTCCTCAATATTCAATTGCAATTCATGAACATCTTGATTGATTGGAAATTCTTGATATTTGTTTGATAATTATGTGGGAGTATATCATTGAATTAGTTGGATTGTAGTCACAACATTATCCTGTGATGATTTTGGGCCATACGCTCTAATTGATTCTTTGTTGTGTGATTGGCTACTCCTTAAGATTTCATTCTAGAACTTGACCTTGTTCTTAATTGAAATTGTTTCTCATTTGCATCCACATACATGATTGAGACATTCTTTTGTTAACTATTGGGCTAAATAAACCACCCTGAAAATTTTTTCTCATTGCTTAGCCCCTTTGTGCCTTCTTCCCCTTTCTTCTTTCTAATCTCATTATAAGCCTCAAGTGAAAAACCATTAATGTCCTTCCTTTTTAGGATTAAAGGATATATGACACATTCAAGGATGAGTTTTTGAAATTAAGTTTGGGGTTACTTTCTATTTTTGCTTGAGGGCAAGCAGATACCTTAAGTTTGGGGTGGGAAATCAATTTGCTTTATATAAAAAAAAACTGTTGCACTGTTAAAAAAAAGCAAATACATTAATATAAAAAAAAAGAAAAAAAAAGAGTTGCAGTAGAGAGAAAAAAAGAAATAAAAAATTGATGAAAAGAAAAAGAAAAGCCTAGAAAAAAATAATAAAAGGGGGGCAATGAAATGAAATCAAAGGAAGGAAGAGTTAACTTCATACTTAATTCTTGAGCTCATCACATATATCCTTTAATTCTTTTGGGGTTAACTAGATCCTAAACTTTCCTACCTTATCCCAAGCCCCATTACAACCCAAATAAAAGTCCTCATGATTTGTGGTTGCACTCGTGTTTTCAGTGGAAGTTTTAGAGCATTGTCAAGCCTATGGTAATGAATCTTGAGTGGGTAGTAATTTTGAGAGAAACACTACCCTTTAAACACTAAGAGTGATGAGGGAAATACTACCTTGTGAGGGTTGTGAATTCAATTCAAACCTTTCTTTGTGAAACTTTTGCACATTTTATCTTGCATTGTTTCAAGTTGGACTGAGATATCATAATGCTAGGTACTGCACTTGTTTGATTTGTGATAGCACTTATGCTAATTGTTTGAAGAATGGGTTAGAATTGAATGATTAGTTGTGGAAAAATTATGGAGAATTGGGATGTTCACTTGTTGATTTCACCCCTTGTTTTGTCTAGAAAATATCTTGATTGAGCTTTAATTGTTTGCTTGGGGACAAGCAAAATTCTAAGTTTGGGGTTATGATAAATCCACTTTAGTAGTAGATTTATAGATTAATTTTAGGTGGTTCTTAGTTGTTTAGTTTGATAATTTTGTAAATTTGTAGCTAAAATTGTACATAATTGAGTTTGTTGGTGTTCTAGATAATTGTAGTAAATAATGGTATTTTTTTCTAATTTTTCATTGAATTGTTTTTTAGGAATTATTTGGAAATAAGAAAGAAAGTGTTTAAAGAGAAGCAATTGTGAAGTTTGTGGAAGGGTCAAACAGGGGATGTTGAGGCAATGGAAATGCAAATGAGGAAATTTACTCTCTACCAGAATTGTGTGGGAACAGGCCACATGCATGTGAGGACACGAAACTGCCAGAGGCTACAGAAAATAAAAATAGCTCTCTGCCATGTTCGTGTGGGGACATGACAGGATCTTTGTGGGGACGTGATTTTGACAGAAACAGTATAAATAGGTTCTGTTAGAATTTTAGTTAGACAATTACTCATTTTTTCAGTTTCCCTCTTCTTCCACTCGAATTTTCTCTCTTTTTATCTCCTCTCTATCTCTCTCTCAAGATTCAACTTAAAGGTGGAGCCTAGGGTTCATCTCCATGGAATTCGTCATTGAGTTTGCATCTTTCTCTTCTTTTCTCTTCTCTTTTGTAATGGATTTCTAAATTTCTTAGGTTAGGTGTTGATGGAACTTAATCTGAATTTTGTGTAAGTGCTTTGTTCATTCAATTCAATTCAATTGTCATTTCAATTCAATTGCTTCCTTCTACTCTTAATGATTCAATTGAATTGGCCACTCATTGCATGAATCAAAAGTTTCTCTCACAATTGGAAAATTGGGGAAAAGCTTGGATATGAAGAAAGCAACATAAAAGATTGATTGGCTAGGAATAGGAATTGATTTTTATGTGATCTTTAGCAATTATTGAAGTTAATTCATGTCACTACTAGGTTCACCTAAGGAATTAGGGTTCTTAGTGATGACATAGGGTCAACTTACCAAGGAATTGGATTTTGGCTAAATCAGTGAATTGGATCATTGAAATCATTTACCATAATTGAATTGAATGTTATGAACACTTGCATGAAGTGAGGATTGAGTGAAATCAACCCTAACCATTTTGTTAAATTCGTTTTCCAACTTGCTGAATTCTTGTTAATTGTTCAAACACAATTCAATTTTCTGGTTTAGTTTTCTGACTAATTTTCTGCACTAATCTTTAGGTCACTAAATACAATTGAGATCTCTTTGTTCAACTAGATAAGTCTTCTGTTAATTGGTACTTGATTCATCAATCTCTGTGGGACGATACTCTTACTTTCATTATATTACTTGCTACGATTCGGTGCACTTGCCGAGTGAGCATCAATGCGTAAGGAAATGAGCAAGAAGATTGCCACCAAAATGCAAAGGGTTAAAGCCCTTAAGCTTACAAGACACTTCATAATGTGATAAGGTGAAATACAACTAAGTTCAAATATCTGTTTAGCGGACATTCTCACACTTCTGGACCGAGATTTAGCCTGCTTGCACCAACCTGAACCAACTTCAGCGCATGACAAGTCGCATGCATGTAAGGTCCAAAAATCCTCTTGAATAAATGCATATTAATGAATGCAATTTAGATTGTCTTAGAAAGAACAGGAAAAAAAAACTGAATAGAAAAATCTGTTTGAGAAGAAGCAACCATCAGAAGATAGACTACATTACCAAATACACATGCTCAAAAGAAACAGATTCAAGTAACTATTCTGCACAAATATGAACCTCATGTACAATACAAAAAGGTTTTTCATAAGATTATAGAAAGCAAGAAAGCTGTTGAGAAGAAACTGTCATCAATACATCAGATTACCTCAGAAGAAAAGAATACTGACAGCAATCTCCGGAAGAAATAATTGACAGAACATACTTCAAATTCAATTTACTGAAGATACAAATATTATTTGCTAAAAATACAAAAATACCTAGTATTCTTACATGTCTCAAAAATTGCTTCAAAAGAAGGAAGCTCAAACAGAAAGAAAATCCTGGCTTCAGAAGATATGACCAGTCAAACCTGATGAGAGAGAAAAGTTGCAACATGAAAGCGACAACTCCTACAAGGCCAGCTGGAAGCTTAACCCCTTCTCCAAGGCACTCAAACGGCTAGTTGAGCTAACCTTGCCTATGAAAAGGATCCCCCTCTTCATTCTAAGACATACATCACCAGAAGAAGCTCTCTGTGCATTAAAATTACCATTTCTACCTTCTGGAGAAAGTCCACTTTTTGCAAATCTCTTAGTATTGTTCTTAAACAGCTGGGAAAGTGGAAATAGAGTGTGTAGGCTCACTAAAATTCTGTTGTGCTTTACTCATTCTAATATTGAGCCTTTTATTGTAATTTTCTATTCATATCATTGATTGTAACTCTTAAGACTAACAAGGAGCTGTTAGTTCCACTTGAGAGATCTGTGTAGAATATGCAGAAGTTAGGTGCGCCCTTTTGCTGTAGATTTCCTGTTGAAATTTTGTGTAGAAACCCGCAGAGGCTGCAGGAGAATACTGATTGTAGAGCCTGCAGAAGCTACAGAAGAATACTGGGTAGAGCCTGTAGAGGCTGCAAAAGAATATTGGGTGGTGTGCTGCACTAAGAGGCCTGCTAAGGCTGTTTGTATCAAGTTGATATAGTGAAAAATCCTACTGAGTGTGGGGACTGAACGTAGCCCTAAGGTTTAAAGGGTGAAGCAATATGAAAATACTGTGAGCATACTTTTTCTCTCCCTATACTCTTTATTTTTGAAAGCTTCATTTAATTATTCATAAGATAGGATAATCTTTGTACTTGCATAAAAATTGTTTTCATGCCTATCTAATACCTAAGTAAGTGTGACTCCAAGAAAGTCCTTCCAAAAATAGGAGACTATATTTTCTACATACAAGATTCATACAAATAATTTGTATTATTACATATTGGTCCATCTGTTTATCCAAGCTTCTAATATCAGCTAAGAAAATCACTTGAGCATAATATATTAGAAGTGATTGCAGAAATTTGAAAAAGTCATAATTCAACCCCCTTCTTGTGACTACAATATATACTTCAATGCATTCTAACGAGTGCATCTGAATTGGGGGGGCATCTGTTCTGGACTGACTTGAGACCAGCGGTGCCGACTTAGCCGACTATACGTGGCCGACTTCGCTAAGATGTGGAGCCGTCTTGGCCGACTATACAAGTCATCTCACCGAAATGCCAAAGTCTAAGGTAACCGACTATGACAATTCGAGTTACGAATCGGGCTAAGTCCGTAGATTACAAGTCAAGCCGACTTTGCTATAAACCTGTCAAGGACATCAAATACTGAGGTTAAGATAATCGTTCATACATGAGCGCGTGACAACACTTGTACTCGAGTGCCTGAATTGCCTGATCAATTCCGTTATAACAAACTAACGGAATTTCCCGCCAAAATCGGCCTATATAAACCACACTGTGTGAACTCACAGTTACACTTTCATTCTAAGAAAACACTATGATCATAATCTTTCTGACTTAGGCATCAGAGTCCTTACAGGTACACCTTGCCCCTCCGTGAATTTGTCGTGCTCTGTCGTGAATTTTGGGCACATCCAACCTCTTCAGCCGGAATCCGCCATAGAGAAATTGCGTTCGAACAAGAACTTATTTTATTTGTGCATAGTGTTAAGTGACTTAAGTCATTGTTCATGAACATAATTAATATAATTAATATTAAGATAATTTTAACATAACTCTGTTATTTTTTATATTTTAAACCTTTGATGCAAAAGAATTTAGGACGCATATATTTTTATGTATTTTTTTTATATAAAACCCACTCTATTTAAATTTATATACATAATATTTCAAATAATCAGAAGTATTAAAAAATAAGTTAAAGAATAATTTGTTGTTAATATTTGTCATGTAGTACTTAATTAGGTTATTTTCAACAACGGTAAGCAATGAGCATATGGGTTGATAGGTTTTTTAGGGAGTAAACTGTCAATTTGGTCTCTGAAAATGTTGCTCGCTGTCAATTTAGTCACTGAAATGACAGAAATTAAAATTAAATCTCTGAAACTGTATTTCTTCTTCCGTCAAAGCGGTCCATATGTTAACAAAAGTAAATATTTCAGGGACTACTTTAAGAGTGATTTGTTAGTTTTAGGGATTTATTTGAATTTACGTACTAAGATTTAAAGGATTAAATTGATAGTGAGTATCAACTTACAGGGACTGAATTATACTTCTGTTAACAAAGCGACTACTTTGACAGATGAAATATAGTTTCAGGGATTGATTTTTAGTTTCTATCAATTTAGGGACTAACTTGACAGTGAACAATACTTTTAGGGACCAAATTGCGGATTACTTGTTTTTGAGGTATTGACACAATGGCAAATCTTTATAGTGGCCCGGGGTCATGGCTCCTAGAAAAAAAAATCTTAGTAGATATATGTATTTTACATGTGGTTTTTCTAACATGTGCAATCTTACACATGATGATAAATCAAAGTGAAAAGATTTATTGGAAATTATAACTATCATAACATTAAATGCATTGGTAATGTTAAAAGTTGCAATTTCCAATAAAATATTTCCACTTTTAATTTATTATCTCGTGCAATGTTGTACAGGTTAGAAAAACCATTTATATTTGACCAACTCAATAAATTTAGATTTATATATTTATGTGATAAATTTATAGACTCATTTTTTATTCAAAATACACATCACACACGCGCGCGCGCACACACACACATACACTTCATTATCTATTACCTACATTCATATTTAACTGTCTCATTACATAAAAACACACAAATTATAACATATAATAAATGTATTAATTTACATTAAATTTATTGTGTTTTTTTCTAATATAATCTTTATCTGTGTATTTTATTAATTAAATTTTTCACCTATTATCAGTAAAAGTAGAAAAAAATAATTAATGCATTTTTTCAACTTTTAAATGATACAAATAAAAAAATTAAATAAAAAAGAGGTGGTATCTTTCTAAACTCATGCCTAATTTTATATATCGCTCACACCAAAATTAAATAAGATTCCTTCCCCACTGGGCATATATATATATATATATATATATATATATATATATATAAATATAAAGAGAGAGAGAGTCTAATAAAAAAAAAAGAGAGAGACGATGTGTCACTTTATTAGATAGACATTGGACATTTATATATGCGATGTGTCACTTTATTAGACAGACATGCCTGAATGTAGACATATTTAAACTTATTACGGATTCAATCATTCTAAAATTTTCTACTTATTTTAATATTTTTTTATTTAAATAAAATGAATATTATATAATTTTTTAACATTTTGAAATATAATATATTTATTTTTATTTAATGTTTTTATAAAACGATAAAAATATTAATTAAAAAAATATTAGAAGGAAGTGAATATAATTATCAGTACTGCAAGATAAATTGAATGGTTGTAATGTTGAGCATATTAAATACTAGGGTTAAATATGTTTTTGGTCCCTCAAAATATAATGAAATTTGGTTTTGGTCACTCATTTATTTTTTCATTGGTTTTGGTCCTCCATTTTTTAAAATCACATGTTTTAGTCCTCCTTATTAATTGTACTTTGCTAAGTCACTTTCATAGTTCCACTACGACGTTCCCGAGTAAAAATTTACAAAAAAATTCTTGCGATTTTTTCTCTAGAAAATTTGTGTAGTAAATTTCTAAAAAAAACCTCAATTTTTTTTTTATATAAAAACGCTGCTATAAAATTTCTTTGCTTTGTTACAAAAACATCTATAGTAAATTTCCCGCAAATTTTAAAATCAAAATAAATTTTTCTTTGAATTTTGAAATATACAGAAAATTCGAATGTAAATCTATAGAAAATTCCTACAAGAAATATTACTACGTTATCATTTAACGAAATATAACTACCGACAGGGAACTAAAATCATTTGATTTGAAAAATGGAGGACCAAAACCAATGAAAAAATAAATGAGGGACCAAAACCAAATTTTACTATATTTTGAGGGACTGAAAACATACTAACCCTAAATACTAAGAACAGGTCTTTAAATATGAATTGTAATTGTACACAAGATGACAACAATACTGCTGAATCAATAAATATCATCATAATTCTTAGTGAATATATATCCTCCACATGATGTACCCAATGAAAAAGATTTTTTAATAAGAATGGGAGAGATTGTTGGATCTTATTGTGAATTGACAATACTAAAATATAAAATCATGTGATTTTTTAAAATAATAATATATAATTAATAAACAACGTTTAATTGTAGGTGGCTTGTGGTCCAAACCAACATTTATCCATCGATAGACCAAAAATCAATAGAGTATAAATAAAGAGAATAAAAGTTATGACATTTATAAAATAATCCAGTAAAAGACTATATTATAAAATAATCCAATACAAAATAGATCTTTAAGATTGTTATCCGATAAAAAATATTTCTTTTTTTTTGTGATTCATAAAAAATATTTCCAAATCATTTTCGTATCAAAACTCAATTAGAGTTTATTTTTCATGAATCCTTATTTTACACAGAGGAGATAACAAAACTTTTAGAGTGTATAGAGATATAGTCATCTCATATTACTTCATTGTTAGATTAGCCTATTTCTCTTTCTCTCTTTTTGAGATTATGTTTTGCAATGGTTTATGGTTTATGATCATGCTAATTCCTATAGTGACTAATAAAAAAAATTGAACTTTTGAGTTTTGGGTTTTGATGCTTATTTTATTTCACCGTTATTTTCATCCGGAGAGAAAGGGGTCTGCAAAATTACTGTTTTATTTCATATTACATCTTCAATTTATTAATTCACTGTTTTATTGTGTTATTTGTAAATAAAAAGAAACTTCTTTATGACTATAATTTTTAAAAAATTTATTAATTGATTGCTCTACTGTGCTATTTTTAAATAGAGAGAAACTTCTTTATGATTAAGAGATTTTTTTTAATTTATAATTTGATTCTTTTATTTTTTTTGTAGATAGATAAAATATTTTTATAAAATAAGTAACTTTTTAAATCGTCAATAGAAAACTTTGATTGTTTCCCTAATTTTAAGTTAATCGATTCTCTCAGTTATATCCAAAAAATAAAATTATAAAATTTTGAAATTATAAAAAAAGGGAGACGAAAAGGGTCTCGGGGAGAGTGAATTACATTCATTTTACCGGCAATTTTAATTTTAAGTAGATTATGATAGAAAATTAAGGGGTCGTTTGGGGTGATTGCAAGTTTTCAGTTTTTTGTTTTTAAAATTTTTAATCAAGTTTTTACATTTCAAAACCAAAAACTGAAAACCACTTTTTGTGGTTTTCAAAATGTTTGTTTTGAAAACCACAAAAAACAAGTTTTCAGTTTTTGGTTTTGACTTGTAAAATCATGATTGAAAATTTTTAAAAACCAAAAACTGAAACTCGCAACTACCCCGAACGACCCTAAATAATTTATTAAATGATTACTGAAATAATTTTCTTTGATAAATAATATTTATTTGATACTTTAAAATTATTTTTAATTAAAATAGATAGAAATTTAATATACTTTCCTTCTTAAAAAAATATTAAATTAATTCTTTTAACTATTTAATACTTCTCATAAAAATTATTATCTCTATTCCTAATTAACTATCCACTTGAATAAAAAACACACATATTAAGGAATGCAATTATTACTCTTGTTTCCATGCAAATAAATTTTAAACTTTCAGTTTACCCTTTGTCTCTCTTAATACAAGTGAGTCTCGTTATTTTTTAATAGCGAGTCATTTATTAACGTAAGGGTACAATAAAGATAGATATATTTATTATTGCATTGAGTTTATAAATGGACAATTAAATAGGAACGGAGGTAGTATATTTAACATAATACGCATTTGAATATTAGTTCACAATTTATTAATAATTTAATACATTTTTTAAATTTATATAAAATTTTAAGTAATAAAATAATATGTTATTATAATTATGAAAATATATTCATGCTTAATAATATAAATTATAAATTGAAATTTATATTTTATAATATAAAATATATTTTAGTTGTGTGTTCATGTTTCAGTAAGAGTAATTTGTCCTAAAGTTACAAAGAGCAACTCAATAAATTGTTGTCGAGCTCATTTGTAGCACGTTTGTCCCACACGTGTTCACGCATTTGATTCCAGTGGAAGGTATTTTGAATTCATGTATTATTCCAACTTTCAATCCAACAGAAGCAGAATCTGTGAACTAGTCAGTTTAGACGATTTTCATTGGTTCGAGACCAAGTTGATGATGTCATGACTGGTTTACATGCAAATCTGATCTGATACATTGATCGGACCAGCCATGGGCCCCGGTTTCCAATCCAACCAGTTGAACTGGCCGGGTCGGTCCCGTATAATACATCAGTTTGAAGTGCTCATTTATTTTTTTAAGTTTGTTCACTATTTTATCTTGCACGGCCTTTACATTAATTTGTTGAATGTTAAGGACTTAATGTAAATTTCTATTATGATAGTTCCTAGGATTCACATTGTGGAAACTACACAGGGATCTTGATTTCAAGGTTCTCACATACCCATACAACAATGAGAGTGGCAAAGACACTTACCTGGATCCATAATTGCTCTTTTTGTTTGATTCTCTGTGAAAATTGATGACCAATTTTCTCTCCCCCCTTTCCTTCACTTTTCAGACTCCTTGATGGTTAGGAAGTTTTCTCTCACACAGTTAACCATTTGGTAACTTCTCTATATTTAAAAGGAATGGGAGAGGGATTTTAAAATAACCCCTTATGACTCTATTTTTCATATTGGATCAACAATCATCACATTGGACCCACTTTTATTAAAGTCAGACTATTAAAATACATGGGCCACATTAATTAAATTAATCTAACATTTAACACAACTTTTCGATAGTTGAGAGTGAATATAGATAAAAATCTAAGTGTCATATACTTAATCATTATCTCACTACATTATTCTTATATTAAACTATTCAGATTGGGGTTAAGTGTACACATTGGAAGGAAACGTCTCTTAAAATTGGTTTTTAAAAGGAAAAAAAATGTTTAAAGACCTCATCTAAAGTCTCCAACAATCCTTTTAAACTTTAGATAGTAGATCTAACTTAAATTAATATAGAAAATCAAGTAAACACAATAAGGGGTTGAATTGTGTTTACAACAACTTTTCATTTTCAGATAAAACTTTAAAAAAACGTCTTAAAGATTTGATACAGGTTTTAAAAGGTTATCCTAAGGTATTGCTCTATTATCCGAAGCTTTAAATAAGAGCTTTTCTTAAAGAAAATACTTTCAAAAAGTCAAGCTTCTTGATAAGTGTTAAATTAATGTAAAAATCATATTTAATTTTAATACTTATTAAGGGCAAAATGGTAAATTTATACCCCAATTTATTCCTTTTGGGTAAAAGTGCGATTCTTGTAAGTATTTAAATCAAAATTGAATTTGATGCTATTTTGATAAAGATTCTGTTGATTTTTTAAGATAAAAGATTTAAATTCAAATCCAATCTCAAGATAGCAGCAATTAAGGATAGAATCAGCTCAAGATAACAACAAATAAGGATAGGATCTGCACAAGATAGATTTAAAAAGGAGGGGAATCATGAAAGCAGACGCGGAGGTCTGCGCTCCACCTGCGCTGAGCGCAAGTGGAGCGCAAAATTAGAATTTCAACACTGTTTCTTGCGCTTCATCTGCGCTGAGCGCAGGAGCACGGAAACCTAATTTCTAATGGACCAAAGCAAGGTTTCAACAAGCTTTCCAAAGCTCTATTTAAAGAACATTCAGCAAGATAGAAAAGGGAGGAGACGACGAAGTAGATCTGGAGCTAGAGAAAAGTGTGACAGTCTCTCTATTGATTTGTAATGGCTACCATGAGTAGCTAAACTCTCCCATAGGATTGAATGTAGTCGATTCAAACCCCTATTGTATTTGGATTCTCTTTGTTATCTATGAATCTCTATTTTTATAATATAATGTTGTTTTTACTCTGTTCTTAATGCTTAGCTTCCGCCTTTGTGCCAGAGCTATGATATGGTTTTATGGGGCGCACTGGAAGGTGGTTTTTGTATGATCGGGAGCAAGTTCTTAGGAGCCTAGGAATAGGGATCTTGAATTCTTATTTAGGTAAGATCACTATGTAGGTTAAATGCCTAGGAATAGGGTTTAATTTATGGATATCTATTAACAACTGATCTTAATGCTAGGATTAATTTGTTAAATCGCCAAGGAATTGGGATTTAGGGTGTTAGTTCTAAGGATTTCATAGTTGAAGAATCTTATGAATGATATTTATTTGGGCTTCAATAATTATAATTATAAATTCTTAGATTTCATTGGTTTCCAAATACAAAAAGGGTGCGATAGACGAAGTTCAATCCTAATTCTAGTAATTTGCTCAACCTCATCTCACTCATTTATTTACTATTGCAATCTACACAACCAACCCTCTCTCCGTACTTGATAAGTGTGACCACTAGAATTTACATTGTACTGTTCCTTGTGGATACGATAACCCCTTTTACTTACTATTATATTGCTGGGATTTTGGTACGCTTGCCAAGATTGCAACCAAATTGCAACAAGTAAAGCTTTGGAAAGTATTAATTTATGATTTAAAGATTTAAACTTTTTCGTTTAAAGTATTCTATAAATTAGTAAAAGTACATTAAAAGATAATATAAGGGCAAGGACTACTTAGTAATTTTATTATAATATCTATAAATGTCTTGATGTCTTTATATTATACTTTTAATAGTTTAAATTTCATTATTTATGAAATATACTATTTAGTGTATCGGTACACCATATTTTTGTAGGTCCTAAATAAATAAAGCTTTAAGTTTAGCCATTTTTATATATATACATATAATTATATAGCCATGATTTATCTATCTAGCATAAAAAGATTCTCTTGCTAGATATATCTCATACATATGCGCCCTTATGTAAACTTTTGACATTTAAGGTTAATAATATAAGTAAGAAAATTTTAACTGATATAAAACATTATAATATCTTAATTGAAATATTTTTATTTATTTTTCACCTATTTAATTACATGAAAACAAACATATCAATACTTTTTTATATGATTAAAATTGCAAGTTATATTTCATATTAATATATCTATTTATTATAATATATATTTAAGCGAGGTGCATATCAATCTTTTCCAATCTTCAAGTTGTAACGTCCTAATTTCTCAATTCATAAATAATGCCCGTTGGAGACACTATTCCTGAATTTCAGAAATCATTTTGCTCAATTTCGATATCATCAAACATTCACTTAGGCTTCCCAACGATTAACTTAAGCGGTTTACTAATACATACATCATAAACTCATACAAACTGAAAATTTTAATTAAACTTAGGGAAGGAAACTACAATTAGAGTGTTGTGGTTCATAAGACTCACACCGGAAGTCCGACAGAGTCTCCCCTAAAACTGGATGTATACCAATTTCAAACTTAACCTGAAATTCAGTAAAATCACTAGCACATATAATAACATGAATTCACTAATATCATAATGGGGCCTCCTTGGCCAGAACAGAAAATACATACATGTATTTAACTCCCTATCATTACATAAGAACTAATTCTACTAAATGAGACTTCCACTGGGAGTAATACTCAATTCCACCGTTCCTTTCCCTGCTTTATCATCACATGGGATTATCTGCACAACTAGAGTATATCCTCGAAACGTGGGGTGAGACTACAGTCTCAGCGAGTACAACCATACAAATATAGTGTGGGAAACAATCAATCATATAGCAATCAACACATAATACATGTTAATAAGTAATTCGTGACTACATTCTAGTACTTAGCCATAATGAATTTAATCTAAGTCAAGGTAAGATACATGTATAAATTCTAATGCATAATGTTTTGGGAAAAATAACACATCATGATCCATTTAAAAATTAAATGCAATTATGATGCACTCACTGTTGTGCCCAGCAGGCATGATCTTCTCACTTTCTGGAGTTAGATATGAGCTCAGACTACGAGGAACGTCTTCCCCGGGGATGAATCACACTCATTACTGGACCGAAGTTGTGTTTTAACATAATTACTTATGTTTACTCACGGCCGAGGCCAACTTAAATTAACTCACGGCCGAAACCGGCTTATATTAGCTCACGGTCGAAACCGACTTATATTAGCTCACGGTCGAAAACCGGCTTAAGATGTTACAATGCTCAAATTAATGAATCATCTGAACTAAATAACTAATGCTCATATCCAATCCACACGAAACCATGCTAACACTTAATAAACAAGAACCATGTTAACAAGTCATTTATTACATATATTTCTTAACAATTTCAACTTTAAACATATATATCAACATAATTCCTATTTTCATGCTCCTAATTACAATAATTATAAACTTAACAATTAATACAAGAATGAAACCTTAAATTCCCTAAATTCCATAACCTAGGTTTACCACATTTAATACCTAAATTTCCCTAATTCACCAAATACACATAATCACTGATAATCAACATTCATAACCAAGAAGAAGGGGAATTAAAGGATTGGGTTCATATGTAAGATACACAACCGGAGAAAGTGAGGGTGTGTGGGTTGTACTCACTTCCAATATTCTCAAAGAGAAGGAGATTGAAGATGAAGGAAGGCTTGACATGAAGATCTGATGCTCCCTTTCATGCATTCAAGCTCCAAAACACTTAGTTCTTACAAGAATTCCTCTCCCTCTCTCTAAAACTCTCTTGACTTCTCTCTAAAAGAACGGAAGAAGAAGAAGAAAAGTGAGAAATCCAACCCTAAAACACGTTCTAAAGGCCTTTAAGTGGATTCTCGCTCAAGCGAGACATTCTCGCTTGAGCGAGCGGGTCGGTTGCATGCTTTTTCTTCACATTCTCGCTTAAGCGAACTGTTTCGCTTAAGCGAGAATGATCCAGAAAAAGCTCCCCTCTCTGGACGATTCTCGCTCAAGCGAGCCCTTCTCGCTTAAGCGAAAATTGTCCAGAGAGCCTTCCAAGACTCCCCTGGATCTCGCTTAAGCGAGCTGGCTCGCTCAAGTGAGATATGCAGAAACTCAATGTCTTCCTTTTGCTGCGTAATTCGCTCAAGCGAGATATTCTCGCTTGAGCGAGAATACGCATGTTTGAAGGTGCAAAATAGATCGGAACCTTATCATATAGCATATCAAACTGAAGCTCCGGATCTTAGCTTTCTAGCCCAAGTGGAATCACCTTAATTGGACACCTATAACTCTAGATATTCTCGAATTAGTGAGCAAAGGTCATAGGGCTTAAAACTCAAAATCGAGCAACAACCTCGGTTGAAGCCCAACGGGGCACACTCCACAAGAACCATGATATATCTCATCAATTCACTTCAATAAGACTGAGACTAAGGGTCCTAATTGTTCATGAGGTTGTGCTCATCTATTCCCTTGTTCTTTTCCACTTCCTTACTCACCTCTTCACCATGCCATCTTTTCCACCATGAGGTTGTGACTCATCCTAAGTTAACTCTACGGTCAAGTTTGACTCAGGTCCCATTTTTTTTTTGGGGATGTTACACGAGTCATGACACTTCATCAATTTTTAATTATAGCAAACTTTTTATTTATTTTAATTTATTTCGTTGAAAGAAAATATATTGTTATCTTAAAAAGGTTATTCACTTTAATTAATAAGTTATGTAGCCAAACACAAGGATTGTAAGATTTCTTCATATATTTTAACTATATGAAAAAAATTTCAATCGAATTTTAATTCAATCCTACTTTAAATTTTATGAATGATATAAATACTAAGAATTAAATAACAATACATTGTAAATGTAAAATAATTTTACACAATCATACAATGATGTGTTGACACGTTATTTAATGAATGTAATGACACATGAGTTGTCATATTCATTAATTGATGTGGCAATTATTATTTGGTGGTGTATTTTTTTTACATTGACAGTGTATAGCAATTAAACTTAAATACTAAAGTCTTACACTGATATAAATTAATCCCTTATTAACCCTCTTTCCCCTCCCATCTCCCATTATTTTTGTACTAGGGGGAGTATCAACTCTCTTTATTATAATTTTGAGATCTCACATTGCAGAGTGAGACGATATTCACTATATTCTTACTCTCAATGATTTTGAACATTCTCTCTCTTTATTTTATTGGATGGTAATTTCACTCACAAGATTCTCCATCTCAATCCTTAATAATAATGTCTCTTTCTTCCTATTTGAGTTTTAAAATCATAATAAATGCTAATTTTAAATTTTAAATTTTATTAATTTTCAAATCTTATTTTTATCTTATTTTTATTCCAATCCCTATTTTTAATATAATCTTTATTCTTGTCATTATAATTTTAATTAATTTCATTACATCTTATTATCAAACAATAATGTAAATTATATTTCCAAATCACTATAAATATCATCAAATAATAATGTATATTAGATTTTAAATTTTTTAGTTATAAAAATATTAATTTATTATAAATTTAATTATGTAAAATTTATATTCAAATTACGCGTGTTAATATACTAGTTTTAAATAAAAACAAAATAAAAAGTAAATGTTGGTAATTATTTTTATAGAAATAGTTATTAAAAATTTAAAATTCAATATAAAGATACTATCGTATAATGAAATATAAAAACTAAAGAGGGATATTCCCTTTACTAACAGTATAGATGATAAATTTAAATATGTAAACTGGGATACTAATTATGATATGAGATATTTTCTATTTTTCATTTTTAAAATAAAATTACGAACTCCTACTAGATATATATGTCATATACTCTATTTTATTTATATTTTAAAAAATATATTTATAAGGTTTGTCAACTTCATAATTACCACTTTATATTTTATTTTTTATTTCATTATATTTTATTTTTCAACTCTTAACGCCGACGCTCACATATTGATTTTAAAATAAATTATTGGCATATGCAGCTTCATGCGATCCTCGAGTTATATGACTATATTTCCCATTAGAAACACGTGGAGAACATGGGGCTGAGCTTGAAGAGTTGTCAGTATGAAGCACACTATACTTTTGGCCCAGCTTTTATTGTAATCATAGGTTATATTCTCTTCTGTTTATAATAAAATTTAGATAAAAATACACATATTAAAAAAAATAATTAATATATTAATTTTAAAAAATTATTTATAAGATTATAAGTTCACTTTTATTTAAAATTAAATTTCATTATCATAGTAATTATGTTACTTTAAAATTTTTAATAGTTAACAAGAACAAATATGAGAAAAAGATAAATGCTTTTATATTTGTGTATTTTGTCTTATAAGTAGGACCATGTAAAGACTTCAAATGTTGTATTATAAATAGGACTGAAGATAATATTTTAAAATTAAAATAAGAAATAAGAGTTTTTAAAAATAAAGTAAAGTTAATTGACAATTAAAAGTTTTTTAAACGGTTAATTACACTCCCCTTCCCCGAGGTAACTCTAATTACATTGTCCTCCCCTTTATTTTAAAACATACACTCCCTTCTCCACTAAAAGATGAACATGCATTACAATTTAGTTCATTTTAATTTAAACAATGGAGAATCATTTCATGATTTTTTTTCCAGCCTCGTAAGTACGTAATTTTGAACATCTCCATCATTTATAAGAAATTAAAAAACAATAAAGATTTTTTATGAAATTTCAAAATTGATACAATTGAAAATTAAAATTTCTCTTTCTTCTTCTACAGTCCTAAAATAAATAATAAAATATTTAAAACTAATTATTGGTGACATAAAAATTTGTACAGAACAAAAATATTTCATTGAGAGATTCATTCAAAGATATTCACCGTCACTAAAATGTTTTTAGATTAAAATGAAATAAAACGTAATGCATATATATTGATCTCTTAGGGGAGGTAAGTATATGTTTTATAATAAGAATGAAGGGTAGTGTAATTTAAGCTTCCCCATGGATTGAGTGTGATTTTACTCTTTTTAAATTAAATGCTATTTTTTAATTAAATTTTATTTGATAAAATATTTTATTAAAATATTGTTTACTTAATTGAGATTAGGATTGAAACAATAATAAAAGATATGTATTTTATTAAAGAGTGATAACCCAATCCCACAGAGGACATCCATTTGAGCCCACATTATCAGAAACACTACAAAATTCACCCAACAAAAGAGGGGGAAAAACTCAAACACATATAATCCTTGTCCATCCTTGTCCCTCGGTTACACTGAAGGTTACAGAGGTTTGATGACAAAGTGAAGGTATATGCTAAAATCATACATGAATGAGATGAAAGAAAGAAATTGAGAAAGATGATTTCTTGTTATGAATATCCAAAGATACAAAAAGAAAGCTTATAGACAAAGCTACACAAAACTAATTCAGCTATCTATACTAACCACCTAACTAAAAGAAAACTGATTATTAAACCAGAAAACAGAAAGTACTAACTATTAACTTAATTGAGTTTTCAACACCCCCTAAGCTGGAATGTGTATATCAATCATTCCAAGCTTGGAAATATAGTGATTAAAGGACCCGAGACTAAGGGTTTTGTAAGAACATCAGCAACTTGAGAATCAGAAGGAATAAGCATCAAATGAAGTATTCCAAATTGCACTTTGTCCCTCACAAAATGAAAATCCAACTCAATATGCTTGGTAATTGGTATGCTCATGAAATACTAGATTACTAGTAGAGGTGTCAAAATGGGCCGGCCCGCCCGAACCCGCAATATGGGAGGGCTTGGGCACTTAAATTAAAGGCCCGAATTTTTGTCGGGCTTTTTAGCCCGGAAATGAAAAAGTCCGGTCTTAAGCTGGTTCGGGTCAGGCTACCCGATCGGGCTAACGGGCGGCCCTTTTTTAAAAAAAAATAATTTGCCTTTGAGTTATGCTTAAGTTCGCTGGCATGACCCATTTTTTATTTTTCTTCCATCTAAAAATGTTTGAAGTTCTGAAAATTGAAATTTCTACTGTGAAGTCAATGGATATGGTGAGCAATTATGATTTTCTTTTGATAGATAACTAATTAATTAAAGCAATTATGATCGAGTATATTATTATTAGTGCATATATATACTTCCTCAAATCCAAGTTTGTCAAATATGTATTTTATAATCCTATTTTGAAGAACAATTTTTGGAACAAGTGCAATATAGGTTTATTAATTTAATTTAATTACATATCAATGAGTACTATTATAAATGGAAAAATCTTGGAACAATTTAGAATCAATTTTGAAGAACAATTTTTGGAACAGGTGCAGTATAGGTTTATTTAATTTAATTTAATTTAATTACATATCAATTGAGTACTATTATAAATGGAAAAATCTTGGAACAATTTCGATTCATCGAATGCAAATTCATTTTGCTTTTCCCCCTTTCTTAAATGATTTTATAACTAAATTGTAATTTTTTTAGTTTTGTAAAGTATAATTGTTTACAATTTTTAATGAGCAACCATTTTGAATAAGTTAATTTTTTTCAACCGGGCCGGCCCAGCACAAGCCTGCTACCCGCATAGGGCCGGGCTAGGGCACTAAGTTCACTGGACCGAATTTGTAGCCGGGTATTTAGCCCTGCCCGCACAAGCCCGCTACCCGAGGCGGGCCGGGCCGGGTAGCCCATTTTGACACCTCTAATACTAGCAATATGTAATAGTATGTTATCACAATAATACTTTCTGCTGTTAGTACTTTGTGTTTTCTGGTTAATAACCAATTTTTGTTAGTTAGGTAGTTAGTATAGTTAGCTGAATTAGTTTCTGTTAGTTAGGTGGTTAGTATAGTTGGCTAAATTTGGCATCTAAAATCTGTTTGATTTGTGTAATTTCAACTAGATCATTTCCTACAATTACTAAGTCATCAACATATACAAGTTATAGCAGTAAAATGATTAAAAGAATCCCTTTTAGTAAAAAGAGAGTAATTTGTTTTTGATTGAACATAGCTAGAGTCAAACAAGTGTGGTGGACAGTTTTTCATTCCATTGTCTACTGGCTTGTTTTAAGCCATATAGTGACTTTTGTAACTTTCAAACAAGCGAAGGATCAGTGAGAGCAAGGCCTGGAGGAGGTTCCACATAGACTTCTTCCCTTAAATCACCATACAAAAAAGTTGTATTGACATTAAGTTGGTGAAGGTGCCAATTGTGAGTAGCAACAAGACTAAGCAATGTTCTAATAGTTGTCATTTTTACCAACAAGACTAAATGTTTCCACTGTAATCAATGCCAGCTTATTTGAGTATACCCCTTTGGCTACCAATCGAGAGCCTATACCTTTGCAATTGATCCGGTAACATCCCTAAATTTTATTAAGTAAATTTAATTAAATTAAATAAATAAGTAGAGGATAATTAAATAAATAGAAGAATAAATAATAATATTAGTAAGATTAGCGTATTTTATCAATAAGGATATTTAATAAATAATAAGAATAATAAATAGAATAAGTGGGTTGAGAGTGGGCCTAGCCCAATTAAGTATGTATTTAAGGAGGGGTTCTCAGTTCACCCTAATCCTTATTCGTAAAATCGTCAGAGAGCGAAACGCTAAGGAGGGGAGAAACCAAGTCTCAAGAGGAGATTGCAGGAGAGTGATCATCAAGAACCAAGAAAGAATCTTCCTTACTGTTCGATCTCCACTACAAGGTAATGAGGGGAAAATGGTATTCCTTGTATGTGCATGTAGGGGTGTTTGGGTAGTGGAGGCAACCATAAGACCCTCTAAAGGCTCTAAATTCGTATGGATGAATGCATAATTAAGAATGAATGATATAATCGGTTGATTTATGGTGATTGTATGTCTATTGATGACTTATTGAATGAGAATAAAGATGATATTGAGAATAATTGAAAAGGGGTGATTAGGGATTGAGAAATTGGGGTTTTGATGAATTGAGGGTATAATCTATAATTGATTGTTGATTTACAGAGTAATTGATGTTAATAATGATTATGCATGATGTTTAGACGAAGAGATTGATTAGGGATTGATGGGATGGGTTTGAGGGGTTGGAGATCGTGAATTCTGTGATCTGCGTCGCGGTAATCGATTACCCATAGGAGTGGTAATCGATTACCAGAGTGTTTAGGTAACCCAGAAGCACCGTGTGCTTGCGGGTAATCGATTACAGGGGTGCTGTAATCGATTACCAGAGTGTTTGGTTGCATGTAATCGATTACATGGTGGTTGTAATCAATTACCAGAGACCTTGTTTGCAGGTAATCGATTACTGGAGATTGGTAATCGATTACCGGAGTGGATTTTGAGATCCTAAGTGAATTAATGATGATGTATGAGATGTGTGATGATTAATGTTGTTGATGATAATGTTATGTTGTTGAGGATGATGCATTTAATCTTATGTTGATTGATCATGCGTTGAGCATGTGTGGTGGTACTCAGATTGTATGAGCCTAGAGAGAGGCGGGTGTAATTCGGGGAGTTGCTAATGATGAATAATTACATGTTGCATATAATTGTGGTGAATTTGTTGTTGTACTCAGTTACATGAGCCTAGAGAGAGGCGAGTGTAACTCGGGGAAAGTTTGTACTCGGGATGCATGAGCCTAGAGAGAGGCGAGTGTAACTCGGGGAGAGTTTGTACTCGAGATGCATGAGCCTAGAGAGAGGCGAGTGTAACTCGGGGAGAGTTTGTACCAAGGAGCATAAGCCTAGAGAGGGGCGAGTGCGACTTGGGAGAGTTTGTACCGAGGAGCATAAGCCTAGAGAGGGGCGAGTGCGACTTGGGAGAGTTGGTATCAAGGAGCATAAGCCTAGAGAGGGGTGAGTGCAACTCGGGAGAGTATTGATGAGGGTGATGAGATTGGCGATGTTGATGAGTTTTGGTGTATGTGATGATGGATAAATATGTGTTATAAATGATGATGAAATGAGTTATAGGATGATGGATGAATCTATGTTATATACGATGTGTAAATGAGTTATGATGATGTTATGAGTATAATGATGAAATGAGTATATTGTGTTGAGAATAGAGTATGTGCTTTCTTTGGTGAATGACGTTGTGAGATTTATATGATGATATTGATGAGCTGTTAAGTGAGTTCATAGATGATTGTTATTTGATGGATTACTTGTTGTTTGGGTACGTGGTGTGGTTAATGATGATATTGATTATATGTGGGTGAGGATAGGGTAGCCTCCTATGTGTATATATGAGTTAGAGCTCTTTCCTCACTGTTACTGTTGTTGTTTCAGGTAATGGTGATGACACCTTTGGTGTCGAGTTTAATTAAAGGGAGTGTTGCTCTGGTACATGTGACATCAAGGCATACTGTTGGGGTGTTCTTTATGTCTTTTTTAGTTAGGAATATTTTTATAAACCCTTTTGGATGCCTTGCACGACAAGTAGGAAGTTTAATTATTTTATTTAGAGATTCCGCTGCTTGAGTATTTGAGTACATTTGAATTCTATTTTTATTCTTTCGAAATAATGAGGTTTTCGAATAAAGAGTTATGTGAAAATTTTTACCCAATTGAACTTGTTATATTTTCGAAAGTCTTCCGCTACGTTATTATATAAGTGTTGGGGTAGAAGGGTGTCACATGATCCATCAGTATGGTGTTTGATCTTAAATACCCATTTAAAACCTACAGTCCTTTTCCTAGGAGGCAAAGAAGTGAGAATCCATGTTTGGTTTTTATTTAAGGCTCTCAATTCAGCCCGAATAGCTCATCTCCAGTATTCTTCAACAATTGCTTCATGATAAGATGTAGGTTCAATGTGTGTCAAGATGGCCAGGAAGTATGCTTTGTGGTTGGGTGATAATTTGTTGTAAGAGAGAACACTGTGTAAAGGATATTTTGGAATAGATGAAGAGGTGGAGTCTGAAGTAGTGTTTAAAATAAAAACAATGGTAATCTTGTAAATAATATGGTAGTCTTTTGGTTCTATGAGACTGTTTAGGAAATTGTGGTGCTGGAGAGGAAGAAGGTAATGAGGGATTGGTGTGTGGTGTTGTGGTTGGTATAAGAACAAAGATATCTGTGTCTATTTGTATTGGAGTGAGAATAGGGTGAACAGTGGTAGGATGAGGAGTATGATTATGTGAATTATTATGGTTATGGTGAAAAGGAAATATGTGTTCATAGAAAGTGGTGTTTCTGGGCAAGAAAATCTCCCTAGATTTGATATCAAAGAGCAGTGAACCTTTGATGTGAGCCTTGTATCCAAGAAAGATGCATTGCTTGGACCTAGGATCAAGTTCTTTCTTCCAGCAGTTAAAGTAGTAGCATGACAGAAACAACCAAAAACTTTCAAATTAGATAAATCAGGAATGGTGCCATGAAGAACCTAATATGGAGACTGGTTTGACAAAAACCTAGTAGGCTGCCCGTTAATGAGATAAACAACATGGCTAATAGCATATGTCAAAAAATATTTAGGTAAATTGGACTGAAACATGAGAGCTCTTGTCACTCCCAATATATGTTGGTGTTTCCTTTCAACGATTTCATTCTGTTGAGGTGTCTCAACATAAGTTTTTTGATGAAAAATGCCCTTAAAAGCATAGAGTGAATCTGTAGGAACACGGGGAAACACTAGAAGGGGGGTTGCATAGTGTTTCTAAATATTTAAGAAAGCTTTTCGCAAACAGGTGTTAAAAACACGATTTTAGACATGCTTTTAAAGGGCTGTCTGAAGTTTTCAGACGGCTTGTAAAAACTGATTTTAAAAGATGTTTTGTGTATTTATAAAATATCAGATTAATTACTCTAACCCCTTGATTAGTATAAAAAGAATTGACAAGAGATAAGGGTAAGAAAATTTAGCCAAAGAATTTATCCTGGTTCACTCACTATCACTGTGAGCTACATCCAGTCCCAATGCCAACTAGCAATTGGATTTTCTCTTAATCTTTCAAGATTACAAGTATTCTTTTACAGTCAAGCATCTTCAGGCTCTACAACCAAGTATTCTTTTACAGACAAGCCTCTCCAGGCTCAAACCAACAAGTATTCTTTTTCAGACAAGCCTCTCCAGGCTCAACAAACAAATATAGAGAAGATAAAATGCTTAAGCTTACAAACTATATCAGTCTTGAAGCTTAAACAATTACAAATGTACAGAAAAACTGAGGTATGCTCGGGATATTACAATATGTGTACAAAGATAAATATTATCAGAGTTGTTGCAGCGAAAAACTTGCAGAGTTTTAGTTCTTTTTCACAAAATTCTTCTCTCTTGATGGTCTTCAAAGGAGGGGGTATTTATACCCAAATATCAATCCGTTGGAGAAAACCACCGTTTAGGAATAGCATGAAATCCGTTGTGAGACAACCTACTTTGAGCTCTGACATTCTCTGACATTTTCTGACAATTCCTGACACGTTACAAGTTTTGCTCCTGCCAAAAAGCTATTTTGTTGTTGCTGCAAGGGCTGCGTAGCAGAGGACACGTTTGGCAGAGAACGTGCTTGAAATTCAAAAAGGAATGCCAGCTGTTATAACAGAAAACGTGCTTGATTCAAAAAGAGCTTCAGACGTCTTCACAATCTTCAGACTAGAGGTGCCACGTCATCAAAAGACTTCAGACGGCACTGATACTTCAGACGGGTTGAGCTACTTCAGACAGCTTCAGCTCTTCAGACGAGTTTTGCTTCTTCAGACAACTTCAACACTTGGTCTTTTTATGTAGGCTCATGGTGGCTCTTGCTGAAATCATAGATAAATCATTAAAGCATTTGTGTATCTATGATAAATAATTTAAGTCAAATTTGTTAACCATTAAAACTTGGGAATATAATTGTCTTAAAACATCATAAACCACTTATGATATTTTTGAGACTCAACATTCTCCCCCTTTTTAATGATGACAAATTTGGTTAAAATATACAAATCTGTAATCAGTTTTTAAGAATAAGAAAGCTCCCCTGAGATAGAAATACCCTTTAACAGGTTCTGTTTAAGGTATATTTTACTCATTTGCTCAAATTTCTCAGAAAACATATGTACTCCCCCTTAGTCCTGTAACCACTTCAGATTTGATTAGTTTTAATACTCCCCCTTTTGTCATCAATCAAAAAGGGAATATCAGAGCAAAACAGTAACAGAGCAATATATTCAGATAAAACATATATATCAGAGCACAAATAATCAACTCAAAAATATGAGATAAGCCATTGATTGTATTTAATGAATGTTCAGATAAAGAAATAGACAATCAGACACTTGTCATAAACATGAAAATAAGCAAAGACAATGGCTAAATTAACAGTTTAATCCTTCTTCTCCAGCAAGGCCTCAGTCAGAAAGGAAATCAAGTCTTCCTTGGCCTTGTCTATTGCTACTTCCACTGAGGTTTTCAATTCTTGCTGACCAGATCTGATAAGCTGGTTCTTGAAGAATCTGCTCTTGTTTAGCAGTTAGATGCTTAGTCTTCTTCTCTTGATCAACATACTTCTTTTCAAGTTTCTTAACTTTGGTCTTCAGCTTCAGATTTTCCTCAGACAAGTCTTGCTCAGATTCATACAAAATCAATTGGATGTAGGGGCAAACAAATCTAAGCACTCCAAAGCCTGGCTTCAATCTGTATTCAGATGGCTTGAACACAGGGCAAAGAAGGTGCCAATGGGGTTCAGTACTACCCAGTCTTCATTAAAAGAGTCAGCAGGTGGGGAAAGTGATCTCTCAGATAGTGATATTGGACATTGGTTGACTTTCCAAGTCTAACTTCAGAATCAGCATCAGGACCAGTTGATCCCGAAGAAGATCCAACATCTTCTCTGATCTCCAGTAAGAGGACCACATCCAATCTTGAAGTAGTTGATTCAGGCCTCCTCCTTGGTTTCTGATGAACTCTGGTAAAGATTCCCACTCTGATGGACTCATCATTTCAGACAGAGGTGCAGATAAAAAACATTAGCTCCTTGAATTTCTCACCCTGACCTTCCTTTAAGGGATACCTAGGAACTATTCTATCAGGTTTCACCAAGATTTTAGTGGTTGGCCTGATTGAACAAGTTCTAGGAGACCTGTAGCCTCTCATCCCAACTCCCTTGTGCAGATCCCTCTGAAACAACTCAGACTCAGTGTTCAGCTGCCTCACAAAACTCCTTCATCACTATTCAGCCTGAGGGAATCATCTGAGAATGGATCGATGGGAGCCCAAGTATGTGCAGGAGGGACAACACCCTTCCTATCTTTTCTAATCCTCCTGAAAGAGCATGTATTGGTTTCTAACTTCAGCAATAGTTTTTTCTGATTAAGCCATGATGCAAGGATACAGCAGGTGCTGGTCTGAAATACTGTAGCTCTTCAGACAGGTTGCCAAACTTAGGCAATGAAAAGGGATCAGAAGGAAGGAGAGACAACTGTAGAGCTTCAGCAAGGACTTGCTCTTCTTAGCAGAGAACTCTTCTTGCAGAGAAGGTGGAGGGGATGATGGTGGTGAAGGTGTAGGTGGTGGTGGTAATGAAGGTAAAGGTGGTGATGATGGTTGAGGTTGAGGAGGTGAAGGTTAGAAGGTTGGATTGGTTAAGGTGTGGTGATGGATCAGATGGTTGATTTTCTGATGGGAAGGTAATGTAGGTTCAGAGAGTTGATTCTCTGAAGGTTGTGGTGAGGTAGGTTCAGAGGGTTTGTTTTCTGTTGGTTCAGAGGTTCGGAGGGTTCAGAGGGTAGGTTTTGTTTGTGTAGGTGGTGAAGGTTGTGACAGGTTGGTGGTTGTTTAGGTTTTTCTGGTGAGGAGGAGGTGAGGAGTTACATTGTCAAATCTCACTTAATTCTCTTGTAGGAGGCTTGGTTACCTCAGATCTTTGCTTTGCTTCCTTCTCTTTTTCTCTTTGTGCTTGTTTTCTTCTTCTTTTAAAATACTCATGTGCCTTGACATAATTTTGGTATTTCCCAGCCATATCCTCTGCTTCCAGCTGAGAAGCAATACTTCTAGTCACCCTAGGTTCAGGTGCAGTCTGAAGTAGCTTGCTTTTGGTCCTCCTTCTCTGAGGTGCACTTGACCTCTTCCTTTTCTTTGCTCCCTCAGCTATGGTTGCTTGCCTATCATCTTCAGCATAGGCCAATTGTGAAGCAATAGCAAGAGCTCTATCAGTCCTCTTGCTCTGCTTTCTTCTCCAGCTCCTCCTGCTCCAAAGCAGTAGCCAATGCTGCCACCTGAATGAGTTCAGGATCAGATGGGCAGCAGCCAATGGCTCAGCTACAAGCATCAGCATCTGCCTCTTGAGCCTGTCCTTCCATTTCAGAAGTAGGCTGTGGAGTCTGTACAGGTTCAGACAACTGACCCACAATTTCAGATGGCCTTTGTGAGCCTTCTGAACAGGTTCAGACACCTGACTCTGCACAGATGCAGATGCTACCTTAGCAGCACTCCTACAGGTAGCTTCTTCAATTTTGCTTGAGGAGAGGGTTTTGATGGCTTGAACTCATGCCTCCTTATGTCTCCTCTGAGTTCATTCTCAAGAACCTCCATTGTTGTCTTCCTTCTGCAGCTTTCTCAAGAAGAAGGCTCTCCTTCATGGACGGAGAGGGAGGTCTTGGAGTCAGCTTCACTCCCATGCTCTTGAGGTTTGATTCACCAAACACAGGTTGTGAAAGGCGATCAAAAAGCCTCTCAATGGGGACTTTGAAATGCAGCAAGATCTTGGTGATGATGGTATTGTGAGGGAAGCTCCCAGCAGAGTCTCTGAGACGCTTCTGCATGTGGTACATTATGATGTTGGGGAGGTTCACCTTCTTCTTCTAGTAGGTGAATCAGACAAAATCTCTCCAACTCAGAAACATGGTTTCTGCTTCCACTCTTAGGGATTACAGAGCACCCTAAGATGGCATGCAAAACCCTAGCCTTGTCTGACATATGCTTTGCATCCAAGCTTACTGGTTCAGAGGTGCCATACAGAAACTCTGTGAACTGCTTCTGTCCACCATTTCTTGCTTCCCAGCCAGGAGTGAATAAGCTCCTTCAGTCCTGACCTCACAGATGTGAGCAAGGATATCTTCATCAACAAAGACAGGGACACCACGTACTGTGGCCTTGATGCTAGTGTAGATACCCTGAGGATTGGGTATTCCTCTGGCAGTAGCCCAGAAATCCAGCACACTCTGCTCATGCCACTGTGTCAAGTTGTGTTGAAATACGGAGTCCACCCAGCTGCATCGAACTCAGCAAATAAGTCCATTCCCAGAGATTGAAGATCCTCCAGGACTACACCCTTAGTCTTCACGATGTTGCTTCCAGCAGATTTCTTAGGTGCCATTGAAGAGTTTTCTGAAGAACTTGAGAGAAAAAAATTGCTTGTAGAAGAAGGATCTCAAGAGGTGAATACAGAATAGTGAACGGTAAAGTTCTCTGACCCACTAGCTTCTGTATTTATAGACCCATGAAGTAATGATGGCATGTACTGGCTGCCAGACATAGGAAAACGTGCGAAGTGGAAGAGACAAAATAAATGGAATTAAACCGTCTCAGAAAGCCACGTCATTTGTTTACTTCAGACAAGTGACAGATTTCAGACACCCATATAGATTTCAGACAACCCAAAATTTCAGACAAGTCACTTGTTTCAGACAAGCTGAAATTTCAGACACATCATTTTCAACAGATCATATCACACAATCAAAATGCATGTATGTTCAGATTATTTCTAATGAACTTAAATCTATCTTCAGTCAGATTTTGTGAATATATCAGCCCATTGATGCTCTGATAAACTGAATATCAAAAACACCTTTCTGAACATAGTCTCTAATGAAATGATGTTTTATTTCTATATGTTTAGCCCTAGAATGTTGAATGGGATTTTTAGACAAATTAATAGCACTTGTATTATCACACAAAACAGGTATAGCAGATATAAATGTTAAAATCTTCTAACTGATACTTCACCCATAACAGTTGTGAGCAACAACTGGCTGCTGAGATGTATTCTGCTTCAGCTGTTGATAAGGCAATTGTGCTTTGCCTTTTGCTTGACCAGCTAATCATATTTTCTCCAAAGAAATGACATCCACCACTAGTGCTTTTTCTTTCAATTCTGTCTCCAGCAAAATCAGCATCACAGTAACCTATTAACCTGCAATCCTTACTTTTCTTATAGCACAGACCAAGATTAGTAGTACCTTTAAGATATCTGAAAATTCTTTTTACAGCTTTGTAGTGAGTATCCTTGGATCAGATTGAAATCTAGCACACAGACATACACTGAACATTATGTCAGGTCTGCTTGCTGTTAGATATAATAATGATCCAATCATTCCTCTATACAAAGTTTGATTCACTGGTTCTTCCTTCTCATCTTTATTTAAAGATGCAGAGGGATGCATTGGAGTTGACATGGGTTTGCAATCATGTAAGTTAAACTTCTTAAGCATTTCCTTTGTATATTTTTCTTGATGGATCCATATACAGTCAGAATCTTGCTTAATCTGAAGTCCTAAGAAAAATTTTAGTTCACCCATTAAACTCATTTCAAACTCTGATTGCATTAACTCTGAAAACTCCTTGCATAATGAAGAGTCAGTTGAACCAAAGATAATGTCATCAACATATATCTGAACAAGTATAAGATCTTTGTTAGACTGTTTTCTAAAAAGAGTTGTATCCACTTTTCCTCTTTCAAAACCATTTGAGATAGAAAACTGCTCAATCTGTCATACCAAGCTCTTGGGGCTTGTTTCAGACCATAGAGAGCCTTTTTGATTCAATATCTTCAAAACCAGGGGGTTGTCTAACAAAGACTTCTTCTTCAATGAGACCATTGAGGAAGGCACTTTTAACATCCATTTGATATAGCTTGATGCCATTATTTACAGCATAAGATAAAAGAATTCTAATTGCTTCTAACCTGGCCACTGGGGCAAAGGTTTCAGTGAATCAATACCTTCTTGCTGGTTGTATCCTTGAGCAACTAATCTTGCCTTGTTTCTGACTACCTTGCCTTCTTCAGACAGCTTGTTTCTGAACACCCATTTGGTTCCAATAATAGTTTTCCCATGGGGTTTAGGAACAAGGGTCCAGACATCACTCCTAGCAAACTGATTCAGCTCTTCTTGCATGGCTAGGATCCACCCTTCATCATGCAGAGCTTCATCAATGTTCTTTGGCTCTATTTCAGACAGGAGAGCAAGAGAATTCAGATTCTTGAATTTTGATCTTGTCTTAACTCCTTCTGAAGTGCTGCCAATGATTTGCTCTTTAGGATGATGTGATTTGTATTCCAATCAGGTTTCTGAGGAGGTATCAATCTGTTTGTTCTGTCTGAGACTCAACATTTGTCTGAAGAGGTTTAGTAACAGTAGGTACTTCAGACAGCTGCTCATCCTTCAAGCTGTTGTGGTCATTCAGCTCCATTCCTGCAAAATCATCCTCTAGATCTGATAGTTCCCTATCAGTCTCTTTGTTATCATTGAATTTAACATGAATAGTTTCTTCAACAGTTAAAGTTCTAGAGTTATACACTCTATAGGCTTTAGATGTTTCAGAATATCCAATGAAAAATCCTTTATCAGACTTTGCATCAAATTTTCCAAGATCATCCTTGGTGTTGAGTATAAAACATTCACAGCCAAAGGTGTGGAAATATGATATGTTGGGTTTTCTTCCTTTCCACATTCATAGGAAGTCTTTTTCAGAATTGGTCTTACCAATATTCTGTTTTGAAGGTAACATGTTGTGCTAACAGCTTCTGCCCAGAAGGATCTTGGTAAGCTGCATGAGTTGAGCATGGTCCTTGCCATCTCTTGCAAACTTCTGTTCTTTCTCTCAACAACCCCATTCTGTTGAGGTGTTCTAGCCACAGAGAAATTGTGTGAGATCCCATTCTCATCACAGAACATTTGAAAGTTTGCATTCTCAAACTCTCCACCATGATCACTTCTGATAACAGAAATACAGAATCCTTTCTCATTCTGTACCTTCTTGCAGAATATTGTGAAATTCCTAAAAGTCTCATCCTTGCTTCTTAGGAATAACACCCATGTAAATCTAGAATAGTCATCAACAATGACCAAACCATATTTCTTACCACTAAGACTTTCTGTTCTAATAGGACCAAACAAGTCAATGTGTAAAAGTTCTAGTGGTCTGCTAGTTGAAACAACATCCTTACTCTTAAAAGAGTGTCTTGTTTGTTTCCCTTTCAGACAGCTTTCACATAAAATGTCAGATTTGTATGAAAGCTTGGGCAATCCTTTAACAAGATTGTGTTTTGCTAACCTTGAGATTAATCTCAAGCTGGCATGCCCAAGTCTTTGATGCCAAATCTGTTTTTCATCTTCAACAGAAATGAAACATTTTACATTTTGACTTGCTAGATCCTCTAGATCAATTTTGTACACATTGTTGTGTCTCTTAGCAGTAAAGAGGGTTTGCTCAGAGGAGTCTTTGACTATGCATCCTTCCTTAGTAAAGGATACCACATAACCACTGTCACATAATTGACTTATGCTCAGTAAATTATGCTGTAGTCCCTCCACTAGGAGTACATTTTTAATAAGGGATGAAGGAGATATACCTACAGTCCCTATTCCATGATCTTCCCTTGCTGATTTCCACCAAAGGTGACCACTCCACCAGCTCTAGGTCTAAGGTTTTGGAACAAAGACCTTTCTCCTGTCATGTGTCGCGAGCACCCACTGTCCAGGTACCATTTGTGGGGTCTCCTTTGTCCTGTTAAACACATCTGCAACAGGAATAATTAAGTTTTTAGGTACCCATATTCTTTTGGGTCCTTTCTTGTTAGCTTTGGGCCTTGTTTTTCTCTTGTGTTTGCACTGAGCCACATTGTGTCCAGGCTTACCACAGTGAGAACACCCAGTAACCTTCTTTTTGCCTTTAGAAAAATTTAAGACAGTAGGAGGTTCAGACATGTTATGATCACAAAAGCCTAGTCCACTTTTGTCAAGGGAATGCCTTTGATTTCCAAGCATTATATTCAGATTTTTAGTTCCTTTGACAAATTTGGCCAGATCTTTTGTCAGTTCCACAACCTGCTTCTGAAGTTTCTATTCTCTTCAGACACAGCTTGTGAACTGCAGTTTTAGTCTCAAGAATTTTTCTTGAGCATAATATGTTCTATCTCAAGTGCCTCATATTTGTTACACATTTCTGTGTGGGCTTTGGATAGATTCTTATTGGAAAAGTTCTTGGAACTTTCCACCAGATCATCATACATTTCTTGTAGAGTAAGAGGAAATACCTCAGCTTCAGAGCTGTCTGAAGATGGTAGACTAGCCATGAGACACAGATTTGCCTCTTCTGAAGTGTCTTCTCTTCTTCTGAGGTTGATTCATCAAGGTCTTCCCATGTTGCCATAAGACCTTTCTTTTTTTGAAAAACTTCTTCTTCTTGAAGTTGTTTTTCTTCAGTCTTGGGCAATCAGCCTTCATATGCCCTGGTTGCTTACATTCAAAGCAAATAATTTTATCAGTGTTAGACTCTTTACCTGTCTTACCTGATTTGGATGATGAAGGTTGGTTCTTTCTGAACTTTCCTCTGTTCTGCAACATTCTCTTGATCTTTCTGCTTAAAAGAGCAAGATCATTGTCATCTTCTGAGCTATCTTCAGAATCTTCATCTGCTTCTGAAGTTTCCTCAGCTTGCATAGCCTTCATGCTGCCATGCCTAGACTGTTTGGCCTTGGAGTTTAGAGCTAGAGACTTCTTCTTGTTGTCATCTTCTCCAAGCTCAAGCTCATGGACTTTGAGAGATCCCAACAGTTCTTCCATTCTCAGAGAGTTCAAATCTCTTGCCTCTTGAATGGCAGTGACTTTGGGTCTCCAGGACTTAGGTAGACTTCTTAGAATCTTCCTGTTGTTGTCTCCAGATTCATAGGTTCTTCCTAAGGACCTGAGTCCATTGGTTATGGTCTGAAACCTCCCAAACATTTGGTCAATGGTTTCAGTTTCTTCCATCTTAAACATCTCATACTGATGTATAAGCATGCTGATTTTGGATTGCTTGACAGTTTCAGTCCCTTCATGGGCTGCTGCAAGAGTATCCCAAATCTCCTTGGCAGAAGTGCATCCATGGACCTTCTCATATTCTGATTTATTCAAGGAACATATCAGATAGAGTTTGGCTTTAGCGTTCATCTGGACTCTAGTCTTCTGCTCCAAGGTCCATTCAGTCTTAGGTATAGGCACACCATTTTGCATAGGCACATAGTCTCCATCAGTGACCACATCCCAAACATCAATGTTGTTGCTCTCAATGAACAACTTCATACGATCTCTCCAGTAGTGGTAATCCACTCCATTGAATGCTGGGGGTCTTGTGATAGAGGCTCCTTCTGTGATGTATTGCCTGTTGCTGTTAGAAGCTTCCATTTGGATCTTTCAGTCCTCAAACACTTGTTAGGTGCTTCAACCCTGAGTAGAGCTCTGGTACCAACTGTAGGAACACAGGGAAACACTAGAAGGGGGGTTGAATAGTGTTTCTAAATATTTTAGAAAGCTTTTCGCAAACAGGTGTTAAAAACACGATTTCAGACACTCTTAAAGGGCTGTCTGAAGTTTTCAGACGGCTTGTAAAAACTGATTTTAAAAGATGTTTTGTGCCTTTATAAAATATCAGATTAATTACTCTAACCCCTTGATTAGTATAAAAGAATTGACAAGAGATAAGGGTAAGAAAACTTAGCCAAGGAATTTATCCTGGTTCACTCACTACCACTGTGAGCTACGTCCAGTCCCAATGCCAACTAGCAATTGGATTTTCTCTTAATCTTTCAAGATTACAAGTATTCTTTTACAGTCAAGCCTCTTCAGGCTCTACAACCAAGTATTCTTTTACAGACAAGCCTCTCCAGGCTCAAACCAACAAGTATTCTTTTTCAGACAAGCCTCTCCAGGCTCAACAAACAATATAGAGAAGATAAAATGCTTAAGCTTACAAACTATATCAGTCTTGAAGCTTAAACAATTACAAATGTACAGAAAAACTGAGGTATGCTTAGGATATTACAATATGTGTACAAAGATAAATATTATCAGAGTTGTTGCAGCGAAAAACTTGCAGAGTTTTAGTTCTTTTTCACAAAATTCTTCTCTCTTGATGGTCTTCAAAGGAGGGGGTATTTATACCCAAATATCAATCCGTTGGAGAAAACCACCGTTTAGGAATAGCATGAAATCCGTTGTGAGACAACCTACTTTGAGCTCTGACATTCTCTGACATTTTCTGACAATTCCTGACACGTTACAAGTTTTGCTCCTGCCAAAAAGCTGCTTTTTGTGTGTTGCTGCAAGGGCTGCGTAGCAGAGGACACGTGTGGCAGAGAACGTGCTTGAAATTCAAAAAGGAATGCCAGCTGTTATAACAGAAAACGTGCTTGATTCAAAAAGAGCTTCAGGCGTCTTCACAATCTTCAGACTAGAGGTGTCACATCATCAAAAGACTTCAGACGGCACTGATACTTCAGATGGGTTGAGCTACTTCAGATAGCTTCAACTCTTCAGACGAGTTCTGCTTCTTCAGACAGCTTCAACACTTAGTCTTTTTATGTAGGCTCATGGTGGCTCTTGCTGAAATCATAGATAAATCATTAAAGCATTTGTGTATCTATGGTAAATAATTTAAGTCAAATTTGTTAACCATTAAAACTTGGGAATATAATTATCTTAAAACATCATAAACCACTTTATGATATTTTTGAGACTCAACATAATCAAGTCTAAATTCTGGTCCATTATCAGACCCGAGAGATTTTACTTGTTTTCCATAATGTGTTACTTGTTTTCCATATTGTGTGTTAATTTGCTCCATAAAAGACTGAAGGAGAAGAGGTACCTAGGATTTTTGCTTAAAAAAAAAACCAAGTGACTCTGGATTTATCATCCACAATTGTTAAAAAATATCCACGACCAAGCAATGAAGGTGAGGATATGGGTCCCCAAATATCAATATGAATCAGATCAAAAGTGTGTGTAGAGATAGAATTACTCAATGGAAATGGTAACTTCTTTTGCTTGGCCATATGGCAAACATCACAAGGGTCTGTAGTCTTATTACATTGAATAAAGAGTAAGAAGTTTGCATAACAACAAACTTAGCATGTGAAGGATGACCAAGTCTAACATGCCACAAATTGTCATGATGGCTACAAAAATGATTTATGCAAGCCAAACTCAATTTTGAATTGAAAAACAAACTAAAAAAAGATTGTTTTGGCTGAGTCAGAACATAAACACCTTCCCGAACCTCAGTTGCACAAATCATCTCAAGTTCTAGAGGTCTTGAATTTCACACACATAATTAGTAAAAGTAAACTTGCAGCCAAGCTCATTTGTCAATTTTGAGACATAAATCAAATTGAAACTAAATGAAGGGATGTAAAGCACATCATTAAAATATAGATCGTTGGAGAAAAACAAATTTCCAACAAAAGTAGTGATCACTTGATTCCCATATGGGAGTTTAATAGTAATTGGGTTGATTCTTTTGAAGGAATGAAAAGAACTTGAAGAAGAGCAAACATGATCTGTTGCTCCAATGTCAGTTATCCATGAAAAGTCTTTGGAAACAACTTTATTCATACCTTGGATCTTGTGGAAGTATTTTGTTTAGGGGCTAATGCAATCTGGTTCACAGAGTGTTGTTGATTTTGTTGAATCAAAGCAAGAATAGCCTTATGCTGATCTGGAGTGAAAGACACATTTTCTGTTGTATCTTCATTACTCTCCTTTTGGATTTGAGAAACCATGCTATCGATCATCATAGCCTTGACTGTTCATTCAAACACAAATTTATCTGTCCACCTTTCTTGCAAGTGAAATTAGGAGGAAACCCATGTTTTCTATAGCATTGATCAACTGTATGTCCACTCTTATTGCAATAAGAGCACATTTTCTGGCTTCTACCTCTGCCTGAATTTGAACCAAATCCCCTAAAACCTTTTCCTCCTGATCTGCCTCTTCCTCTAAAAGAGTTTTCAGCTACATTCACCAAAACATTTGCCTCATCTGAATTAACAATTGTTCCAAATTGTCTCTCTTGCTGAATTAGCAAAGAGAAGGCCTTGCTTATTTGGAAGAGGCTCCATTAACATAATTTGGGATCTTACTGCTACATATTCATCATTCAGTCCTTTCAAGAATCTAATACATTGTCATTTTCCCGATAGGATTTGATAGTAGGAACTAGATTCCAATGACAACTACCTCACAAGTACATTTAGGGATTGGTAAAAATTATCAAATTCTAAGGCCACATTGATTTTTACCGAGTTATATAAGAAGTGATGCTTAATTCACCTTGCTTAAAAACATATATCTCTTCTTGTAATCAGAAATTATGAATATATGCACCTTGGTAATATCTGTCATGTAGATCCATCCATATTCTTTACCGGAATCCATTTGTGCAATTTCTTAATTTACATAATTAATTATCCATGAAATTAGCATTATGTTGCATCGTTTCCAGGCAATATTCATAGGATCTCCAGCTTCAGGTTTTTAAGAATTCCATCAACAAACTGTGACTTGTTCTTCGAATCTAAGGTTGTCTTCATGGCTCGAGCCCAAGAATGGTAATTATCTCCCGTTAATTGAGTAGGATACAAGAGAGATTGCTAGATTTTCGTTTACATGTAGGTAATAAGGATTCAATGGATCCATATTCTGGTTTGTCATATCTTCAAGAATTCAAAAAGAAACTCCAAAAAGACAATATGCGAAGAAGATGAAATTAATGAATTGAACCACAGAGAATTGGAGAAGAAAAGACGAAGAATCTGCTGTTGAAAGAAGAATCAGAGTCTCACAACGGTAGCGATGGCAGAGCTCCTATTAGAGGAGCTTGATACCATGCTAAAATCATACATGAATGAGATGAAAGAATTAGAGAAATTGAGAAATATGAATTTTCTTATTATGAATATCCAAAGATACGAAAAGAAAACTTATATACAAAGCTACACTAACTAATTCAGCTAACTATACTAACCACCTAAACTAACAGAAAACTGATTATTAAACTAGAAAACAGAAAGTACTAACAACAGAAAGTACTAACTAATTAACTTAATTGAGTTTCAATAGGTTACATAGGCATTTGATCAAGAAAAACATTTCAGAGGATAAGTGAATGAATGATAAAAGAAAAAATAGAAAAAAAAAAGAAAGATAGCAGTATTGAGAATTGAAGCGGGATGCTATAAAAAAAAGCTCCATATAAACTATAAAAAGTTACATATTTTAAAAACCCCTTTTTTAACACACAAAAAAAGCTCCTTTTAAATTTTAAGAACTTCTTAAAAAAACCTATTTTGACCCGGCTTTTACCTTGAAGTGGCTTATAAGTCAAAATTAAGGCTATGTCAAATGGTCAGTTATTAATCAATTAATCATTGATAAAAAAACCACGCTTCACTCTCGAGAAAGGCCATCCGACTACATGTTAGTTTTTAGTTTTTATTTTTGAAATTTAAAGTTAAGTTTATATAATTAAAAATTGAACATGATTTTCGTGGGTTTGTAAAATGTCCATTTTAAACATCACAAAAAAATTAGTTTATTTTAAACTGTAAGAACTTGGTTTAAATTTTAAAAATAAAAAATTGAATCTCACAGCTACCCGCAAACAAGGTAGTTAAATTTTTTATAAAAGATATTGAAAAAATAATATATTAAAAATTACTTTTACTAACTTTTTACTAAATGAAACTATTGAGGATCGAGCTAAAAAAACTCACACTATCAATTTATTAAATAATTTTATTTTAAAATAAAAGTTCTTATTTTTTAGTTTTTAACAATATAATAGTTTTATATTTAAAATATGATCAACATTGAATTACAAGAAGAGCCTCTTCAACAAGTTGGTTAGGTCATTCGTCTTCAACTCAACATTCCTACCCGCAAGTAGTTTTTGCATAAATATCCAAATATATATATGTGTGTGTGTATGTTAAATCTAGGGTGCACAAATTTAAAAACTATTGTACTGTACATAACTATATTTTATAACCATTACATATAGATTTAAAACAATGGGTGATGGGTCCATAAAACATTAATGACTAAAATATAGTTGTGTGTAGTGGAACAACTTTGAAAACGATGCATCCTAGAAAAATAAAGCCTGTGTGTGTATCATTTCTTTTCCTAGTAACTATTGAATCATACTGAAAGGGACAACTATCTTTAATACTCCTGCCTACTCCACCAGCTCCTAAGATCTGGCAAGCGAGTAGCAGGTTTTTGCGAGTCGGGTTAAAAGCTCGAGAGTTATTCCGACTTCTAAAATAAAGGCAGAGCCCTTGAATTTTTGTGAGTCTTTTGCTGATAATCCAATTTTTTGTCGGTTTTGCGGTCTTACCTGATCTTATTTTGCGAGTTTTTGCGGGTAGTAGGTTTTATTCAAATTAATGGGGTAGTTATTCGACCTTCCTAAATAAAGACATTGTCAAACTAGCCCAATTTTATCGGCCCTCCATCTCATTCACCACAACATTATAATTACTTAACTTCTAGTTTGTTTTAAGACAACAAAATGTTAAAAGCATAAAAAAATCTAGGGTACGTAAATATATTTTTATCCCTATAAAACATACTCGATCTGAATTGTTGTCTATATAATTTTTATTTTGGTTCTACAAAATAAGAAAATGTCACATTTTATTCCTTGTAATATAATTTTTTTGGCCCGTATAAAATGTATCTGTTTTGGTTTTAATTCTTATAAATACATTTATTTTATTTCATTCCTCATAAAATATGTGGATCATGGTGATTTTGTGGGTGTTAAGAAAGTTGAGAATCAATCTTCACAATTTCTCATCTTTTAAGTATCGAAACAAAAAAAAATTACAGGAACGAAAAATCAGATCTAGTCTTTTTTACACGGACTAAAAGTATAGTTTATCCAATTGCTTATTTAGTAAATAAAATAAGTGAAAATATTTTTAAACTCAATTTAGAGCTTTTTAAAAAATAAGGAAAGAAATAACTAAGCATAGATTGAATTCTTAGAAGGGCAAAACTATATCCTTTGCTGGAAGACTCACTTTATCCCACTCTGTTCTTAATGCCATGCCTACTTATTTATGCAATCTACTTATTTGCCCTTAGCTACTTGTGAAGAGTTGGACAGAAGTTGTAGAAATTTCCTCTGGGGAGATACGGAGAACAAGAGGAAGATTCATCTCGTTAATTAGGACAAATCTGTAGTCCAAAATTGATTGGTGGCTTGGGGCTCAGAAAAGCTAGGGATGTTAATAATGCCTACATGATGAAGATTAGTTGGGCCCTTACAATAAGCCCACAAATTTATGGGTTCAAGTTCTAAATCTAAATATGGTTGAAGGGATTCTATCATTCCAATAGTCAGTCGTAAATCAGAAGATTCTAATTTATGGAAAGGAGTTTGTGCTAATTGGGATAATCTGCTATCAAATTGTGTTTGGAGAGTTCAAAATGAAGAAGAAACCAGATTTTGGTGGATAAGTGAATTCTAGGGATGGATAGTCTTATTAACTTATTACTATTTCTACAGTTGAAGAATCTGAACTGAATCTGCCTTTAATTCAGTTTATTAAAGTTTCTGGGGATTGGGAATGTTGATCATTTCCAACATTTGTTACTGGAAGATGTTTTGTAATAAAATAGGTCTTCAAGGCTCCTCCTATTCCTGGCCAGCATACAATGATGCTTTTGCTTGGGAAGGTACTCCCTCCGTTCCCTATTTATAGGACCCCTTCTAGAAGAATTGGATGTCCCTTTATATAAGACCCTTTGCAGATTTTTAGGTAAATTAATTATTTTTCCATATTTGCCCTTCATTAATATTCAGCTCTTTTTATCCCCATATATTGATGAGAGTGAATAATTAATGAAGTTTTACCCATATGCTCAACTACCTCATTGGAAAGTGAATTTTGGAGTCTTCTAATTAATGTTTCTAAAATATAGTGACTTTTAAATAGGGGCATATTTGGAATGGTATTATTTTTTTAAAGACCAGTACATTAACCAACTTTTCTTAAACTGTGTGAAACGGTTGAGAGGGTCTTATAATAAGGGACGGAGGGAGTAATTCAAATGGCTGGCTCACAATTAAATCAACTCATGATTATTACTGATGCACCTAGGGGGCTAAAGAACCCACTTTTAACAAAATTTGGAGCTGGAAAGGTCCTCATAGAATTAGGCTATTACTCTGGAGAATAGCCTCCTATGCTGCTTGACTAATATTCAAAGGAAGAATGGGCACCTAATATGATGATATGTGTGTTTTGTGCAAAACAGAGCCAGAATCATCCTTACATATCTTTAGAGATTGTTCTGAAGTAAGAGAGGTATGGAGGAAAGTTATTTCAAATGCTAACATCGTCAGTTTTTTCATCCCCAAAATCTTCATAAATGGTTGATGGAAAACTTGCAAATTCCTAGTGGTCAAAATCTGAATTTACAACAAAACCTAATCTTTTGTGTTTAATCTAGAAGCAATCTAGAGGCATAAGAATGACATTATTTTTAATAATGTTAGGGTTTCAATTGAGAATTGCTAAATCAAATCCTAAGGCGGGTTCAAGCAACCATAATAGCAATTAATTCAAGCCAGAGAGTTCATTTAAATAACCATGGCAGAAATCCTTACCTCCTCCGTTGGTACCCTCCATCTGAGCATTGGAAGAAGGTGAACACCAATGGGGCTTTTTCTTCATTGCGTGGCAGAACTTCTTGTAGGGGTGTTGTGCGAGATGAATGGGGCTCCTTCATAGCTTCCTTCAGTGAAAATTGAACTGTTGCTGTGCAGGGAAGCAAAGTTATGGGGTTTGTTGAGAGGAGATCGATTAGGAAAATGAAAGGGTCTGAAGAATATGATTTTTGAAACAGATTCTCTTCTAGCAGTGAAAATGGTGAATGAGGGTTGTTGTGAGACTCACCTTTATTCGGCGCTGATCAAACAGATCAAGGAGACGACTAGGTTTTTTGATGCAGCGTGTTGGTACCATACTCTCAGGGAAGCGAACAATCTCGCTAATAGTTTCATGAAGGCTGGTCTGGATCTAGAGTCTGGGTATAGAGATTGAGTATCTTCCTCATTTTTCCCTAATACCTTTTGTTTTCGATAGCTCAGGTTCTCTGGTCGGGAGAGCTTGATAGGTTAGTTAGTTTTTTTTTGTATGTCCGAACTCTTTTAATTCCCCAAGTCAAAAAAATAAGGAAATAAAATAAAAACAAAAAAATTAAATGAAAAAAACTTAATGAAGACAAAATAAGCATATTTTGTTTATTTATTTGAATTGATAGAACATGTAAAGAAAAAGAATATGATTTTCTTTCCACTTATTTGGATAAATAAGAAAAATAAATAATAATAGACATAAAATCTTTCTTACCTTTAATAAACTCCACCACTTTTTTTTAAATCGGTTAGATAATAACCGATGTAGAAACTCAAAGTTATGATTATTAAAATTTTATGTAAGTTTTACTTACTGTAAAGTTATGATTATTAAAGAAAGCTTTTAATTATAAATATTTATAATTATTAATTGAAAATTGATGTCTAAAATTATGATAATATACATGTAAATATATAATAAATCATCAAGTTGTTAATTTTGTTTTATTAAACTTTTAATAAATATTTATAATTCCACATTTTATTTTCAAAAGTGTATCCTTTTAATTTATACTCAAACTCACTTGGAGTAATTCTATATACTAGTGTTAGGGAATTTCTTTTAATACTACCACTTTTTCTCCCACACCATCCTCTTTTAATTTTAAAAAATACCCCATATCCCTCTTTTCATTCCGTTTTAGACTTTATTTCGGTATTGTTTAAAATTTAGGGTAAGGGGACAGTGTCTTAATCCAAGACATGAAAAGTTTTCGGACTCAAAAAGTACTTATAGATGTACGTATATTACCTTATCTCTTTGAGACGGGTGAGGGTTCAAATCTGTAACCTATCAGATTCGGGACTCTGTCTTGCTCTACCGATTAATCTCTTGAGATTTGTTTTAGACTTTTTATTCTTTTGGAAATTAGTTACTAGTGGTTATGGAAACCGTTAGTGTAAATTAGTTTAAAAAAAAGGTTAATTTTATAAATAAGTTTTCAATAGCTATATTTTTTTACTCTTGAAAATTAGCTTCCATAATTAACCTAAAAACATTTCTTGGAAATTAATTTCAGCCCCTTGTTCGGCTTCTAAAATTTAGCAGCTTTCCTACTTTTACTGGCCCAATCTCAAAGCGGACTAGTCTTTTGAGACAAGAGAAAGACTGAATAATTTTCCTATGGGCCAACCTTCGAATCCAGACACATCAAACTTGGAAGACTTTTATATCACTAAATAACAATTTTACACAAGGCTTCGAGGCCTGCTACCTGCCATCCCAAGCAAAGCATCCTTCAGGAATCAGGTCCAATCCAATTGTTTATACTTTGTTGTATTGTTGTAACTAAATTCCTTCTTTCTATTTTCAGTCAAAAGTGTCTGCCAATAAAGAAAATGAAGCTTCTTTCTCTTTATTTTTGCTGAATCAAATTATAGTGCGTTTGAATTAACGCATAGAGTCAACAAATGTACTTTGTATAGGTTTGATTTCACATTATATAAAGTGATAAAACTCAAATTTAGATCTTTTAAACGTAATTATTTATAACATTGAGAACGTGATTTATCACTATATAATGTCAAACTAAACATAGGGTCAATTTGGATGAAATTTTTTCAGAAGTACTTTTAGGTAAAAAAAAATAGAATGAATCAAAGAGGGCAACAGTATTTAACTTCTCCATAAGTTGAAATTAGTCTTTGTAGCCCACCTAAGTCAAAAGTTTTCCATTTAACTTCTCCATAAGTAACTAATTTTAACTTATGGAGAAGTTAACTTCATTTAACCTCTATGATTCATTCTATTTTTAGATTCTAGAAATTCTTCTAACAAGTGTATCTAAACTTGGTCATATTCTTTGTCACAATCTATCCCATTTTGCTTCTATAGTTATATGTTTCGGGAAGTGTAAACGCAAGTCTTGACAACACATGCATGTTTTGACTTAAAAAAACACATGTATATTGTATAAATATTTAGAGTGTGTTTGGTAAAACTAGCTGAAAAGCTCGCTAAAAGTCTTAAAGCTCGCTGAAAGCTCAAAAACTATTGAATGTGTTTGGTAAAACTAGTTGAAAATGGTAAAATGACATTTAAGGACAACATTAATTATTAAAAAATGATAAGTGGGGATGGTTGAGGGTTAAACTTGTAATTAATTTTCAGCTTGTAGCTGAAAATTGGAGCTTTTTTTAAAAAGCTACCCCAAGTAGCTTTTTAAGAAAAGCTTGTAGCTACCAAAAAAACTACCTTCCCAAACACTGCTGAAATGTTTCAGCTACTATTTTCAACTTTCAGTGTAACATCCTACTGTTAGAGACTTTAATTTATAGGGAATTCATAACATGAATAGGATGAGGTAAGGAATTGATAAGGAGAAGCCTAAGAGGCAAAAATCAGGGTCTCATGCATCAGGATTTTCGCTCAAGCGAGTAGGTCTCGCTCAAGCGAATTATGCAGCAAAAACTATAAGATTTTGGTTCTGCAAGTCTCGCTCAAGCGAGAGCATCTCGCTCAAGCGAGATACAAGACACAAAATGTGTTGCTCTCTAGATGATTTTCGCTTAAGCTAGCAGTTCTCGCTTAAGCGAAAATATTCCAGAGAGAGTGTATTTTCGTGGGCATCCTCGCTCAAGCTAAATGGTCTCGCTTGAGCTAGAATGACCATCTCGCTCAAGCTAGAATCTCGCTTGAGCGAGAAGACGGTTACAACATTTTTAAAACATGACTGCAGACAGTTTCCACTCAGTTTCTCTTCCCTTTTTCGTTCTTCCAGAGAGAGAGAGAGGTTTTAGTGAGAGAATGCCCCAATGAAGGTCAAGAATGATTTCTACTCATCCAAGATCAAGTCCCCCATTAATCTACTCGCTTCCAACGCTTCCTATCTTCCGTTCGTTCTCCGTTTTCTCGAACCTCAGGTGGGTGTGATTCTCACTTGTTTGTTATTGTTGCTGTCAAAGCATGATCCCCCATCTTACTATCCCCTTCCTTCACTCAATTATGATGGAATTGTTTAGATGAACCTAGGGAATGTTAATGTGTGATGGATGAGTGTGATGTTTTTACAAACCATAGAGTAGAAGATTTGATTGACTATAAGTGTTATGAATATGAGCACATTATTATGAAATCATGGGCCTTTGGCCATTACAGTCATGAATTATGAGTTAAGATATCACATGGCTTATAGCCATCACAGAGCCTCCGCGCTATCACAGGGTCGTTGACCGTCACAGGCCTTCGGGCAATTTATTTAAGAAAGACGGGGTAACCACATCGAACTCTGGCCAAGAGGGAGATGGGGTCCCCAATCACATAATGAATTATGATTGAAATATTATTTAAGACTTAATCATAGGTAGCCCTGGACGACGGTCCTTGGTTACATGGTCGAGCGCTCAATCACAGTCACAGTCACGTTACAGAGAAAAGACCCCGGGTGTCGGGTAACAACACCTCACAGTCATACATTGCATCATAAACATTGATTTAAAGATGATGAATCATGTTTAATTGCCTTTAATTGTGATGCTTTGAATAAATATGTATCTTTGTGGTGGTTCTTGGTTGTCTCCCCACACCGCACACACTTGTCACGCTCATTGGGACGTTGGTCTCACCCCACTCTGTGGGAACATATTTCAGATGTGCGCAGGATACTCCACAGGGTAGTGACGAGCATTAGAAGACTCATGGATGATAATAGCTTAATGTTTGGTTATGTTTGGTGCATTTAACGTTTTTAGGACCATTACTGATATCAGTTAGGATGTTCTTAGGAATTTATAAAGTTATCTTTATGCATCGAATTGAAGCCTTGATGGCAAACTTGTATTGGCGTTCTTTGATTTATGTATGTAATGTTTGGAGCTTTAGTAATTGTTGGGTTACTCAAGCGATCGTATTGTATTTGATACGCGAAATGAACGAAATGATTTCACGGATTTGGAAATAGTGCTCCCAATAGACATTATTTTTGAATTTAGAAATTAGGACGTTACATTCAGCTAGCTGAAATGGCAAGCCAAACACACTCTTAATCTGTTAAAAGTTAAAAATGCAAAATGTGAAAAGTATGGAGGAGAATGTCACTCATGTAACTGATAAACCAAACAAATAGATAATGCTATTGGGGGAATACAATAATTTGGGCAAGGAACAGTGTAGTCAACACATTTGATGTTTTTTGTCTCTAAATATGTGTTACTTATTAGTAGAATCTGAAGTCAATTCAGCTCAGAGAGTACATAATAGTGAAATGATGGCAACAATATTAAATTGATCAAATGAAAACAAGAGAAAGGATAGGGAAAAATTAAACCAAAAAAGAAAAAAGAAAAAGTAAAGAGCCCATGAAGCACAGGAATCACCTAAAAATACTTCTCCATAAGTTCATCCAATTTGGCTCATAATGATAATAAGCAGAGAAAAGGTTTGATATATATACTTTTATGTGCTACTATCGGGTTTGGTGTTTACAAATCTTGGAAGGGCGTTACAATTATTGCATGTTTCGGAATTCCATGGAATTTATCATTAAGCTCAGAATTGAAACAGAGTAACAGACATAAAGGTGAGTGCAATTAAGGCCCTCCACTCCAGTTGGGGGAGGTTTGGCCCCTCTCATATCATTTCATAGAAAAGAGGGTGAAACAAATGGGGATGTAACATGTCCACCATGCATCTTAATTTCATGTGGCATAAGTGGCCCACCCATGAGCACTTGAACATAAACACAATAACGAGGCTGGTCTTGGTCGTGGTTTGTGCCCCCATGCTCCACCATATATCCATCTTTTTCAAAGTATTTACCAAATCAGAAGATGCAAATTACCCATATGAACCAATTCATATGGAATTTAAATCAATAGAGAGGTAATAATTTAATTGTTGAACTGTTCCAATCACTAACCAGTCATTCATTGAACAAAAAACAAAAAACTACTACTCTTCTCCTAGCTTTTGTTACTAGTTCAACAACCCAAGACTACATATTTAATCTAAGACACCTAAACTGAATCCTTTAATATTTGCACTCCGAACCAACACATAATTATTCTAAATTAAAATAAAAAATTATGAGGTAACAGGGTAAGGGATTAATTAATGATTAATTAATGAGTCTTGAGTATTATATGAGCCTGAAAGTTTACTCAAATTTCATATCAATTGTGTTGTCCCTACACACGCTTTACATGAATTCGAAGGGAACCCCAAGTTTAGTGTAATTAAGTAAGCGAAAATGACTTTAATCAATGAGGATTAATTATTTTTTGTGATGAAAAAATGTAAATAAATGATTTTATTTATAAAAAATAATTTTTAAAAACCGTCTTCTACACACTTAGCATATATTATAGCACCATAGCTCACCTGTCATGTTCCCTGAAACAGCTCCTATATAGTTTGTCGTCCAACCCTTTTTGTTAGATTAATTTGTGAACGAAAACCAATCGATATCCAACTTGTTAAATTAATTGTTCAATCAATGCCTAAATTAAAAGAAGTTTATACAAAGAAATTTTGCACTCCATTTCCAACCCAATTTTCAGCATTTTACCAAACTTTGAATTACAAATTAATTTGTCTTGTCCTTGTTACCAGAGTATGTACACATATTTTCATAAAAGATTGCTAGTAGAATTTTGTAATTAGAATGAAAACGGATAAGGTCTGAGAAGTTACTGAATGCTCATTTTATATTTAATAAGAAGAAAATTGGTATAATTAATACTCATACTCGTGTTTATGTGTAGTAAGTACGTACTTATGTCTTTAGATCCAGATCCATTTTCCACGTTTTATTAAATAGAATACATTTATTCTTAAATGTAATATATAAACAAATGAAATAAAAATTTTAATACTTAAATTAACTATGAAAAATTAACAAAAAGATTTAAAACATATATATTAAAAAATTTGGTTAAAATATGTTTTTCGTCTTTATATTTTTTTTGTTAATTTTAATTTGATCTCCATCCCTCATTTTTTAAATTCTTGTTTTATATCCCATAAACTTTTAATAAAACACTTTAACCGTAGTTTTTAACATTAATTAAACATATTAATTTGTAAGTATAAAATAGGTTGGTATTAAAATATTGGATGTATTTCATTCAGTTTTATTTTTTAACTTTTAAAAATTGTTTATAAAATAGTTTTTATGAACTGTTTTTTATAAAAGAAATGATTTATAGACATCGTTTTTCAACACAAAAATGAAAAAAAAAACTAAAAATATATTTCGAAACATCTTAAAATAGTTTCAGAATCTTAATTTTTAAAAACTAAAAAATAATCACATTTTTTAAAAACAAAAAAAAAGTAAAAAAAAACTATAATTTAAAACAAACGGGAGTCTTCACAACATTATTGGGATAAATTTCTTAAGCCAAATAAATTTTTTCCATTAATCAATCAAGGACCGTCGTGTCAGATTATAGAGTTAGGGTTAGTGACACATACCTGTATTCATTGACGTTGACTGGGGGTTGCAGCAAAATAGCCTTTTGGTGCAATGATCTTCCTCAACCAAATCACCGGATTCCTCAAATGGGACTTGGTATTCCTCTTCTGATGGGTAGAAGAGACGTGTTTCTGATTTGACGTATTGGGGACATTACCAACTTTATGATTTTAAACCTATTAGGGTTCTCATTAACCCCTAACGTGCCAAATCCAGTTTCCACTTATTTGAGCCCATATCAATTTTGTTTATTGGCAATCTAAAGGCTCACTAAAATTAGATCACTTTTATTGAGTCCAATTAAATGTAAATAGCTAATATAAATGCTACAAATAATATATATACAACCCATATTAATTATTAGAAATAAAATTTCTAACAAACATCCCTCGCGGATGTGAGAATGTCCTTTATTTTTTCTTTTCATATAAAGTTTTCATGGCCATAATAATTTGCATTTAATCTTTAACTATATAGAGGTTTGCTATTCCATGATTACACTATATGTGTCTAAACTAGAACACATTTGATGACTAGAAACCATATTTTTTTTGTAAATGTAGACTAGAAACCATATGCATTGTGTGTTTACCTATCAATTGATATCCACTATAAAAAAATTAATCTAATGGAGGTTAAATTTTTAATTTATGGCCACAAAATCCCATTCTGACAGTCATATGTAGGGACGAATATAGGATTCATAAGAATGGGGTCAAAAATTTTTTTAATAATAAATATTAAATATGAGTCAAATTCATCATATCCTTTAATTAAGTTATATATATGATACATCATGTTATAAAATTTATCAATAATAATATTTGTATCAAATAATTTTTTTGATAAAAATTACTTAAAGGGGCTAAATTTCAATAAAAAATTAATAAAATTTAGATTATAAAAATTAAATGTATCACACTCATTTTATTTAATTTTTTTCATTTATTACATATATATTAATAAATTTTATTGCTTATAAAAAAATATTTTATTTTATTTTGTTTGTAATGTGTATTGTAATATAATGGGGGAGGGGGACCAAGACCCATGCTTGCCCCCTTGGATCCGTCCCTGGTCATATGAGATGTCAATATTACATTTACATGTGCTAAATTGCAATTTTTTTTGGTAGTGCGTACCATAGGTTAGTAGCACGAGATTTGGTGCTTAAAAAATTAACTTGTGTTATAAGATTAATGCACTTTGGACTATGAATCGGAATCACATAGACGCTGGAGATTTCACCTCTAGATTCTCCACTCGAAATCCCGAGCAGATCCCGAACTATTGTCTTATCTCATGTTCAGAGTAATATTCAGGACTAAATTAACTATATATTTAGTGAAAACCCATATCCCTAAGTATACAAAAATAAAATCTTATTTTAAGCAACTACTACGTACGTACTATATGTAATAAATAATAAATATATATAATTATATTCTCATTAATCTGATACTCAAGTATATGACTATGATCCTTATTCATCATCAATGGTTGATGCATGGAAGTAGAATATAATTCTAACCTCAAATAAACTCTCCTGCACAATGTCAAGGTTTGATTATTGATCCACTCTGGAAGGGTTATTTGTTTTAGTATCTAACCATTAACCATTAATACTACTCCATCCCGATGCCAAATTCCAGATAAAAAAAACTTATATATGATATCCTTAAAATTTTTATAAGCTAGCTAGCATCCTACTTTACTTAGATTAATTGATTTTGTAGATACATATATAACCCTATTTTGCTGTTGTCACTAAAAGTCAATAATATTCAATTACAATTGTACTTCATTCATGGAATTAAGATCATCTCGTCTCTTTTGTTATGCGTTTGAATAAAGAATAATATAACATTTAACAGGGACCTTGGGCATGCATATATAATTAACATAACTTTTTTTTTCCTCATATATATAATGCAATAATGGATTTAAGTTTCATGCTTAATTATAATAAATCTTAGGAAATGCTAACTAGTGCCCTTAGGGCACTTGTTAAGGATCCAAAAATAGAAATGTTTTATTGGAGTTTGCAACATTAAATGTTGTCAATACAATCAATACTGTGATTCCAACAAAAATCTTATCATTATCCCATCGCATACTATATACGTGTGTGTTAGACAGTCCATGATCACTTTAGAGTTGCGTGCAAACTAATTTGCGCTTTATCCCAATTCTAATTAATTATGTGGAGTGGGGTGCTCGAGTAGTTAGACAATTACCAAGAAACAGGCCTTGGAAGATTAATCAACTTCGTCGATCTCTCGCATTGAGTCTGCATGGAACACTTTTTGACGGTAATAATACTCTCCTCCGGATCTATTTATAAGACAATTAAGATAAAAACACACATAATAAGAAAAATAATTAATACATTAATTTTTAAGAAATTATTCTATAATATTACAAACAAGTTTACCCCTATTTAAAATTACACTCCAATACCATGGTAATTGTGTCACTTTAAAACCTTTAATGATCAACAAGGACAAATATGAGAAAAATCAATAAATTCTTCTAGATTTGTGTACTTTATCTTCTAATAAGACCATAGAAAAGTTTCAAATGTTATCTTATAAATAGAATCGGAGGGAGTAATACGATACATTTACCGTATTATTTTTTCTTAGTAAAAGCACAAGAGGAAAAAAATCATGATATTAGGCATTAATAATTTTATTAACCAAGCCCCAAGAGTAAAAATCAAATAACACTAAATTTAAATAATTTATTAATATATAAATCCAAGGGTCAAAATGGATGTTCAATTATGGATCCACGTGAACCAATAACCTACGTTAGATAAATCCTATTGATCAATAACATCCACAACTATAGGATGGTCGAAAAGCCCTAAACATGGAGTCTTGTAGCATCGCCCATTGGGGTTACCACTACCCTCCATGGGAGGTCTCCTACTCGCTTTAGGTGGTTTTTATCTTTTCCTTCCCATGTATTCCTTTCCTTTATGTCTATAACCCACCTGTTCTCCATATTTTTTGATAAGTCACTTCTCACTCATTCTCTTCTCTCGGCAACCACTTCATAACCTCTAGCCCTCATTTTTATTGAGTTTTTGCATTTTCTTCCTCCTTTTTACTTTACTATAGTTCTCCTATTTAACTAATTCTATTAGCTAGGGTCATCTTTCTTAGCATTTTACAACACTATTTTACCATAATATGTTGCCTTATGCACCACTGCAACTAGAGCTTGATTTTGCAAAACTAGTTCACTCAGTTGGTTTGTGGTCGATATTGTGGAGTTTTTTTGTTTTGAGCTGTTATTGGACATATGCCGATCCGAAGGAATAAAAAAAAATATCCAAAGCTCTTTCCTGATTTATTTTCATAATGGGAGGAGACTATGGCTTTGTGTTTTGTGTTGTCAAATAATTTAAATTTAGAGTGTATATATGTTGTGTGCTATTGTTTCATTATTTGCTATGCATACATTATTATAATACTCTTTATTTGACATTTTATAAGTTTTGTAAGCGTCGTTGGACATTTTAATTAATTAATGATCTTAGGGGAAATAAAAAATCCACAACTAGCAATTAATACGTTAATATATGCATGGTGGAGTTTATTTTAATTAAGTGATCTGTGCAAATTATGAGTGTGTTTGGTAAGCTATTTTAGCCAATTGAAAGTTAAAATTAATAGTTGAAATTATTTCAATTGTGTTTGGTAAGGTAGTTTTTTGGGTAGCTACCAGCTTTTCTTGAAAAGCTACTAAATGTAGTTTTTTAAAAAAACTCTCATTTTCAGCTACTAGTTGAAAATTAATTACTAGTTTATTCCCTCAACCACTCTCATTTATCATTATTTAATAACTAATGATGTACTTGTATGTTATTTTAACCATTTAGCTAGTTTTACCAACACATTCAATCAAATCAGCTAACTTTTCACCTTTTAACTAGTTTTTCAATTTTCAATTAAGGGTCCTACTAATGAGTGTTATAAGGGCATTGGTTAATGATTCATATATAGAAGTTTTTTTATTGAAAATCGCAACATTGGTTGTGTTTATAATATTAAATTTTAACGCACTCCAATAAATTTTTTTCATATTTGGTTCTTTTAACAAGTACCCTAAAAGCACGCGTTAGCATTTTCCTTTAATTAATTTTCAATAATTTTATCAATACACAAGTTTGAAACACACTTAACGAAACACGACATTAGCGACAAGGCACACCTATAATTAATAATTTTCACGCACCGTTTGTATTGTGAACTAAAAATCTAATATACATTAGTCCTATTTTATAAACAATAAACTCGATTTCCCAAACGTATTAATTATTAATTGACGGTTGGTAATTTAAACCTTTCCTACCAAACTCACGTGAAAGAAATATACAGAGACTATATAACTGATCACGATGCAAAAACACATGCGCCAAATATTTATTAGTCTGGTTATACTCCTATATTAGTAATTTAGACATTTATAAGAATATTAAGGCTTTGTAGTTAGCAGGAACATGTTAACTAACATGCTCTTCTAATGCTTGCTAATTCAGCATGCCTATTTTTGTCTTATACGAAGCTTAGGCCTTAAGTTTTCAATACTCCCAAATACATAGAGTAAGAGAATAATTATTTGTTTATACATTATTTTAATTATCATAATCATAGCAATAAAAAATCTGTCTCCAGTCGACGCCAAAGCGATAGATACCGGTTTTTTCCCCCTCTTTTTATATTTTTTTTAAAATGATGATTTTTTTAATGAGAGCTTGCAAATAGAAAAACATTTCGTAGGTTCGAAAACTACCGGGCACGATCCGGATACGTGGCGCCAAATTCGAGTAGACCAAGACAGCGTCGTTGAGTAATAATTATTTTAAATGTTTTTATTTTTTAAAAAAATATCATTGGTTTTTTTAGTCCTCATTAAATAAAATGAAAATGATTTAATGAGTAAAATTAATAAGTGTGCTTTAAAATCAAGAATATTTAATAACATTCTTAATCATTCTACAAAATTTTAAATATTCATTAAATGGTAGCTAGGAGTATAATATATTAAAATTTTAAAAAGTATTTATTTTTTCTGTTAATATAAGAAATAAATAATATAGTTAAAAAATAACAACAAATCCGTATATTATTTTAAACTTTAAAGTACAATACTAACAAATCCATATACTATATATTAGTATATAAGTTACTAAACTGCCATTTTATCACGTTCAATGCACATGATAGTAATTATATTCTAGTAACACCTTTTGAAAAAAGTAGTAACTCAAAAGAAATAACACACACAAATACAAAAGATGACATATTTGTATTTATAAAGTTTCAATAAAATTTAAAGAATAAAAATATTGTTATATTTTTTTAATCTAGGACAGGGAAAATTCTCCTTCAAGTATTTGTGGAATTACATATTTAAAATTAATTTGAAGTCAAGACTACTATATAAGTTACATCAACCCCCTAACAATGTGCTTGATGGTGGATAGCAATGATAAATGTTATTTATTTTATAGTGTGTGAGTGAGTGAGTGAGGATGAAAAATTATAAATATATTAACCATAGTGTTGAGATAAGTAATAATCTGTAACATCGTAGAAGTGATTTTCTTTCTTTGTGAAATCCCTCCTTTGTATTTTTTTTGTGAAAAATTAAAAACAGCTAAGATGTAAAATAATATTAGTAAGTAAATTTCAAATATCAAATATAAGAGATTTTAAAAAATAAGAAATATATAGCTTATATAGAGAATGAAGACAAAGAAAAAAAAGATGAAAAAATATTTTTCAACATACTTTAAATTTAAAGATAAAGATAACTGAAAAGATAAAAATTTAAAACAAGAAAGTGAGCTAAGTAAATGAAAAAAAGACAACCTTATTTTGTAGCATAGTAGCTAGCTCATTTTTCTCCTTTTGTGAAATCCCTACCCTTTGTTTGGTTTGAAAAAGAGGGTAGGGAAGAGAGAAATAGGGAAGAGAGAGATAAAGAAGAGAGAAATAGTAGAGAACTAAAATAGCAATAGAGGTTGTTTAGTATGAGAAAAATAGGAGAGAGATATGAGAGAAATTAATTATAATAGTTGTTTGGTTGTGAAGAAATGAGAGGGAGAGAGATGTGTAAAAAGATAAAAAAAACTTAACTACCCTTTAATTGGGAAAACTGCTCAGCAAAATTGTAAATATTAATAGGGGCATAATAGACATTTCCCGGGCCTCACCCCTTCTTGCCCTATTTTTCCGCTGCAAGGGAGAGAAATAATTCTGTGTGGGGCCTGCCTCTGACTTGGCTCAATCTCTCTCCGTTGTGTTTAACTAAACGAGATGGTTAAACCATGTCTCTGCAAACTCTCTCGCTCGCACTTCTCTCTCCGCGAAATCAGCAAAAAACAAACGAAGCATAAGTCTTTTCCATCATTTCAATAATTGGAAAGTTAGAAGCTATAAAATAACATTAATTAATAAACAAAACTTAAACATCGAATATTAAAAAGTACTTAGAAAAAATATTAAAATTAGATAATTAAAAGCTTATCTTAGAAAATTTAAGAAGATAAAGAAAATAAATAGGGACAAATGACAAATTTTGAAATAAAAAGGAAGAATAAAAGAGATAAATTTGGAAATAAAGATAAAAAAAGAATTTAATATCTTATAATTATTTTTGACATTGATATCAGTAATGATATTGAAAATAGTAGTGATAAAAAGGTACATGTCAATTTGGATACACTTCTGTAAAAGAACTTAAAAATAAAATAAAAAATATAATGAACTAAAGAGGTCAAATGAATTTAACTTCTCCCTATAAGTTGATTAGATTAGTCTTTGTAGCTCACATTCTCTAAAGCTCTCTCATTTAACCTCTCCATAATTAATTTTAACTTATAGAGAAGTTAAATTCATCTGATCTATTTAATTCATTTTATTTTATTTTTGTTTAACAATTTCTTCTATAAAAGTGTATCCAAATTGGTCTACCGGAGAAATTAACCAATTGATTTCTTCATTTTATATTTATAAGAAAATTCCATTTTATTGATTGATTAATTTATTTGTACATATAGAAATTTTTCAATGATAAAAAACTTCTAAAAAAAGAAAATGTAATTAATAATAATTTTGATTTAATGTAGAAGCATGACATATGTCACCATGTAAGAAGACAAGTGACTTTGTAAAAAGGTAAGTAATAAAAATGATTTTATGAAATTGGACGAATGGCAGGTTAAATAAAAATAAAATGGAAGAAAGCACTTAAATTATTTGTCACTAATTGTTTTTAATTTATTTTTAATTTGTGTGTTTATAAAATTGAAAAAACTAGTAACTATTTTCAATTTAATATAATTTTTTTTAAATCTCTACTAAGTAAAATAAAATAAATTATTGGAATAAAAGGCTAAATTCTCTAAATATAATTACATTTTAAAAAATAAAAAATTATTTATTCAATTTCTTCAAATATAATTATATTTTTTTACTGGAGTGAGAAGAAATATTAATAACACACTTTTTATTATTAAGTAAAATTAATGTAAATATCACCTAATTTTATGGGTCTTATTGGCCCACTCTTTAATTAATAAAATTCATAAATTGAGTATAGTAACTCCCTCCATCCCTATTTATAAAACGCCTTCTAGAATAATTGAGTGTCCCTTGGATAAATTAGTCCCTCCATCACTTTTGCAGGTTTTTAGATAAATTAGTTTTCGTTTTCCATATTTGCACTTCATTACTGTTTAACTTTTTAATTCCCAAAGTGTGAATAATTAATGAAGTTTTAACCCACATGGTCAACTATACCATTAAAAAGTGACTTTCGGAGTATTTCACCATGTGACAATTAATGTTTCTAAAATATACACTACAAGAAAAAATGGTTTTTTCCGTGGGTTAATTTTGGATTTACCGGGGGTTTAAACTCCCGTTAAGTGTTTTTCCAGCGGTTGCTGAAACCGTAGGTAATGCTGGCGTGGGGAACATGTTACCCACGGTTTGTGGCAACCGCGGGAAAATATGGAATTTACCTGGGGTTTAGAAACCGTGGGTAATTACCAGGGGTTTCAAACTCTGGTAATTCCCTGGGGTTTAAACCTTGAGTAAATGTGAGTAATTACCCGGGGTTTCAAACCCCCAGTAATTACCTGGTTTCATCCATATAATATAATGGATCATGAGTACCAAAGAATGTTTAAAAGGATCTACACGCCCTTCCTATACATTTTTTCTTTTCATTGACCCGTTGAGGGGTCTAAAAAGAAATAATGCCTGAAACCCCTCAATAGGCATTAAGTACGATAGCAAGGATTTCGAGTAGCACTTTAGAATTAAACTAAAGTAGTAATATAGAAAAACTTAAATGTATGATTGAGATCTCCCCTAATGGTATTGTTTATTGAAAATCTTAAGTTTTCCAAGATACTTATACTAAAACTCATTGCATCCCTAGTAGTACATAACCAATTTGTACCAAAGATAATATATCCACATCAGATCTGACTCAGCTTAGTAAAAAGAATTAAATACATAGAACTTCCAATGTTTTAACAAGAAACAGGTGCATCACCTTAACTATAAGAGATGAATGTCCTTAGAAACAAAATCGTCTTCTTGAGCAAGAGAGTGGCCTTCTAATTTAATATTTCAAGGCACCTGGAAATGAAAACAAAACTTCATCAGAATGCTGCTCAAAAGTACAAATGCTTAAAGTGCACCAAAAAATTGTTGACATCAACCTACAGGAGAAGCAAACATACCTTTTCATGTTCATTGTATGGCTAAGAGGCATGTATATCTGATTGCTAGTAAATCTTGTAGGCCACATCCTTGGATAGGCCTCATAGGTATAGGTGTCAGATTTCACTGATGCATCAAAATAAGTATCAACATTGAAATTAGCCCACTGAGTAGTGCTCCCTCAGAAAGTGAAGCAAAGCTGCAAGAGGGATGGTCAGCAAGCTTGCAAGTAAGGTAGTATAAAGATGATTTTTTTACTTGCTTAACATATAGTTTTATAACAAAATAGCTAATTTTTTTAGTCTTGTGAGCATAGTTTACATTTATGCAGTTCAATCACTTCCAAAATATGAATTCATCTTCAGGCCAATTCTCATTGCCATCAGATCCAAACTCACCCTTGAGGGCACAAATCTCTACCTTAATTGAGGAGAAGGGACCATCAGTTACTACTTTCTAAGATCTAACATCAAATAGAGCAATTTGAAGGGGTGATTCATCCTCTGCTATTATATTTGACAGAGTAAAAAGTGTATCAGGCAACTTGTTAATAAAACACAACTATAAGGGTCTGGCTCCATATGTGCCAGCCTGATTAACCCTTGCTTTGCAACAAATTCGTAAAAAAATAAAAGAAAAGTGAACTACAAATATTAATCCAATAAATGGAGGGGATTAATTAATAGATTATGCAATCAAGAAGAAAAATCTAACCACATAATCCTTCTCAGGCTCAGTTTAAGCGTAAAATTCATTGATAAATTTTCAATATAATTTCACAACTAAAGTTGATATATGAAATTTTCAGATCAGTTTTCAACTCCATTTCACAACTATAAGCATGATAGAGCAATTAATCACAATTATAGTGATGAATACATTAAATATATATTAAATATTTAATTACATTAATTATGAGACATGAAAAGCAAACCTTGAAAATAGGTAACCCCGGACCTTGCGTTCCACCTCCTCTCGTACCTATTTCAAGAAGAGTATTGAATCAACTAACTTTCACTTCAAAACAAATTAATAATAACATGGATACTTGTAGTAATTTGCCTCTTCCCTTAATCATACGAAGATTTTAAAGAAATTTAAATAAAAGAGTTGTCCCATTATTGTATATATAATGGCCAAACAGAATAAAATACTAATAAACATAAAAGCATCATTTTCAACACCATAGCACAAAGATAATAGACTCATTCATTTCTTACCACTGTTCGAACGAAATTTTCCAAGTAGGAACCATGGTTTTTCGTCCGTATTGTGTTTATTACATTTCTAAGTCAAAGTAGGTACCTCTTTTGTTCAGCTATCATTATTTCAACCTCTTCCATGTGAGGATTGTTCACGTCATTCATGAAAATCTTTATATCACCAACCATGGCTGCAAATTGCATATACTAGTTTCAATCTTCACAAATTTATTTGGAAGCTATAAAATAGCCCACAAAAGCATAGGCCCACCTAAATAAATAGCTGCCCATCTTTACCAACCATCAAGGATTATAAACGGATCAGAACATGTTAGAATAATCAGAAACAGAGACAATTCTACCTCTCCCAAATAAATACCACATGCAGAAAATTGAATGCAAGTCAGATGAAACTTCAGGAAGTTGTTTGTTCATTTTAAGAAGAAAAGAAATTACCTCTTGGATTGTTGGCAACAATTCTTTGCTGGATGAAAAAGAACAACATGATTACCCTGCTAAATCAAGTAAATTTTTATTGGATTAGCAAGTTTTAAGCTTACTAGCCATGAAGCATAAGGACACAAAATTGGTTCTTTGTCATCTGGCATTGAGGTTAAGGTGCCTTGTCAAGTCATATCAAGTCAATACTACCAACACTTGAAAACAGAAAAGCACTGCATTAGCCTTGTCAAAAATTTAGTAAATTAAATCAAACCTGGAACATAAAGCTTGTCTTCAGGGTTCTAATTAATTCATCTACATAAGGCCTCATTCTATTGAACAGGACTTTCGTAATTAATTTAAAGGTCACATCACATAAACTAATTGGCCTACAATCCTTGAGCCAGAGATTCAACCAAAGATTCAACTAAGTTTTCTTCCATTGAGCCAGAGACAAAAGCCCTTCTTCCTAAGAGTTACATGTCAAACACGCAGGCAATGCAACCACATTTTCAACATATCCCCTGTTATTTTCAACTCATACAGATGAACAATCAAAAAATTTACCAGACATCTCTAAGGTAACATCCATCCATCTAGAGTTTTTTCATTATAGCCTCTGCCTTTGAAGAGTCCACATTTTCCTAAAATTAAATCCAAAATCATTGTTTTAGACATCATTTTCATACAATTAAATATAGAATGCATAACTGTGTATGGCTCCGCAATAAAAAATAAATTGGACTGAAGATTCAGAAGAAACTAAAGCACCGTAAATATGATGATTTTCAAAATTATACATAATTGAAAGGAAAATAGCATTTCGTAAATTCCTACTCAACTAGGAGATTCAGAAATGGCATAAACTAATCCAAAATTGATACTGATCTGAAAAGTTATTCTAATCCAAAAATTGATACTCATCTAGGAGACTCAACATTTCATAAATTGATATTAATCTGAAAATCGAAAATAGAAAATTAAAATCAAATTTACAAAAACCTAGAGTTACAAAACTACAAAATCCAAAACTCACATTGCATGCGAAGGCGCTGCTACCGGTGATATGTAGTGGAGCCTTGGGAGGCGATGAAGTTTAGGCGGCGATGGGAATGATAGGAGGCAGAGTTATTGAAGGCAAAGAGATGAAAGCAATCGAACAGAGTGTGTGGGATGAAAGGAAGCTCTACGAGATCTGTGAATCTGTGATGAAAGGTAGGTATAGAAACTTCAGGTCCGCGAGACAGTTCGGTTGAGCGGCACTGCGCGAGAAAGGTAACTGAGCGGCACGATGGAAGAGATTTAAGGATGATCGGCGACTGGTCTGGAGGTGATTTCCGGGGAGAAGAAGGTGGCGTCAAGGCTCACATTTTTAGCGATTAGGAGCTCTTGGGAAAATTTTGGGTTTAGGGTTCAATGTCGAGAGAAGAGAAGAAATTAGGAAATTGAAAATGAGCAAAGAGACATGAGTTTTTTTTTCCTTTAACCTTTTCGGTTCAAATCAATCGAGATAAAAGTCAAATATTTACTGGAGGTTATCGTAACCGTGGGTAAATAAATACATTAACAGAGGTGATGGCAATCGTGACTAAATATGCGCGGTTAAATCCGCATTTCCTTGTAGTGATAGTAATATTTAAATAGGGGTATATTTGGAATGCTATAATTTTTTTTAAAAGATTAGTACAGTAATCAAATTTTTTTAAACTGTGTCAAATGGTTAGAATGGTCTTATAACAAAGTTACAGGGGGAGTATTACGTAATGTCTTGGTCTTGCAAGCGTAGATAGAGAAGAAGGTGCGTTGTTAGAAACGGTGAGTGGGTCCAATCCAATTAGAATGGGCCCGGTGGCATGGTGGTACCTACCACCCTATTCACGACTTAATGAAGTGAGGTTGTTTGGGTTTGATAGTTGGAAGCGAGACGTTGAATGCAATGCTTATTCTTTGCTACGATGACGCGACGGTGCATTTTAAGTTTAACCGCTGTGACATTTATGGGAAAGTCCGAAAACATTGAATGGAGTCAGAATAGGACAAGACAACATTGTTGAGCAATTTACGATCATGGGATTAGGGATTGTGCTCGCATTCACACACACATTTGGCCATCGCCTCAGACCACATACCATACTTAATGCAGATTTTATTGCTGTATAAAAATGCGTGACCTTTAATTTCTTTGACTGTTTTGAAATTGTCATGCATTATAACATCACTTACCAGTGATTTCTAAGGCACATTTTGATCAGACTAGAGCTCTCAATTTGGATGATTTTGGTGAGTCAATCCGGCCAATCCGTCTCACTAGTCGGTTGGGTTGGTAAAATATAGGCTCACATTTTTGCGGGTCAAAGTGAGTTAATCCTCTTGATCACGAGCCAAGGTGGGTTCGAGCCGGGTTGAGATGAGTTGACTCACTTTTTTTATTTTATTTCTTTATATTTTTAAGTCATGTATATAATTTTTATTTTTTTTTCTATTTTTTTTTTCTTTTTTATTATTTTTATAATTTTTAAGTTAGGTGAACCGACCCACTTAACCCACCAATCCACGGTGGGTTGAGTTTGGTTGATATTTTTTCAGCTCACCAGAAAAGTGAACTAACCCGGCTCGTCTCACTTTTAGATTAACCCGTGGTGAGCCAACTCAAGTGAGCCGGGTTGACTCATTTTATCAGCTCTAGATCAGACCAACACAATTACTACTACTACTATTACTTTAAAAAATGAATTTAAAATAAACTGGAAAATGTGAAATGCTAGTAGAGTGATCAAATTACTACCTTTCGCTCTTATTTACAAGAGACAAAAATACATATTTTTCTTGAAATATAAAAAATATAGTACTCTTTTTGTTTCTTTTTATTTGTAATTTAAGGATTTTTCACAAGAATTAAAAAATGCAATAATTATGTCATTTTAGCCCATTTTTTTTCCCAAATATGTTATTTTTTTTCGAGTAAAACCATCACTTTAATCCCTGACTTTTTCAGGGTCGGACACTTTAGTCCCTGACTTATGGAAATACACAATTTAGTCCTTGACTTTGTTCAACATCCATCAGTTTAGTCCAAAACGTTATATTCCGTTAAGTCATTGTTGATGTGGCAATCTGACTTGTCTCTTGGGTCCAATATCTATCAATTTAGTCCCTGACTTTGTTCAACATCCATCAATTTAGTCACTGACTTTGTTCAACATCCCTGACTTATGTGTCATCATTTTCCTTGCACTCACCCCGTCTATATTATATAATTATTAGCCTACCTCCATGGTTGAAACATCACAACTCGTGGATTTATTTAATTAATCTAGAGTACATAGTTGTATGCTAGCTGCATCCATAGACAAAGTATGCATATTAATTGCATGGCAGCATAAGATTATTTGTGCTTTTAGGAATTTTTAAATTAAAAGTCACCACCAACTCCTCCAGAACCGCCACCATGCCCACCACCAACTCCTCCTCCAAATCCACCATGTCCACCTCCAACTCCTCCACATTTGCCACCTACATAGCCTCCGCTAGCACCACCTCCAATTCCTCCTCCTATGCCTCCACCTTTGCCACCTCTGGCTCTGCCTCCGATAGAATAAATAGAATAAACTTGCATACTATTTTTCCTCAAAATTTTCAAACATTACTCTTGCATTTTTTATGACCTATTAATAATTGGATTCTTTGACTACTGTCATTTTAAGTGATCAAATTTGTTGAGTTGTTGTTCTTTTTTGTCTCATTGTACTTGCTCTAACCTGGATTTTTCACATTTATGTCATTTGAACCTCCTTCTCACTCTCTATATATCTCATTATATTTCTGTTTCGGTGTTTTTAATTTCTGGATATATGTATTATTGTATTTAAGCTTGTGCATTGTTGCTCAAATTAAGAAATTGAATTGAATTAGCTCAGATTTTGGGAGTAACTGGGTTGTTATATTATGCACAGAAGAGGTGGCTGTGAAAAAGAGAGGGGTGAGTGCAAGGAGAAGGGTGACACATAAGTCAGGGATGTTGAACAAAGTCAGGGACTAAATTGATGGATGTTGAACAAAGTCAGAGACTAAATTGATTGATGTTGAACCCTGGAGACAAGTTAGATTGCCACATCAACAGTGACTTGACGGAATATAACGTTTTGGACTAAACTGATGGATGTTGAACAAAGCCAGGGACTAATTGTGTATTTTCATAAGTTAGGGACTAAAGTGTCCGACTCTGAAAAAGTCAGGGACTAAAGTGATGGTTTACTCTTTTTTTTCTCATTAATGCATTTAATATCTCTCCTTTTTCAATGAAAAGTATTCCTTTTTTAAATTTATTTTACCTCTTTATCAAGACTTTGAATTTGTAGAACATTTATGATATAGCTTTATAATAAGTATTAAAATAAAAGGAATCAGTTTATGAAAGGGGTAAAATTGGAAAATAACCATTTATTATTATCTTGATATTTGAAAACAACGCTGATTTAGAAACAAACTTGAGACCCTACAATGACAGATAAAAATAAATGGAGAGAGTATTATATTAAATTGTACTCCCTTTGTCCCTTATTATAAGACCCTTTCAACCATTTCACACAGTTTAAGAAAAGTTGGTTAATGCATTGGTCATTATTTAAAAAAAAAGAAAATGCTAACGAGTGCCCTAAGGGCATTTGTTAAGGAACTAAAAATAAAAGGTTTTTATTGGAGTATGTGATATTTAATGTCACAAATACAATCAAGACTGTGATTTCCAATAAAAACCTTCTATTTTTGGTTTCTTAACCAGTGCCCTTAGGGCACTCGTTAGCAGGACCCTTAAAAAAATTACAACATTCTAAATATACCCCCTATTTAAAGGTCACTATATTTTAGGGACATTAATTGTCATATGATGGAAGACTCCAAAAGTGAATTTCTAATGGTGTAGTTAAACATGATAGTAAAAACTCCATTAACTATTCACACTAATCAATATATGAGGAATTAAAAAGAGTTAAACATTAATGAAGGCAAATATGGAAAAAAAATTATTAATTCATCTAGAAATTTGCAAATGGTCATATATAAAGGGACATTCAATTCTTCTATAAAGGTCTTATAAATAAGGACGGAGGGAGTATATTAACTATAAAGTTACTTTATACCCGTAATTTATTGTACACTCATCTATTTCTCATGATAGTGGATCCACTACGCTATTTTCAATGATAAACTATTGGAGCATGACTATGAGTTGCTACTTTAATGATAATTTTAATCATGATTAATTTTGTCACAATTTTAATTATTTAATATTAAAAATATTTTTAGAATAAAAATTAAAATCATGGCATTATTAACTACAATTATCCGATTTCAAGGCAATTTTTTTATCTTTGATAATTTAATCATATGTTTCTTGTAAATATGACCGGAGATAGTATAAACCATACAAATTTAATTGAGAATAAATAAAATGAATTTTAGTTATAGTTAATATACGTGATAAAGTTATATTCAAATTCGATATTAAGTTAAAACAGTTAATTTTCAGTCTTGTCAAATCATGACATACAAATTATACTCAAATATGCCTAAACTAGTAAACAAATTAATTTGTTGTAAACAAAAGTAAAGTCTTTTTTTTAATGTTTAAAGTGTGCGTTTAAATGAATGTTTACACATTTAAATTTGAATAAAGTTGATTTTATAAAATTGATTATGCTTAAAAGTGATATTGAAGTGATACATTTAAAATAAAAAAATTAAAGGCAAGTTTATAGTAAAATTTAATATATAATTTTACAATTCAATTTAATAAATTATAATTTATCATGTTTATTTTTTTTTTGGTGAATAATTTATCATGTTTATTTATATGTAAGCTTTGAGACAAAATAAATTTTAATTTAGAGCAACTAAATATATTGGCACAATAATTAAATAATGTGGCAACATATTTTTGGATGACTTTTGTGTAAAATTATTTTACATTAATTGTTACTGAATATTAATTAAACTCTAAACATATTTCCAAATGAGTTGAAATAATAAAAGAGGTGCTTATTTTAGAATGAGCGTGTTGTGTTTTCTTTTACATTAATTATAATAGCGACATTTTTCAATAGAAAAATGCTTAATATCATGAACAATTATTCACGAATAGAAGACAAATTCATATCTCACAATATTGTCAAGTTTATCCCGCATAGCACTTCTATATTTATTTATTTATTTAAATCATGTTATATTCCACGGCCGTCTTTTCGAATTGAGAGCATTTATATCACGATGAAATTAACTCTTCTAGTATAATATTTTTATACACAAAATTTGAACTCCAAACATTATTTAAGGAAAATCAAACATATCACTTGAATCAATCTTATTAATATAGTACTACCTTCGTTCCTATTTAACTGTCCATTTTAACTAAAAATACGCATATTAAAGAATGCAATTATTACTTTTGTTTTCATGGAAATAAATTTTAATTTTTCTATTTTACCATTTTATCTCTCTTGTTACTATTGGCTCACATTAATTTTTAATAGTGGATCATTTATTAATATAATGGTAAAATGAATAAAAGTGTAATTATTAATGCATTGAGTTTGTAAGTGGATAAATAAATAGGAACAGTTTTTTTAAATAGACAATTAAATAAGAACAAAGGTAACATTTAATAGTTTTACTGGAAGCTCAATAATCATTGGGATTATAAATTTATTTTGTAAATAATTCGGAATCATTTCATTTTACTATTACTTGCAACCTGTTTGTTTAACTTTGAATCCAGCCAACTTAAGCCCACTTTTGATAATTATATGATATTGTTGAAATTTTTTATTGAATACGGTATAAAAATTTCAATATCACTTGATTGTACTATAGTTATGGCAAGAATATGCCAATTAGATGGCATTCATAACATTGACGTAGCACGGAAATCAATCATATGTTGAATCATGAAGGGATAATTTGATAAAAGAGCAATAACAATGTTTGTTGAATGTGTAGATGGAGGATACTTTACCTTTTAATTAAATATAATAATGAGGCTAATCCCAATTTACATCTTTAAAAAAAGTACAGAGAGACACACCTCTCCGTCTCAATTGAGTTGATGTCACCTAGATTTCCCTCCCAAACTGTTTTGGTCTCAATTGGCACACAACTTTAGGAAGAAGCAAACTTTAGCACATTCGAATCAGCACAAAACAAAAACAAAACCCTTTAATTTGAAATTTAAGATGAGAGACAGATATCACAACAAAAGAGAAAACAAACATAACAAAATAACGTAAGTAGGTCCCCCCTCACATTGTTATCTTCCCTTCCCATTGCTCCAAATAACAATTGCTACATTTGTCAGTGACCTAAAGTCAGAGAGTTTGTCATAACAACCAAAACCATAACACGACACTGCCCTTTTATTAATGACATAATAGCTCATAACAATAACAACAACTTCACTGCACCACACAAGAGCACTGCAGAGTAACGGAACTGCAAGATCAAGATCCCGCGCATGCAACAACGTTTCAAAATTTCTCAATACCTTATCATCACTACAGTCACAAAAACGACACCGTCCATTCAACACACCAAAAGCCTAGTGGCAATGTGGCATATCCGAAATTAAGAAGCAAAAGAGGGGCATATCCATATCCTAACCCCACCACCCCTGGAGGGTGATTTTACTACAAAAGTATATGTTTGGTTTAGTGTTAAAATTGACCAAATTTAAATTTGAATTCCCTAACACAACTATTTCTAGCATTAAAAATGTGAGCTTATCACATTTTAACGTTAAACCAAACAGGTTAGAAAACAAAACTGATAAATAACTGTGTTTGTTTATCCACGTAAAATCATGATTTTATATAATTAATTTTAAATCACTTCAATTTGATGTCTTTAATAATATTCATTAAATTTTAGAATTAATTCTATTCCATTATAATGCAAACGTACACTAAATAAATTGCAAGTAACTGAGTCTGAGAGGTCTCTGCTCTGCATTTTTCACCTTACCTTGTATTGTACTATGTTCAAACCCCACCAAAGAGGAATAGGATTGCCTTTTCCCCTAAAATTTATTATTTTTCTTAAAAGAGAAAATTAATATTTAATAGTTTAATACTTCTTTTTTTTTAATCTTTTCTCTTTATTTATATTATAAATTATGTAACTTTAGTTCACTCTCTTTTTTGGGTTTTTCGCTTCTATGTCTGTCTCCATCTCCATTGGTTACTCACAACAAAGCTGATATCTTTTTTCTTACCCAGAAACCATTTGTACTCATTACTCATTTTCCTCTCAACCAACACTGGTTTCTCTTTCAGGGTTGGCTTGTCTGTCGTTAAAGTCTCCAACTTTATTTCATTTTTGGACGCCCCATTTTCATATTTTATTGGGAAGGAAGCGTTTTGATTGAAGTTGGCTCAGGCGGATTTTCGCTGGAAATCAAATTTTAAGAATCTGATGACAATAATTGTAAGCAAAAAGGAAATGTGTATTATTTATATATTCTCTTTTGTTTTTTTACTCTTTTCGCTGGATGTTCATTTATCCACAGGGATTAATTGATAGATAAACAAATATAATATAAATAATAAAGAAAGATTTGGATTTTGGATCTTATCCCGGCCTTCCCTTTTTCTTTCTAGTCTCCAATGATGTCTTTGACCTTCTAAACCCACAAAATGGCGGTTGCAAGTGATTAGTGAATCATATCATATTATATGTTTGCACATGTGTATGTATATATTGTTGTGCATTTCTTTTCCAGACACCTAACTCTGCAATATTATAATCATAATTGTTATTTTTTCATTTTCTGATCTACGTTGATCTGGGACTGTGCAGGGGTAAAAAATGATGATGAACTTTCAATGAGCCAGAGAGCTAAACGACCTGTACCTTAAAGTCATATATATCATGTGGGGTGATTGGGTTGTTTTCTGTTGAAGTAAGAAGCACAAGGACAAGATACTATTTTTGTAGAGGAATCTTTGGTGGAGGTTTCCTATTCCTTCTAAGTTTTGTTTTTTTTTTTTCGATAGTTGAGCCAGCTAGTTGGATCCAAATCACACACCCCCCTTTACCTTTTTTGAAGCTGCTTCTTTTCAACAATTTTGACTTGGTAGGTGATTTGAAGGCACAAAAAGCACAGCTAGGGGAGAGTGAAGGGTCCCCTTTGGCTATGTCTTTTAAATCTCTCATCAAATAGTAAGTAAGGTGCTGTGCTTTGAATCTTGTTGAATTTCAGAAAATGCATATTGCATTTTTAACTGGGGTCTGCTGCAACAACGTCTTGCTTTCTGAGCCACAAAGGGGTATCTGATTCTTCACTGATTTGATACTACTTTGGGAACGTACTTGGAGATTCACTCTTGTTGGTGATGGAAAAAGGAACCAAGATTCTGTGAACGTTGGGAGATGTTTTACTTGTAAGTCACATAAGGTTTGAATTTGGTTATAAGACTTTGTTATTGTCCGCTGGTGGAATGTACAAGCATGTTGGTGATTGTTAATTCTTTTGAGAGTTAAGTCTTTTGAGCAAGCTAGTTTTTGTTGCATTATTATTGGTTTGGTTGTGATGAGTCGAGAGCAACAGAAGCGGGGGAAGCAAGAGAAAGGTTCTGATGGTGCTGAGAAGGTTATTGTTGCCGTTAAGGCATCAAGGGAAATTCCAAAGACTGCTCTTGTTTGGTCTCTCACTCATGTTGTTCAACCTGGAGATTGCATAACTCTGCTAGTGGTTGTGCCTTCACAAACTTCAGGTGATTCCTCTTTTGCCACCATTTAATTTAGCTTCTTCCTTCTTTTCTTATCAGACATTCTTTTTTCTGGCAAATTGGAAAAATTTTGATTTGATTCCTCTGATTCTGATGTCATATAGTCAGTGGTTTCTCACTTTCTCATATATATCATTCCTTCTTTTGTCAAATAGGGATTTTTGTTTTTTTGGTTTTGCTTTCTGAAATTTTGTCATGGCAGTGTGACAGGAAATGACACTGAGTGAATTATTTATTCTTAGTCCCTTGGTTCTAAATGAATTATTCATGTTGTTTTATGAGAATTTGAACATTCACTACATTGATGTTATGTGTAATTGACTGTTATTTTCTACTCATGTGCAGGCAGAAGATTATGGGGTTTTCCAAGATTTGCTGGTGACTGTGCCAGTGGTATTAAGAAGTACCCTCCAGGAACAATTTCAGAGCAGAAGAGTGATATCACTGATTCTTGCTCTCAGATGATCCTTCAGCTCCATGATGTCTATGATCCAAACAAGGTTAGTAGCCTTGGTGTGTGAGGTTCATGCAAATTGAATGTTGAAGGATATTATCCTTATACCAACCTTTTCCAACAGATAAATGTCAGGATTAAAATTGTTTCCGGATCACCTTGTGGAGCAGTGGCTGCAGAAGCCAAGAAAGCACAAGCCAATTGGGTCGTATTAGACAAGTAATAGTCTCTCTTATATCTTTTCCCTACTTTTAGAGGCATGATATTTTTTACTATAACACTTAATAATGTCCATTTCTGGCTTATTTTTTTGTTTGATATGAGATTATAATGTGGTTTGTGTTGTTGGTATTTGGTGTTGCCTTTTTTGCAGACAGCTCAAACATGAGGAAAAGCGATGCATGGAAGAGCTGCAGTGTAACATTGTGGTTATGAAGCGTTCTCAACCAAAAGTGCTACGCTTGAATTTGATTGGACCACAAAAGAAGGATGTTGAAGAAGCAAGTCCATCATCCCCTTCTGAGCAAGATGATGTGCCTGAAAAGCAAACCAAAAAGAAGATTGATTCTTTGAATTCTATCAAAGGACCAACTGTCACTCCAACTAGCAGCCCTGAGCTAGGGACACCATTCACTACAACTGAAGCTGGTACTTCATCAGCTTCAAGCTCTGATCCAGGAACTTCACCATTCTTTATCTCAGAGATGAATGGTGAGTCAAAAAAAGAGGAAACCATTCAGGAAAATCATGAACTTGGTGATACTAATTCAGACACAGAAAGTGAAAGTCTTTCCACTTCTTCAGCAAGCTTGAGATTCCAGCCTTGGATCACAGAATTGCTTTTACATCAGCAATCATCTCAACGCAATGAAGACAGGTCTGAGACATATCATGGTATGCCTCAAGCATCTACTACCAGAGCTTTGTTTGAAAGTTTTCTAGGCTTGATAGAGGAGCTGGAATTGAAGTTTCAACTTATAGAAGTGACTCAGATTTCAGTGGTAATCTAAGAGAAGCAATAGCATTATCAGGAAATGCCCCACCTGGTCCCCCTCCATTGTGTTCAATATGTCAACATAAGGCACCTGTTTTTGGAAAACCACCAAGGTGGTTCAGCTATGCTGAGCTAGAACTTGCTACTGGTGGATTTTCACAAGCCAACTTCTTGGCAGAAGGAGGATTTGGATCTGTTCACAGAGGGGTTCTACCAGAAGGACAAGTCATTGCTGTGAAGCAACATAAATTGGCTAGTTCTCAAGGTGATCTTGAGTTTTGCTCTGAGGTAGAAGTCCTAAGCTGTGCTCAGCACCGAAATGTTGTTATGCTGATTGGATTCTGTATAGAGGATAAGAGAAGACTACTGGTTTATGAGTACATATGCAATGGATCATTGGATTCACATTTATATGGTGATTTCTCTTACTCCCATACCAAATTATCTCATGATAGAAATATAGTTCTGAATTGGCTTGAACTTTAGTTAAGACATTCACCATGCAATGTTTTGACATAGTCCATAAACTGCCCAGTTCTTATTTGTTCATCATATTTCTATGTGTCATCAAACAATTGGAAAATGGAATTAGATAATTTACAATCATTGTGTAAAACTAATGAGACTATTAGATAGGACCTACTTTTATATGAATTTGAACCTTATTTTTGTCTTCAAAGGCTATATTCTTGCAGGGTATGTTAATATTATGATATTTTCATGTTACAATTAGTGATTGTAATATGGTATAGGATGCTTTCTACTGATACTGACTTGATTGTAAACTGATCTAATACTTTGAAGTATTTCAGGGCGACAACGGGAGCCATTGGAATGGTGTGCAAGGCAAAAAATTGCTGTTGGAGCTGCTCGTGGATTAAGGTATCTTCATGAAGAATGCAGAGTGGGTTGTATTATCCACCGTGACATGAGGCCAAACAACATTCTCATAACTCATGATTTTGAACCTCTGGTAGGGTAGTGCTTTGCCTCCTTTCTAGTACAAATGTGTGCTTCATTCTCTAACACTATTGTATTGTGTTGAAATATGCAAGGTTGGTGATTTTGGACTGGCAAGGTGGCAGCCTGATGGAGACACAGGTGTGGAAACTAGAGTTATTGGAACATTTGGGTATGTGTTTTATTGATCCTGAATTAATTTCATTGTCAAACTTGTCTGTGCAATATGAGATTGCAATTAAGCTATGCCTTGCTGTATGTGTAGGTATTTGGCTCCTGAATATGCTCAAAGTGGCCAAATCACTGAAAAAGCTGATGTTTATTCATTTGGGGTGGTATTAGTGGAGCTTGTTACAGGAAGAAAAGCTGTGGATCTCACTCGACCAAAGGGACAGCAATGTCTTACTGAGTGGGGTAAGTTAAGAGTGACTAGTTATGATATTTGTCTTATGTTTACACTATTTCAACAATCAAAGTAAAATTCATGAAAAATCTCTTTTGTCCTTCATGCCTAGCCTAGACTAATTGTGTAAACATTGGGATATTGAACAGGCACGGCCTCTATTAGAAGAATATGCTATTGAGGAACTAATTGACCCTAGGTTGGGTGGCCACTATTTAGAACATGAGGTCTATTGCATGCTCCATGCTGCATCATTATGCATACGCAGAGATCCTCATTCTAGACCACGCATGTCACAGGTAAACAAAGTCTTCAACATATCTTTCTTTTGGCCAACTTTACTTGCTTTAAAGAATCAACAATTGCACATTTCTTACATCTTGATTAAAAGTTAACTCCATATCTTTTTTCAAAAGGATTAGAATTAGTCCACTTCCACTTTAGTTGTGTATGTGTGAAATTCAAAGAACTTGTTGTGTGTTTGGTTTACACTGGATCCACGTTTCAAACGTGGATCTAGTCAGAAACTACTCTTAGTAGCGTTTGCTTGGATCCACGTTTGAAACGTGATTTTGGAGCAAACCAAACACACACTAAATGCCAAGTTAAATGGCTTGTGTTGGGAAGATATTTTAGTGACTACAGTTTTTCTAACAATATGCTGATTCCTGAGTTGTTTATACATGTTGGTGTATTATAATTATAAACTCTTGCCCGTTGCAACACCAACTTTGGTTTCCCCACCTAACTTGTGGTTATTTATTGAAGGTTCTCCGAATACTAGAGGGTGACATGGTGATGGACACAAATTACATTTCAACTCCAGGTTATGATGTGGGAAACAGGAGTGGTCGAATTTGGTCAGAGCCACTGCAGAGGCAGCACCATTACAGTGGTCCCCTCTTAGAAGAGTCACTTGAGTCATTCAGTGGAAAGCTATCCCTTGACAAGTACAAGCCTTCCTATTGGGATAGGGATAGGGACAAGGCTAGGAGGGATTCATGTGATGATGACATTTAACATTTAAAGTGGTTGATGATAAAAAAATTGTATTCTTGTTATACTAAATATGCTTGTTGCCCTCCTATTTTGCTGTTTCCTTTCTATTTTTCTGCATTGAGATCTAATTTTGCATCTGTATAGCAGAGTGGAAGTAGGATAGGTAAATATAGAAGCTTTTGGAATTAATTTTTTTCAGGAAATTATGTAAACTAGTGCCTAAGTGAATCTTGATCAGACTTGAGATATGTCTATGCTCTTCAAATGGATGAAATAGCTTCTTGTAACTTGTAAGGTGGTCCAATTCTCTCTCTCTCTATCCAATTCCTGCACTGTATGTGCATGTGTTGAGAAGCAAACAAACTTGGGCTGAGGATATTTTATGTTGTCTGAAATAGCCAAGAGTGACAATGATAGCACCAAATCACCAATAGCTTTAAGCATTTATGAAGGGTAAAAAAAGAGGTGTCATTTTTTTTTTTCCTTCTAATTTTTAACTTATGAAGCATGTAAAATCAAACACCTTGGTTAGCTGATGTTGACAATGTCATATTTTTTTGAATTCTCGACTTTTGTAGCATGTAAAACAAAATTGATTGGTTATGCACCAGAAAGAAAAAGACCAAAACAAAACAATTTATTGGTTCGGTGATGATGACAAGGCTGGGAGATACAGTCACAGACATAATATAATCAACTCAAGAGACATGTCAAGTGTCTTGTTTCTGGCAAGTTACAATAAACAAGTTACTCTACACCTTATCCTGAGGACAACTGGGTCTCATTCTAGTCCATATTGAGATATCAAAATCAACAAAAAAAATCTTGCAGATCCCACAGCTTTGATTTTTCCAGTACTGTTGTGTTAATTTATTTTTTTGTCTCACACAAACTTGTCAATGTTATATTACGGGCCAGAGGGCACTATTCTTGATTGTCTAATCTTCCATCTTACACTGTCCTACTACCTGTCCACTCCAGACCAGGCTACACTATCATTTCTCTATAATGTAGGTTGGCACCCGCGCAGGGCGGGAGTGGGGAGTGCCTCCATGCTCCCCGTTCCCGCCTCCCAATTTTATTCCGGTCCCCATTCCTGATCCCCATCTCGGGATAATCTTCTCCCCCATCCCCATTCTCCACGTCCCCATGGGGACCCCATAATTATTAAAAAAAAATAAAAAAATAACATAAAGAATAAAAATAGTAAAAATAATATAAAAGAATTAGAAATTCAATTTTTAAATTAGAAATTATGATAATATAAAATATAAATTATATATATCATATAAATAAAAAAAATTTATATATGCGTGTGTGTGGTGGGGACCCCGCGAGGCGGGAAGCATGCCCCATCCCCAAATCTGTTTCGGGGGAATTTTAATCCTCATCCCCATCTCCACGGGGAAAATTTCCCATCCTCGGGGTTCCATATGGGGCAATACCCACGGGAATCTCGACATGCAATACAAAATTGTATCCCTACTCTATAGTATGAACTTATTAAGGTTTGTAATTATTCTGCACAAAAAAGTTTATTCTCTGCTTAATTTTTAGTCCAATTTAATATATAAAAGTGAAATTATGTTTAGTACACCCGGGGGGAAAAACACCTCTAGACTCAAAATCAATTTTGTTATGGTTCTGTGCGAAGATTGTTGTAAATCCAGAAACAATGAAACATGGATGTTCTCTGCAAGAGATTTTGGTCAGCATCAATTTTTTGGAGAGTATAGCATTTGCTTACATTACAACCCATGCCCTACTACAAATTATTTTGAATAGTACCGAATACTTACCATAATTTTTCAACTGTCAAGTAATATTCCCATAATAAAATGAGTCATATTGCAGAGTACCCTAGAAACATTAAAAACAAATTTAATAAAAATACATCATTTAATCTATACTTATATTATAAATTTTAGTTATTATTTAAAATAGTCATATTTTTTACTCTCAATTAAAAAATCACATGTCATTTTTATGTATACTCGCACTATTTTCACACACATTCCTTACCATGATTTTAAATTTTCTCATAAATCTATTTCAATCTCATGAAAATTAATATTTTAAAATAAAAATATGTATGATTTTAATTGTTGATGCATTCTTTTTTCTATTTTAATCCTTATTTCTAATTCAAATTTTTTCATTATCATTTAATAATATATAATCCTCAATTAATGATTATAACAATAAATAGTCAAATTTAAAAATTTAAATAATATAATAATTAGTTAATTTCTTAAAATTTAAATATATAAAAGGATTTTTTATATAATTTTAAAATTATGTGACATTTTCCAAGTTAAATAATATGGTTAAATAATTGATGTTTATGAATTTATAATTCAATTTCAAGGTAAATACCGTTTAATAAACCCCTAATTTTAAACTATAATATTTATATATAAAATTTAAATTTATTTTAAATATATATTTAAAGATATTAATTATGTAAAAATAAATATTTTTGCTCTATATTGCACGAAATAAAATGCCAATATATTATAAACTTAAAAAACTTTTCTTTTATTTTGGCTTAATTGCACTCTTGATTACTCTAGTTTGAATTTTATGCAATTTTTATGCGTCAAGTTATTTTTTCAAGCAAATTAAGCCCCCTATTTTCAAAATTTAGCAAATTTAGTCTCTTTCTCAATTGTCTTCTATCTAAAATACTAAGGGTATGTTTGGTTTACATTTTCATTTCCTATTTCCATTTCCTGTTTTCATTTTATTTTCTGTTTTCTGAAATTTTACAAAGAAAAAACTGGAAATGTTGGAAACAGCAAATTTTTGTTTCCAGCATTTCCAGCTTGTCCTTTGTAAAATTCCAGGAAACAAGAAACAGAAAATGAAAACAGGAAATGAAAATGCAAACCAAACATGCCCTAAAATTCTCACTTTCTATTTAATATATTCACGAATTGAGTTGATTAAATAGTTCTAAATCTTCTTATTCTGAAAACACACCAATTAAAATACCAAATTTCACATCATATTAGAAAATCCCAAATTTTTACCCTCTTTAAACCCTAATTTCAGATCCTACAAAATCCTTTAATTTTATTTTAAATTTTTTACTTTGAACATTTAAAATTATTTCATATCTCAAATCTATCATAAACTCTCAAATATTTGCATTGAGAATAAAAATTTGAGGGTTTTAGATAGAAAACAATTGACGAATGAGCCAAATTTGCTTAAATTTGAAAGTAAAAGGACTTAATTTGCTAAAAAAAACATTAGATACCAAAATTGATCAAAGTCAAATCTAGTTGGATCAAAAGTACAATTAAGCCTTTCATTTAATTCAACAAAAAAAAAAAGCCTTTTATTTACTTAGCATTTGGAATAAAATAAAATATATAAAAAAAAGTGGTTTTACACTTTTACTACGAAAGGCGCTCAAGTTTTGCAACCTTTTCTACCAAATGTAAGAATTTTTATCCTCTTAATTACAACAGACTACATGGTTCCAGACAAAACTAAAGTGTCTCCAGTAATCATTTTGTAAAATGGGACACCTGTGACCTTCCCAACGATTCCCTATATATGTTGCAACTATGAGGAAAAAACAATGCTGCTTTTTATATTAAATAACCAAATTATCCGGAAATTGTCTAGCTCCCATTTCTTCTAATGCTTCCTCATTTTAGACCTTGCATATCTAGAGAGCAGCACGGGTAGGAACAGAGAAAAAACACTAGGTTAGAAAGATGAAATATCCAATCATAGCAGAATAAAAATGGATAGAATCCATTAGGTTAGAAGATACTCTATGTGCATGCCGCCTCGATCAGATGATGGCAGCAACCTGCCCTGAAGCTCCTCCATGACCTTAGCAGCTTGATCAATTTCCTGACAAAAGAAGAAAGGTTGATAAGATCATCAATAAATGAGAACAACCTTGTCCGAATCACCTATGCCGTGATATTTTTAATTAAGAGTCAATCATTCAGGAATCATGACACAAATAACAGTATAGCACAAGGTTGCCCAATTAATATTTTCTCTGCATTGATTGATGTCCCCCTTTGATCAGATTTAGTTCCACTAGACATTTATGGTCAGCTGAGGATGCACAGTTATAGTTTCCAGATGAATTTCTTACTCAAAAGACACTGATATGAAAAGTATGACAAGACTGGAAGACGATGATCAATGATCATATTATGTTATACTTAAAAATAGAGTTTCTATTCAAAGAACCATGCACATCACTCCAAAGAAAATAATATCAGAATAACTCATGGAAAAGAGCAGGACAAAAAAAAATTGTTGTAACCCTCAAATTGCTAAAGGTTAAATCTATAATTTCCACTCCCTACACTCTCTTTCTCTCCCTTAGACATCCACCCACAATGTACAAATATTATAAATGCCCTACCATTCTACCAATTGTGCCTACAGTCTCCTGCAAGAACTGTGACTTACCTCAAAATCAGCAAATGCAACAGGCATTCCTCCTCTAGAACGCATTTTGACCATGTTAAATCCAGTATACCTGGAAAATTGGATTGATGACATTAAGTTTTATAACCAAAATCAAGTAGATAATGAACATCACAGAATCTAGATATAACAATAAGGAGCATTTTCAGCACTGTTCTGATCTGAATAACAATACTAGAGGCCCTTAGCAGATTTAGTAATAACATAGAAGCAGCAACTCACCCAGAAAAAGCTTGCTTCAATTCATCCTCAGTGCAGTTTGGACCGAGATTTGCGATAAAGAGAGTGGAGCACGGTCCTCCATCACCACCCTTTTCATGTTGCTCCTGCGGCCAATTTGAAAGGATTATAGTTCATAATTTTGTAATGGGAAATGGAAATCACACCTTTTACAAAATACACGATTTTCCTCTGTTTTATATCTATGGTTTGGCTGAAACAAGGAAAGGAATTAAATCTATGTACTGCATTTAATGAGGGAGAAAATATTGGAGGTTTCCTAAAAATGCAGTAAGCTGAAGAGTTTCAACATATTGTTGGTTTTCACATACACTTACCACAGCTACAGCATTGTCAGAACCAACAGCAGTCTCACCACTGCATACAAGCAGAGAATATAATAGAGTGAACCATTAGAATATTCAGAATACTTGTATGTTTTTATTATTTATTTTTGGTGCGTTGACAATTTGCAAAACATTGAACTTTTGAACTATGGAAAACAGTTACTAAAAATTATTGCAGTCTCAACTCTCAACCTTTGAGTGGTTGCTAAATCACCATGGTTGCCGCCACTTTCCGATGGTTCATCAGGGTCACTTTCACCTATATGTGAAAGATGTACAGGTGAGCCACAGAAACAAAGGGCAAAATATGAAACCTAACTTCCTTGTCCTACCCCCCCTTTTCCCTTTTAATCTTGCCCACCTAATTTAAATTGAAAGGGAAACATAGCTATGGGTGTATTACAAAGATTCAAACAATAAAATAGTAGCAAGCTAGATCATAGTCATTTGAGATTAAAAGATATCTATGTTGCCTCGAACTTATAATTAACGTAACAATGTAGCATTACCATCATCACTCGATGATCCCAGAACATTGGTGTCCCCTTTTGACCTTTTATCTATAACCACGTACGCTCCACCACCTGTGCAAAATAAAAGTCCAGTAATCATCCTGGAAAAGTGGAAAAACCATAACAGTAAAGCACACTGAATATCTCCAGAATTTATCGAAATAAATAAATATTCTTAAACTGGGATTTGGTTAGAATGGAAGAAAAGTTACTTGAAGGAAAGGATTTATGGAATAAATGTGAAAATGAGAACATGTCTATATTCTATATATGCATTATAGCTTGATGGTTGATACTTTGATGTTTTCCATTCCTCCTTTTTTGGCCATATTCATCTCTATCAATCAAGCATGCATAATATATATATACCTGGTTTACGCTTCCTCCTAGAGTTTGACCTGGCAAGTTCAATATGTAAAACAGATCCAGTTTGAGGATCAAATTTCACACCCTGATGATCATCAAGGGGACAAATTAGAAAGAAGACCAATTTTTATAAATTGTATGAATCTTATCATTGAAACATTACATGATCCATTTTACTTTATCCTCTACCAGACCACAACAAGTGAAAAACAAATTAGAAGCATAAAGAATCTACTAACTCCTAAAATTTCCCTTTGAGTACGTGTGTCAGGTTAGTACAATTGACATATTCTGAATTTCTGATACACTTCGTGGCTTCTGAAAGATCACTTTTGTCTAAAAAGGGGAAGATGGCACCAAAATGTTCAATCTAAGGTAGCATTTGGCGCATGAACAGAATGGAACAGGGCAGCCTGTTTTGTTCTATTCTCTTTGGTTCCACAAATTTAGTGTAATAAAAAATGTATCACTTTTTCACCTAATATCATGTTCGGTTCTACTTTTGAAATATGCAAAACATAAGTTATGACTTATGTTGTATTCTATTCTAAGTTGCCTATCAAACACTACCTAAGGAACAGTAATTAAAACAAATAGCTGTATTATCATGAAATTAAGCTATCTATATCCGAATTCCTAACTCTCAGTGTTCATAGTGGATTGTGCTATTTGAGCCTAGGCACTCACATTTAGGGAGTGCAACGCTGCCATTGCTGATGGATGGTTGAAAAAGGTAGCAAATGCCACGACCTGAAAAGAGAACGAATTCTCATTAATATCTACAGAAATTGCACGACTTTAAATGTCCGTTGAAACTGTATCAAACGGAAAACATGTACCTGGTTGCCGCGGCCGGTATACTTGAGCTGGCAAGAGTCGAAGCCGGGGCGGCGGCGGAAGAGGTTGTGGATCTCACGCGCCTTCACGTCGTCTGGGAGACCAGAGACAAAGAGTGTGTTGATGTTGCTCCGTTCATCTTGTTGGTACAGGTAATACGGATCAAACGGCTGCTGAGCCATTCGGGGGATTACGCCAGCGAGGATAAGTCAGCGAACGCCGTCGTCTGAGACGGCAATGGCGGTGGCCGGAGAAGGACTTCACTCACTCGAATGTGTGAAAACGAAGACGGAGGATGATAGCGCCAGAGCCCATTTAGGTTTTTCTTCGTACTAACGAAACGAAATCGATGTTCGTCGTCTCAGTGTCGTTTATTCACTTCGCTTATTTCCTATTAAACCAAGTTGTCCCATTTTCACATTTGAAACGTGGTTTTAGCGTAAACCAAACACACTACTGATCGATAAGTACTTATCACGTGAAATTTTTTGTCACGGACATTTACCCTCTGTTTGGTTTATATAAAGAAGTAAGAGAGAAATATGAAAGAGAGATATTAGTGAAGAGAGAAATAGTAGAGAAATAAAGTAAAAATATGGGTTGTTTGATATTAGAGAAACAAGAGAGAGATAGAATCATAGAAGAGAAATTAATTTTGATAATTGTTTGGATGTGGAGAAATGAGAGAGATGTATGTAAAAATTTAAAAAGACTGAACTACCCTTCAAATATATATACATTACAAAAGCAAGTAAATATACACAGGGGTAAAAAAGTAATTTCATAAACCAACCCCCTTCTCTCCCCAATTTCTATGCTCCCGTGAGGAGGCCAATTAGGTTGTGGGACCCACTCTAAATCTCTACTCAAACTCCCTCTCTCTTACCATGCCAAACGCACTGGAAGCTGTATCTCTCTTGCATTTCATTCTCGCGCATTTCTCTTTTCTCTAAATCGACGCAGACAAGTTATATAATAAGCTACTTCGAGGAACATATTGAAATAAGTTGAAATTAGCTTACTAAGCTCAAGCCAACTTTAACGAGAATTGTTCCCAAAATATGTGTTAGAAAAGAAACTTGAAAAGGATTGCATTGTTGGAGGAGTTTCAAGTAGTATATACTGTGAGTTTTGATTTGTTTATGCAGCTACAAGATCTTTTTGCTTTTATAGGGTCCAACAGTTATTTTTTCTTTGTATGACAAATTTTGTGAATTGATGGCTATATCGCCAATGATTAAAAAAATCGACTAAAATTTTTTCTATAAAAAGGCAATGCATGTTTATTTTATTTCACAATCGAACATTTCTTTCACTCAAATTTTAATCTTTATATTTCCTTATCTTCCAACTAAATCATCCCTTCTCTTAAATTTTCATCTTTATGTTTTCTCATATTCTTTCATATAAATGGATCTCAATCAATATAATCCCAAATTTTCTTCAATTAGATGCAAAATTTCCAACCTCAAAATGTCCAAAATGTTGAAAATTCGTCTTCAAATTCTCCAGGTAACTCAAACATGGGGAGTTTTCTGCAGTTTCCATTTCATGGTTTCTTCCAACCAAATATGCCATTTATGGGTAGTCCATTTGCAATGTTGAGTTAAGATTAAATTTTCAATTGCCAACAACTAGTCCACTAGTTTTTTTTGTGAGGGCTTCAACGATAAGTAGTGGTGGAGATTGCTCTGATCAACAACTGCAAACATCAGTGGGAGAGTCTCAATTTCCTTCATTTTCCTCTCAAATCAACTTGGAAAGTGTTGTTGTTGATGAAGATAGAAGAATGGGTGGGCGTACAATTCCAAACAAATTAAGGTTTACAATGAAGAAGGATACTACTGATTCAATATTAGTTAAACATTTCAAAAGACCCAATTACAGGGGTTGATCAAAAAGCGAATGAGTTTTGGTCAAGGATAAAAGACAACTACAATAAGAATCGCGACCATGAACGAGAGAGGAGAACAAATGTACTAAAATCTCGTTGGCAAAAGATAAATACTACACAGTTCAAAAGTTTGTTGGGTGCTACATATAAGCAATTCAAATGATGAAAAGTAGATACTCTAAGAATGACATCATGAATTATGCATTTCCCCTTTTTAATCAAGATGAAGGAGAAACATTCAAATTTGAGTATGCATGGTGATTAAAGATAATCTTAAATGGACTTCAAAAGGGAATAAGGTTCTTCAAAAGAACAAAGATATATGCATCAGGAGCGTACACGTCATCATCATTTCCATCAGAGATGCCAACAAATTTTGATTCGAATTCAACTAGTCCATCTTCTTTACAATGTCCAATGGGAACGAAAATAGCAAAAAGGAAGGCCAAAATGAAATTCAAAGAAATATCTTCCAACATTAATGATATTAGGATATACAAGAGTCAATGTGTGTGTATGTGAGGGACATTGACAACAGCGGAAAAATACGAATGTATTAAGGAGGCTCAAGTCCATGTGTGTGAGAGAGTGAGAGAGAAGGAGGTAACTTTGAAGGAGTTCAATATCCTCTTCAAGGACACATATGGGATGATGGAGACACAACTTCATTATCATAATGAATTTTGCAAAAAAAAAAAATTGAAAAAAGACATTTGTTAATGTAAGCATTAGGTTGTATAAACGATGTTAAGTACATTTAGTGGGGAGCATTTTTGGGAACGTTTTGGACCTAAAAATAACTATAATTAAATGACGATTTAATAAAATATCGTCTTTGTGATTTTTTATGTATTTTTAATAATTATTCAATGTAGAAATTTCATATATTTTATTTTAACTTTTTAAGATTTAATGTCCTTGCATTTAAAATTTTGAGTTGCAAATATTATTTAATTAAAATTAAGTATATATTTACTTAATGTTAAAAATTGACACAGAAAAAAGTGAATTAAGTTGCATATAATTGTAAAGATGATAACACATAAGAAAGTGTGAAAAATTAAAATTTATTCAATATAGTAGCTAATTCATATGAGATACTCCATTGGAGATGTCATTATGAGTAAATAATAAGTTATTTTTATAAATTTATCAAAACATTAACATAAGTGCTTATGACTCAAATAATCTTTTCAAAACGCTCCTAAATATGTTTAGCCTAAGTCTCTATATAATAAAATGTGTGTTTTATGAAAACTTATTGTATTTTTTTTTGTCATCTTTATTTTATAATATTTAGTAATATATTATCATATTAAGTGCTGGTTTGTTTTTGCGTTTGAAGAATTAAAACTATGGTTTCGTGGAATTAATTTTAAATCACTTTTGTACAACGTGTTTCATAAAATGTGCATCACTCATCTCAACTATTGATTTCTAAAATCAATTTCATTGTAAACTAAACGAATACTAAATTAAGCCAAATTAATTTTACTTACCTTGTATTAGTTATTCAATATTACTAATTTTTTAGTTTGCTTAATCAATATTTAAATTTCTCTTACAAATTGATATTTAAAAGTATTGAAATGTCTATAAATTAATCTCTTCATTTATATCAATTTTAAAAATTTTTAAAGTTGAAAAATGTAAACATATATAATTTTATATTTTAATTTTTTTAATTTAATTTTTATATTTTACATCAGGACAAAGTACTCATGTAGTTTCTTTTTAATTTATGTAATGCACAAAATATTTTTTAAATTTTTCATATTTTTTTTATGATAGAAACAAAATATATTATTAAACATGTGACTAGGACTACGTTACAAAGTTTCGAAATAATAAAACAATGTAATTTTTTGGCTTTATATATGGGGTAAATTGTATTTATATTTGTTCTAGCATTTCGAGCTTCATTTATATTCGTTGATAGAGATCCTACCAGGCTTGAACATAATTATTTTTCATGAAAGATACCCGTGGTCTTATATGAAAAAGATTAGCCATAATATGTAGTCCACACAATATATACACCCTTACATTTTGGTGAATATTATGCATTATTAATTAAAAAAAGCACATTACATTATAAGGAATTGATGCTTATTTGAAACAAAAATACAATCACAAAGTAAGAACTACTTAACTTATATTTTCCGATATATTTTTATATTTTTTAATTAAATGAATTATATTTTAGGGGAAAATCGATAATCAAGCAAAATAAATATTAAACAAAGCAAGTATAATGGATATATATCCAATTGTCAATGGTTTTACCCAAAACTCCTTATCCGACTGATTTAGAGTCACTTATCTAAATTTTGTTACAAGTAATTAATGATAGTGTTTACAAAAAAAATAAATCAAGATCTTCATGTTAAATTCAATCATTTGGTTCGATGATTTGGATTAGAATGAAAATTAATTGTTTGTGTAATTTTTCTTGTTTTCCCGGGCCTCCGGCCCCTCATATTACTATATAAAAAAAATTAAAATTATCCTTTTCTGTACATACACACACAGCAAAATCAAATTGATCGTTAGTCCAATTCAATTTGAGCTTCTAAATCTAATCATCTAATCATTAACAAAGTCTCAAGTGCTACCGAATTATAAAATTCAGTTATTTCGGCAATTAAGATTTGTGAAGGAAGATTGGGCTCCTTACTGCATTATGATGAGACACTAACATAAATGGATTTAAAAGCTTGTTCTTGATCCGGTTTCAACGGTCCATGGAAATCTGCCAAGTTGCAGATCCAATTGCTATTTAAATGGCTACAAGATGAGAGAGGCTTTTGACCCAAAAAAAAAAAAAAAGAAAAAGAAAGAAAGAAAGAAAGAAAGATGAGAGAGAGAGAGAGGCTAAAATGACCAAAAAAAAAAAAAGAATGAGATGGGCTATGCATTTGCCATTACAAAATTATGAGGGGAAAAAAACATTTACTATAAATATTAAGGTTGACCGGAAATTTTCCGTATAACACTGAGTTTAATTATCCAATCAAAGATGGTAAAAAAATATTTATATATGTATTATTAGTAATATTTATGTATGTATAAATTAAATTATAAATTCTATAGTTTTGTGAATTGTGTTTCGTTATAAAGATTTACCAACTAAATAAAACATGGATAGCTAATAAATATAACACTTTTTTAACCTGTGTAATATTATACATGATAATAAATTAAATGTAGAAATGTTTTATTTTTAATTTGTGCAATATTACACATGATAATAAATCAAACGTGAAAATGTTATATTGAAAAATGCAACTATCACAACATTCAATGCATTGGTAATATTAAACATTACATTTTCCAATAAAATATTTTCACTTTTGATTTATTATACTACTCTGGACTTGAATATAAGCAAAAATAACTAAATTCACACGTATTAAGAAAGTTGGTTAAACTCATTAAATTTTTTTGGTATCATGTAAAAAGTATTTGCATTGCCTAAATTACCCTACATTCAATTTTATTGAAAATTGTTTCAAGTGGACATACTCTCTTTCTATTGGCACATGATTTTCATTAAATAGAGTGGTTGGAAAGTAAAATCAAATGACATTTTGGGTTTATCTCATTAAATAGGGTAAAAATAGTTAAGATTTGCTTATATTTTAGTCCACCAAATGTGAGTTTTTTTCTTATATTCAAGTCCGGAGGGAGTACTGTTTAACATTACACATGTTAGAAAAATCATAAATATAAAACAATTAGTTGGTTATACACATTTAATTAAATATCATGATAATCTAAAATTACATAATTTAGCATATGTTCGGATTGACATTTTTCATGGTTAATTAAACACACGTTCTGGGCTGTAAATGTGAGTTTGTAAAATACTATTATGGACTCGAATATAAGCAAAAAAAAAAAAAAAAAAACTAACCCACACTAATTAAGAAAAGGTTAACCTCATTTAATTTTCTTGATGTCATCTAAATTACCCTTCATGGAAGACTTCAATTTTATTGAAAGTTGTTCAAGGTGGAAACACTCTCTACATGGTTCATTAAATAAAGTCATTGGAAAATAAAATCTGAATTTAATTAAAGGGTATTTTGGGTAAAATTAGTTGATATTTGCTTACATTTTGGACCACCATGAGTGAAATTTTATTTGTTGCTTATATTTTAGTTTAGAGGGAGTATGCATATTGTTTGGCTCTCCACATGAAATGTACGCATGAGTTTTGAAACTTGAGTTTGCAAGATGTGGGTTTTGTAACTTCTACGTATGAAAATTGAGTTTCCTTAATATTCACTTTCTTAAATTCACATTTGTAGCAAGTATCCAAACATAAAATCACGTTTACTTATACTCAAATTTATCATAAATCATGTTACCAAATCAATATTTATTCAATCAAGTTTACAAACGCTAACCAAACACACACTTATAGCTACACTACTTAAAATATATACCGCTTCAATTTTTTGGTTGGAGGAGTAGAGATAATAGGCGAAAAAAGAAGAGAAAAATAAAATAGTTTTTTAAATGGATAAACTTGCAGTTGTTTAAAAAATTGGATAATGCAAAGTGTTGTATTATACAGAGATATTTTATAACATAGTATAAAAAACAAATATATAATCAAACACACCTAAAATAAATTAACTTTTAACAAAAAGAATATGTTAGACTCTATTTATTAAGAGATATTTAAATTATATTTTTTAATTTTAAAAATTACAATTTCTTCCATTAAGAGATAAAATAATTATGTTTTAGTCAATGTTAACACAATAAACCTATATTAATGAGAAAATATGATCGAAACTTTTAGAGATTTTTTTTTCCAGTTTCCCTTTTTTTATAATTTTTAGTGCCACCAATAAACAATTTTGAACATTTTTATTATTAATTTTAGGATTTGAGAAGTTGAAATAAAATTTAATTGGCTATTATCAACTTTAAAATTACTCTCAAAATCTTCTTAAGGTTCGAAAATTGTTAGCTGGAATTCAAAACTTGATGACCAAACTGGGAATCACATAAAAAAAAGTTTAAAACCCTCACTTACATGTATATATAAGAAAGTGAATGTAATTTTTAAAATTAAAGGAGATGGTAGTGATTAAGTATAAGTATATTTTAGGAGAGGATAGTTAAATACCACATAAATGAGAATATTTTTTAAAAATATAAATTAAATTAAACAAAAGTGTTTCCGTACATGAGGTTAACAAAATGGTTGGGTAGTTTAACATAATAAGGTTTTATGTTCAAATTTCATTGTTTTTCTTGTACACCGAAAAAAGTGTTTCCGTTAGGGGTGAGTGTGGGACGGGTTTTGTCCGTCCCATACCCGATCCTAACTTTTTATCAGACCAAATTTTCAAACCCGAAGTCGTCCATAAACACGAAGAAATCTGACAATATACAAGACTACTTGAAACTCGAACCTGTCCACAACTCGAAAAAACCCGTCCACAAACTCTAAATCCTAATATTTTACTTTCTTATGAACTTTCAAATATTATTAAGAGAAAAATATCAATATATTATTATATAACTTTATGTATGAAATTTGTTTTCAAATTAAATAGAGCCTCTATCATAGAGAAAAGTTAAATAAAAAAAATCTAGAAAGTTAAAATGATGTTAAGCCTTTTAAGTAATATAAAATTATAAATGTTATATATTATATGGGTTTTTCTAACATGTGCAACCCTTGCACAGGATAATAAAACAAAATTAGAAAGATTTTATTGGGAATTGCAACTATCACAACACTCAATGCATTGGTAATGTTAATGGTTACAATTCCCAATAAAACCTTTCTATTTTTGTTTTATTATCATGTGCAATATTACACAGGTTAGAAAAACCGATATTATATATATACATATATGGGACGAGTTGAGTAATCCGAAGATTAACCCGAACCCGTCCTCAACCCGATACCGGGTTATTAAATGAGATCCGACTGAACCCTAATCTTTCATGTGGGACATGGTTTAACCCGACCCGAATAGCTTAGGTTGGGACGGGTCCATGTGACAGGTCGGTTTTGCTCACCCCTGATTTCCGTACTTGTGCACCTAACAAAAAAAAAGTCTTCACCTTTTGCATGCAAATACGCAATCTAAGACCCACACCAACACCAAGTTACTGACCCACACCAACACCATGTTACTACATGACAGATTGCATTGCAAAGGGACCCCCTTCTTCCCCTTTGTTGTTCATCTCAAACAAACACCAATTTCATTTCATATCTCAGTTTCCCATATTCTTAACGGAACGAATTTAGATAGCAAGTTAGAACAAAACAGGAAAATAGAGCACAAGAAAATTCGATGCAACAACTTCACAAAATACATCCCTCCATTTCATTAGAGTCACACACACACCTACCCAAAAATATAATAATAATGTACCATGAAAATTAAAATAAAATAAAACCAAATCTAAGCATTTTTAGCATAAAAATTAAAATATAATAACAAATCATAATTTAAAAAAAGAAAAGATTAACTAACAGTAACATAATCAAGAAGAAGCAGCACCAGAATTAGGGAGGAACCCATCAGACGATTCTTCTTCCTCGAAGAACAAATCCCCCGTCTTCCTGAACGAAGCGTGCACCACCACCGCCACCACCCCAATCAGAACCGCCACGGTGATGTTGAGCGTCGCGTCCGTCAGAAGCAGCAGAGCCACCGTGAGCACCGCCATGAAGAGGAGCACGAGGCGATCATCGACGACGTGACCGAGGAGAACAAGTGGGTGGTCACGGAGGAAGTAGAGGAAGAGCCACGCCGCCATGAGGAGGAGGAACACTATGAGAGAAATGGGGTGCCAGAGCAAGCTCAGAAACAGAACCAGAAGAACCACCATGGCGTAGTTCATGCGAAAATACGCCACATTCACCCGAACCCGTGAAAGGATTTCGGGTACTCCGCTGGCGGGAACCCCCAGTGATCGGAAATCGAACATCATCTTCCATGGGCGGCGAGTTCCGAGGCCAGCTTTGATCCTCTGCTTGCCGCGTGTTATGTACTCTAGTTTCGGGGGTGGTGGCGAGGTTGGGATTGTGCCGTAGGTTGTTGTTGTTGTCATCGATCTTAATTTCACACTATACACCTTCTTCTTCTTCTTCTTAGACCAATGAAGAATTAAAGGTTAGAACTTGGAACGTCAAATTAATAATTATAGACACAATTGGGTCCTACTACGGTGTAACCTTGTTTATGTTTTTTTTGTTTACTTTTACAAGAAGTGTATTATGGATTTGCAATAATTTGGGAAGGAAGGAAGAAAGGATATATTAGTTTTTAGTTTGATTTGATTTTCACAGTGCTGGATTTGCATTAGCATGTGCATTTGTTCAATTTTATGATTGTGAAAAAGAATCAAGGATGGATGTATACAGATGTTGGTATGTAGTTTCCAAATGAGTGAAGACATTCATAGGAACGATTTTTTTTCTCAAATTTGGAAGGAGGTTGGTGTTGCTTTCTTCCTTGGTTGTATATAATGCTGAAGCTAGCTATTTCTCACAAATTAATGATTGATCTACTTCATCTCGGGTTTAAGCCCAACTTTGAAAGATAGCTAGGTAACTATTCTTAACATTATACTATTAGCTAACAATCTCACCGAAATATACATATTCATTGCTAGCTGGGGTGGTGTTAAACGGGACAATTATATTTCCGACGGCTTCAAAATTCTTTTCAGCAAATGATGTTCCAGTAACAACAATGATGTTGCTCCAAGTATCCTTTGATTTATAATTAGAGAGGCTCCAAACATATTATTTTGGTCAACAGAAGTTGTTACGTAATTTTGGAGAGCTCATGAAAAACATACATGTCCTTAGTGTGTTAAACCATATATAATTCATATAATTTGGATGCGCACCATTCCAATGCTATAATAATATAGCGTTGGCCATTTACACATTTTACATTTATAATTAAGATGTATATTAAATGGAAATCAAACTCATACTACTCGTCTGGGTGGGCAGTTTACGTTCATTCTTCACTACTATAGCTAGCTCCCCGACGAATTAAGCATGGTATCAAAGCATTGCGGGCATCTCATATGCACAGGATCAGGAATATGATACGAAAGGAGGGGTCGAATTTTTTTTAATAATAAATATTAAATATTAATTAAATTCATCATATTTTTATTTAAGTTATATATATAGTTCATTTATATTATAAAAATTAAATGTATCACACTCATTTTATTTAATTTTTTTTTCATTTATTACATATATATTAATAATATTTTATTTTTTGTATATAATATGTAGTATAGTAAAATGGGGGAGGGGGCCAGACCCGTGCTTGTCCCCTTGAATCCGTCCCTGCATATGCATCTTTTTTAAGAAATTTATACTTTTAATTAAAATGAGCGGTTCCAAAATCTATTTTAATTTGGACCAACACAACAAAGAAGAAAAATTAACCAGATCAATTATATATAATAGTAACCTCATATATAACATAGTGTGAAAATATATATGCATATATATATACTGGGACTTAATTACTAAATGGGAGCTAAGGTAAAAAGTGATAACCATTTAGTCTTATTATCTTATTTAGAGAGTTTAAATTAAATTTAAGTGAAGTCAGTCTTGATTATTTATGTAAAATTGAATAACCAGGATTGATTAAGATTGTTCATGTCAAACCCAGTTGTCGTTGTTTTGTAATTGTTGTTGGTTTTGGAAAGGACAGAGACTAAAAGTGGCAAGGTCTAGGGAAGTGGGATACAAAAAATCAGCTGTATCAGTGGAAGGATCCCACATTTCCAACTAACCTCCTTAAAGGGATAATATAAGTTGTTGGATGGACTGCTCTTAAGACCACACACTACCCCTTGTTTTTGTAAGGAACAGCAAATCATAAATAACCGCTTCAGAAGGGTCCAAGCTTTGGAAATTAATCTTGAAAGTTATCAAACTCTTCCTAAGCTTAATTTCTCCACTTTTGCACGTTTGTTTTCGGTGGGAATAAATTCTATTGGAATTTATTTTATAATTCAACGTGTTTTGTTTTTTAAATCATGTATTATTTTTTTTCATTAATTCTATAAATTTATCAAAATTAATTATATAATCTAACTACTAAGTGTTCATTTGGTTTATATTTAAATAAAATTTATTATAAAAAACAAACGGTTAAAATGAATGATGCATGTTTTACAAAATAATTTTGTGAAACCATAATTTTGTATTATTATGAACGTAAAGGCTTTTTGATCATAATAGGGGTATTTTTTAAAAAAAATACCAAAAAAATGCACTTAAAAAATAATTTACTACAGTGGGGTTGTTTTGGACACGTGTAAAAGAGGAAGCGCTAAACCCCTCTTGAAGCGCCAACTCACTTAGCGCGTCTTGTTAAAATATTTTTTTTTAAAAAAATTTACATTACCGGGGGTTTTAAAAACCCCCGTTAAATTTTTTTGTTTTTTATTTTTTATATTACCGGGGATTTAAAACCCCCGTTAATAATTTTTTTCATTTTTATCCTTTACATTAGCGGGGGTTTTGAACCCCCATTAAATGAATTGCATTTTTTTAAAAATTATTACTGTTGCACAAGAAAAGGATAATAAAAGAGATAATAAAATTATTATGTTATTAGAAAAGGATAATAAAATGATAGGAACAAGGTTGTCTCCCTGGATAATAAAATTATTAAGTTATTAAAAAAGATAATAAAAGGATAAAATTATTATGTTAGTAAAAAAGGATAATAAAATTATTATGTTATTAAAAAAGCATAAAATTATTATGTTAGTAAAAAAGGATAATAAAATTATCATGTTATTAAAAAATGATAATAAAAGGATAAAATTATTATGTTAGTAAAAGAGGATAATAAAAAAGTATAATAATGAGAGAAAATATTATAATATCATAGTAAAAAAAATAAAATGAAAGTGAGACAAAAAAAGAAAAAAGAAAATGACAGGACTCACTCCCGTGATTCATAAAAAAAACACAACAATAGAAGTTAATATTGTCGTGTTTTTTACTATGATATTATAATATTTTCTCTTATTATTATCCTTTTTTATTATCTTTTTTAATAATATAATAATTTTATTATCTTTTTTACTAACATAATAATTTTATCCTTTTATTATCCTTTTTCATTATCTTTTTTAATAACATAATAATTTTATTATCCAGGGAGACAGTCTTGTTCCTATCATTTTATTATCCTTTTCTAATAACATAATAATTTTATTATCTTTTTTATTATCCTTTTCTTGTGCAATAGTAATAATTTTAAAAAATACAATTCATTTAATGGGGGTTTGAACCCCCGCTAATGTAAAGGATAAAATGAAAAAAATTATTAACGGGGGTTTAAACCCCCAGTAATATAAAAAATAAAAAACAAAAAAATTTAATGGGGGTTTTAGAAAACCCCCGGTAATGTAAATTTTATTTTAAAAAAAGTTATACTAGAGGCGCTAATTAGTATAGCGCCCCTTGAAGCGCCAACTCAGTTAGCGTCTCTTATTAAAATATTTTAACAAGAGGCGTTAACTGAGTTGGCGCGCTAACTGAGTTGGCGCTTCAAGAAGCGCTAATCCAGCGTTAACAAGAGACTATATGTTGCTGTTAGTTCTATTGAAAACTTGAAATGTAGCTGTTGACCATCATGACACTGTAACCGTTTGACCGAGCAAATTAATTAATAGGCTAAACCGTAGAAATAATATATTTGTAAAACCTTTATTCATAATCTTTGATAATTTAGAGAAAGTATCTCTTTACATATTCCATTATATATTTGTTTAATGTATACGTTCTTCTATGAATTTGTGTTAGGTTGAGACACACGTTCTTAAGAAAATAACAAAAGTTCAAATTCTAGAAAAAAAATTCAAATCAGAAAGAAGGTAGTAAATTGTTGAAACTTGAAAGAGTCTTTTACGACAGATTTCTACACGAAACATACGTACAAGTTGGAAATCATGGTTGTATTGTGGAATAGCTCTCACTGGCACTGCTAATAAATTGTCAATCCCGCAAGACACTCACCCACTCCTCTGAATCTGAAGCAACGGGCCTTTGACACATGTAAATGTTTATCCAATAATTTTGGCCTAATTCTCCTAAGATATCAGCAATTTGTTTGTTAATTGACTAGGATATGATGTAATAATGTACTGAGAATATACAAGACCAAGTATTTTGACTTGTACTTACTGATTACGGTAAATTGTGATTTGGGTTTAAGAAACTTAGCTTCAAGCTAAAATTAGTGATGGCAAATACTTTAAGGTTGGATTGTGCTTCTATGTAAGATTGTAAATGCAAAGTTATACAAGTTTTTTCTCTATCTGCTAACTTTCAATTGCATTCCAAGGTTCCCTCTGCTTCTTCATCTGCAACAGTAAACTTTACTCTCACACACACACACACACATATATATATATATATGTATTATGATAATTGGTAATGGTAAATTGATACGAAATCCCATAAAGGCAATGGAGGAAACGCCTAAGCTTCTCCATGGAACAATTGAAGCTACCATCTTCAATGCCTCACCTTATTCATCTTTTTTTCCCTTCAATTTGAGCTCAATATTTCAGTGCATATGTTCAACTGGAGAGCCTGCTTATGTGACCATCAAGATAGACAACAACAAGGTTGCAAAAACAAGCCAAGAAACCAATTGTGTCTGGAACCAAACCTTTCAGATTCATTGTGCTCATCCACCTGATTCAACTATCACCGTTACACTGAAAACATCATGTTCCATATTGGGTAAATTCCATATCCAGGCCCATCAGCTATTGAAGGAACCAAATTTGATCAATGGCTTCTTCCCTCTCCTCATGGAAAATGGAAAACCACACCCAAAACTTAAATTAAAGTTTTTATTATGGTTCAAGCCAGCAGAATTGGCACCTAGTTGGGCAGAGGTACTAACCAATGGGGAATTTCAAGGGCTGAGGGATGCTACATTCCCACAAAGGTCCAATTGTCATGTCAAACTTTATCATGATGCTCATCATTCTCCTGCTTTCCAACCTCCTTTTGATCTATGTGGAACTCCAAAAAAGCTATGGGAGGATGTCTATAAAGCCATTGAGGGTGCAAAGTACATAGTTTATATTGCTGGCTGGTCCTTCAATCCCAAGATGGTTCTGGTAAATATAGTGTCATTTCATTTCATTTCATTTCATGCCTTCCTTTTGCATAGGTATAAAATTGTACATTTTTTATAAGCTATGCTCCTTGGGCAGGTTAGAGATCCTCATACAGAAATCCCACATGCTAGAGGAATAAAGCTGGGTGAGTTACTTAAGAAGAAGGCAGAGGAAGGAGTTGCTGTGAGAGTTATGCTTTGGGATGATGAAACATCTTTGCCCTTTATTAAGAACAAAGGTGTAATGAACACCCATGATGAGGATGCTTTTGCTTATTTCAACCACACAAAAGTAATATGCAGGAAGTGTCCAAGGTTACACAATAAGTTCCCCACACTATTTGCTCACCATCAAAAGACTATAACTGTGGATATTGCTGAACACAAATCTGTTAGTGACAGAGAACTTGTGAGCTTTGTGGGTGGGTTAGATTTGTGTGATGGCCGGTATGATACAGAACAACATTCATTGTTTCAAACACTCATTAAGGAATCCCATTGTTATGACTTTTACCAAACAAACATTGGAGGAGCTAACCTCAACAAAGGAGGGCCAAGAGTGCCTTGGCATGATGCTCATGCTTGTGTTACTGGTGAGGCTGCTTGGGATATGCTAACCAATTTTGAGCAAAGATGGACAAAGCAGTGTGATCCTTCTTTTCTAGTCCCTTCTAGCACCTTGCTGAATCTTATGCCTCCTACAAGCCCAAGCACTTCCATAGAGAGGAATTGGAAAGTTCAAGTATACAGGTCAATTGACCATGTTTCTGTTGGCAAGTTGTTTGGGAAGTTCACTGTGGATGTGGAGAGAAGCATCCATGAAGCATATGTTGAAGCAATAAGGCGTGCTGAAAGGTTTATCTACATTGAAAACCAATATTTCATTGGGGGGTGCCATTTATGGGAGAAAGATAAGCACTGTGGCTGCACAAATCTAATTCCCATTGAAATTGCACTCAAGGTGGTTAATAAGATCAAAGCAAAGGAGAGGTTTGCAGTGTACATAGTGATACCAATGTGGCCAGAAGGAGTGCCTGAAAGTGAACCAGTTCAAGATATACTGCATTGGACCAGAGAAACAATGGCAATGATGTATAGGTTGATTGGAGAAGCAATACAAGAAAGTGGGGAACCAGGACACCCAAGAGACTACTTGAATTTCTTCTGTCTTGCAAATAGGGAGCACAAGGGAAATGGGGAGTATCTTCCACCAGATTCTCCTCATCCTGAAACACAATATTGGAATGCCCAAAAAAATAGGAGATTCATGGTTTATGTTCACTCCAAGCTCATGATAGGTATTATTTATTGCATTATTCATCAGTCATTATTTTCTTCTCCACTTTTTGGTCTTTTTCTTATTCCTCAATTAGATTGTTGAATTGTGGTAGATGTTTTATTGATTTTCTTGGTTGACAAGTATAGTTTTGTTGTATGTGCCACCAGTGGACGACCTATACATATTAATAGGATCAGCTAATGTGAACCAAAGATCAATGGACGGGCAAAGGGACACTGAGATTGCCTTAGGATGCTACCAGTCTCAATTTAAAACCATATCAGAAAGTTTAAAACCATGTGTGCTTGGTGATGTTCATGCATACAGAATGTCACTATGGTATGAGCACACCAATAGTGCTGAGGAATTGTTGTTAGAGCCAGAAAGTTTGGAATGTGTGCAGAGAATGCGCTCAATAGGAGACCAAATGTGGGGAATCTACAGCAGTGCAGAAATTGTGGACATGGAAGGTGTTCACCTTGTTACTTACCCTGTTAAGGTAACACAAGAAGGGTATGTGAAGGCCCTCACTAATGGAATTCATTTTCCTGATACAAATTCTCTAGTGAAGGGCAAGAGATCTAATATGTTGTCCCCTAACTTTACCACTTAAGACTAACATACCAATGTTCTGATATAAAAATACATATGAAAGGTGTCAACGGAAGCTACTCCAAGTTACTTTATTTGCGAAGTGTATAACTTATAAGTAAGGATTTCTATCCTTCAATTTAAGGTTATGATATATCTTAAATTGATTCAACAGAAAATAAATCAGCCAACTTCACTATTTCTATTTGATGTACGTAAGTATAATTGAACAAATATATTTCAAAGTTGAATTCGAGTACTTTTTTCCTTTGTTTTTAGTAGTGGAATTAGACTTTCGTCATTTCAAGGCCTGGCTGGCAATATTCTGATTCTTTAATTTCTTCCCTGGAAATGGTCAAACCGATACATAAGTTGCCACATACAACTAATAGCAAATCATTCTAAATTTGACCAAGGGTTATAAAAACATTGAAAATTGAAATTTTGAAAAATGTCAAATAAGTTATTAACCTTTCAAGAGATGCATTATTATTATTTTTATGTAGTTTGGTTAGTTAATGATTGCTTGAGAAAAACATGGCCATAAATGTTATGACGAGTTGAACATATGAAAAGATAAACATAGATATAAAATAGGTATATGCGCTATCCCTTAGACCTTGTCAACAAAGTAAGAATGTAATATGTGTTAATAAAATGAATTCAAAAATCAATTGAGAGAGGTGGTAGAATGAAAATATTTTTTAGAGAGAAAAACTATTTTGAATAAATTATTTTTAAGATAATAGAATATATGAATATTTTCAATTTTCTCGTATTAAATAATCTTTCTATATAGTAACTTTGAGTTCTATATAGTAAATTCTGAAAAAAAAAAAACAATATCCAGGGTCTCTACTCTCTAAATTAGAAAATCTCGTGTGACTTTTGGTGTTTATTTACTATTTTTCTTTCACACATCTTCCTTATAAAGATTTTTTAACATTACCTCAAATTTTTCAATCACTTAAAAAACTGATATAATAAAATCTAAACATTTATGATTCTTAACTTTAACCCCATTTTTATATCATTTTTTTTTCAATTTAAATTTAAGTTCTTATCATTATCATTTAATAATATATATTTCTCAATTAATATTTATAATAACAAATGATTAAATTTAAAAATTTAAATAATATATAATAACTTAAAATTTAAACTATACAAAATGATAAAATAAATTTAAAATTATATAAAAATATTACTGGTTAAATAATATGGTTAAAATAATTAATTTTTATGAATTAATAATTTAAATTCAAAATAGTTATCTTTTAATAAATAGATATTAAATCTCTAATATAGATTAATTATATTATAATATTTACATATTAAATTTAAATTATTCATTTTAAATCCAACATATACTTTATATTTTAAGACATTTATTTAATTTATTTTAAATATATTATATATATTTTACAATATATTAATTGTATAATAATAGTTATATTTTTCATACAATGCACGAGATAAAATAATATTTGTTTATGAAACATATTTCTTATGCTAACTCTTTAAAAAATAAAAAATTGAGTTCAAATTACTTATATATCCTTATAAAAAATATTAAAATCACTTACTCTTATTTGCAGTATTTTCTCATTCAGATGTTTTTTCCTCTCATTTTCATCATTTATATTTCAACCACCAGACAAAGAAAGTAAAAACCTACAATTTTTTTTCTTTTATTTTTATTTATTTATTTATTTTTCTTATTTTTGCTTCAAAACTCTCCAAATAATTATTGTTTAGTTGAATGATAGAATAATTCATATTTGTATAGGTCGTGTATGAAACTTAATAAAATTAATAAGACTTGAAGCAACATGTAACATTTGTATTAATTATTTTACGGTTAATGGTGAATTCAAAGTCTTCAATATATATGTATGATTAGTAGTTGCTCCAACAAATATTAGCTATGCAATTATTAGGTAAATAAAATTCTTAGCGTTAAAGTTACTGCCGATGATCCTTACACGTATTTTTTTATTCATCTAACTCAACACTTCATTTTTTTTTAACTATTTACAGCATAGTTTTTAAACCCGGATTGGACCGGCCGGTTCGACCGGGAATCGGGTCCATGACCGGTCTGGTGGAGGGTGTGAACCGTGGCAGCTAACAAACCGGTGTGAACCGGCCACAAACCGCTAAATTGGTGCTAAACCGCTGCAAACCGGCCGGGTCAATGGAAGACCGGTTCAATGCTCTGGAAATAAAAGTTTTCAAAGGTGCTAGCGCTGGGATTCGAACTGGGTTGCCAAGGTTCAGTAGACTGCGCTCTACCACTGCGTCGGTGCTCCCTTTGATACATACATATTGCCCATTCGTTTATTTAAAGCTTTGTAAAACACTTCTGAATTTGAAAATAGTACAAACTTCGCTGGACAGATTTGTACTCCACATCATGGGATTAGGCAACAAAGATTTAAACCACTGCACCAACACAAAATATAAATTAATATCAATTTTTAATATATATATATATATGTATATTTTATAAATGCAAATATTTTTTAATATATTTATTTTTACCGGTTCGACCACGGTTCAACCAATGAACCTTGAACCAGTACCTCCACCGGTTCAATAACCGGTCCAGTTTTTAAAACATTGATTTACAGAACTTAAGTGGGTCTCATTATGATAGTCATTCATTTTTATTTTTTTACTATTTGTGCAACTATTCCCTCAAACTAAGAAATTTATAAAATTTTACTAAATGGTCGCACAAATAATATCATATAGCCTCACTGTTTTATCCAAACCTACTTCAAGATCCTTTTTTTTTTTTTTTGCAAGGACGGGTAAATAAGCACCCCTTCCAACTAGTGCATGTTTCATTTCCCTAGGTAATATGCACCTCGTCTAAGATTAGTAATGGAGATGTCCTTAGTTCATCTCCATACTAGCACCTCATTTTTTTATTATTCATACATCTTAAGTGAGTCCTATCAATATACATCACTCATTTGTACTTTTTACAATCTTAGCATTTCTTCTTTACAATTCAACATTTCTAAAAATTCAACTAGGGGCCTCATAAGTAACTCCACATACCCTTACATTTTACTATTGATTATAAAATCTTGTTAATTTAGAAATAAATGAATTATAAAATAATAAATTTATAAAAAATTAAGAAAAATCATAAACTAATTTTTTAATCAACAAAAACTGACAAATTTAAAAATTTCGTGGTTTTTCCACAGTGCCCAAGTCGATGATACAGATGTCTAGGGGTGTAATCGGGTCGAGTTAGGTCGGGTTAGGTGCAGTTTGATGTCCGAACCAATTAAATTGTATCGGTTTGGGTTGTATCAGTTCGAGTCTTAGGGTCATAAAATGAAAACAATTAAAAATAGAACATTCTAAAAAAAAGGGTGCTTGTGTCCAAAATCAGATATAGCCAACCCTAGCTTTCTTTGCTTCCCATCTTTTCTTCACACTAATATCCTCCATCTTTCTCTGCTTCACACCCAAATCCCCCATCTTTCACCGACCTATCGCACAGGGGTGGTATGACCACAGGTAGGTGACTGTGCAACGTCGCGCGGAGAACACAGTGGTGGTGGTGGTGGTGGTTTGGGTGACGTGGTTGCTCGCATGGAGATGAAGACACAATCGCGTGAGGATGGAGGAATGATGGTGGACGCGTCGCACAAGGAACAGAAACGCGAAACAATGGTTGTCTGTTGACGCGAACAAATTTGGAGGAATGATGATGGTTGACGCGTCGCAGTGGTCGCTGTGCGGTGGATATGTGGTTGGATGATGCAGCTGCGACCGGTGGAATAACGACGACTGATTGTGGATGGTGCACGCGAAGTCTCTGGCTCTCTGCTAGGGGTTAGGCCCCAATCGCGCAGAAAAGGAGAGGGGAAGGGGAATCAATGAATCTGAAATTTTGAAAATGTTGTTTGAGTTTGGCATGCCTTTCACCTTCCTGAGTACCCCTCAGTTCGGTTCAGGTTATTCGGTTTCAAAATCTTATAACCCGATACCCAAACCAATTATGTTCAGTTTCAACAAAATAGACTCGTCCCAACCCAAGAAACAAATCCAATCTGCATTTTTCAGTTTGGTTCGGGTCGGGTTAACCGGGTTCGCGGGTCAACCGATACCCGCTTACACCCCTACACATGTCATTTAAGCAACACATTATTAATTTAAGGGCTAATAATGGATCGAGGACCTATTAATTAATGTTGTACCTAATTAGTTAGCATTGTTTTAGGTTAATGCCTTTGCAGCGAGCTTTGTCATTGGCTCCTACGCGCTAAAGCAAGCAATGTGAAAACCCTGAAAGGGATTTGTAAATTAAACAACTTCTTGTACCAAACATGGTGACAAGTGACACTCTACCCCACATTTAAATTTCCATTTCTGTCGAAGAAAAACTTAATCCACGTGGAACAAAACAAGTCACTAATTTAATTAACACATTTAATTGCCTCTTGATTATATTAATCACATTTATTCGAAGCCTCACTTCACGTGATGATATATGGACCTGATCACAAGTTTTGTCGCTGACATGCTTATTTATAAATTCTTACATTCTTAATCGCATTTATTACTCCTCCTCACGTGGTGGGCCGCCTTGACCACAAGTTTTGTTGCTTACATTGATATATCGGTTTTTCTAACCTGTGTAATATTGCACATGATAATAAAAGTGAAAATGTTTTATTGGGAATTGCAACCATTAACATTACCAATATATTGAGTGTTGTGATAGTTGTAATTCCCAATAAAACATTTCCACTTTTATTTTAGGAAAATGCTAATGAGTGCCCTTAGGGCACTTGTTAGCAGGACCCTCTATTTTATTATCTGTGCAATATTGTACTTGCACATGTTAGAAAGAAAAACCGATTAGGGATTTTATGATTAGATAGCATTAGTGTATATTATATAGTTAGCAGACATTCGTTTTTAAACTTTATCAACCAAAGTGATTTATCAAACCGCGACTCATAAATCGCTAGATGAATTTTTGAATCATAAGTTGTACTACCTCCATTCCAATTTGATAGTCGTTTTAGGAAAATAAATTTTTTTCATAATATGAGTCGTTCTGTAGTTTCTATGTGAGTATTAATGACAGTTTTCCATTTTTACCCTCCCACTTTTATGGGAAAAGAAACTTAAAAAATTGTGCACCACACTACTCATTAATGCATTTAGGTAAAATAAGAAAAAACGTGTAGTAAATTAAGAAGGGTAATTTAGTAAGATTACTATGTCTTTTAAGTCATTTATTATTGTTCTTAATTTGTGTGTAAAAACCTTAAACGACTGTCAAAATGGAATGGAGAGAGTATTAAATATTAAGATTTAGAAATATAATAAAAATTTAAAATATATTATATAAATAATGTATTGAGTATATGGTCGGCCCAACCCCAAGACCACCAAAGCTGGGGGCGAAACAAGGATATCAAGTTAAGGGGGTCAAATATAAAGATGTTCTGATTTAAAAAAACTAATAGATTTAAGTGTAAGTCAAAATATAAATATTATTACTAAATAAATAAAGTTGTTAAAAAAGATAAGATGATTATATAAAATAAAATTAAAGAAGGAAACAAATAAATATAAAGAACATCAATATTATGACATTCAAAAAATGATATTACCTTCATAAAACATTGATTGAACAATTTCTTATATAGTCAAAGAGTTTCAGAATCAACTTCTAATTACTTTTTAATTGAATTGTGCTCACATCTTGTATATTTATTTTTTTAATAGACGTTTATTATATAAAATTTAGCCAAATATAATTATATAAATAAAATAAAATCTATATAAAAAATTGAGGGGCTATGTCCTAATGTGCCTCCGCCCCTAACTAAAGTTATTACTTTAGGCCTTCAAAAAATATCCTTATTTAAGACCTAAAAAAAATATTTATTATTAATATTTTAAATAAAATATTTAATAATTATTTAATAAATAATATTAAATTATTAAGAATAATTAAATATTCTTTTTAAAAACACCTTATTTTATCATGATTTTTTTTAATTTTCATAAATAATAATTATTAATAATTAATTGTAAACATTATTTCCATTATTAAATCTTAAACCTAAACATTATTTCCATTACATACATTATTTCTTTTGTTTTTATGATTTTTTTTGTACGTGTTATACAAATCAAGTCGTGTTATACAAATCAATGTCATATTCCACTCTTTATATTACTTGTTGTATTATAGGTTGGAACACCTCTTATACTTCTTTTAATTTCATTTCGCTTTAAAAAATCAATGTCCTATTTCCAAATTCCTTTTGTCATCCATTAATCATTATCCAATGGAGCATTGTTTTTTATACATCTACAACATTATACAACATAAAAAGACAATAAAAAATAGAAAGAAGAAAGAGAAATGTGAGATGTGATGAGTGATACGATAGAGAGATATAAAGAGAAAAAGTGTGTTGTATAAGTTATTGTATATTTTTTATTGTATGATTTTATTTTCTCTTATCCAATGAGTCACATCCAAATACCTGATAATCACGGAACTTTTGTTTTGTTTTTTTCTTTATAATATTTTTATTTTCTAGAAAATAAAATAAAACAACGTTTATGTGTAAACTATGGTCTCGTCTCGTCGGAGAAGTTTTGCTTTGCATTGCATGTAGCTGATGATTTGATTTGATATGATTATGGACTTCCCTCATAACTCTCTGTCTCTGGTAATGCAATTCCATTTCAATTTCTGTTAAAATCAATTATCATTATCATTATTGGTTTCAATTTGTTCTTCTATGTTCTGTGTCAGAGATCGAGCTTAACTTTTGGAGAGACGCTCTGTGCGGTGTTCATTCCTCTGATTGGAATTGTTGAAGCTTTGTTTTTCGGTTTAGCTGGTTGCTTCGATTTCCATCGTCCCAAGAAGAAGAAGATCTCTTCTACCTTCGATGATATTCTCGCCCTCGCTAAAGACTCTCCATGTTCGTCTTCTCTCTCTTTCTTCCATTGCCAATATTTTAGATTTCAGATTTCTGATTTCTCGCATCGCAGTTACTGTTAATGAAATTGAGGCGTTGCACGACATGTTCAAGAAGTTGAGTAGTTCAATCATTGACGATGGCCTCATCCACAAGGTAAACTGCTACTTTGCCTTGCCTCTGATTCTCAATTTATTTTATTATTACAAAAATAATGGAAATTCTTATACAGTAGGGCTAAGTGTTTGAATTTTCAATACTAACTTCAATGAAATGATGTGTAAATAAAAGCTTAGATTGGGATCTGGGAATGTCTTTTTGCTCGTACTGAGTTTATGCATTTTAGAAAACGCAAAAATCTGTACTGCGTTTGGGTGTTAAGTCTAGGTTTATTATTACCAGCACTGGTGTTGAATTTGTGGTCGGATTTTGTCCTTTAACTCTTCTTTGTTTCTCTTATGAAGGAAGAGCTCACGTTGGCACTATTGAAGACCGCATCTGGCAAGAATCTTTTCCTTGATAGGGTATAAGCAATTTCACAATTGTTTTCATTTTCCCCCCTTTTTTTGCTTTTTTGATTTCATTCGTGAGAGTTAGAAAATGAAGGGTAAGGAAGGGAAAATGGAGGTTTATAATTATAAGAAACTCTTCCCCCTTCGTGTTTTGTGTTTGTGGGTACAGTTAGGTTACAAAGCGCTCCTCCCTCCTCCTTCCCCTCCTAACCATTTCCCTCCCATTCCTTTTCCCTTCCTTCCAAACTCCCAAACACACCCTTATTATATTAAGGAAGGTAATTTTGATTCACAAGGAAAACAATCTTTCAATCAAGGGACTACATTGGTTCAAACCCCTTGGTTCACCCATGGCATTTGGGTAAATTGGGGTGGGGTATTTTCCCACCTCACAGTTCTTTTTTGTTACACAACACAATTTATTCAAACTAGTATTTTTTATCCCTTGTAACCGATACACTAAAACCCCAAAACATATTCAATCTGGCCTTTCAAGATTTTTTTATCAAGCTCCACCCCTGCAGCCTATATTTGTTATCTCTAATTTCATCTTGAGTTTTATTTAGAAATTTGTTTCTACGTGAGGCCTAAAACTCTAAAGCTGAATTTGTTTTATTAACATGATTAATTTATGCATGATGCTTGGTTTTTTCTTTCTTTGTTTCTATGCTGATGAATAGTGTGCTGATCCTAGAAGTCAAATTTCTGCTCACAGATTAGATAAGAATATTGTTTGATCTATCTTTCCACTCTGCACTTTCCTTCTAAATTTCCTTCTGAATTCCCTGCGGGACATTACGGGCTGTTCTAGACTAATGGATACTTTAACTAGTCCAATATGTTATGTGAACAACAAAATGTAGTATTTTTCGCACCATTCCTTCTAAAGTAGAATACTAGTTAGTCCCTTTCTCCTTTTGTAAATGATAGTTACCACACAAACTATGGATCTTATCTCATCTCATCTTTTTTGTAGAGATATTGAAAGATGTATCTTACAGATTGACAGCTGTATTTCTGATGATTTCTGATGTTTCAATATCTAATTTTGCTTTGTTAACCTTATATGGCATACTCAATGGTATCAAGAGATGATGTTCTATGCATATCCTCCCCATTTCTCTGCCCTCTAGTGAATAAAATGCTGTGGTTACACAGATTTATATTTGATTTGCAGAAAGATCTTCTGTTTGCTGCTATTCTTCCTTTTTGATCTGTATAATTGAGTCCATTTTATTGCTTACAAATATTTTTAGGTGTTTGATCTCTTTGATGAAAAGAAAAATGGCGTTATAGAATTTGAGGAGTTTGTGCATGCTCTCACTGTCTTTCATCCTTATACTCCTTTGGAAAAGAAAATTGATTGTAAGACTTCAGTATGCATTTTGCAGATGTATTTTTATATTATCCATTTTAATGCTGTTAGTATTAATAAAATATCAATTTTATTTTCTTGGTTTACTTGTAGTTGCTTTTAGATTGTACGACTTGAGACAGACAGGATATATTGAGCGAGAAGAAGTGAGTACCTTGGCATCTCCAGGTTATGAAGATGTTATTGACAAATATATTTTTGTTATCCTAGAATAATATTACACTAGTATTCTCTTAGTGCAATATCCATTTGATTTGACAAGTTTCATAAAGAATAGCGGTGGTGATTTCTTTTTGTTGAATCTATCACAATCTCATGTCCATTGAAGAATATATCAAACTCAAAATAACCACGAGGACTCTGCTATTTTATATGACTTGTTGCCCACTATGCTTTTCTGTTTACCAATGTTTGGAACTGTTCTGTTTAACCTGCAACCTTTTCCAGGTTAGACAAATGGTGGTTGCAATTATGGCAGAGTGTGGCATAGATCTGGAAGATGAAGTCCTTGAAGCCATTATTGATAAGGTAGTTGTTTGCAGGAACATCTTTTTACCTCTATTAATTTAAGTTTGGATCCTTTAAATAACTTTTTTTAAAAAAATATATATTATCAGACATTTCATGATGCTGATGCTGATAAGGATGATAAGATAAGTAAAGAAGAATGGAAGGAGTTTGTCATTCGGCACCCAACACTCTTGAAGCACCTGACTCTTCCTTATTTGAAGTAATTTACTCCCATGCCTTACCTCTCTCACTGATATTCTCCTGATATAGTCACTCAGGCCCTTTCTCACTGATATTTTCAATTTATTTCTGAAAGACATTACTCTTCAGTAGTGAACTCCAACTATTCAAGTAGAAGTTAGGTGGACCTTTTAATAATAATTAATAACCATTACCAAATTTTGAACTATATTTAAATTTAATAGCTTGCATTGCATTAACTGGAACTGAGTTCAAGCTTTCCATTTTTTGTTTGGTCACTGACCAGGGACATCACCACAGTATTTACCAGTTTCATTTTCAACACCCAAGTTGATGATTCCCACTGGCAACTCAATAGCCATCATAAACCGTAAGGAGTAGAAGCTTGTTCTGTTGCATCAAACGTTGCTGTTATGACAGCATTCTGGTGATTCCACTCTCCCAATGTTCATTCCAGCTGGAGAGAATTTATGGAAGTGGACAAATCCACCAACCCTTAAGTAAAGGGATGTTCTGAAATCTGATCCAAACCGAGTAATCCGGTTGAATTGGATCACATTGCGGTTCCGTTTGGTCTGTTTACTGTGCACCCTGGTTTTGTGTGGTGTACAAAATTTTTGTACAGTTCAGGAAACAATTTCAAAGATTGAAAATATGATGTATTTGTTATCGAAATGAAATATTATTAGACCTTGCAAGGATACAGTTAGGAGTTGGTTAGTTCATCGTAAGTTAGTTACACAGTTTCATTCGTAGAACTTTCTCAAGCTTCCTTGCCGATCATTCAATATAAGCTCAAGTCATGTAAACACTGTTCAGGAGTATTACTATACTCCCGGTCCGACATCGTGGACATCTAGCCAACGACAATCACCAGATGAAGATCCGACATGCTCAAGATATATCCGTTATAACACCTCCGTGGATCACTTGTTTGAGGAATCCTATACCTTGCATCACGTCTATCTTAGATGATTACTGAAGTACCACCGACATGAAGGATCCATTATCACACCTCGGCAATCTGGTACACGGACCGAATATTCGCTTTAGCGCGTGAGTCCACTTTCTTGTAGGCGCGTCACGCCGAAAATCACGGAGTCCGTTATAACCGCTTAACGGACTTTCCCGCCCAAATTCATCTATAAATATCACGGATCCTCGCCATTTTCAGGTGCACTTTCATTCTCTCCGTCATTACTCTGCTCATACACATACTGACTTGAGCGTCGGAGTCCCTGCGGGTATTTCACCCTTTTCCGTCCAAGCTCCGTCAAAGATTGTCGCCGGACCTCCATTGAAGACTAGCTTATTCAAAGGAATCATCCTCACACTCTTCACCATCATTTTTTTTTTTTTTCAAAGGTGAATATATTGCAAGGGGCCAAAGCCCAAAACAAGAACAAACTGGCACAAACCGGCCTAGGAAGAAATGAGAGCTTTATAACAGTATCACTAACACACTATTTGGCCCATTTGGTTGGGGGAATTGGAGGAGGAGGGGTTTCAATACAATTTTCATATTTTCGACCAAAAAAAAAAGACAATTTTCATATTTGGTTCAATTTTTTAGGATGATAGAGAAGAGGTTAAAATCGTTCTTGATAATCATTTTTGAACAAATTAAAATGATTTAAATATCTCTTTACTTATTAATAAAATTGAGTGTTATAAAAGTAAATTAGTTTTTTTTTTTGTTAGATATGTTTTTAGTCCTTGAAATTTTACTCGAATTTATTTATAGTACCTACTTTAAAACCGTTGGTTTGGGTACCTCATGTTCTGAAATCACATAACTTTAGTCACTCCTCTTAACACCGTTAACTTTTGACGTTGACATGGGAAACAAATTTCTATGTCAGCTTGTCTAGTCCGATTCCATGACCATAATGTGGCAATTGAATTACACCTTATCTCATCTAGTCAGTTTTGTTGGTCTTCCCTGTTCATGAAAAATGTAAAGTTAAATTTAATAAAACCTTAAATAAAATGTGACAGGATGAGCTAAGGTGTAATTCAATTGCCACATCATAGTCATTGAAACTGACTGGACAAACTGACACAAAAATTTGTTTGTTACGTCAGCATTAAAGTTAACTGTGTAAAGGGGAGAGACTAAAGTTACGTGATTTCATAACATAAGGGACCTAAATCAATGATTTAAAAGTTTAAGGACTACAACCAAATTCGGGCCAAACTTGAGGGACTAAAAACATTTAACCCTTTTTTTCATCCCTTCCGTTCCTTTTCCCCTCCTTTCCTTTTTTCCTCCTTTACACCAAATATATCCTAAAAGTACAAAGGAAACTCAACCTAAGATACCAAAACTCTCAAGATCTTTATATATATAAAAGTAAGGTAGTGAAAACAACCCATGAAATCTAAAATGGGGACATAATAGTAAATTCACTTTAATAAAACTTCTAAAAATAGAAAGTCACCTTTACATTTCAAATAATTAATATTATGAATCATCATTAATTAATTAATTATAGTAATTAACTAATTATATTAATGTAAATATCATCATTATTATAATAATAATACTTTAATATTAGTAACTATTGTAATTAATACTTTAATAATAATACTTTAATATTAGTAATAATAATTTATTATTATTATTATTATTATTATTATTATTATAATAATAATAATAATAAGTCCTCTAATTTTCCTTTTAGAAAATTCTAATTATAGGGTTTTAAGAACAGTATGTAATTTTATGAAATTTATTAAATGAATAAAAATAGAATATGAAATTTAAAAGATGGTAAAATACTTAAAAATTTATTTTAATTATAATAATTACTAATATTAAAGTATTATTATAATAATGGTGATATTTACATTAATATAATTAGTTAATTACTATAATTAATTAATGATGATTCATAATATTAATTATTTGAAATTTAAAGGTGACTTTCTATTTTTAGAAGTTTTATTAAAGTGAATTTACTATTATGTCCCCATTTTAGATTTCATGGGTCGTTTTCACTACCTTACTTTTATATATAAAGATAAAGATAAAGATGTTAATGGGAATCTCACTATCACTATCACTATTATTATTATTATTATTATTATTATTATTATTATTATTATTATTATTATTATTATTATTATAATAATAATAAGTCCTCTAATTTTCCTTTTAGAAAATTCTAATTATAGGGTTTTAAGAACAGTGTGTAATTTTATGAAATTTATTAAATGAATAAAAATAGAATATGAAATTTAAAACATGCTAAAATACTTAAAAATTTATTTTATAATTACGTTAATAGTAATTAAGGTAATTATTTTAATTATTATATCAAATATCAATAACAAAGTTCATTTAAACATTTTTAATATTGAAAAAAATAAAAGATATAACTAATAATAATAAATTTTCATAATTTACTTTTTAAAAAATTCCAATGCTAGCGTTTAAAAAAAAACAAATTGTAGACTTTAAAGAACAATACATAATTTTATAAAAATTATAAAATGAATAAAAATATAATATGAAATTTAAAACATGTTAAAAGACACTTAAAATCGTTTTATAATATCGTTAATAAAGCCTATTTTTACATTTTCAACATTGAAAAAACGTATAACTTTTGTTATAATAATTATAATAATTATTTAATTATGGTGGTTTCTTTGCTTTTCCCTTACATTAATAGTAATCATGGTAATTATTTAATTATATTTATTATATCAATTATCAATATTAAAATATATTTTTATATTTTTCAATATTGAAAAAATACAATTTTTGTTATAGTAATTATTTAATTATGGTGGTCTACTTACTTTCCTTATTTATATTTTCATTTTAAAATTTATCATATTAAATAAAAGCTACAACTTTTAATAAATTATAGTAATTACAATAATAATTTAATTATAATAATTTATTAAAATATAAAATATCAATTTATTTCTCCCTTATTTAAATTTGAAACAATGGATGGATTTATTAAGATATAGAATATGAACCTTCATATATATAAAAAAAACTGAAAAATGAGTGCAATAAATGTAATAAATGTAATATGAGTATAGAAAGATTCGTAAAACAAATACAAAACAACTTAACTGATGTAGTATGAATATAGGAAAAAGGCACGCACGAGTAAGTATTCCTTACGAAGCTAATTTAATTCTTACAAACGATCATATTTTAAATATCATAACCTATACAGTCTTATAAAAAGTTATCATTTAATAATTTTTATGGACAATTACAATTTCATATATTTATTTTTATTATTATATATAAAATTAAAGTAGTAAAATCATCACTTCAAAACTAAAAAGAGATATTATATTATACTATATTATTTTATTATAATACTTATATTTAAAAATAAAGTAGTAAAATCATCCTTTCAAAATTAAAAAAATACCAAGGTCAATTTCTTTTAATAAATATTTTATAACTAGCAATTTTCTTTTATACTTAGTAATTTAAGAGTGCTTAATATTATCACCAATTTATTATTATTATTTTATTATTTTTATGTGAATTATTAATAATAATTTATTGTATTTGCTTTTTACAAATCTTTCAAATTCAACCGTTACAAGGTGAATATGTCTTTTTCTTCATTATTATTAGTATTTAATAATGAGTTATTGTATTCCTTTTTCAATTTCTATATATGAAGCTTCATATTCTCCTAAAATCTAAAAGTGAAGGCAAGGTGAAGCAGAAAAAGGTGGTAAGTCTATGTCTTCCTTTCATTTTATTGTTTTTTCTTTTGATTGTGCCTACATTTCATATATTTGTGAGATTTGCAATAAAAATAGGGGCAAATTTTTTTCGTGCATCTTCTTTTTATTTAATATTTTTTCCCTTTTAATTTTAGATTTCTCTTTGGCATTTTCTTACTTGGTAAGTATTCTTGACCTCTATCATATGGTCTTTTCCCTAAACTGTTTACATGTAATTTTTACTAATTTTTTTTAAAGTTGTGTTTTGCAAGATAATAAGTGTTATGGAAATCATCTAGAAGTATTTATTTTCGATATTATTTCTTTTCATTTCATTGTTTCTTCTTTTAATTTTGCTTACATCTTCATATATTTTCAAGATTTGCAATAAAAATAGAGGTAAAATTGCAAATTTTTTTGGTGCATCTTCTCTTTGATTTCATTTATTATTTTTCCCTTTTAATTTTACATTTTTTGTTTGGCATTTTCTTACTTAGTAAGTATTCTTGACCTCTAACATATGGTCCTTTTCCTCAATTTATATGTTTTTTACTGATTTTTTTTCATGAAGTCATGTTTTGCTGGATAAAAAATGTGTTGTCAAAACTATCCAGAGACACGTAGTTTATGATGTTGTACTTCTATTAATTGTTAATTCTTTTTGTTAAATTTTACATGCATATTTTTTGATATATGGTTGTAAATGTGGATATTATAAGTGATTTTTTTTGCTACTCATAGGATTAGTCCTGTGAATGATCCTTACATTTGGATACTTTAGGAGAGTTTGGGAGATGGTGATAATAACACATTAATTTTGTAGGCAAACAACACAAGAAAAGGGAAAGGCATGTAACATGTAGCCAGAGTTAAACATGGTTATGTGATCATTCAATGAGTCACAGTAAAATGTAAAATAAATGAATTTGTAAGGGAAGGAAAGCAAGAGGAAGAAAATTGATCACCTGATATAAAGTTTGAATATTGTGCATGGTCCGATAATGTATGAAAGTATTTAACAAAAATGTGACTCAACTTTAAGCTTCTTCTTTGAGAAAATCATTACTTTCGGAAAATCACTCAAAAAATATTTTAGAATTTTAATTTTTATTGAGATTTTGGAAAAAAAAAATAAAACATTGAAAAAATTTAGTTTTTTTATTATTTTAATAATATATTTTGAATGGATTCTGAAATTTCATAGTTATTATATATAACTATTATTTAAAATAATAATGTATTTTACAATCGTAATCAAATCTAATATACTTATACTTTACCCAAGTTTTGTAATAATTAATTTTTTTTAATAAAACCATAAAAGCGTTTTTTAACTAAATTTCATATGGTGTGAGATTGAAAGAATAAAATTGGTAGTTTGATATACATGAATTTTATTTATTTTTTATTGTGTAAACCAATATTTATATATCACCTATTCATTTGTAATTATACAAAATATTTCTACTTCTAAAAGGTGATTATAGCTATACAAAAAATTTCTAATTGTTTTCTGGATTCAATTTGTGTGGTTTCTGAAATGAAAATTTTAATTATAACTAATTTTAAAATATAAGTTGTTTTTACAATTATAAGTAAAAAATAAATAGTTTCTATTTTAATTGATATCTTGAAACAAAAAATTAATTTTCTATTCACGCTGAAAATAGCATTTTTAAATTATTAACTAAATGAGTATTAAAGTAGATTACCAAAATACTGAAAATAGTAAAGAATTCGATTTTAATTTTTCTCCATTTTAAATTTTTTAAAAATTAACAAAAATTTAATTATATGAAAATATAAAAAATGGTTTTCAGGAAAAAATTAAACAGGAAAAATCAAACAAAGTAATTTGAGCATGAAATAATGCCCAAAAATTATAGTCAGAAAAAAACACAATTAAATCAGATTTTAGTATATAAAACTATAAATAATGGAAAACAAAAAAATCAAACTAAAGAAAGCTTTATTTCTTTTTTAACGTCATTTTAATATTTTTGTTAGATAATCTCAAAATATTTTATTCACTTTTAAATCTAATCTAAAGAAAATGTTTCTATCTTTTTAGACATTTAATTTACATTATTTTATTTGAACACTAAATGTTAAGATGGGATAAATATATAAATTTCACAGGAATAAAAATTATATTATTTCTTCTCATATTATTTGAAGAATTATTAAGTTTTTAATAATATTAAAAAAAATTATATCATTTTTTATTTATATGGATTTGTTTTAATGAAATTTAAAGTGGTATGCTTTTAGTGATTTTTTTTAAAAAATTATGCTTCTAACATTTTGGATTTTATAATTAACTTATCACTTTTGATTTGTACAGCTTGAAGCTTGATAACATAAATGATTATTTATTATTTAAACTAAGTGATTTATTGAAAAAAATAGATTTATTCTTATTGTAAAATTATGAATGCTAAGAAACATTGTAAAAGGATTTTTTTAAAATGTTAAATATTTGTAAATAATGAAACATCATTTTTCTTTATATGTCACTGTAAGGAACATATTTCATACACTTCTTATCCATTTAAAGAGTTTCGGAACATAATAAATTACATGTAATTTAGTCATTTTCTATTACTATAAAGTTATATACCTCTCATATTTTCTTTTTAAATTTTTTAGTATTTTCAATTACCAAACATTTACTATTTTATTTACTTCAAATAATATTTCATAATTATTGCAGGTATTTATATCAGGTATTTATATCATGCATATTTTGTGGTGTAGTTAAAAATTATCTTAGTCAAATATATTAAATAATAAAACATATTCATTTCCTTTATATTTTTTTGGTTTAACCACAGGTATCCTCCACGGGAGGCAATCCTGTTCGAGCCGGCATTTCCTTTATATTTGACTGTGAAGGAAATGTTTCATATTGTGCTTCTATTGGATTTGCCACGGATGTTTGTCACATTCTAATATAAATAAGTTACACATAGATTTTTTCATTAAAAATTGTTTAACGCTTATGTATTTCTCATTTTTTAAAATTTTATATATCATGACAATTTTGAACCACATGTATCCTCAATGGGAGACAATCATGTTCAAGTCAGGAACATCCACGTACATCATGGTGGGACTAGCTCTCTCAATGAAGATGTTTTCCATCCATAGGACTCAAACCCGATACCTTAGGAGAATCAAACATTTACCACTTGATTTTTTTTATAATTAATTTTAAATAAATATCATTTATATAAGAATGTAAATATTTTACTATATATTAATATGCAATTATTTGCAAATATATGTTATCCATCCTATTTTAATAAAAAACCTCAATATCACCAACGCAATTAAAATTGCACCGTGCGAGAGAGGACTAATTAATAAACTGAAAGAAAAGTACACAACTTTGGATATGACAATAAAAGAAAGAACTAGACCCCTTATTACACCCTGAACCCAGGGTTGCCACCGCGAGGGATCCAGAGGATTTTCCCTACAAAACACTAAAAAGATATGAAGTCCAAGTAAGTTGAGACTTTAAACTTTTGAAATACCACACTTTACTCACTTTATAATTTATACAACCCAAATGTTGGTGGTTGACCCAAAAGCGAAAAATGCATAATGCATACATAATTAAAGTTACATTACAACCATATTAATAATTGACTAATGAAACCATTGATGAGAGATTATAACGTAAAATAATTGCGATAGCTAGGATGAATAATCACGGGATATTAAATCCACGTACACTAATTTTTGTTTGGGTTGGTGAGCAACATTAAGGAGTCTATGCTTGACATGTATTTGTTTTGATCACCTCTAATTGTATTTTAAATTTTATATTAATTAAGATAAAAATAATGCAATAATGAAATAAATAATCACATTTTATTATATCTATTATTACTATTTTAATTTTTAGAATAAGAAGGTTTTCTTCTGATATAGTTTTTTGCATTAATTTACAAGTCTAAAAAATATCAGTAGTAACAATCTTATTAAGTTTTTTAAATATTATTTTAAAATAATTATATATTTATTTTAAATGACAATTAATTATGAATCTTTCAATGTAAATTACCTCATTTTTTAATACAGATTAATTAATTAAAACATTTAAAATTCAAATTGTATAAATAAGTAAAAAAAATATATAAGCCAACAAATTAGGTCAAATAGTCTACAATCTCTATAAAGGTTAAGTTGGGCATGTCAACTCTATTAAGTATTAAGCCATACGGGCTGATCTTAGCCCAATCCATAGTAGGCTACACTGAAAGGATCGGGCAAACTCAAATTATAGATCGGATAATTATTATTGATTTTATTTAAATCTAATATTAATCATTAATGTATGAATGTATGCTCATTATTAGCACTTCCGTCGCTTCTCATGCTATCATAATCATTCGATATGTCCCCCTTGTGTGTGGGTGCATGCATACTTGTATGATCCATGGGTGTGTCCGGGCTAATTATCAAAGATCTTTTGTTCCTTTTGAATCTAAATTTTTCCTTTGATTATTAGTTATTTGAAAATTTTAATAATAGCTCTTTTTTTTACAAGATCATAAATATATTTTATTTGAGCCGGGTAAGATATTTATGAGTGGTAAAATTTCATACCTAATGCTCGAACTCGAAACTATTGATTAAGTTGAAACAGCCTCGTATCGTCTGATTTACGTACTCGATTGAATAATAACTCAATTTTAGTGCTTCCAATTTTATGTTTTTTTTATATGTGTATGTATGTGTTTGAGATTGTACATGTTTATGTTTTTTTTTTTTTTCCAGATTTGAGCATTCATAACGAAATCCATATTACTTAACATCAGCTGATTAATTGAACGAATAAATTTAAAATCTATAAGTATTGCAGTTTTGTGTTTAATCAATGAACCCTTTTTTCTTATCTTAATAAGTTAAGAATTAAAAAAAGATAGAAGGGCAAGGTCTAAAGTACAAGTTGTGCAAGAATTAATTGGAGTTCATGGATGATCGAGAATCTTAGAGCCATAATGATGTTAGTGCCTTTTCTGGTTATCAGGCAGTGGACCTCGTTTATACTACTCACTTTACTTTCCCTTTTCAATCATTCCTAACTAAAGTATGAATTAATGTATATTTAAGATATACTTTCAGCAAGTTGTCCTATGAATATCATTGATTTATGGGACCCTTAAACTCAAACTATTATTGTCCATGCCCACTTATTCAATCCTTCCCTCCTCCCTCCTCTTCCAAAAGAAAGGAGAAAAAGAAAAAAAAAAAACAAAATAATGGGGAAGAGAAAAAGAAAAAAAGAAATGAGAAACTCTGATTCAAAATTAAGATGAAAAAAAGTGCTCTCCTTTACAATCAAATCAACCTTTTTTTTTACTTGCATACTAGGTAGTAAAATGAGAAAAGAAGAATTGGTGAAAAGTAAATTCCTAATTTATGGGTCCTTAAAAAGACGAAACTTTTTATTGTCTTTATGTGCAAAGATTAATGCAAGAGGACAAAAATGCTTATGTAGCTCCCCACACGTGTGTCCACATTAGCCAATATCTTTCTAGCCACCCCATTTGTCCTCTTTTGTATTTTGTGTTAATTTTTCATACACTGCTTTTAGCCAAGGAGGCTCAAGGTTCCACCCTCTTAACCCAGATAGGCATCCTTTTTTTCATTCTTACTGTGGGGAAGTTCACTATTGCATCTTCTTCAGCATACCATCTGCATATGTGAAACATTAAATTTTAACATGTCTAATTGTCATTGCATGGCATGAAGTCATGAAAAAATTTCCCTTCAGAGTTCAGAGTTGTTAGAAAAGAAAGATATAAAAATGCATTATATGCAGACCTAGCAAAACCACAATTTTTAGGGTGCTTGACTAACTGATATCACCAAAGGCTTTGTTGACCTAACATGATTTGGCCAACATCGCTATTTTACTATAGTATCTTCCAATTTTAAGGCTATATCACCATAGAAGTATGTGCACTATAGCACTAGGAATTCAGAATCTATAATCTTTTAAGGAATATAATAATAATGCTATACAAATTTGGTTTTCAACAACAGGAAGTAGTCCAATTATACTTCTCTAATGAAATAACATTCTTTGTGTCCAATGTACTTCTTGGAGATTGTGAGCCATTTCATCACCAACTAGAAGACAAACACTTTAGATTGGGGGCACTTCACCACTCAACTAGTTTCTATATTTTATGTCATTAAAGCAAGTGAGAAAGTGTAGAATGATTGTCATCAAAATTTATAAATCCTCTACCTTGATATGTCATGACTCATGACACGTGTACTAACAGTTTAGACACATTCAATAAGCATCATAGTTTTCCTCACAGTTAGGATTGTTATAAGAAGTCTGTTAACGCATTATTATTATGCACCAAAGGTTAGGATCAAATATGGCCTTTCTGTATTCTGATGTAGCAACTTTACAACTTGGATTCCACCTTTGTCCATATGCAAGAAAGAGACATTTTTGCCATTATCCCACTTGGACATATATGTGGAATTTAAGATTTTCTGCTATCAAATTGAGTTTGAAAAGAGAAAATCATGAGTGGAAATGTAAAAGTAAAGAAAAATCCCTTGTAAATGCCACTTTGGTTCCCAAAATGACAGAAATTTTCATTTCTGCTGTTATGATTTTGCCTTTGCTCCCATGTCAAAAGGAAATAATAATGACTCACTGAGACTATTGATCATTAGAACCAAGTGTAGAATGATTACCTAAATTGAGTAACAAAGTGGTGTAGGAAGATAGAAGCTTCCAGCCTGGCCAAGTCAAGGCCAGGGCAAAGCCTTTGTCCCCCTCCAAAAGGAGTGAAATAGCAACTGCTTGTGTCTTTATCCTGAATTCCCCCAATACATCACTTAAGCTAAACAAGTAACATAAAAGTGAAACATAAAGAAATTGACAAATAACTAAAGAGTAGAGGATTTCTCTTACTTTCCACCTCCATGGATTGAATTGATATGGCCGCTCATAGTTTTTCTCATCTAGATGAACTGATCTTAAATTTGCAAGCACACACCACCCTTGTGGTATTATATACCCTTTTATTTCAATATCTTTTACTGCCTTTCTCATAGCTCCAATTATAATATTTCCCATTCTCAAAGTTTCTGTGATAACCTGTATGAGTAGAACACATAGTGAGTAAGTTAGTTCAAGATTATGGATCATTTTTGTTTGTCTTTGATGAGGAGCCATGTTTGCCTTACTGTTTGAGTGAATGGCAATGATAAGTAATCACTCCAACACAGGGGCTCCCCAAGCTGATCTTTGAGTTTCTTAAGCTCCATATTTTCCTCCTGAGAATCATCAAAAGTCATTTGCCAAAAAGCTAATCAGGCAATTTGTTGGAAGAATTTCTTAAGGCCACTTGTTGCAATATCATGTGACATACCACAACCACAGAGAATATTCAAAAGCTATGGTAAATTGGGAGGACAAAATCCATACGTTTCTACCACTAAAGTGTTCAATTATTTACCTTGCGTTTACACGAGTGTGATGTTGGTCCCCTTTTGAGGATTCTTATCATAGTCATATAATATATAGCTAGTATAGAAAGGACATAACCCTACCACTACTAGCCAATTGTTTCCAAGTAAAAATTCAAAATCTTTGATAACATAGAGGAAAAGAAACATAATGCTCAGTCACAAAATATGATTTTTTTTTATATAAAACAAATTGTTATTTTACTTTTAGACTAGGCCATTAGGAGCCCTGTGCATCACTACTAATTATTAACCAAAACAAAATGAGACTACTTTGAATTAAGCCATGCTTCTGATTTGTGGTAAAGTGAATTTTATTGTAATTGCTTGAGAAGATATAACATACTGTCAATTGTTGCAAAGCAGCAGGACATTCTGATAGGTACTTTGTAGCTAGAGTCATAAGAACAGGCACTGAGTCCTCCCCTGGAATCATCATATCAATAGTATTATCTGCTATTAAATCATCTGTCAGCTTTTCATTTGCATCATTAAGTAGCACATCCACTACATCTTTTGGAACTTTCGAGATGCCACTATTTCTTCTAGCTTGGATAGTTCTATGCACTAATTTCACCATTTTCTTTTTTGCCTGAAACCAAAAGTGAAGTCATTACTGCCAAGCCAAGCATAATATGGAAGGTAAAAAAGAGCAATCTCTAATATATGGACTTGCCTGTAAAGATTGATGAAGTTTAGTTCCTGGTAGGTTTATTGGTAAAGACATGAGGCCAGAGATAAATTCCTGAAATTTTTTCTTTAGGAGATCCATTTCTTCACCTGGATCCAAACTAATCAATGCCTTGACTAGCACCTGAAAGGCAATCTGGGGGACAAAAAAGAAGTAATTGTTGGTGCTGCTATCTTGGAAAAGAGTAAATTATAATTGTGAATCTCATTTTCAATGCAGCATGATTGCAGCAAAATGATTATGAACCCCATAAAGTTACTAGGATTTTTACTTTATAGTTATATAATCATCTTGAAACATAAGTAGAAACCAGACTGCCAGAGAGATAACTTGATCACTAATTATTACTAAGGTGAAAGTTAGGGTCACTTTGTCATAAAACTTTGGAATGGCTGCTTTCATATAAACAACTTGAACATAGAACAAGATGCCAAATATATATTTAAGAGAAGGAGCATCTTTTGTGTTATCTTGTGACTGCTGGATGGAACTCTTTTCAAGAAGTCACCATGAGACTGAAGGTAACAACATTAGTTCAAACTTTGGAGATAGATTCTGACCCCTACACCACGTGGTGGATAGAGGCAGACAAAAAAAGGCACAAACTCACACATACACACACTCACACACCCCTTCACAGACAGAGAGAAGAGAAGGAAACAGAGCTAACCTTTTTTGTTTCATCTTGTATGTATATGGGGTAGTCCTCCCTCCAATTTGCCATTGATTCTTGGACATACTTCTGCATATCTCTGGTAATCTGAGCCTTTAGCTGTTGAGACTTGAAGAAAGCTCCAATGAGTCCATGTATTCTCCTTTGTAAGCTTCCATTGATGAGCAAAATAGAAGACTCCCCCATCAACTTCATGAGAGACTTGGGGTAAGAAGGAATGAAAATCTTTGCATCACTTTGCAGTATAAATTTATTCACATCTGCATCCGTGGAAACAATTGTGGGGCTTCCAAATATGTGTGACTTAAACACCTTGCCATACCTGCAAGTTGCAACAAACCCAAATCCTTGTCAAAAACCAAGAGAAGATGAAACTTCTAACAACCCAGATGGCTTTTCTTAGTTACACACTTTGAAGAGGCAGAACCTCAAGTTAACTTAGTTATGTGAGTTGAATTTAACACCAAAAACAAAAAAAAGGTTCATACTTTATAGCATAATTAAGTAAAATGAACTGCATGCTTAATTAAATCAGTGTTGCATGGAAATTCTGAGTAGTTAGTAATGAACTTACATGCTGCGTCGCTTGTCCATGAAGCTCTCAGGGCGATCAGTGTAAGCACAAGCAATGAACTCAAGAGTTTCTCCAATAAAAGGCCATCCAAGAGTGCCTAATGGAAGCTTCTTTCTGTGTTTTGATTTGAGCATAAGTCTAAGCCTGTTCCTATAGAGGATCACAGTGCATAAGAAAATTGCTGTCACAACCATAATCCAAATATTGTCCATTATTTTTTCTACACATGCAGGCACACTATAATACTACTACCAAGCTTTGGCTTAAATATGTGTAATCATATGGTGGCCATAGCCATAATAACAACGTTTTTCTTTATGAAAGATTTCAATGTGCATGTGTGTGTACGCGTGCAAGAGGAAGAAGAAGGAAAGAGTTTAGTGAATTCTGAGCTAACTTTTTGTGTTAGGGAGAATATTTATATATACATTAAGAAAAGCATATATATAGTATTCAATTATTAAATTTAATTCTCATGCCATGCCATAGTCATAGTGAATTTTAGTGGCACCTTTGGACTCAACTGGGTCAACATGGGGCTCTATTCTAACATCGGGTTGGGAATGTCGGTCTCAGATCAGTGGCTAAAATTATCTAATCTATATCCCAAATTCCAAGAAAATATACACTATCTCTGATAATGCATCATATTTAATCTAAAAATAAAAAGTTGTCAAATATAGTAAAGTGAGAGAATAAGGTCTTTATTATATGTTGAGATGATGAAATATTAACAGTTAATGCATGTCTGGTTTTGCTTAGTTTATGATTTAGTTTCATAATATAGATATAGAATAAACAAGTGCCCACAGAAGGGCATGATTGTTGTTGTAAGGGTTATGATTGTTGTTGTAGCACATTGGATTTTGGCTTTCCTTTTCCTTTTCCTTTGGCAGTAGCAGTTGGGTGACATCGTGCCTTCATGTGAAACTCAATAAGTCCAACCACATTCATCCATCATCATCAAAATCTCTCTCTCTCTTCTCCAACCTCTCACGTTATCATCATTCCCTTCCTTTCTCATATTATATGCTAGAGGGCATATCTTCATTTCTTTTCTCTTTACAATATAAAATTACTCATCTTATCCCCTTAATTGAATCTGTAAAATGTATTGGAGCAGTGGTAATTGCAATATTTTCTTTATTATGTATAGATGTCTATGAAGACTATAATAGAATGAAATAGGATGAAGTAAAATGAAGTGCTATTATATTATTTGAATATTTTGATGACAAAATTGATTGCTTTTATCCTATACCATTAAATTAGAGGAAAGAAAAAGCAGGGTATTCAATGAATTGGGATGAACTTCATTCTAACATGTTCCATTTGATTAAACAATCCAAACAATGGAATTCATATGCCAACCAACTTTAGTTAAACTTTTTATAAACCTCTCTTTGACTGTAGTCAACAATTATGTTTTTTTTTTAATACTTTATTTTAGTATTAGTATCACAATGGCCGTTTCTTGATTATGCACTTTTTTTTAATGCTAAACTCAATTCATCAGCCCAGCTTTTATGTCTCACATGGATTTAGGCATTCAATTCAACATCCATACTTTAATATCATATATAGCAACATAGATCATTCGGCGCTGTTCTTTTCTTTCTCTCTCTGTTTTCTGAGTTTTATTGACTTATTAAACAAAATCGGTGAGAACATATATTTGTATATTGTTCTCTTGGAGTTTGAGGATCTTGGACCATCAACTACAAGAAATGTGAACTTTTTTTTTCCCAATAAACAAAGAAAAATAAAGACTAGTAGTTGGGACAATAAGCTATTTTAGTGGTTGGGTTTGTGATGGAAGCTTGCATGCATGTAGTAGGAACCCTACCAGTCTGCACAGTGCCGTGTCCACATCCTTTTGGGGAATTGTGCATGCTTACATTATGCCCATGTGAATGTGCTATTCAAGCCTCAACATGGTGAATATGCCATTCACTCCCTCATAAAAACAACATGGAGAACATGCTTTGGCTTTGAAGTTGGAAATAACAAATGAGATTAAAGGGAGACAAATTGATGAAAGAGAAGGCTCCAATGTATAACATTATCCTTGAAATTATGGACTGGTTCTTAACAATAAGAATATTATTCAGAAAATTGATCCTCCTACCAAAGCTGCTGGAATATAAGACAAAAACTTCTTAGCTGTCTGCTCTTAAGTGTAAATCTGAGATTCTAAAACAATGGTATCTTCCAACAACTAATTTGAAATAGCCTCATTAGTGAGACTGCCTTGTATGCCAAGATTCTTGAAGAACTTTTGTTATAAAAGGAACTTCTAGTAAATACTCAGATTCAATCAAAGTTCATTTTGGTTGCAGAATTTAATTCCTACTCCAATCTTAATGCTTTAAATTACCTAAGCATATCTGCTCAACAACCTCTGCATTATTCAAAACAAACAATAAATTATTGAAAATGCACATGATATCTATACCTAACAAAACATGGTGAATATACATCAAGGGACATCAACTTCTTGAGTTACTATCTAGCTAGAAATAACCAGTGAGCCACAGCCCAAGCTTTGCAAATGACAAATTATGACATCAGGAGACTCTCAACTTTCAAATCCCAACAAATGTACAATCTAAAAATCCAACCAATTAAACAGAAAAAGAAGCATCGGAGGAATCAATTCAAGTACATACGAAATAAAAAAACTTTCTTTTCTCCTTTGGATAATGATAATAGAGGAGCATCATCATTAAATACTTGGGATAGATTTTGACCGAATAAGCATTTTAAGTAGAGCTTTCTCTTCATCAATTTTCCGTTTCTCCTCTGCATCTTTTGGTTTGACTTTCCTCTTCTCTTCCAACATCCACTTGAAGAGTTCACGTTGTTGGGACTCTGGAATTGGTTCTCTTTTGATCACAGGATTTGCAATGGGTGGTGAGGGCACAGACGTCTCAGCAACATGAGCTGTAGCTTCTTTAGTTGAAACGGGACTTGCATCTTGTTCCTCCTCACTGGTATCTTTGTTCTTTGTCCTAATAAACAAATAACCTACAGAGTTCAGACAATCATCAGTCCAATATCTAGCAACAAGTTCAAGATATGTTTTAACAATGGAAATTCACTAAAGCATACTAGAGTTGGGATCAGAAAAATGACATAAGATCTAATAGACTATGAAGTATGCCATGCTAGCAGAACAGAGTAGTTGTTTGTTCAAAATATAATAATTATCCTCTCATGTTAAATGTATTGAATAAGTGTAACAACAATATTTCAGTATATTACATTTATGTTAATAATTAATTGAGAAGTTGACTTTAGCTAAATTATTGTTAGAGAATAAACTAGTTACAAGATCCATCAACAACTTTTTCTACTCAAGTTGATGATAACGCAAGGTATATAAAATTGATGACTCCTATTTGTTGCTAAACATTGTAACTCTACAAGCAAGCCATCAGAAGTGTGAAAGAATACTTGTTTTGTGAAAGTGATAACTTAATTTATAAAACTAACTTCAAATTCCATATCATCACAACAGTAGTACAGCTATACATAATTTTGAAGCTAAAACTAGGATATTAGCTAGCTAGCATATATATAAAATAATACCACAATCCACAAATATGTATTTTGTGTCTCTTTGATCTTCAGACTTTTTCTCTATCTTATTTACTAAATCATGTATAAGAGAAATTACTTGCAGATATGGTTTCTCACAGAGCTTAGATTAGAAACAGACACACTCACACGAGCCAATCAGTTAGCTTTGATATGATCTGTGGCAATTACTGAATGGTTACATTCAAAACATCCATTTGATGAAAAGTATTGCAATTTGGTTTTTCATATTAATTACTTTGGGCCAAATTTAAAAAGTATAAGGCTGTAGATATTTTGCAAATCTGTACATAGGCTGACATGTTAATAAATTATGAAATTATAATTACACAAGTTATAGTCCAATACATAGTCCCAAATATGATTAAGGTATGAGCTTGATTGTTTTTGTATGTCAAACCTAGATTCAATGAATCTATATAAAGAAAACAATACCTTTTAAAAGTGATTGTAAAAACCACAAAACTTTCAGTTCCAATTCCAAACTAAAAGTTACAATGATAGGAAACTAGCAAACTAATCTTAGAAATGATGCTACCAAAACCTCAACTATCATATATTTTGAAAATAATAATCAAACAAGCATCGCAGCAATAAAGGAATAAGGTAGCCTGAGCCTCTATCTTGGCTACTTGTGTTTTGGCCTTTCATAAAAAGAACCATCCTTTGATATAAAAACAGAGCTTTACATTCTAACCCCATGTCATTCCCCACCCCCCACGCGCCCTTTATTTTTTTATGAAGAGTTTATTAGAATTTGAAGGGTTTATTTTTTTATTATGCTATTTTGTATGTATATATATAAATTTATATGCATACAACACACACACACATATATATATGAATTAAGTACTTTTGTAGGATCTTACGATCCGTGTTACGATCCCACGATTTACGATCTTGGAACCCCTTCCCGATCTTGAGTAAGATCTCGATCTTAACTACCTTGCTTTATTTGTTATTCATAGCCAGGTCCAATGCTTTTGAACCTTTATGATTTCATTCACTCACTACCCATCCTCATCTTCATAAGTGAAGGTTGTGCAACAGAACCTGAAGATCATTACACTCATCCTCCCCAATAAAACAATAACACAACTTATGATCACACTCAGACATCACCCTCATGAATCAACAAGTCAAAGTCAAATGCAGCTTAATCAGTATCATGTCATTCTGCCCGCCTCAACTAATATCAGCACATCAATTTTCAGGAAGTACTTTCTGTACAAGAGGAACAAAATAAACACTGGCAAGCCAAACTAAATAACACCCAACTCGTAGTTTCAATTTAGCTTCTCCAATTTCTTAACGAATGGAATCAAATATTTCAAGGATGCCAACCAATGAATTTCAAACCCCCCTTCCAAAAAAAATCCTCCTATCCTATGACCAATAACTAACAACTAAAACAAAAAGGAAGCTATCGTTACTCATTATTCAGAAAAGAGGAAATTTCGATTGCTATCCAACTCCAACTCAACAATCTAATATAGCAACAAATACTGATGCAAACAGCAAAAAGGAGCAACAGTCCCTCCCTCCCTCCCTCCCTCCCTCATTAAGGTGACTATCTCCAATCCAAACCCCATTTCATAAATTCCCGCATCATCAATAAGGAACAAAGCACAAAAAAAAAATAAACAATTTTTTTGTTGTTGGGGGTGAAGAAGAATCACCTCCGACAGCGAGATTGACAGCCAAAAGCATAGGCCAAAGGAACTTGTAGCGCCGGGCAAACGATTCCTTGGGCGGCGCCGATGGAGGCGGAGGAGGAGCAGTGGTTTGGGTCCTCATCGCTGACGGCGAAGAGAAGTCGTTGGATTTGTGTTGCCCTCGAAATTGCTTCAGTTGTGCTGTTACCAAAGACACAAACTTTGAATCAAAATAAGAGAAATTATTGTGAGAAAGAAAGAAAGAAAGAATGAGTGAGAAGTTGACCTTTTCGGGGCTTGTTGGTATACAGCTTGGGAGCTTGTTCACCACCTTCTTCACTCATTCTTAATCTTTTCTCACCGCTTACTCTTTACCTAACTATAGCTAGTAAATCACACTATTCTCTTTCTCTTCTTCCCCTTCCCATGCAATGCAACCAATCGTTCTTTTTTTTTTTTTTGTTGGAAACCAATCGCTCTCTCACTCTTTTCTTTTTGCACATCAACTTCTGTGTTTTCAATTTTAGTACTAGGTATTTGGTTTTTTATTTCAGACAAGTAATTATTTAAAAAAAACTTTAAGTGTTTTTTTTAATTATTTTTAATTATTTTCAATGTGGTTGTATCATTTTTTTAATCTAAATCTAAAAATAAAGAACTCCGATTATAATTAAAAGCTATTTTGCTTAGTAGAGAGTATGTTAAAAGCTTTTTTTTTATAACCAAATATAAGTTAACTTTTGATTTTTATAAAACATTTTAAAAAATAAATCATGTTTTTACACAATTTAAGAATCACTTTTTTAAAATTTAAATAAACGAACTTCCTAAAGAAAGTGATTATTTTTAAAAATCTGATTATTCTTATTAACCAATAATGAGTTACTACAAGGGAAGATTGACTATCATCCTATAAATTTTATTTTCAATATTAGCTTTATTATTGACTAATAAAACTATTTTTAAATTAAATTTGTAAATACAAAATAAGTATCAAGAAATTGAGAGGAACTATCTTCAAACATGATTTTAGGAGAGACTCACTATAATGAAGGAGTGGAGGAAGCGCCGCAAGAAGAAGGGAGGGCTATATACCGCTGCCCCCTTGGGGGGCTTCCTCTCTCCATGGGAGGGCTCTTCTCCCTTTATAAAAGAGTTTTCTACCCATTTTAGGTAGGTTATCTCCTTTCCTTTGTGAGAGTTTTTTTTTTCATTTTTTCTCTTTCCTCTCTCTCTCTTTTCCAGCGCAATCTTCCTTTTCTCATTTCTCATCTATCACTTTCACATTCTCCTCTTTTCTACATTTTCAAAATCATCTATCTACCATCTTTGTTCTCTTTTTTCCCTTATCTTTTCTCAGGGTTTTGTTGTGAATATTGTCATCTGCTTGTTGCTTTTATGGGGCTAATATTTCCCATTTGAAATGTGCAAGACCTTCTTTGTTCACAGTTTCAACGGACTTAGCTGGCCAAGGAAAACAATCAAGAAAAAAAAGGAAAATATATAATATTTACTTAGGAAGAAGTAGATCAATTTTGGCAACAAGACTAGCCGATTGGGCGGAGAATAGGATTTTACTTGGTTTTTTTTGTATTATCTTGTTTATCCAATGTATTTTGAGCGAGAATGTTATGTTTTGTATTGTTTATTAATTGAAACATTGTAAAATCGCTCCTATGGATTTATTGTGCTGTGTAAGTGCAGTTAGACTACCATTTGGGCTTTAATCTAATCCACTTGACAAAAAAACAAGCCGAGGACACGTCCTTGTATGAATAAGTCTGTGTCTTTCATGTCCACATTTTTCAGTATAGAATAGTTCACAAATTATGTAATTTGATTAATCGATTGTATTACCCCATAAGAATGTGGGTGTAGTGATAACACGGAGAAATTTAGAATGCAAAGGTTATTTAAAGTGACAAAAAAAATTAAATTATGTTAGAAAAGACTGGAAATTGATAATGCATATTCCAAGTACGAATAAATGTATTTAGCTTGGCTTTCTAGCTTTAGTCATCTGACTAAGGAAACCGTTTGGTATTCAAGTCTAGTCTACTTATACAGAAGCCCAACAGCGAATAAATATCGATCTGCTTTGAATATGAGGTTCACTGCTTAACCAAAAGGAAGATGCTCATTTGTACAAAAAGCTTTTTGTTGATATATGAATTCCCAGATCTGGATTTCCGGCAGTCACCTTTTCCTATGCAGTTAATAAATCCAGACCATTCGATGAAGATCAGACGGTTCAGAAATTGAGATGGTGTTTTAAATCAAATTACACATCTCGGTACGATCTGAATTTCCTGACTGCAATGCAAATCAACTGCAGTAAATCCGGATCCTGTGTTCTCACTTTCGTAGTCAAATGCACCTCCCTACCAAATTGCAGTGCACTAACAAAAAATAACGTATATTTTTTTATCTGCAAAACAGCCAGGGAACTATGATGTATCTGCAAAATAACGTATATGTTCTATGGACATTTGAACGAAATAAATTGGGGAACAGGTATACTGAATTCCTACCACTACTCTAACAAGTTTACATTAATTTGCAAGTAGGAAAATACAATATGTCAGTGGTAACATAAAGGGCATTATTATTGGAGTGTCCTCCATCACTCAAGTAGCTCTACACCCTCATCAATCATTTCCATGGACGAGCACTGCCATAACCCCTTCCACGGTCTTGAAAACCACGGGGACCTGATTGATCATTGTACAAAAAGAAAGGAGGATTTCAGAAACCAAAAGTGTGCAGGAAACATGGCAAACTTCTACAATTGCAGCATGTAATAATTTTGAATGAGTACCGGAGGTCAAGGATACAATAAATCCCTTTTAATTCCATTAGCCATAGACATGAAACTTTTAATATAAGAAATGGGATACAAAATGAGGGAGGATATATGGAATTTCATGAGACAAAACTAAAAGGAACATCAGCCACGAATGGATACAAAGTAAATCCCACGTGAAACTATAAGACTCAAAGTGATGTTTGAAAATTATTGTTTTAGTAGTAGTCATCATGTGTTCTAGGTGAGAACTATCAAAATATAACTACACATGTATCAAATTATCAAAGAAGGTCTTGTGCAAACCAGGCATAACTAAAGCACCCCGTTCAAGGCTACAACTAAACTAAACATCAAGAGGAGGAGCAGAGAACCAAAAATTGTATATGTTTATGCTAGCCCAGGTTATACATGGATCCAATCAACTAACCTGAAGGCATAGGTGGCGTACCTTTCTGTCCAGCTTCCTCATGTCAAGTATGGTTATAAGTTCCTTTGCAAATCTGGCATTAGCAGCTGTGAAGAATGTGTATGCAGTTCCTTTTGCACCAGCTCTCCCATCATCCCAATGCCATGGACATAGTCCTAAAAAGATCCCGGAAATTCATAATTTATCACATATTTCACATCCTTCACATCTGATAGTAATCATCAATCACAATAGCAAGTTTTTGCTATTTATCACAACAGAAAGCTAAGTCTGATTAATTCGTGATGAGATTGACCACCTGCAGCAGATGGCAATTCTAACTTAAGAGGGCAAACAATTTATGTAGAAACTTATCAATCACCAAGAAACTTGCCAGTATGAAATGGTGGCCACATTAACATGAAAAATTGAAATAGTATATTTGGACTAGATAATTAAAAAAATCCTTCACTTTTACCAAATTCCTACGTAGGGAATTGCAAATTGCCCATATTTGGGTTATTTTAAGGGTTTGGGAAAATGGAGGATTTTGAAAATTTGGATTAGTAGGAGGCTGATGATTTTGCATGAAATTTAAGAAGGAATTGATATTGAATTGGTTAGGATCCATTGGATGAAAACAAATAAAAGAGGAAGTTGAGGATTAAGATATGCGAGTAAAAAAAATGGATGAGAAAACTTTCTCAAAATGAGGTAAACCATCCAAATTGAGTTTCCTCGGTGACCCAACATCATCATCATCCCTCCCGCTTGATGAAAAGTATTTTGCAGAAACACCAAACCCTGTAGGTGCACGCACCTAGCCCAGAATCAATAAGAAAACAAACTAAGCAATGCAGCAGAACAAGGAGAAAAAGAGAGAACAAATCTGAATAATAGAATATAACATTGATATATGGTGTTTAAGTATGTTTACAAAATACATAGCACTAACCTTTATGGAATATAAATGACAAAAAAAAAACAAATTATGGAATATAGTGAAACATGAAAACTACTCCTATGAAATCATCTAAGATACTGTTATGAAATATTTTCTAGATATTGAAATGCTCCTCCCCAAGCTAAAGCTTACTAAAGCTTTAAGCTTTGTACAATTAAACATACCCAAAGAAAATAAACTAAACCTATAAAACAATGACAGGCAACAGCCTCGTTTAACAAAATAAAAACACTTAATAGAATCATGAAAGTGAAATTAACATAACAAGTTAACAACTGATTGATGTTGACAAACGAACATTCAGTTAAGATACCATTGGATTGGACCTAAGAAGAACTAAACTAGCTGTTGTAAACTATTAGATTTTCCACCTCCGGTCCAAAATCTAATATAAATGTTCCCCCATGATAAACCTAAATAATGCACACTTCAGTTCAACTAAAAAAGAAGGTTGTTTTGGAGATAAACACGGGGATTATTGAAGTTGTCACTTGTCAATATCAACTAGAGCTAAGAATGTGACTAAATGAGCATCAAAATAATACAAAACTAGGCACCGTACCAAAAAAAAAATCAAGCATAAAGGAAACAAATTTAATTAGAACAGAAAATAGGTATGTCTGTTTTCAGAAAATAAGTGAAGAGAGTAGAATGGTGGCGGCGGTTACCTCTCGCCGGAGCGGCTCATGAATCATGATGATGCTTTTCACAACCACACTCTGCTCTGTGCTGCACTTCCGGCCCGGGAAGAAGAAAGCGTTTCTCTCTCTTGCAGATAGTTGGGCTTTTTTTGCTGGCCCAACTAGCATTTTTTGTTGGGCCTTTTGGGCTCAAAATAACCACCCATGCCATGCCAAAGTAGATTGGGCTAACCCCATTAAGTCATAAATTTGCCTCTAGGCTCTAGCTCTCTCCAATTTCCTTCTGTAATGTCTTTTGTAATAAATTCAGCTTTTGAAACCAGCAATGTGCTTTGTCTTTATGCATATTAATTACTAAAATAAGATAACCGGATAACCCACTTGATAGTTGCCTTCAATAAAAAAAAAAAGAAGTGCACGTTGCAGCAGTGAAGAGTATATGGGTCGTATAACTAACTTTAGTTAATTTTTGGCTTTTTCTTGTTTTACAAATTTTCGACCTAATGATAGAGGCTTGCACAGTTTGCATAAGATTCTAAATTCAAATTTTAATGGTACAGTTTTTCTTTCTTGTGCTTCTAGTGTTGTACACGCTAAATTTATTGAGACTTATTCTGAGGGACACATCTAATCTAATAATTGCAAATTAAATTGTACCTAGTCACTTGGAGTTGGAGGGACACATCTAATAATAAATTAGCAATCTTTGGATACCAGCATGACATGCGTAACGCATTTGATTTCTTAAATTTTATCCTTTAAAGAAATGCGTGATGATGGACTTTGATTGTAACATCATGGATAAGGCAAAGGCAATTGGATAATGACTCAAAAGAGAGGCCTTGAAAATGAATGCTATCTGCTTAAGTTGTAAAATAAATGCATGGCTGTTATGCTCATTTCATTTGGATGAGGTATGGTATGGAATGGGAGGAGGACACCCAACCTCAACCTGCCAATTGCCAAACCTTTCCGGATATGCTACAATATATTTATAGGGCCTTACTCTTGCTGAATATATAACATTTCCATCGCATAGGCAGAATCTGTAGATAATCTGTCCGTTTCCTCTTATATTGAATAGAATTTTAGGATAAACCTTTAACATTGAGTGTGTAACACGCAAGCTATTTTGTACATCTAATGTACCTAAGAGTCTCTTCCTGAGTTATGTTATGCCTAAAAACATGACTCAACGCGTGTATTAGCTAGTAGGGATTGTTCTACCTTAACCAATAATATATGATTTGAGTCTCAGATATACAACTGTGTTAAACATAACTGAATTTTGTCACTTATAGAAATCTTATCCTACGTGGCTCGAGTAAAATTGTCACTTGTGGAGAATTTATGTGGTCTTGCACAAAAAATGTGAAGATCAATTTATTTTGAATTTACCTCTAGTTTAACAAATTAGCAAGTGTCCACTGCTCAAAAATAAAATGGAGCTGCATGCTAAACATCACTTGAGCTAGTAAAGTTTCTAGCAGCATTGCTATTTAAGATTGAATCATACTAATGGGGGGAGCGTTTTTGGGAAATTTTGTAACATAATTAGAAGGTGGATTATTTTGTGTATATATGATCACTGGCCTATTTTTGTCCTATAACATATTTAGAAACCAAGAATTTAACAACATGTGTAGAAAAATAAATATAAAGTGGAATTATTTTGTGTATATAGGTCGATAGGCCTATCACACTTCACTAAGTAGTAAAAACAGCAGCTATCCTGGAACTTATTGCTTAATGATAGATGCTGACTGTAATGGATAAAATCTGAAGTTTTTGCCTTGTGAAGAAAATAGTGATGGGGGTAGGGACTTCTCCAAATATAGATAAGATTGAGCGTCTTTGATCCTCATCATCCTCCAATCTAATAGACCTTTTTGGTGGGGATGTTTGTTTAATATCTGTCATTAGCTTAAATGCTTAATTAATGCAATTTATCCATTTTGTGCAAAGGGAATTGAAAGAAGCCAAAACTATACATAACTAGTATCTCCTACAAAATGGATGCTCTTTTCCTTTTCATAAAAAGTGGAAGAAACAAGAAAGTTTTTAATGCCACTTGGAATTGAAAATGGTGGTCCAAGAACTCAAAGTAACATGCTCAGGCCCTCTTTCCCACCAAAAGAAGCATAAATTCTGTTGTGATAAACAGTGAAGCTCATTACTCTCTAACTCTGTTTAACACAATAGTATTATCTTTTATGTCCTGTTAGTTTGGTTAATTGAACACATGGTCCTTGGTGGCATTGTCTTGTGAATCAATGTGAATTGACATTTAACAAAAATATGGACAAACGTGTAGACTTTAGAACATGGGATTGTCCCCATCACAACTTCCAATTCCTAAAACAAAGCAACACAAAGAGTTACACAGGGAATAAACAGGGTCACCTTGAGTTATATGTAAGCAAATAATGTGTCTTAGGAGCTTCAAAACTTAAAGGAAAAGCTTATTTCAGGGCAATGTTAGTTGAACAAAAAGTGTATGCACCATGCCAACTGGGTGATCTAACCACTTTGAGATTTTTATTTGGTTTCAAACAAGCATAACCAAAAGTGGACCTGTGGATTCTAACCAAGTACATCTTTATGTTCACTAACTACCAAAAAAGAGGTATTATGGTGAAACAACTTCCTATGAAGTAAAAGAGTTAGGAAAAGATCATTATTATATATTTACTGTATGTCTTTTGTTTCACAAATGATAAATGAGTTTGCTATAGTTCAATTAATGACCCCAGATCTCAGATTAGTACAATGATTAAAAAATGTTAGAGATAAAAAAGGGGATAAGCTAAAGGTCATATAAGCAATTGAATAATGACAGGTGCATCTTAATGGTCTAATTTATAAATATATGAACATAAGAATGTGAACGAAATTTTATTGTTAATGACAATGAATATGGTTTGTTAGAGCATGTTTGGTTTAGCGTTGAAACGTGGTAAACTCACGTTTCCAACGCTAAAAATAGTTGCGTTGGAAAATTCAAACTTGAGTTTGGCCAGTTTTCAACGCTAAATCAAATACACACTGAATTTTCTTTGAAGGAGATGGATGGAAATGTCTATATGCTTGAAAAAAAGATGGAATTGGGAGGAAATTACAAATTGGTGACTGGTGAGACATCACATTTATGTGATATATAGATCCTTGATGCTCATTATAGCTCAATCAAAATTGAAGATTTTGAACATAATTTATGGTTATAGCTAACTAATTATCAATAAATAAATATTTGGCTTTCATCTAAGGCCACTTGTTATTATAATCAAACCTCAATTTTTATTTTTTGAAGTCAATGACGGTGTGCTACATGACGAAAAGTAAACCCTCTCTTTTTGTGAAACGAAATTCAATCTTAATTTCAACTCTATAAAACCATTATAAACAATTTTATATCAATTTAATTAACTACACATACAAAATCCGAATAGTTTTGGCATTAACTAAACTTATCACAACCACTCCCCACACTATACAGAGAAAAAACAGAGTTGGGGGATGGGGGTTGTGTAGTTGTTTTCTTTGAAATTGAATCAAATGAATGATGATAATTTCAAAGCTCCATCATATTTTAAAATGTAAAAAAAAAACAAAAGTGCATACATGCACATATTTTAAAGAAAGCTTAGAGTGGAAGAAAAAGACATGATAAGCATTTTAAACAAAAGGGAATCCCTGTGACCCCTCTTAAACAATTGATGTTTAAAATGAATTGTATATTAGGATGTACGACACCATGAGTCTATGATGCTTCTATATAATAAGCTGAGACTAACATCATCATCATGTTTACGGTTTATGGACTATATTTGATTGCCGTGTAGAACTAGATTTCCCATTTTAATTAGAATAATACTTAATAACTTATCTTAAGTATTTAATTTTGACAATAAATCTCTATGATTAGCACTTACGTCATTTGAGATTCTAAAAGGTCCTTCCAAGTCACATAAGTATAGTTCACACTTTAATTTAATTAATACTCTCTAACAAATACTACTATTATTGCAAAACAAGACGTAAAACTCAATGGAGATACGTTTTTAAAAATGGGAGAATGATTGGAAACCACAATAAAATGAAACTGTTTCATTAATTGATAAAACAACCCAAAATTGCCCAAAGTTGAAGCATTAGGTTAGATGGGCTGGGTTAATTTATGACTCCAATCCAATCCTAACTCACACTTAATTAATTCCAACATTTACTTGTTTGTATTATGCATTAGTAAAGCAATATTAATTTTGAGTTGTTGATGGATAAGAATTGGTATTGGCCCCTCTTTATATGATGCCCCACGCATGCACTTTTATGCCCACACATTTATAGTGACCACTGTTGTGTTGGATAAAATATTAGACCCTACCTAATCTGAAGACCAGTGATGGTGACTTAGGGAGCTGCAAAGGCTAAGCTACAATGCCACAAAGTGTATGTGGCAAACTCATCCTTTTAGCTTAGCTATCTATTTTCACCCAAGCTTCCATCCATCCTCACTTTTCACTCCAAAACATTAATTTGCTTTGGGTACAAGTGTTTAGATTAATTTATTTTAAGATTGAAAATGAATTTAGTAACTATACTTTGATATAGGAAAACAAATTTTTACCCTGTCAATATATTTACAGTGTTAATGTATGATTATAAAACATATTAGAAACTTCTTAAAAACTTCAAAAAAAAAAATCTTCATAACAATCATTTACTAAACATGCTACTCATGTACTAGTCATGTAACTTAGAAACTGCTATAATGGATAATGTCTATGCTGGCTCATGGCCCATGCTGATGTGTCAATTTCATCTTGGTTTGTCACTGAGTTTCATCTTTTTCCCCATTTATGTTCCTGATGTGTTAGCCATCTATTCTGATTTTTTGATAAGTGCAATCCGTTACTTCCATTCTCATCCTTTAATTCTCAGGTACATTTTTTTTTATGTACCATATAGAAATTAAACATTAATTATATTTCAATGGGGGAGAAAGTAGGTTGTCATTTCTTCTATTTCAGAATAAATTAATAAAAGTCATTGTCCATTGATATTGATATCTCATTATAAATATGATGAACAATTCATTAATTAATTTTGCGAAATAATTTAGATAACTAATCTCTTAATTATTCATTTCCAAATTATCCCCCCAAAAAGTGTCAACATCGCATTCAACCTTCAAACTTCAATGATTAATTGTTCCTATAGCATAATATATAAGAGAAAGATTCGGAAAACAAATAAAAGGTAGAAGAAGGGTGAAAGCATAGTCCACTCCTAATAATTATTTATTGTTTGGTTCTTTGTTTTTTTCTCTTTCGATCATCTTCCAAACTCTCTTTTATTTTGTCCAAAAATTTACAAACTTTAAGATAGAACAACATGCGAGATAACACTTCTTTAACTTAATTAACAAGTATTTTAATTTAAAGGCCCTAGAAATTAGGATAGATGAATGTAATTGATAAGGCCAACGCATTACTTACAATGGGCTGTGATGTAAGGGCCCATTGGGGGCCATACGTTGCAACTGTGATATATGTGTTTTTAATTGAGCTACAGCTACTATTTTATAAGCATTAAATAGGAGGCATTTTACCAAAGAGTTGTGACTCAGTTGGCAACGCAAGCTGAGATTGTGGAAAGAACTCCCGTGTTCAATCCCCACTAAACACATTCTTCGGGAGGGATGAAGAGCTTTAACTGTGACTAAGCCCCGAATCCCGAACAGGATTGCCTCTAGTAATAGGGGATACATGTGGTTTAAAAAAAAAATAATATGAGACCTTTTAAATAATTATTTTTCTACAATTCAAATTTTGATCCTCTTTGAGAGGAAAATTTACTTATCGCTGCATTTAATCCTTGTATATCCTAGCATTTATTTTAAGAGCGTAAATGCAAATACCATGAAGTGTTAGAACTTAATTAGAATACTACTCAAATAAAAAAGGAAAACAACCATTTATTTCGTTGACCAAAAATAAAGAGAAAGAAAAGCTATCCACATAGTTATCACCAAAGAAAAAAGATTTTCAAATACATCTTGAATTTATAGGATTATACGTAATTATTAAGCAATTTTTATATCTTTTCCTTAATTAAACTCAATGGTCTCTACTCAAATATATAATTTTACTTGAACTTAAATGAATCTCTTTTAGAGTAATTTATATAATGAGTGAGATCCGTTGACACCAGTTGTTAAATTAAACTTTAAGAGTTATACCTCTTAATAACTTTATGTAAAATGAGAATTTGATCAATCTAACTGTTAAATCACATTACATTACCTTCATGATTAAGTATATTAAATTTCAGATAATTTGAACATTCGTAATTATGTTATCTAATAGTGAACTTTTACTTATATTTTAAAAACATGTTATAAAAATAAATTAGTTTGATCAAGTATCAAGTTTTAAGAACTTTCAATTCAACGATTGGATTGGTCAAATTCTAATTTTAGAATGAGTTATTAAGCCAGTATCAACGGATCTTGACTCATTTATAATTATTATTATTATTATTATTATTATTTTATTTGTATGGCAATTGGTTAAAATATTGTTTGATTACGTAACTTTTCAAATTTATAATCACCCCATTTCTTATTCTATTCAATCCTTTTTACACGTATTGTTGGAGCTTTGTTTGGTGCTTCCTCTGCCCCCCAACAATAATTTTCTATTCTAGCTAGCTAGCTAGCTTGCACATTGAGTCACTGTGTTCCCTCACTGAAATTAAACCTACTATCGGACTAATTAATGATAAATCCTTCATTATTTTCAAAATTCAATAATGCGAAAACATAAATAACACACACACATTTTGTAACAAAAGTAAAGACCCCATATATTGTTTCAATCTTTGTATAAATTGCTAACAAAATTGGATTGTCATCAATTAATGCACAACGTGCACAGCATGTGATCATTGTCAAATAATTAGGTTACCGGCATATATCATGCACTGGACATGGTATATATAGATATGTTAGTTTAATTAATTAAGGTTACAAATGGAGTTTTTGTGATGAACTATATATATCCATTAATTATCGTTTGAGACGCAAGATAAATGAGTTGGCTTGGCTTTGTGTTATGGTCAAGAAAATGGTATTGCTGGTCTTAGAATATGAGAGCAAGAGGCTATGTTAGGGTCCATATATGTTTGTTCAGAAAATTAATTGATGAATCACAGCTAATCACCACCTATATCTAGATGGTGGTTGACTATATAGGGTACCTCTACTCTTAAGAGTTGTTAGTGCTTTTGCAGTATAACTAATTAACTTCTCACCAAACAAAGAAAAAAAAAACAAAGACTACACTTCTTTACCTTTCAATTAGATTGAGATAAAAGTTAAAAGGTTGTAGAAGAACTTAAGTTATATATCATGATATGAAACTTGGAAGTGAAAATCGAATAACGGTTCTAGGGCCACCATGAAAGGGATCCACCAACAAAAGAATAAAGATTATTAGTGGAAGACAGAGCATCTAATCAAATACTTTTTTTTCTTCTTAAGTGGCTTTGACTTTTGATCCATATGCTTGGTCCCATGTGAAAAACTTAAATCGACAGAGAGGGCTCATATGTTATAAGTATATGTTGATTTTTTTTTCTTTTACAAGAAAAACTAGCTAGTGTAATTTGTTTAATTACCAATTAATACATCTCTTTCTTTAATAATTTGAAATTCAACCAAACACATGAAGAACATGGAAGAGTACTTGCGTTGATCAAATACATATTTCTTGTAAATTATGATATCTATGACTTGTACAGTCAAGTTTACCCGTTGCATCGCAGGCGGATCTCAAGATCAACATCTATGGGGGAAAATATTTCTTATATGAATTTTGACATATATAATTAGAATAGTTTTTAGTAAAAATTGACTTAATAATATCTATCATTCATGTAAGATCAAGTGGTTAAATTTTTTTTTATGCTCACAATTAATTAACTCTTGATTATTTAGTCTTACAGTAATGATCCAAATTGATATTAAATAAAACCAATCAATTCAAATTAGCTCTGACTAGGGGTGTTCATAAGACGAGTTGGGACGAGTTTTACTTGTATCGGGCCAATTTTACGGACTCGAACCCGTCCATAGACCCGAAGAGACCCGATGATGTGCGGGTCTAAGTAAGACTGGGTCTGAGTAAGACAGGACCGGGTTGGTTATATAAGCTAAATATAATCATGAAATGATCGTATAACAATGTTCAAAAGAAAATAGTTCATACAATTAATAAATATATTGCATACAATAAAATATCTCTTAATGTATACAATATTTTTTACTTTTTTAAAGTTTGGGATATTACTAAACCAAGAATAACATTACATCACTATATAATTTTATGTGTAGAATGTATTTTTAAAGGTAAATAGAGAAAACTTAGACTCAAAAACCTCATCTAAAATGATAAAAATAAGGTTATAAGACTTTACATAATAGAAAATCATAAGTAATAAATATTATATTTATATATAAAAGACGGGTCAGGTAACCCGAAGGTTAACCCGAACCCGTCCTCAACCCGATGTCGGGTCAAAAAATTTCTCTGTTATTTTTATTTTTTTTTTCTTTTCTTTCAATGAAGGGACTCAGTACTACTAACCACTAGGGTGGCGGGTCCTATAAGAAACCCACCGGCCACGGGCACTTACCTACAGGAACAACAAGGGCGTTGTTACTTGTTAAGCAGGGAATGGAATCTTTGAGTTACAGATTTCTAGTATACTTTAGAGGATATTTATTCTGTAAAATGTGAAAATCTCGTGGCACTATTCCATGCTCAATTTAAGGGAGACTATATATATCTTATATATTAAAATATAAAATTTTTATATTAAATATAAAAAATTATTAACTATTAGTTGATAGCTAGATAGTAATTAAAAATATTTTTTTTTTTATAAAAAATAACTTTCTCAATTTAATTAACTTTCATTTGTTAAAAAAAATTAGTTGAAATATAATATTTTTTTAAAAAAATATATTATGTGAAATCTCTTATCTCTTATAAATAGATTCTCATTTTAACTAATCACTTGTGTCACGTAATATTGGCTCACAGGGATATTTTACAAAATATATTTTATAACTAAATGTCTAAATTTTTGTTTTTGTATTTTTCCTATAAAGTTTTCCGTCTGTAAAGCATAAAAAATTATTCAAGGAGATTTTAATCTCAAAGAAATAGAAATGATTAATAATATATTTATGTCCAAGAAGATATACTAGATGATGAAATTAAAAGTGAATCCGCGTAACAAATTAACGTAGGTTCTAATTAAAGGATGAAACCGAATACGTGAGAATGGCTAATTGTAAAGACACACGTGAAAGGGATAAATGCCGCTTATTACTTAATTATTACAAGTCCAACCATTAGGCAATAACTTAATTAATTTTTATTAGACTTTTCCGTGAGAATTGAAATTGCCTTCTTAAGAGGGTGCTACGCTCAACAAACAAGAAAACGACCTCATTCACGAGCACTTATCCGTCGCAATTCCTTTACTGAATCTCTGAGATAGCATCATTTCCATTTAATTAAGGACGTGAAAACGATTAATGTTCTTTAATTTTTCCCTCATCAAAGTCCAAAAATTAAATTCATGTCTTACACATTTTGGCATATAAAATAAGACATGCATGCATTAAAGAATAAGTTTACTACGTACCAGCCTACCACAATAGATATACACGGTCAATTATACTTATACACACATTTAATAAATTAAATATATATCATATTTATTAAATTTAATAAATAATGTGTCAGCACATTATTAAATATATGTGTTACATTAAATTTATATTTAAATATTATAAATAAAAAATATATATATAAAAACAAATATGCTAGTACGTATTTTTATATTTCTCTTTTTTGATTGAGTAATAATAAATTGTGTTTTGTATTTGATAACAAATTTGCGAACTAATTTAATTTCTTGTGTAACTGATTAAAAACAAATGACTTTTCAGAAGTGAGACTTTTGTGTATAAGTAGGTAGACCCATCCTAAGACGTACACGTAGAAGAATAATGTATACCTACAATTAATTTTATAAGCAATATATATAATTGTTAATTTTTAAAACAAGCATGAATTACAGAAATAATTTAAGGATTTAATGTATGAAGTTTATATATTGTTTTTTGTGTAAAATTTTTTATCTTATTCTTTAATTTCTCTCATATGTATTGAATAAATGTGTCTGTGTTGAAACTGCAAGTTTAAATTTTTCAATACAATTTTATTTCGTTAAGAACATTACTTTACCATATTTTAACCCTAAATTAAATATGCTTTAAGACAGTATCGTGGCTCTCGTACATGTCCAACAGATATAAAATATTCACCGCGCGTATGCGAAACTCCTTATATATGCATAGTGAGTAATGACATTCTCCCATGCATTAGTCCATTACTGCGAAGTGGAGAAACGCAAATTATAATTAATGTACCAAAAACGTGATTTCTAAATTACTCAAAACTCATTTTACCAGACCAAACTGTTTTGTTTTGGCTTTTCCATGCAGACATTGATTCTCTGGTTTCTCGGACTAACAGCAACCAAACCAAACCATATATGATCCTATTTGTTATAGTGAAAGACTAGGAAACAATTTTTTAGTCACTGTGTCCAACTTGTTCTTAAATGCTGATCCAATCATATCTTCTTATTTTTCTTTTTCCTAAAATTGTATATGGTCAGTTTTGATGGGCAAAAAGCCAAAAACTCAAATCAAATTAGGGTGCGCGGTTTTATTTACATAAAAATCATATTTTAAACGTGAATTTGGATCAACGTTATTCTTTATAGCATTTGTTTGGATTCACATTTAAAATATAATTTTTGTATAAATCAAACACGCTATTAATGTTCAAAAAAGTGTAAATGATTTTTTAAATTTTCAAGGATATACTATACGTCCTAGGGGTGCATTTTATGGTACACAAATTTACCGGTACAAAAGTAATATCTAATGTTGATAAAATGTTAAATTTAATGAACGGATGAGATGCAAGCATGCTTTTCCGGTGGACGGTTAGTTCATGCCATGTTTAGTGTTTGCTAGCTAAGTCCTTGATTGGCAGTTGGCACGTGAAACGAGGAGGTGAATTGGAGTATGAAGAAAGAGAAAAGAGATGGTGTTACTGTGTTTGTCCACTTAACTTTCCTTCTTTTACGTACTAACAACTCCAATTTTTTTTTAATTCATGAAAAAAGTTAATTTCGGAAGATTCTTAATTTCTTTGTCTAATAGTAGAAAAACTAGTAGGTCCATGGCTCGTTCACGAGTAAATTGATGATATGATTTATGTTGCCCGTACTTTACACGGGATAAAATATTAACTATCATAAATACTTATATAATAAGGGAATACATTTTAATATAATAATAAAAAAGAAAATTAATGTATAAGAAAAAAGAAAAAATGGTAAGAGCAAGACTGTCTCCCGTGGTTTATTAAAAAAATTACTCCTATAATAAAACAAATCATAGGAACAAATAATTAGTGAAAATGATTTTATATAATAAAAAAGAAAACAAGTGCGATAGAAATAAAAGAAAACGACAAAAGCAAAACCCTCCCATGGAGGACACCTTTTATTCATTGGATTACTAAATTGAGAATAAAAAAACAAAAAAAAATATGAAAGTTTGAAGACAGGACACATGTACTGTGGGAACAATTTTAATAGAGTAAATTTGAGAATAAAAAAAACCATAAAAAGAAAAAAATGGAAGTTTGAAAACACGACACATGTACTATGGGAACAATTTTAATATATAGTAAATAGAATAGATAAAATGGTAGGAACGGGACTGTCTCCCATGGAGAATACCCGCAATTCATAAAAAATTCTTTCAATAATGAAACATATTAATAAAAACAAATAATGAGAGAAAATGTTTTAATATCATAATAAAAAAGATCACGGAAAAGTGATAAAAAAAAGGAAAATGACAGCATTAAGACTGTCTCCCGTGGATGATACATGTGACTCATAAAAACATCAATTTACTAACATCAAAATGAAGAAGAATGATATTATAGGTGAATGATTAATTAAAAATAAATAAAAATGAGAAAAAAAATACTATAATAGAAGCTAAATAAATGAAGATATGATTTTGATAAAAAAAATGAAAAGAAAATAAAAAAAGATGATATAGTTTTTGTCATCGTCCATTTCTGATTTTTTATTACATAAGAACACACATTAGGAAATATAATAAATATGTTGATCTGCATTAAATGTAATACAATAATAATAATAATAATAAAAAAATTAATGTGTGAGAAAAAATAAAATGGTAGGAACAGAACTGTCTCCCGTGGAGAATACCCGCAGTTCATAAAAAAATTCTTTTATAATGAAACATATTAATAAAAACGAATAATGAAAAAATATTTTAATATCATAATAAAAAAGAAAATGAAAGTGAGATAAAAAATAAAAGAAAAAAGAAAATGATATGATTAAAACTGTCTCCCGTGGAGGATACTCGTGATTCATAAAAAACACTACAATAGAAGCTAAATAAATGGAGATATAACTTTGATAAAAAAATAAGAAGAAAGTAAAAAAGGATGATGTGACGTTTTTGAGAGAAAAAATAAAATAATAGGAACAAGATTGTCTCCCGTTGAGAATGTGATTGAGTAGCACTAAACCGGTCATGGAGCTTTTAACATTATTTTTAGTATTTAATATTTAGTCCTTGAATAATAGTTTAATCTTTTACGGATATATCCCTATAATGGTTCTAGTTGTTACGGAGATGGAAATCTAGGTTGCTGGGATTTTATTTCACACTCATGGATAATTAATTGGGTGGTGAACAATATTCAACGATATCTTTGTCAGAATTTAATTTATATTCTTTCTATCTATCTTAATAATTATTTTATTTTATATTTCAATCTCTTCCAAATAAAATAAATTCTCATTGTATTTGTGGTTGATGGGCTTTGAAGAAATGAATATGTATTAACTATTTTTCCTTAATTATCATGCATTTATTCAAACTCAATTCACCATAATTACGTCATATTTCAAAAAATCACCAAATTTCATCTATAATATCCTCTACAGAAAATCATTAAAATTCAATTATCTTCATATCACCTTATCCCTCCACCACCTACTTCACAATGCTCAAAGGGAGGCCAAAATGATTTTTCCATAATTTTTTCTCATTACCCACTATTTTTAATTTAATTATCTTCTTTTAAATGTAATTAATTCATAGTAATTACCACAAATATAAAAAAAACACGAAAAATCACCACAGGAGCCAAGGTAACACCCAAGTCATGCATGCAAAATTTCACGTCAAAATTCATTCGTCAACCATGCATGCCCCATACTATCCATGGAAAGTGTACTTAGGGTTAGGGTTTGTATCTACAACGATCTACTCACCACGGTCAACTAACCAAATACTTCGTTTCAACTCAACCTTCCACCACATACTTCAACATGCTCAATGGGACACCAACAACATTTTTCCAGATTTTTTTTCTCATTACCCGATATTTTTAATTTAATTATCTTCTTTTAAATGTAATTAATTCACAGTAATTACCACAAATATAAAAAAAACACGAAAATTCACCACGGGAGCCAAGGTAACACCCAAGTCATGCATGCAAAATTTCAAGATAAAATTCATTCGTCAACCATGCAAGCCCCCCCACTATCCATGGGAAGTGTACGTAGGGTTAGAGTTTGTATACTACCACCATCTACTCACCAGGGTCAACTAGCCAGACACTTCGTTTCACCTCAACCTTCCACCACATACTTCAACATGCTCAATGGGACACCATCAATATTTTTCCAGAATTTTTTTTCATTACCCAATATTTTTAATTTAATTATCTTCTTTTAAATGTAATTAATTCACAATAATTACCACAAATATAAAAAAACACGAAAATTCACCACGGGAGCCAAGGTAACACCCAAGTCATGCATGAAAAATTTCAAGACAAAATTCATTCGTCAACCATGCAAGCCCCCCACTATCCATGGAAAGTGTACTTAGGGTTAGGGTTTGTATACTACCACCATCTACTCACCAGAGTCAACTAGCCAAACACTTTGTTTCACCTCAACCTTCCACCACATACTTCAAAATGCTCAATGGGACACCATCAATATTTTTCCAATATTTTTTTCTCATTACCCAATATTTTCAATTTAATTATCTTCTTTTAAATGTAATTAATTCACAGTAATTATCACAAATATAAAAAAAACACGAAAATTCACCACGAGAGCGAAGGTAAAACCCAAGTCATGCATGCAAAATTTCAAGACAAAATTCATTCGTCAACCATGCAAGCCCCCCTACTATCCATGAAAAGTGTAGTTAGGGTTAGGGTTTGTATACTACAACCATCTACTCACCAAATTACCTCCATTGGCCAAGACATTATTAACACTTGACCACCATCCCAAATGGACCGTGAAATGATATTTCTGGAATTTTTGGGAACTAGCAACCATATCTTGTGTGATTTTTTTTCCATTTTTTTCACCAAATAATTCACAATAAATACATTATAAGTTGAAAAAACACTAAAATTTGGTACACGGTGCCTCACCCAGTTTGGGATGTCTCAAATGAAAGGTTGGTTTTTTTGCGGTCATTTGGTGGTTTTTGTTCTTAAATTGTAATTATTATAAACTTTTCCTACGAAAAATCAATTAAAAAAGTATGCAAATTTTTGTAAAAATTCATTTTAAGGAGAGATTAAAAAAATGACACCAAATTAAAGAAATCAGTGTATAATAGGACACGTTGAATGTTAATTAAAATATAAAAATTTATAATACAAAAGAATATTCTATTTTATAATTATAATAGTTAAAGGGCTTATTTACAAAATATAAAAATTCATAGAAACCTGCTATAGCAGGTCACCCTAACTTGTGTACCGGTATACAAGTTTCACACTTGTGTACCATAAATTGCACCACGTCCTAGGTACCCCTTATATCTATAACTGTGTTTATCCTGATTGAATTGAAATGAACTAAAAAATGTCCCCCAGTGATTAAAAAAGGACACAGTTACTAGCTAGTAAGAATGTTATATTTAATTGATAAATTTTTTTTGCTTAATTACATTTTTATTCTCCGTAATTTGGACTATGTATAATTTTCAATCTTTAAGTTTTTATGTAAACTGGTCTCTTTATTTTTAAAATTACGCAAATATAATTGTGTTGTCAGTTTTCATTTACCTATATCCTCGATTTTTAATTTCTATCAAAATATTTGGAGGTTTAAGATGAATTTAGATATAAAATAATTTTGAATTTATTAAAAGTCAAGAATTTAATAAAATAATTTGATAAGTTTTTTTAGGGATGGAAAAGGGGAAATTTTCTCAATTCTCATGAAATTTTAAGTGATCTTAATTACCTAAATAATATATTAAATACTTTTTAAAAAAATATTAGAGGTATCTGTTATTTTTATCTAATACTTTATATTTCATATTTTAATTTTTATTATGTGTTGTATAAACCCCAAGCATACAATTTTTTATTTTAAAACTCTCCTCTAAATCTAATAAATGTTTTACAATGGCTTTTTTTACAATAGTGGTGTTGGAATTACCTTTCTGGTATAGATTTTTAAAAAATTACACGATTTTTTGGGAAGAAAAATTATTTTAATCTATCAAATACAACTTTTAATTCCAAAATCACATTTACCATTCACGATTATACTAAATCGATACTTTTCAAAAAATTATATCAGAGTAATAAATTACAAAGGGAATCACTAGAGCCGGTAAAATGGACAAGCTCGACTTACCCGCCCCGCCCGAACCTGCAAAATGGGAGGGCTTTAGGCTCTTAAATTAGAGGCCCATATTTTTGTCGGGCTTTTTAGGCCGAAAGGAAAAAAACCCGAATTTAAATGGGTTTTAAATCGGGCCGCCCGGACGGGCTAATGGGCAGCCCGAATTAACTTTAAAAAAAGGGTAAGCTGCTCTGGGCCTGGACTAAACGCTGCCTCTTTTTGGCTTTTTCTCCCGGTTCTCTAAAGAGAAGAATGAAAGTATGAAACCCTAAGGCAGGCAGCTACTCACACTCACTCTCTCATTCTCAAACTCTCAACACTCACTGTCTGCATTGCGCTGTCACCGCTGCACCTCTGCGTTGCCACCGTTGCGCCCCTCCGTTCTTGCCGCTGTGTTCCTGCGCTGCCGCCGCTGCAAGATTTATAGGTAACTTCAATGATCTCAAAATGGTCACAAGTTTACTGGAGCAGAAGTTTACTACTAGGTTGTTGGTGAATGATCTTTGATCGCTTACTGCTCCAGATCCTGTATCAAGTTGGGTTTCTGGAAACCTAACAAGTGACTAATCATAGGCAAAGCTATGTTAGTGATGTTTAATTTATATGTATTTCGGTTTCAGGCAAGGGTTACGCGTTTTTAGTTTCTCTGTTAGATTTTGTCTGTTAATCTTCCATTGTTTTTCATATACATCCTCACCCGTCGAGTTGTATTCATTAAAATTAGGAATTTAGCAAAGTGCATACCACAAGGAAAGGCTTGAATCGAGCCGTCTTGGTATCATATGGGTTGGACTGTACATTCTTTTACTTTTAATAAAGAATATGTTAATCAATTTTGATGTATCCATTATGCAAACATTTATTGTTGTGTTTGAAAAAGTGAAGGTTGAAACTTGGTTGTTAAATAATAAGTATAGGAAATATAATGGTATCTTCCGGAATTTCTTTCTTATTCATTAACAAGTTTGCTAGGGATAATATTTTGAATGTCCTAGAATTGATGTTGTGGCTTTTTAAAAGTGTAATTGTTTACAACTTTTAATGAGCAACACTTTTGAATAAATTAGTTTTTAACCGGGCTGACCCGCACAAGCCCGCTACTCGCATAGGGTCGGGCTCGGGCTCTAATTTCACAGGACTGGATTTTTGTCGGGCATTTTAGTCTGGCACACAAAAGCCCGTTACCCGATCCGGGCCGAGCCAGGTAGCCTGTTTTGACAGCTCTAGGAATCACACCACTTTAATCACTACAAGAAATTCGGCTTTTAGAGACGATCAAAAGCCGTCGCTAAAAGTGAAAAATCGTCGCTACAATCTATGTAGCGACGGCCTAATGGATGTCGCTAAACGACTCATTGTTAATACAGTAACGACAAGCAAAATAGGTCGTCGCTACATAGAGACGGTCGAGCCGTCGCTAACGGCATGGTCGTAGCTACGTATTATTGTTATTTTTTAAAATTTTTTATCCAGTGATGGCCATGGCCGCCGCTAAAGATAATTTTTTTTAATTTAAATTTATTATTATTTATTTTATTTTAATATTTCTTAATTTTAAAATTATAAATAAAAATACAAAATACTATATAAACACACCGATAGAGGAAAAAATATATACTTAAAAAATATATATAAAAGATTGTTCAAAAATAATACAATAAAAGTATAAAAAAACATAATAAAAAAATCAATGGTGGCGGCGACGACGCTGGTGTTGTGGTGGGGGACGATCCTCATCCTCATCCAGGGCATCATCGTAGTGGGGGTGCGCCTGAGCCTGAGCATGAGCCTAAGCCTCCAACAACCGGTGCATCTGTTGTCGGAGTCGTGTGAAGTCTTCTTCCAACTGTGCAGCATTCGCTTCGGCACGGCTAGCCTGCTCCCTTGCTTCAATGACTTCCTAGCGCAGTGCTTTGTCATTGTGACGCCATTGTGACGCCAATTACAGAATCGGCTGCGTATGGTCTTCCAACACCAAAACCCAATTAAAAACCAATAATGAACAAAACTACATACCTAACGACAGACGAGAACATAAGTTGTGTGACACCACTGGAGGGCCGAGAAAAAGGACGCACTAGCACCACCCGAGGGACGAAGTCACCATGCTGTGCAGCCACGGCAGCGTTGCTTGATAACGAGACGAATGATGTGCCTGGCTGCTTGAGATGAACGAAAGTTCTCTATCTGCTTGAGGGCGCAAGAGACGTTCCTTGATATAAGGCTTGAGGCTGGTTGAGTGAGCTAAGGGGCAGGGGCGCAGGGGCGCAGGGCAGCCGCGGTGAGAGTTTGAGTGTGTGTATGTTAGGGTTTGATTTTGATTTGGGAATTGTGAGAATGGGCTAACACGCAACAGTCACGAGCACGATTCAGTCTCACACGTACTCCTATTTTTTTATTTTTTAAGTGAATTCGGGCCACCTGATAGCCCGTCTGGGCGGCCCAGCCCGAACCCGAATTCAGTCAGGGTATTTTTCTTCCGGGCTAAAAAGTGTAAGGTCCAAGAATCCTCCTAAAATGGTTTTAATAATGACAACTATCAAAATTAACTTGCCATAATTCTGATTTATGAAGAACTAATCATTTCACTTGAGATTGTGTCAAGAAGATACAGGTAACATTCTACAGAAGATATAAGACATGTACAGAAGGAAGAAACTTATTTTTATTGCCTTATCAACCTTGGAAAGATGCTTCAAACTATTTAAGAGTGTTAAATTAGTGGATGAAAGCAAAAAAGTCGTTGAGACAATCAAAGGAAATCATTTTAGAGGATAACATGTTTTCCAGAAGATAAAATCTGCACTTGCACAGAATGAACCAAATTCCTAAGCTTGGAGAAGAACAAGATTGCTTTAGAAGGAATATTCATTAAGGATCATGACTTCCTAAGGTATCCAAGGATTAAAATAAATAAAATAAAGAACAGGAGACTTTCACAAGTCTTGAAAATCATCTGCAGAAGGAAGAAGACAATTCTGCAGAAGGAATCTGATGACAGACTTTCTGCAGAAGATACATAACTTTCTAAATTCATCTCTAAGGCTGCAGCTAAGTTAAATACACTTGAAATAATATGTGATCATCTATTGGATACTCTCGGTGTGCTTACAGAATAAAGAGCCATGGAAAGTACTAGAATTGCATTCTGCAGAAGATAGGTCTCCAGAAGATGAAGCCAGTCAAAGGGACGGTTGTACCTGCATGTGGCAGCAGCTGTGTGACAGAGACAGTTCATGGAATGATAGCTGGAGATGCAAGCAGTCTCCCCAACGGCTAGTTGCACATCATTCCTAAAAAAGGAGGTGTTCCCTTCACATTTGGACACACACCTCTCTCCAGAAGATATAAAAAAGTCTCAGATCACTATCTCAATCTTTTGGAACATTTTTTCTTTCCTCTGATTCATTAGTTTATGCTTCTGCAAGTTACTGAGGGGGAGCTGGCTCATTACTCATCTTCTGTTGTGCTTTATATGTACTTATTTTGAGCCTTGCACTCACTTTGTTCTTCCATTTCATCTTGTAAAGTCACAAGGAGGCTTGAAATTGATTGTGCCTCTTGTGATAGTAAGGGGTGAGTATTTGCAAAGAGGTTTGTCAAGTTAGGTTGATCTGAGTTGATCACAGTTTCTGCAGAAGGTGTTCTACAACATTCTGTTTTGGCTAAATCTTCTGCAGAAGGTTCTGCAGCGAGAGTGAAGCCTGGAAATTGTGTGAGTGAAGTAGTGATAAGCCTGAAAAGGCTAGAGAAAGAATACTAGTGGTAAAGTGTACCCAAGAAAGCTGTAATTTGGTTATTGTGTGAGAAAATCCTACTTGGAGTAGGGACTGGACGTAGCCTCAGGTTGGAAGAGGTGGACCAGTATAAAATCTCTATGTGCAATCTTCTCTTCCCTAATCTCTTTTATTATTGCATGTGCATGAAATATTTTGAAAACTATTTAATACCTAAGTAAGTGTTACTCACCAAAATTCCCACGAAGGAATTTTATCTACTGCATATTACATTATATTTAACTTCAATCTTCTGGTGGTTAATCTTTTAATAATAAGCCAAGTATATCTTGAGCAGATAAAGTATTAAAAGGACATTGCAGAAAATTTTAATCAATCACAATTCAATCCCCCTTCTTGTGATTGGAACTTCAACTTCAAAAAGCCCGCAAAAAATTCGGGCCTCTAATTTAAAAGTCTAGGTCCTACAATTTTGCGGGCTCAGTCAGGCTGGCCCATTTTGTCAACTCTACTCCTAAGTGAAGCTGGTCACACCTGGATAAATGTTGGTTGACAAGTCCCCGGTGCCATAACAGCGGCCTCGGGTCTTGCCACCCGCAACATTCCAGATTTGTAGCTTCGTGGACCCATCAAAGCTGAAGTTGTCCCTCATCTGTGACTCCACCTCCCTCAGGTGGCCCTGGTAATTTATTTGTTGAGTACAGGTAAACGTATAATTAGTTAGTTATATATTCAATTGTAAATATATGAAATTATATAAAAAACACTGATAAGCACAAACTTGGACTTACATAGTTGGACCGTGCTCGGTCATCTACCCAGCCACCACTTTTTTTACGTGGGTGGCCACAAAAAACTCATCGGGCTTTACTTTCCGCCCAAGCTGTCAAGACTACACAGAATAATTACACAAATTAATTATTTTAATAAAAACACATAAATAATACAGAAGAGTGTTTGTTTATACATACCATATCCAACGCCACCTCATGGTGGGGCCTGCAGACCATGGTGTGGATTGCTCCCCTGCGTTGAGAAGCCTGATTGATCTTGTTATGATCGGACTTCCCCTTGAATTCATCAGAGGCCCAGTAGGCCAAAAGACCCTTCCAGGCCTCCTCAACACACCAAGTGGGCCTCCTCTCAGCCGCCCGGGCCTTGTTCATCATATCTCGAAGGCGACAAGCAATCCTCTGCTCGTACACCTTCTTGATCTGGGCCTCATCAGAAGGGTCCCAAGTAACTTTGCTCTAAAAAAAGGGTAAGTTATTAGAAAATGACATAACTTAAGGAAAAAAATATAAAGTGTCTATGGTTTTTATTTATCGTAAACTCGGCCCACCACTTGTCTCGTACATCCCGCAGAGTGATCTCCCACAGGTAGTGAGAACCCCAGAATTGCGAATGAATCACATGATCAATTACTGGGATGGGTGGGTTGTTAGGCACCCAACTGTAAAATAAACAAAGATTCAATATTATCAATTCAAAAGAAGTAAAAAACAAAACAAACTCACCCCTTGCCAAATGGTCGAATAATAACCCTACCAAGAGGTCTGCTGGAGCTAGCACCCTGGAACCGAACTGGCTTAGCATCAGACTCAGGGTCACCGTCCTCACCCATCACAGCATGAACGTCCTCAGGGTCGTCCACCCTGGGCACAGGTATATGTGGAAGCTCCTCCTCCACCACTGTAGGGATCTCCTGATATCCCGGTGTCGGGATGAACCTCATTTCGTCGAATGGCAGCGCGTCAGATGCAGCAGGTATACCAGTAGTTACAGGGGAGGAAGAATAAGACTGGAAGTGGGCCACCGCAGGTGCTGAAGTAGATGGCAAATCTCGCGACTGATCAGGGTCATAGGGGTTGGTTCTCTCTCTACGGGAGCGAGTTAACTGTGCAGCCAGCTCGCCCGAAGGGATGGACCTCCCTCTAATAGGTGGGACCTTCTGTCCACCTTTACCACGCATACGAGACATTTTTTTTCCTAATTTTAATAAGTTTAAATTATATAATTATATAAATTATATTACATAACTATATAAGTTATATTAACTAACTATATACATTGTATAAATTAAATAATTATATAAATTATAATTACTAATTACTAATTATATAAATTAAACAATTCTAATCTATATAAATTAAATAATTACTAATTACTTCTAATCTATATAAATTATTTCTTGTAGTGAATTATATTAAATAGCATACCTATAAATATATCACATTAAATAAATTAAACAACATACATATATCACATTAATAAACTAATGAAACTAATAAATTGTTGATTATTAATAAACTAATAAAACTAATAAACTATTAAAACTAAAAAACAACATACCTACTAAAGCAATGTTTAAATCTAATAAACTAATACCTATATCATATTAATAAACTAATTAAAACTGTAAAACTTACTGGTTGCGACATCGAAGAAGGAAGAGGGAAAAAGGTGCAAAGGGACCTACGGGCAACCGATTCAGATTCTGATCGGTTCAAAACGAACCTATGAAGGAGGGGGAGTATTTAATCGGAGAGATTTTGAAAATGAATCAGAGAGGGAGAGAAAGAGGGATTGAACTGAGAGGGGGAAAGGAGAGGAAGGAGGAAGAATGTGGAGGAAGGAGGAAGAAGAGGGGAGGGGGAAAGGTTTTAGCGCATACCAGAATTTAACGTAGCGATGGCCTGGCCGTGACTACGTTAAAAATTGCTCAGCCGCGCCAAAATTTAAATTTTAATTAAAATGTCGTCGATACGCTTAATTTTAATATTTTCAGAAAAAATAATTAGTTTTTAAGTGTAACGACGACCCAACTCAGACTGTCACTAAGTATTAATTGTGCTGAGTCGCGCATTTAATGTTGTAGCGACGATCTGGTAGCGACGACCCATTCTTGCGTCTAAATCAACGCATTCTTGTAGTGAATAAAAAAAATCGTTTTACAATCTATATAAAATAAATGATTTTATTTCGAGGTACTTTTGAAAGAAAAAACATGTTAATTAATTAAAGTACTCATTGAGCATTAATTAAAGTACTCATTAAGCATTAAACATAAAGTATGATTAAATATGTTTTTAGTGCCCGAAATATAATTAAGATTTGATTTTAGTTTTTATAACTTGAAGTTGATGTTTTTTTAAAAAATTAGAAATACAACAATTTAATTCTTATTGTATAATTTTACTATAAAATATAAATTAACTATTAATTTTATAAATAAATTAAAAAGGAAAATTAAATTCCAACTATGAGTGTGTTTTGTAAGTCATTTCAGCTAATTGAAAGCTGAAATTAGTAGGTAAAGACATTTCAGCCGTGTTAGGTAAGTTTGTTTGGGTAGTTACTAGTTTTTTTGAAAAGCTACTTGAGGTAGTTTTATTAAAAACGCTTCCATTTTCAGCTATTAGCCGAAAATTTATTACAAGTTTATCCCTCAACCACTCCCCGTCATCATTATTTAATAATTAATCATGTCCTTCATTTTACCATTTTTAGCTAGTTTTACCCAATGTTTTAAAAACCGAACCGATATTTAAACCGGTAAAGACACTGGTTCACGGTTCAATGGTTGAACCACGGTTCAATGGTTGAACCATGGTTGAATGTTAATTAAATATATATTTTTAATATTATATAATATTTTAATTAATAAAATAACACGAAATTGTAAGAAATGAAGATACATAAAGTTGTAAATTCGTATAAATAACCTTATTATAAGGTTTATAAGACAAAAAAGTTATTAATAATTAATAAAATAATAAATATTAATGTGTAATTCTCAAATATGTGTCTTTATTTATCTTAAAAATATTTTAGATTAAATAAAAAGTATTAAAAAATTTTAAAAAAATGATTTTTTTTAAAGACCGGTTCAACCGGTTTTCACCGGTTCTCATCGATTTTGAAATCCTCTGATTTTTTTGGGTTGAACGGACTGATTACCAAGCAGGTTTCCGGTCGAACCAGCCAATCTGGTCCTTTAAAATTATAATTTTATCAAATATCTTCAATCAAATTAATTAATTTTTCGACTTTCATATAACTTTTCAATTTTTATCTAACTTTTTAACCTCCAACTAATTTTTCAATTAATTTTACCAATTAGCCTCTATATTTCAATTTTCAAAACTAAAATGATATTTATCCGGTAAAATATATTCAATTCAAATCCTTGTACGTATGTACGAATGCAAAAGTGAAGGGGTGCGATTTTCAAAATCTGCTGCACCCACTTATCAGAATGAGGATGCGCTTCTTCACGCAGCCCTATGCTATGAAACCTGTCCTGTACCCTGTTTCACGTTATGGCGCGAGAAGCAGCTCCTTCCTTCAACTTTAATTTTTCAAACATCTATTTTTAATGAATATCTCAACAACTATTTTAAACTCGCTAAATTATTAGCCTATGTTGAGTTTAACATTACACAAGCCAGATCCAACCAGGGAGTAAAGCTATTAAATAAGATATTTGGTTAGCTACATGTTCTCAAGTGACCTCAAGGACCGAGCTCTTAGGCCTAGTCGGCGTGGAACTCAATCGTCAAGGTCTGAGCCTCAGATGCCCTAGGTGTAGGGCGAACTTCTTTATTTATAGAACTCCAGTAATGGGCCTTACCCTCAAGGCCCATTAATGGTCATAACCCTAATTTACATAACGTAGTCTTGCTAAAGTCAGCTTGACGACCTGGAACCGAGTTAGGTGGTCCCCATTAGTTCTTACTGAAGTCGGATCCTACTTCGGCCGAGGTGAGGAGGTCGACTTCTGGTCTACCTAATCGGAACACAGCCCCTCGAACTCGAGCCTAGCTTGACCTAGGTGAAGAGCTCGGGTTTTGGTCTACCTAACGGGACACAGCCCCTCGAGCTCGAGCCTAGCTTGACCTAGGTGAAGAGCTCGACTTTTGGTCTACCTAACGGGACACAGCCCCTCGAGCTCGAGCCTAGCTTGACCTAGGTGAAGAGCTCGGGTTTTGGTCTACCTAACGGGACACAGCCCCTCGAGCTCGAGTCTAGCTTGACCTAGGTGAAGAGCTCGGGTTTTGGTCCACGCTCAGGGATTTCTTGTTTCTATAAATTTTATAAAATATGCAAGAAAATGGAATGGCTACGGTCTCTACATCCTGTCCCTTCATTTAGTGTATTCATTTGTCATCCGTTCGATCTAGGCACATCTTTTTATAATGGGACGTGCACCATTTCCCAAGGTATGCGTATTCAGAAATCATCATTGTTTCTTCTTCTTTTTTTTTTTAATTAATGATATTTCATTAACTGCTTCTTCAACTCCCCTGAACCGTTTCTTCACCTTTCATTCTCCCTTATATTTCTTCTATTTCATTCTGAACTTCTTACCTCCATATTTATTCTTCCACTTATCATTTCTCAAGGTACTCTTTCCTGCTCTTTAATTTATTTTTCATTTTCGTAATCTGGGTTGAAAAGAAAATGGTGTCTGATTTGAATCCTGGGGATGAGAATGTGACCTTGTTGCCTGAAACTTCTGAGGGTGGAGATGAATCTACTGATTTATCCCGAAAATCTCTTCCTGGTGGGGTATCACCTTCCGGTTTTTCTCACTGGGACAAAGATATTTTCCGCTACTCATCCCTCCTGACTTCTGTTGAATCTCTGCTTCCTTTACGAAGTTTAATCTCACACCGTTTTCCAGATTTTGGTCCTCATGTCTTAGTAGAGCCTTGTGTGGATAATGAATTAATTTGCTTTCGTCCCTCTACTCCCTCATCGTCTCCCCCTTTTACTTTTTTTTATGAAACGTTTCTAACCAAGTTGAAAATCAGTCTTCCTTTTACAGATTTTGAGTGTAAGATACTGAAGATTTTGAACGTCGCTCCCACCCAGTTGCATCCCAACAGTTGGGGATTCGTTCGGTCTTTCGAGATATTGTGCCAGTATCACAATTTAAACCCCTCTATTAGTGTATTCTTCCATTTTTTTCAAGCAAAAATGGGGAAAAATCGTTCAGTGGGTTGGACTTCTTTGAATGGGGTTCCTGGGAAGTCTTTGCTAATAACTCTTCATTCTTTTTACAAAGATTTTAAGCAAAAATATTTTCGGGTACGGGGTGATGATACTTACCCCCCACCTCCTTTTTAATTGTCACGGGGAAACTAAATTTCCATTATATTGGACCGAGAACCCTAATAGAGTGAAAGGAATTAGTGAATCTACCCTATCTGAATTAGAGCGCTTAAATGTGAATCTCTTGAATTCCTTTTGTCCTGTGAGTTGTAACATACTCCTTGAAAAAGAAGGGGATAGAGGAGAAATCGAACCCTATATTGGTAATTGTTGTTTTAAATAATAATAATTATTATTATTACTATTATTTTTTTATGTCGTTGAATTTTTGCTAATTTATGCTAACCTGTTTTGCAGAGAAAAAAATGCCTCCTAAGAATGAAAACTTCGTTCCTCAGATGAACGCCAAGAGCCTTAGGGCTTTTAGCCGAGCTGGGAAGAGAAAAAATGAAGTTACCACTTCGGCGACCACAACTGTTCCTGTGAACACTACCAGCAATACTGTTATCGTGGATGGGGATAACGAGGTGTCGTCTACTACCTTGTCTGATCAACTCATCACAAAAAGAAGTCGAACTAACCCTGAGACAAAGACAATGTCGGCTACCGACACTGCCCTGAGCACCGAATTGATCCCTTGTTCCAGTACTCGTCCTTCGTCGGGAACTACCATCGTTCCCCAATGGTGGCAGTGGTTTCAAGGTTACGAGGGTAAGCCGGGCACCGAGGTGACTTCGATATTCGATAGGCGGTTCTCGTCGGAACAAGTAATTAAAGATCATCTTTGCAAACCTGATGACAGAATTCGAATTGGTAAAGTTGGGTTAATTAACACTACCAAAATGGTCCAGACTTTTTGTGCTCAGGGTGCCTTTTTGGGTCACGCTTTAGAAACTGGGGTGGGCATGTTAGAAAAGGAAATTAAGGACAAGCATCAGAAGATGAACGACCTGGCCGGTGAGCTAGCCCGCGAGAAGAAAGCCAATGAAGATTTGCGCAAAGTTGGGGATGATTTAAAAAGTCTTCGAGACAAATTTGAAAGTCTTTCTTTGGAGAAAGAGAAAATCGAAGCCGATTTTAATTCTTTGAAAAAGGCCAAAGATGATGTGGATCTTGTCAAAAATCAACAAGTTGAATCCTTGCGCCTGGCTGAGGAAGCTCTTGCTAAAGAGAAAGAGGATCATCAAAGAGATAACCACAATCTGAAGATAGAGATAGCCTTCCAATACGAACAAGGGTTTGATAAAGCTGTTGAACAAGTGAAGTTCCTTTACTCTGATCTGAAATTGGAAGAAGTAGGTGCTTACAAGGTGCTTGAGGATGGGAAGCTGGTGGAGCCTCCAGAAGACGATGGGTAGTTTTTCTAGGACCCTCTATTTTGTATTTAGTAATATATTTCTCTTCGGACTTTTGTATTATTTATTTTGGCAATATCGAATTAAGTGTTTCAACTCACCTTACTTTACTCTCGGTATTCCTCTGATATCTTTAACTTCAATATTTCCGTCCTGAGTAGTTTGCGTAGTCACTAAGCAATAAAAGCACAAAACTCTATAGAGTGATGAAAGCATAAGACCTATGAAATCATAATAGCCTATCGAACGAGGTGCCTTGTCGTGTCAAGGGAAAGTTGAGTCCACGTTCTAAAGTATAGGGCTATAGCACCCATTTAGTTTCACAAATCTTTATCTAATCAAACAGAAATTTTAATTAGATCTGAATTTAATCTGAGTGAAAATAAATCAATATTTAATCTTAATGCAAATGAACTAATAGTTACTTTTAAATATAGCCTGAATGTGAACTCTGTTATTATCGAATCTAACGGAAAGTAGATTGCTATCTAAGGTACCAATTCGGTACCTTCTAAGATTTATTTTATGGGGTATTCTAATATTAATTATGAAATATTTAATATACGTTGGAAAATGTTAATAAGCTAAATTATGTTGGTAATCAAAATAGAAATGTACAGATATTTTACCTCTTTCATGGCTTGTTGTTCACCCGAGGTGTAGATGGGTCGAAAAGCACTCCACTTGTGAACTGTTATTCGCCTGAGATATTGACGAGCTGAGATTTTCCGGGCTGGTTCACCATGCACTCTCGAATTAAGTAATACGCCGAGTTCTCTCTGTCTCCGCCAATTCAATTGGTGGTTTTAGTAATATGTCGAGTTCTCTCGGTCTCCGCCAATTCAATTGGTGGTTTAAGTAATACGCCGAGTTCTCTCGGTCTCCGCCAATTCAATTGGTGGTTTAAGTAATATGCCGAGTTCTCTCGGTCTCCGCCAATTCAATTGGTGGTTTTAGTAATATGCTGAGTTCTCTCGGTCTCCGCCAATTCAATTGGTGGTTTTAGTAATATGCCGAGTTCTCTCGGTCTCCGCCAATTCAATTGGTGGTTTTAGTAATATGTCGAGTTCTCTCGGTCTCCGCCAATTCAATTGGTGGTTTTAGTAATATGCCGAGTTCTCTCGGTGACTTCTGTCCGTTGTCTGTTTTTGTCGTTGCTTGTAACACCAAATGTAACACCAAAGTTAAGAATGTTGTGCCTCATTAAAAACTCTTCCGCCTCGGAAGAGAAAAGAGTGCACTTTATTTTATTGAAATATGATATGATCCTACCTTAAAGCATAAAACACATAAAGTATAAAGGTCCTAAGTCACGAAAGATAAAAAACTTAACTATAGTAGAACCGCAAAGCAGTAAGATTCCATGTCCTAGCAACTTCTTTCCCATTGAGCTCTTCTAACCTGAAAGCCCCCCGACCAATATCTTCCCGAATCCGAAAAGGACCATCCCAATTAGGAGTCAGTTTATTAGTAGAGCTATCCCTCGCTGCTCGCCTCAGTACCAAGTCGCCGACCTTTAGTTTCCTAGGTACAACCTTAGAATTATACCTTCTTTCTGCACGTTGCTTACATGCTAACTCCCGTATGTGTGCATTCTCCCTTATTTCCGGCAGCAAGTCCAATTCGGCTCGCCTATCTTCATCATTCTTTTTCTCTTGAAAGGTGGTCGTTCTGAAAGATGGTTCCATAATTTCAATGGGAATCATGGCGTCAGCTCCATACACCATTCTAAACGGAGATTCCCCAGTGGTGGAGTGAACCGTCGTATGGTAGGACCAAAGAACTAAAGGTAACTGTTCGGCCCAAAGACCTTTTGCCTCTCCCAACCTTTTCTTTAAGCCATTCAGGATGACTTTATTAGCAGATTCTGCCTGTCTATTTGATTGAGGGTGCTCCAATGATGAGAACTTCAAAACAATTCCCAAGTCCTTGCAGAAATCGGCCACAGATCGGCTAGCAAACTGTGTACCATTATCAGATACTATGTACCTCGGGATGCCAAAACGGCATATTAACTTCTTCCAATAGAATTTCTTGATCTTTTCTGCAGTAATATTAGTTAAAGGCTCAGCTTCTATCCATTTAGTGAAGTAGTCCACTGCTACTACTAGGAATTTCAATTGACCTGGAGCCAAGGGAAAAGGCCCTAAGATGTCAACCCCCCACATGTGAAATGGCCAGGGTGAGCTAACGGAATTTAGGGGAGCTGGATGAGCTCTATGTAAGTCTGAGAACCTTTGGCAAGTATTACATTTTTAACGTACTGTAGGCAATCTCTTCTCAAGGTAGGCCAGTAGTACCCTGCACGAAGTACCTTAGAGGCTAAAGCGCCTCCGCCGATATGACTTCCACATTTCCCTTCATGTACTTCCTTTATTATTCTCTCCGCCTGAGGGATCGTCAGACACCTCAATAGGGGTGTTGAGAAACCCCTCCTATACAATATTCCAGCTATGACAGTATAGTGAGCTGGCTCCCTCCTGGTCTTCTTCGCTTCGATTATATTATCTGGCAATCTTCCTTCTGTTAAGAAAATTATTATTGGATCCATCCAGGATTCATAATCCATATCTGTGAACAAGACCTCAATCTTCTCTATGGTTGGCACACTGATAGACTCTTGTATAACAGTGTGATTATTGCCGGGCTTCTTGGTGCTGGCCAATTTTGACAACAGGTCCGCCCTTCCATTCTGCTCCCGAGGAACGAACTCCAATTTGAAGTTTCGGAGTCCATCGACCATTTTCCGAACTAGGGTGAGATACTTTGCAAGTTGTGGGTCCTTGGCCTGGAACTCGCCATTGACCTGCCCTGTGACGAGCTGTGAGTCGCTTCTTATCACTAAATTTGTAACCCCTACTTCTTTTGCTAGTCGGAGCCCGGCCAACAAAGCCTCATATTCTGCCTGGTTATTGCTGGCCCTGAAGTCAAAACGCAACGACTGTTCAATCAGCACTCCCCCAGGTCCTTCTAAAATAACACCTGCACCACTTCCCTTCATATTCGACGCTCCGTCTACCGACAAAATCCAATCTTGATTCGAATCTCCACCTCCCCCTTGTATGGGAGCAGACAGTTCGACTACAAAATCAGATAAGATCTGAGCTTTGATGGGTCCCCGAGGTTCAAACTTCAACCCATGTTCCGATAGCTCAACCGCCCAACCCACCATTCGACCTGCGAGGTCGGGTTTATGTAACACCTGCTTGATTGGTTGATCAGATTTGACGATGACCTGGTGGCTTTGAAAATATGGTCTCAATCTCCTCGCCGAAATTACCAATGCCAGGGCCAACTTTTCAATTTTTTGATAACTTTGTTCTGCCCCTTGAAGTACTCGGCTAACGAAATAAACCGGTCTCTGAACTTTCTCTTCTTCCTGCACCAAAACCGAACTCACAACTTGCTCTGAGACTGAAATATATAGCTGTAATGTGCTGCCTTCTTTAGGTCGGACAAGGATGGGAGGTGATGATAAGAATTTTTTCAGTTCCTGGAAAGCTGCTTCGCACTCCTCCGACCAAGAAAATCGTTCTTTCTTTCTCAGCAACTTGAAGAATGGAAGGGCTTTATCAGTCGACTTAGACAAGAAACGGGATAGAGCTGCTAGTCTCCCAGTTAATTGTTGTACCTCTTTTACGCTGGTTGGACTTCTCATCTCCAAAATAGCCTGACATTTGTCGGGATTAGCTTCAATGCCTCGTTCAGTAATCATGAATCCTAGGAATTTTCCAGAGTGGATCCCAAATGCGCATTTTTGTGGATTGAGTCTCATGTTGTGCCTGCGGATCTCTGAAAATATCTCCTCCAATTCTTTGCAATGTTCTTGCTCCTCTGAAGATTTCACCACCATGTCATCAACGTATACTTCAAGGTTTCTTCCTATCTGCTTCTGGAACACCTTGTCCATCAGCCTCTGGTACGTTGCACCTGTGTTCTTTAAACCAAAACACATCACACGATAACAAAAATTGGAATTTTCAGTCATAAAGGCCGTCTTATCTTCATCCAGGGGGTGCATTCGTATTTGATTGTATCCAGAGTAGGCGTCCATCAAACTTAAAAGTTTATGGCCGCATGTCCCGTCAACCAGTCGGTCAATACTCGGAAGTGGGTAAGGGTCTTTGGGGCACGCCCTATTGAGGTCGGTGAAGTCTGTGCACATTCTCCATCTGCCATTGGCTTTTTTGACCAGTACTACATTTGCTAACCAAGTAGGATACTCTATCTCTCTGATGAACCTGGCTTTTAGTAATTTCTTTGTCTCAGCAGCTATGACTTGTCTTCTTTCTTCTCCTACTCGGCGCTTCCGTTGAACCACAGGACGAGCTGAAGGATCCAGGGATAGTCGATGACAAATAAAGTCAGGGTCGATACCCGGCATATCCTCGGCAGACCAAGCAAAAAGATCAGAATTCCTGCGAAGTAACGCAATTATCTCCGTGCTGAATTCCTCCCCTAGAATCGTACCAACTTTGGTGCACTTTTCCTTGGTATCACCGATTTGAACATCTCTCAATTCATCTGTAGGTTGAGGCCTTCTGTCCTCCCTGAGGTCGCCCCGCGGGTCTAACTCGGCAAAGAAAACTCTATGGGGAGCATCTTCTGCACACTCGGCCCATTCTCCTCTTTTGATACGCAAACTATTCTTATAACATCTCCTTGCTGCTACCTGGTCGGCCTTCACCACCCCAATATTCCCGTTACTGAGAGGAAACTTCATGGTCAGATGGACTGTTGAAACCACTGCTCCTAAACTGTTTAGAGATGCTCGTCCCAAAATGACGTTGTATGAAGAGGGAGCGTTTACGACCAAGTACTTTACCCGTACCGCCTTGGAATTCGGATGTAAACCAAATGAAGTCAATAAATCAATATAACCTCTTACCTCCACTGAGTCCCCAGCAAATCCAACCAGAGCTCCTGCAAAGGGCAGTAGCAGCTCCTGTGCCAGACCCAATCTTTTGAAAGTGCTCCAATACATAATATCTGCTGAACTCCCCTGATCAACAAGGACCCTCTGTACCTTATGAGTTGCCATTGTTACTTCGATCACCATGGGATCATGTTCATGAGGTGTGATTCCTTTGAAGTCATCATTAGAAAAAATGATGGGTGGATGATTAGGGTGTATCCACTCGTCCTTCGTTACAGTATTCACCTGCATCACCGATCTACAATACTTCTTCCGTGCCGAACTTGTCGAGCCCCCTCCTATGAATCCTCCTGATATGGTGGTGACTGTTCCTCTAATCTCCGTCTCCTGCTCGGCATGATTCTCCTTGTTCTTGTCTTGGGGAGGATATCCTCTTCCCCGACCTTGACCCCTTTGCCTTACGTAGTCTCCACGGTTCTTTCCTGCCACATACCTTTTTAAGTACCCATCTTTTATCAAGTGCTCGATTTGATTCATTAGGTCCCAACATTCTTCCGTATCGTGTCCTTTTAATCTGTGAAACTCACACCATCTATCTTTGAAATGGCCTCTCAATCCTTTTCCTGGGGGTGGCATTTCCAACAAATCAGAGTTGTAAACTTCTCGTAAAATCTGGCTTCTCTTAGCATTCAAAGGAGTGAGCTCCATCTTCGGTGCATAGTCCATGTTTCTCCTGTTCCCATGAATGAAGCGGTTGCCCGCAGGTCTCCTATTTAAAGGATCATATCTTTGTACTCCCCTGGTCGTTCTCCCTTCGTTATCGTTTCCTCTGATCGGCCCGGTCCTCCTACCCGTCTTCGCCTCGTTCATTCGTTCTCTCTTATCGGCATTGCTCTCCTCCCCTTTAATATAGCATTCTGCACGTAGACGGATCTCTTCTAGGGAGGTCGGTGGCCTTTGTGCTAACGACTCATTGAAAGGGCCGGCCTTCAATCCCTCCACAAACGCGGAAAACGAATACCTCAGGGTTGGGATTCGTCACGAGAAGCGTCGCTTCATTAAACCTACCCAAGTAATCCTTCAACGATTCCCCCGCCTGTTGCCTTATGCTGAATAACCTGCCTGCTGTCCACTTCTTCTGTCGCCGAGCTTGAAATTGAGCCATGAATTTTCTAGTGAAGTCGGCGAACCCATTAATGGACCTCATCGGGAGCTCGATAAACCAAATCAATGCCGAGCCCGTCATCGTTCTTGCAAACAGCTTGCATTGAAGCGCGTCCTCCAACCCTCTACTGATCATTTGTGTTCGAAACGAGGCAACATGAATTGTTGGGTCCGTCATGCCATCATATGTAGACAACACCGGGTCTTTAAAGTTGTCCGGATACGGAGTGAGAAAGATTTCATCCGAGAACGGCTGGAACTCGGCGACAAGTCCGTCTGCCTCCTCCTCTACTACTCGTCCATGATCTATAGCCGTCATCCTTTGCTGCAACGTTTGATTCTGCTGTCGTAGCTCCCGTATCTCCTGTTCCCTCGTCTCCCTTTCAACGTCGTCATTATGTCTCTCCTGATTAATGCTGGCTACCGTCTCTCGTAGGTCATCGTTCCGTCGTCTTAAGTCCTGCATCTCCTCCAGCAGTTTCTGCAACGGAGCATTCTCTCCCTCTCCTGCTCCAACCTCACCGAGCCCGCTGCTGCGTGTATTTCTCGTCATATTTAACAACGACGTACTGTGGTCGGCGGGGAGAGTTTTACCGCCGCCCCACGGTGGGCGCCAATCTGTTCTCAAGTGACCTCAAGGACCGAGCTCTTAGGCCTAGTCGGCGTGGAACTCAATCGTCAAGGTCTGAGCCTCAGATGCCCCAGGTGTAGGGCGAACTTCTTTATTTATAGAACTCCAGTAATGGGCCTTACCCTCAAGGCCCATTAATGGTCATAACCCTAATTTACATAACGTAGTCTTGCTAAAGTCAGCTTGACGACCTGGAACCGAGTTAGGTGGTCCCCATTAGTTCTTACTGAAGTCGGATCCTACTTCGGCCGAGGTGAGGAGGTCGACTTCTGGTCTACCTAATCGGAACACAGCCCCTCGAACTCGAGCCTAGCTTGACCTAGATGAAGAGCTCGGGTTTTGGTCTACCTAACGGGACACAGCCCCTCGAGCTCGAGCCTAGCTTGACCTAGGTGAAGAGCTCGACTTTTGGTCTACCTAACGGGACACAGCCCCTCGAGCTCGAGCCTAGCTTGACCTAGGTGAAGAGCTCGGGTTTTGGTCTACCTAACGGGACAATACATTTAAAGTTGTTGGGCACTACACGAAGCAATTTCTTGCAAGATATGTTTCCTTAGATCTCATCACTTTAATGAGTTGTTTATACATGCTTTATTCACCTTTTGTAGGTACTCTATAATACAAATTCCATTCCTTTAATCCTATTCTTCATTTATAATAATATTTTTCAATAAATTAACTAGCTACATTATTTATTTAATTTCCTTCTGTGCGCTGTCGGGCAAATAGTTCCACAGCATCTGGATGTTTCATGTTGATCTGTTTGTGAAGTTTCCTACACACAATTTAAAAATATTTCAATAATTGTCAAGAATCAAGATTTTTGGATTTAGTCTACACACAAGGGCTTTCTTTTCCTTCAAAAGCACATCTTATCCATATTCATTTGGCACCAGCTAACATTATATCAGCATGTTGAGCCCAATCTACATTTTCTATTTTTCTTATAAGATTTTCTCACTCTTTAATTAATTTATCGGTTTAATTAAGATATAACACATTAATACCCATTTAGAACATATTATGACTACATCTTCTTATAAATTTTACTACATACTTAAATCTTTAACACTTCAACTATTGAAGTTAAAGAGTTACTTAATTATGAGAATCACTAAAGCCACCCTTATGAGCTAGTTTTCATCTCAATTTAGAGAATTAACAACTATTACTTATTTTGTGTGTCATTAAAAAATAACAAAAGGAAATCCTATCAATATTGATGGGAGGTGAGAGGTCAAACATATCCTTGATGTCTAAATCTGAAGATATGCATCAAATAGGACATGATGGATGCATGGCTTTAACATTGGGATTTAAATTTAATTTCTAGCCAGTTATTGAAGAACATGAAAAATGAAGGAGGGATGAGGTTGCTACTTGCCAGGTTGGTGTTGGCAATCATGCATGATGGGGTGAGTGGGAGAAAAGTGCATTGCATAGCCTCATGGGTTTTTCCTTTGCTTTGTATGTGGATTTGGAAGTTGTAACGGAAATCCAATCAGAGATAATGTTATATCTCATAAAGCACTTTTTTTTTCTCTCTTTCCCTTTCTCCTTCCGCCAAGTAAACCATCTATCCCTTTTTTATTCCTCAAAGTGAAAGGTTGCTTCTTCTTCTTCTTGCTCTTTCTTATGGGACTGATGAGGTTTCATTTCATGACAAATAGGCAGTTCAAAATTTTTGTTTCAGGAAATTCTAAGCAATAAGAATTTGGAAAATTATGCCATGCGTGCTTGAGATTTTTTTTTAAAAATTAAGGCTTCATTTTGGGTGATTACAAATTTTAATTTTTTTAAAAATAAATTTTAACCAAATTTTTATAACTTAAAACGGAAAACTAATTTTTTTTTATAGTTTTTAAAACACTTATCTTAAAAGCCACAAAACATCTTAAAAACTCAACTGTCAACCCATATGGCCCCTAAGTATTTTTATTATGATTTTTGATATTCATCACATCATTATTAAATTATAATAATTAAAGAGATACATAAGAATTATATACATATTCAGCCAATTTGCATGTACATATTATAAATGAAATTATTATTATTGATTATGGGTTCAATAGGGTGTAAAATAGGGTGTAATGTGGCAGTTGAACTTAACATCACGAAGAGTTATGAGAAGTAAAAGATTGAATAAGAATTATTAATATATTAGCTAACTCCCAACCAAATATGAAATCACATAAATATTCAGTTTTGTTGTCGTCAATGACTTCAAAATACTGCAACAAGTGCAATGAATGAGCAGCCTGTCTACTTCCATCTTAGCCACTGTGCTGTTCATGCCAAACAAATCATTCATCTCTAAAGTGAAATTTGGTTTGATTAATTTAAAAATAACTTTTAAAAAATCATTTAGGTCCAATTTAGATACACTTCTAAAAAAAAAACTTCTAGAAGAAGAAAATAGAATGAATCAAAGAGGTCAAATGAATTTAATTTCTCCATAAATTGAAATTAGTTACTTATGGAGAAGTTAAATGAGAGAGCTTTTGGAGTAGGTGGGCCAAGAAGACTAATTTCAACTTATGAAAAAGTTAAATCCATTTGACCTATTTGATTCATTATATTTTTTTCACCTACAAGTATTTATGTAGAAGTTTCATCCAAACTAGCTCTTAATTAGGTGATAGGAGCTAAATCAAACAAAAATCAAATACACGCACATATGATTTTTTTTGGGTTTCACAGTAGCTATCCCCTATTATTAAGAATAATTATATTTATGGCTTAATCATACATTCATAGATAGGATTTCTTATACCTTTATAAAAGTGTGTTTAGTATGAAACAAATCTTGATCCACAATCTCAATTGCATTTTCACCTGTCAACTGAATCACAATTTTTTGGTAACTTGTGATTTTTTTCTTAGCCAATTAACTAATTTGCATACTTTTTTTTAGCAGTTTATTGAGTTCATTATTAGATAACATCTAAATACATGTTTGAACATTTTTCAGCATAGTAATCAATTTGTTTGGATGATTTTTTTTAACCAAAATTAAGTTTAAAGTGAGTAGAATTGGTTTTGAGATTTTTTTTTTAATTTATTCATTTAGAAGATTTCATTTTAGATATGATATCCATACAATTTATATTTGAACTTTTATATCTTATTTTTTAAATAAAATCAACATTTTTAAACCTATTTTAAAATATCATTTTTAAATACAAATGATTTTTTTAATTTTATTTATAATTAATTCTATAAAAACTTAAAATCATTAATTTGTATAGTAAAATATGAGTTTTATCCTATCAATTGTGAATATATTTTGCAAATATTCATTCGGCCTGAGCTCAATTGTCAGTATCTAAACATGGTTTTATTATTATTGGTTTGTGTTTAATTATAAAAAATGGTTAAATAAATATGTTTATAGTCTCTGACCTCAAATATAGCCGAGATTTGATTTTAGTCCATATAATTTAAAATTTGTGGATTTGGACCCTTAAAAAGTAAATATATCTATTTTTAGTTCTTATTGATAAAAAATTATAGTTAATCTATAGTAAAGTTATACAATAAAAATAATATTAATTAGTCTATTTTAATTTTTGAAGGATCAAAACCATTAATTTTAAATTATAAAAACTAAAAAAAAAATTAACTATTTTTTCAGGGACTAAAAATATAAGACTAAACTAACAAATTAGTCCCTAACTCTGTGGGGATCATGCAGTTTCATCCCTGACTTTTCTAAAATAGCACTTTAGTCGCTAACTTTGTTACATGCATAAAGTGCATGTTTTTCAATAAAGTGAAGAACTAAAATGCATGTTTTTTTAATAAAATAAGGACTAAAGTGCATGTTTTTTAATAAAGTATGGATTAAAGTGCTATTTTATAAAAGTCAGAAACGAAACTGCATGGTCCCAAAAAATCAGGGGCTTATTTGTTTGTTAGTTTACTCAAAAATATAATTTAGCCTAAAAAAATTTTGACACACTGGATTTTCATTTTCGTTGTCTTCAGTTTCCGCCACGCGCGTGGAATTGGAATTGCAATTTTGTAAGGAGCAATGTAAAACCCGAATGCATTGAAGTTGGGCGGAGAATCTTTTTGTCGTTACTCTTTTCTTTTTTAAAATGTCACCAAAAACGCGTTTTCAGCTATCACCCAAACACACCTTTGACAAACTTGAGTTGTTAATTACTCGCTACTTTTCCAGTTCGGTGGTTAACTGGATTTGAAATTTCGAATCCATTTGCATGGCAAATAACAGGATATAATTTCATTGAATATACGCATTCTCATAAATGTTCATAATCAATCCTTACGCAATAGTAAAAGTTATTTTTTTTTTACGAGATAGAATGTTTGTTTTTACACCTAGAATCATGTTAGTAATTAAAAATAAAAAAATTTCAAATTTCAATTAATTTAACTCTTAAGTAAATCTGTCACAATAATACTATTTCCACTTTTTTAACTACTACTACCATTTTTTTCATATATAACTTTTTTTTTTTAATTTCACTCGTTGATCTATTTAGAAATAGGCATGTTGGCCTATTTAAAAGCCTATATTAGTAACACATTTATATTATTTGTTCTGGACCAAGATTAGTCACGGCCAGCACCGACGTTAGAAATGGAATCTGACATACAAATTTCATGATTCCGACGTATATCCCGAGGTCAACATACCAATTAAGCTCCTCCGTTCGCTCATTCCGTCCGCAATGCACTCTTAAGCATAAGTGTCGTCAGTTTACCGACATGTCATCATGGTTTATCACGGTTATACCCCGACGCGTGCACCTAACCTTGGTAGAGCGTGTGAGGATAGTTACAAAAAGTCGTTGCAACTGCCTAACGAACTTTCTTGCCAAAATACTTCTATAAATACACGGTGGTGACCTCCGTCTCATGTACACTTTCACTCTTGCTTGTTGAAACACTGCTAAAACCTTTTCTGATTTAGGCATCGTAGTCCCTGCAGGTACACCACTGTCCTCTGTCGCCTCTCCGCCGTGAAATTTGCCTCCTATTGTCGTTATGAAATCACCGAAAGATCACTATTAAAAGTATACCTATTAGTCCTTGAACATATTAACCTATTTAAAGTAAAGTTATAATATAAAATAGTATTTTAAATAGCTGATACTTTCAAACAAATTGAAAAATGGTTTATGATAAGTAATGACCAGACTTGAGCCAAAAAATATAAAAGGACCAAATTTGAGTATTGTAAAACTCAACTTTATTCAACCTGCTTCTACCGCTACCTCTATTCAAGAATTTTTTTATAATATTAAATAATAATATAGATAAAACATTTTATAAAAACGAGAATATAGAAAAAAAAACATTTTATAAAAACGAAAAAAAAAATCATTGGACGGAGTAAGGACAAGGTGTGGGTCCCAAAATTCCCTGAAGAGCAGGACCCACTGTCTTTCTCGAAGACCATCCACTCCTCAGTCTCACTCTTCAATGTTTATAAAAGCAGCTGCAAAGCACCTCCATTTTGCAACCTTCACTCACATAAAGCCATTTTCATTTCAATCTCCAAAAAGGGAGAAAGAAGGAAAAGAAAAAAAAAAAGGAATACTGTCTCTCACTCAAACTTCAACCTCTCATTTGTTTTTTCTTCCTTCTTTTCACACCATTTGATTTCTCAGGCTATCTCTGCAAAAAGAAAACAGAACAACAGAAAGTAGGGGAGTTTAAGGCACAAAACAAAAGTTGGAGACAACCATAGCCTTGCATTTCTCTCTCTATACGTCGAAGCATAGAATAAAGTGTGCAAAGGCCACTTCCTCTGCTTTACCAAGCTAAGCTGAGGGAACACAAGGTTTATTATTATTCATTGATATCATATCATGGGCTTCAAGCTCATAACTCGGAATGTGCTACTGTTGGTGGTGCTTGCATGTTCACTGATTGGTGATTCTGAAGCCTCCGTTTCCTATGACTCTAAAGCTATCACCATCAATGGACGAAGAAGGATACTTCTTTCTGGTTCCATTCATTACCCCAGAAGCACCCCTGAGGTATTTCCATAAAATGTGCTTCAGGGTTCTTTTCATTTGGACTTTCTATCTAATGGGCACCTTAAAAGTTTCTTCCTTTTTCTTTTTCTTTCTACTTTTTTTAAAGAAATCTTTTTGGCCTTCCTAAATTGTGGTTTCATTGGTTGTTGTTTCAGATGTGGCCAGATCTTATTCAAAAGGCCAAGGAAGGAGGTTTGGATGTGATTCAGACTTATGTTTTCTGGAATGGGCATGAACCTTCACCTGGCAAAGTAATAAACAATGCTTGCTATTTTCGCTTGCAATGTTTGAACAGTGCCTTTTTTTTAATTTGGTACTGAGAAATAACCTATTTTCTTTTTTTCCTGCTTGATTACTGTAGTATTATTTTGAGGGGAACTATGATCTGGTGAGGTTCATAAAGCTGGTCCAGCAAGCAGGCCTCTATGCTCACCTGAGAATTGGTCCTTATGTCTGTGCTGAGTGGAACTTCGGGTAATGAAAGAGTTTAATTTCCTCTTTACATAGGCAAAAAAATAAATAAATAATTCAAGTGTGAATTTGTAATGTTAAACAGTTTTACCTGATACATTTTGCAGTGGTTTCCCTGTTGGCTCAAGTACATTCCAGGTATCAGCTTCAGAACAGACAATGGACCGTTTAAGGTTAGATAACAATCATTCTAATTTTTCATGTTTCTATGATGTTATTACTTTACCTTGTAATAACTTGACTTCTGTTTTTTTAATGTTGCCGTGGTGAAGTTTCAAATGCAAAAATTTACCACGAAGATTGTGAATATGATGAAAGCAGAAAGGTTATTTGAGTCTCAAGGTGGTCCAATAATTCTATCCCAGGTAGATTAAATCCGCAGCTACCGTTTTGCTAATCCAATCACGTGCTTTCTAATTTTTTTTACTTTTTATTTTAAAAAATGGAGATATATATTATTGAAGGTGTTGCCTTTTTATTCAATTGTTTTTGCACAGATTGAAAATGAATATGGGCCTATGGAGTATGAAATTGGTGCTCCTGGTAAATCATACACTCAGTGGGCAGCACATATGGCTGTAGGACTTGGTACTGGGGTTCCCTGGGTCATGTGCAAGCAAGATGATGCTCCTGACCCTATTGTAAGTTCAGCTGATTTGTACCTTTTTAAGAAAAATCTTTTTACCTTTTATACCTCTTTGTCCTTGGTGGGGATAGTAGTCAGTATGTTGTCTCCATAATGTTAATGGAGGGAATGAATAATTATTCCTCGTTGTGCATGGTTGAGATCTATCTTTGTTCAGTCCTTTCCATACTATTCTCAATTCTCATTATCATGTCTGTCTATTGAGCATCATAATTCATAACCTTAATGAAAAAATTGCTGACTGCATGTGGGTGAAATTTCAAAACCTTGCACTCATCATTCCCATTATTAGTGATGGAGAGAGATATTTTGTTATATATACTCAAGAAATATTGTATTTGCATGTAAATCCATTTTTTCCAGATAGTATTGTATTTGACTTTCATTCAGGGTCATATTCCAGCTTCTAATTCCAATATAAAATTTTGCAGATTAATACTTGCAATGGCTTCTATTGTGATTATTTCTCTCCAAATAAGGCTTACAAACCAAAGATGTGGACAGAAGCTTGGACTGGCTGGTATAGTAAAGTTGTAGCTTATATTTGGTGCCATGTTATATATATAAGAAATACAGGTTAGAGGGGTCAACTGACTATTCTTTGCCTGAATTCCTTTTTTAAACTAATAGGTTTACTGAGTTTGGAAGTGCAGTTCCTCACAGACCTGCTGAGGACTTGGCATTTTCAGTTGCAAGGTTTATACAGAAAGGGGGATCATTTGTCAATTATTACATGGTAACCTCAATAATTGTTAATGTCAATGTATAGGTTTGCCCTTTTTTATTCACTAAGCCCCTTTGTTTTGTTCATTTCAGTATCATGGTGGAACAAATTTTGGTAGAACTGCTGGTGGTCCCTTTATTGCAACGAGCTATGATTATGATGCGCCTCTTGATGAATATGGTATGCACAAAGGATTCCAATACCTATGATCCATACCTACTGATATATGACATAATTTTTCCTCTGTTATTAATTTTAAAAAAGAATTTGGATACACGTGGAGTAAAGCTCAAGTCTTATGATAGGATTTGTGCTACCTCCCTGACTGCTGTGAGGCATAGCACAGTAGTACATTGCTTCTGATACTTTAATGTAAACCAAAATCCAAGTCAATTTTGCAACACTTTTTCTTTGTTGTAATAATGTAATTTCTGTGAATCATGAATATGGTCTATAAGTTCTGTGACATTCTGTCTTGCTTCATATTTGATGTGTGGCAATGAAAATTTCTACATGTAATACTGGTGATCTAAAATAAACATGACAATTCTGCATGTCCGGTGTCTATAGTTGGGGTCCATACCATGACAATGCTTCCTTCATTTTCATCATATGTAAAGAACTTAACATATTTTGTATATATTTATATGCCTGAGTGAAAGGAAAGTTCTTTTCTATTTTCTTTAATTTCATGCATGTTCTTGAGTTATATTATTTCTTCCTCTATGCAGGACTTCTCAGGGAACCAAAGTGGGGTCATTTGAAGGATTTACATAGAGCAATAAAACTCTGTGAACCTGCTTTAGTTTCAGCAGATCCTACTGTGACTCGGCTTGGAAACTATCAAGAAGTATAACTTGATTACGTTATAGGGGAATTTTCAATCCTATCTACAATTCTTTTTATTAGAATAAATTTTTAACCTCCGTCACTAATGTACAGGCCCATGTTTTTAAATCAAACTCTGGAGCTTGTGCAGCATTCCTTGCAAACTATAACCCACAATCTTATGCAACTGTGGCATTTGGGAATCAGCATTACAACTTACCTCCTTGGTCTATAAGCATTCTTCCCAACTGCAAGCACACTGTTTACAACACTGCAAGGGTGAGGGAAAAAATTGAACAGATTTCTATTTAAGATGCAGATTTTATTACTGTAAAGCTTGACTGAGTACATACAATTGAGTTGGATTTAATAATTTTCTTCAATGGTTAGTCATATGCTGTCGTGATCTTGTGACTTTTCTGTTTCATGAAAGTAGACTTGTACAAAAGGGAAAGAATTATATTTTTTGGTGTTTATTTAAATTTATATGCTCTTTTTTGGCTAAAGTTTAATTTACAATGATGAAAATAGTATTCTTTTCAGTAATTTTCCAGTGCCATATTTCAGCAACATTGATGATTCCAAATCTCTTTACAGGTTGGTTCCCAAAGTGCACAGATGAAGATGACCCGTGTTCCTATTCACGGAGGACTCTCTTGGAAAGCATTTAATGAAGAGACAACCACTACTGATGATAGTTCCTTCACAGTGTCTGGCCTGTTGGAGCAAATAAATACAACCAGGGATTTATCTGATTACTTGTGGTACTCCACAGAGTGAGTGACATATAGTTCTTCAGTCTGCGTACTCCTTTTCTTTCTCTTACAATCCTTTGTTATGACATTGTTGATGTGTTTATTCATTATGGTCTCTCCATGTTGAATACTTTACTTATCTTTTTCCTTTTCTTGCCAGTGTTGTGATCAATCCCAATGAAGGATTTTTTAGGAATGGAAAGAATCCTGTTCTTACAGTATTATCTGCTGGACATGCTTTGCATGTTTTTGTCAATGGTCAGCTGTCAGGTGTGTAGCATACCTCTGGTTTATACAACTTCAGTAACACTTGTACTTATTTCTACTACTAAGAATGATTTCTACTGATAATTTTCCAATAGCTTCAGCTACACCTTTGATACATTGAACCTATTATTTATCTTCTTTTGATCAGGAACTGCATATGGAAGCTTAGATTTCCCCAAACTAACCTTTAGCGAGAGTGTGAAGCTTAGAGCTGGTGTTAACAAAATCTCCATTCTAAGTGTTGCAGTTGGGCTTCCGGTTTGTTCTCTCTCTGTCTCCCTGTCTCTCTATTTGTGCGTTTGTGTGTGAGTGTATGCCTAAAAGATATTGTAGATCAGATGCAACCCTGCACATCAAAACTAATCTGATTTTTCAGAATTATGAACTGTGGCTGATGAACATGACTACATTACTCACTTGCTGCGTGTTATTGACATACAGAATGTTGGTCCACATTTTGAAAGATGGAATGCTGGTGTTCTTGGCCCAATTACATTAAATGGTCTCAATGAGGGGAGAAGGGACTTAACATGGCAGAAGTGGTCTTACAAGGTTCTTCAAATTTAACTGTGCTTTACTGCTTTTCTTTCTGATCATTGCTTCAGTTTGCTTGAGACTAATTTCATTGCATGTTTCATTTAGGTTGGTCTTAAAGGTGAAGCCTTGAGTCTTCATTCTCTTAGTGGAAGTTCCTCTGTTGACTGGCTTCAGGGATATTTAGTTTCCCGAAGGCAGCCATTGACTTGGTACAAAGTGAGTATCATAATGCCTTATGCCTCCATAGCCCTGCAAAAGTTACTCTAATTATTATTCTTATAAAAATACTGATAATAGTACTGTGAAGATTTTCATGGTGGAGAAATAAACTACACTTATTTTCTTCTAATACCTCAGCCCCTCCTCATCCCACCCTACCCTTTTATGAATTGGAAAAAATTGGGTGTTGAGAATATACTGAAAAATGGTTACAATATATAAAGAAGTTGAGATAACATCCTTGTGCTGCACTTATTCAAAGGCTTGACTTAAGTAACATCTTCACTTTATATTATTACAGACTACCTTTGATGCCCCAGCTGGAGTTGCACCGTTGGCTTTAGACATGAGCAGCATGGGCAAAGGTCAAGTGTGGATAAATGGACAGAGCGTTGGCCGTTACTGGCCTGCTTATAAAGCATCTGGTTCTTGTGATTACTGCAACTATGCAGGAACATATAATGAGAAGAAATGCAGAAGTAACTGTGGCGAGGCTTCTCAACGATGGTAAGAAATATGTAGCTTGTTTTATTGTTTTGTTTAATGCTGGTGAGAAGTACTTGACAAACTAATTAATGGCTGATGATTTCAGGTATCATGTTCCTCATTCATGGTTGAAGCCAACTGGAAATTTATTGGTTGTGTTTGAGGAAATGGGTGGAGATCCTAATGGGATCTTTTTGGTTAGAAGGGATATAGATAGTGTATGTGCTGATATTTATGAGTGGCAGCCAAATCTTGTAAGTTATCTGATGCAAGCTTCTGGAAAAGTCAGCACACCTGTGAGACCAAAAGCACATTTGTCATGTGGTCCTGGACAGAAAATCTCATCAATCAAATTTGCTAGCTTTGGCACTCCAGTAGGGTCTTGTGGAAACTACCATGAAGGAAGTTGTCATGCTCACAAGTCATATGATGCCTTTGAAAGGGTATTACTTCTTGTTCTATACTTCTATTCTATGTTTTTTGGGATGGTTTCTTTCTAGTGGTGATAAAATTTTGACATTTGAGAAACACTATCCTTTCCTATGGCTCCTTTTCCTCAGTACATTATCCAATAATGACTTTATTGTTGCAGAGTTGTGTTGGGCAGAGCTCATGTGCAGTGACAGTGTCACCTGAAATTTTTGGAGGAGATCCATGTCCAAGTGTCATGAAGAAACTCTCAGTGGAGGCCATTTGCACCTGATTATTTTCAACCTCAGAAAATATATGGAATAAAGTTTCCAGATTGATTTCTTTTTTCTGCAATTAAATACAGGGCTTTTGGGTCAGCTAAGTTTACACTTCTAGATCACCACAAGCATTGAATTTGGCTTTACCATGGTGAAGTTGCAGATGAACACAACACACCATCTGGTTGAAAGCCTATAGAGATTGCTGGGATGATTGTGGACATGTGTATATAATATATATTGGTGTTCAGCCTGTTATACAGAGTTGAAGGGAGGTGAAAAGTTGCTTGATGCACATTGAGACGACACCAATTGAGTCCATGTGCAAATTAGTAGTCTTTGTTTGTGTGGAAGTCTCTTGCTTCCTGTAATATTATAATTTTCCCATGTAGCTACATGGAGAGAGCAATTTAATTACTTTCTCCTTATATAAGAAACTTCCCAATGTAATAATATCAGGCATATTAATTCAGTCATGTTTTGCTTTAAATCCTCTCTTAGAAATCTTAGAAATCAAAGATGGTTCAGAAAATTGAGAGTGAAAACTAGAGAAAAGAGAATCTTGGAATGAACCAAATATTATCATATTGAAAGATACTAATAAAAGAGAATACAATAATTATTTATAGGAGTAATTCTAAACTAACTAAGGTGGGAAAATATTAACTATGATAGAAGAATTAATTAAAATAAATAATAAACTTATTCTCTCTTGATTTTCCCTAAACAGAATTTGTGATTTCTAACATCCTCATTCTTGTAGAATCATTTCATGCCTTGGTTTCCACGTGATCCTGCTAGTTTGAATTCTTACATGAGACCGGTGTTTATATAATGAGATCATTCTTGCCCTTAATTTTTCGGATGGAATAACAAGATAATTTGATTTATAACATGGTAACAACCAAGGAAGAGAGTTTAAGCCAAGTTCCGTTTCATTGTAATTTGCTGTGGTGGTCTAATTTAGAGTGTGTTTGGTAAATTATTTTATCTAACTTGAAGCTAAAATTAGTAGCTGAAACCATTTCAACTGTGTTTGGTAATGTAACTTTTTTGGGTAGCTACTAGCTTTTTTTGAAAAGGTACTTGGTGTAGCTTTTTTAAAAATGCTCCAATTTTTAGCTACTAGCTGAAAATTAATTACAATTAATTACAAGTTTAGCCTTTAACCACCCCACTTATCATTATTTAATAAGTAATGTTGTCCTTATATGTCATTTTATCATTTTCAGCAAGTTTTATCAAACACATTCAATAGTTTTTCAGCTTTCAGCTAACTTTTCAGCTAGTTTTATCAAACACACTCATAAATTCTATTTCTCGTGTTAATCATCCAACTTAATCCATTGTTAATCAAGTTTTTCTAGTTTTAACAACAGGAAAGTGATTCCATGTTGTTGCCTTTATGGAGTGATTATGTTTTCTGTTATATGAACATAAGGTATATACTATGATCAATTTTAAATTCTAACCAATTTTCTCAACCATTTTCTAAATACCAAAGTATGAAATGTTCTTTATATTATAGAAAATAAATGCATTTGTTTTTATTTGATATTTTAATTATGAAATATTAAAAATTATTGAAATAATCAGATAAATAAAGCATTAAATAGCTGTATTTAAAAAACATTTTTATGCTTTTTAAATAAGTACAAAGACATTATTTAAAAGATTTTAAGAGAATATAACAAAACTTGGGTTGAGATTAAATAAATAATTATACAACTTAAGATTCTTTGGATTCCCTAATGCTTTGTTTGTTTGGATAGAGAAAAGGGAAAGGAAGAGAAAGTAAAAGATATTTGTGAATGAGAGAAAATGAAAGAGAAATAGTTTTTGAAATGCAAAGAGGGAAAGAAATCAAATAATAATAAAGTAATTTACTATTATATCTTTCCATAAGTTGAAAGAAAAGAAATAAAAGAAATCTTAACTGTTGTGCAGAAAATCATTTTCTACAAAAATAAAAAAATCATATCCATTAAATGTGTGTTGGGATGCGTGTAAACTCGATTATTTGTGCATGCAATGTTAAAACAAAGGAAAAATGAAAATGAAGAAACATAAAGCATATGAAACATAGAAATTGTTAAAGATTTGTGTTGGGCTACTTGTAAATTCGATTATTCGTACACTCGATGCTAAAAGTTGTTTAGGGCTTAGGGAGAGGGAAGAGAAAGTAAAAAAAAAAAATCTTTGTTTCATTTGATTGAAGGATAGAAAAGGAGAAGGAAATAGGCTTTATATGCAAGAGGGAAAGAACAATAAATTAATTTACTATGAGAAATGTTTTTCATACAATATATTGTATATACAATATGGAGAGAGATAGAGAGGAAATAAAAAAAGGGTGAGATGTAATAGGTGATGTGATAAGTGATATGATGGAGAGAGATAGAAAGAAAAAATATGTTGTATAAGTTGTTGTATGAATTTGTTGTATGAATATTCTCTCTCATTTACTATTATATCCTTCCATTAGTTGAATGAAAAGAAATAAAAGAAATCTTAATTGTTGCGCACATGGAAATCAATTTCTATAAGAATAAAAAAAGTCGTATCCATTAAATGCGTAATGGGATGCGTGTAAACTTGATTATTTGTACACACAATGTTAAAACAAATGAAACGTGAAAAATGAAGAAACATAAAGCATATATAAATTACAATTGTTAAAGATTGTGATGGAATACGTGTAAATTCAATTATTCGTACATGCAATGTTAAAAGTTATTTAGGGTTTAGGGAGAGGGGAGAGAAAGTAAAAGATCTTTGTTTCATTCGATTGAAGGAGAGAATAAGAAAGGCAAATAGTTTTAAATATGCAAAAGAGAAAGAATAATAAAGTAATATAATATTATATCATTCCATTTAACCGTTGTGCATATGAAAATCGATTTCCACAATAATAAAAAAGTCATATCCATTAAACGCGTGTTAGGATGTTGTAAACTCGATTATTAGTACACACAATGTTAAAACAAAGAAACATAAATCATAAGAAACATATAATTGTTAAAAATTATGTTGGGAAACGTGTAAATTCGATTATTCGTGTATGTAATGTTAAAAGTTGTTTAGGGTTTAAGGTGAGGGAAGGGAAAATCTAAGATCTTTGTTTCATTTGATTGAAGGAGAGAAAAGGAAAAGGAAATAGTATCTTATATGCAAGAGGGAAAGAATAACAAAGTAATTTACTATTATATCCTTCCATAAGTTGAGAGAAAAGAAATAAAAGAAATCTTAACTATTACACACATGAAAATCGATTTCTATGAGAATAAAAAATTCATATCTATTAAACATGTGTTGGGATGTGTATAAACTCGATTATTTGTACACACAATGTTAAAATAAAGGAAACGTGAAAGTGAAGAAACATAAAATTGTTAAAGATTATGTTGGGATATGTGTAAATTCGATTATCGTAGATGTGACGTTAAAAGTTTTTTAGAGTTTAGGGAGAGGGAAGAGAAGGTAAAAAATATTTGTTTCATTTGATTGAAGGAGAGAAAAAGACAAAAATAGTTTTTGATATGCAAGAGGGAAAGAATAATAAAGTATTTTACTATTATATCCTTCCATAAGTTGAAAGCAAAGAAATAAAAGAAATCTTAATGGTTGTGCACATCAAAATCGATTTCTACGAGAATAAAAAAAAAGTCATATCCATTAAATGTGTGTAAACTCCATTATTTGTACACAATGTTAAAACAAAGGAAACATGTAAATGAAAAAACATAAAGCATAGGTAACATAGATTTTTGTTAAAGATTGTGTTGGGATATGTGTAAATTTGATTATTCATACACACAATGTTAAAAGTTGTTTAGGGAGAGGGAAGAGAAAGTAAAAGATCTTTGTTTCATTTGATTAAAGGAGAGAATATGAAAAGGAAATAGTTTTTGATGTGCAAGAGGGAAAGAATAACAAAGTAATTTACTATTATATCCTCTTATAAGTTGAAATAAAAGAAATCTTAATTGTTGAACACATGAAAATCAATTTCTACAAGAATTAAAAAAGGCGTATCCATTGAACATATGTTGGGATGCGTGTAAACTCTATTATCGGCACACATGTTAAAACAAAGGAAACGTGAAAAATGAAGAAACATAAAACATATATAAATTAGAATTGTTAAAGGTTGTGTTAGGATGCGCGTAAATTCAATTATTCGTACACAATGTTAAAAGTTAAAACAAAGGAAACTAAAAAAAAAACATAAAGCAAATACGTAAGATTTAAAAAAAAAATATGTAAGAACACTTTTATAATTTAAAAATAATATATAATATTTTAATTAATATAACTTTAATTTATAAACCACCTTTCCTTCCTTCTAAATCACCTAGTTTTGGAGTACAAATTAAAGTAGAAGAGTAGGAAATTTTAACCATAATTTTTTCCTCATCTCCACTCAAAAAATTTGAATCAAATGAGGGATTTGAGTGTAATTATAGTATCCAAATCAAATGGCAAAGCATAATTGTCAAATTAGATTCTAATATGTAAATGTGACCATATATTTATTTATGTATACAGGAAATGTACACAAACAATTTTCACTCTGTCACCGAGTACGTGGATCAACTAGTAAGGTGTTGTTCCAGTTTAATTAATGGTTAAGTATGCAGTTGTGTTAAGTAATCGGAGAGAGGGCTTTGTCGCTAATATAGGTCCTGAAAAATGTCTTGAAAATATGTGTATATTTGGTTTGACGTTGAAACTGGTCAAACTCAAGATTAAATTTTTTCACACAACTATTTCTAACGTTAAAAACATGATTTTACCATGTTTCAATGCTGAACCAAACGTGATACAATATTTGCACCTCCCTCCATTCTCCATAACAAACAGCTTTTTCTTTAACCCCATCTCAGTTATCATTATCATCCAATAAAAAGAAAAGAGACCAAAGCAAAAAATCTTCAAAAGATATTTTCCAACAAATTAATAACTTTTTTTTTTAGTCGAAACAAATTGATAACTCAACCTTATTATTTTTCTTTTCTCATTTTTAAATCCAAAAGAACTCCCATTGTATATTATTTATTTTTGTTTTATCTCAATCATCACCATTCACTGATCCCATAAAAAAAGTGCAAGGCCCCAAACAAAAAGAAAGAAAAAAGTGAAAAAAAAAAAAAAACATAAGACATGTGTCTACCTAGTCTAGTTACTTATGTATCTTTCTGGGAACAACACAACACAGACACTTTCTTCTTCTCTTCTCTTCTCTCTTATCACTGACTGTGCTAACTCTACCTTCTCATTCTCTCTCTAGATGAGGCCCTTTTTCCATGGACAATTATAGCCCATTCTCACTGCACCCACAAATGCAAGAACCCATTTTTCCGTTTTCCTTCATCCTCTTCTTCATCATAGCTCTCTCCCTCTCCTTCCTCTCCTTTTCCTTTTACAAAACAGAACGCAAATCCCCGCAACCCGAGTTGACCCGTGACCCGGAAAGTCACGACCCGACAATTCCGCCGCCGGTTGACGACACAATCGTCCGAACCGGAGACGAAGACCTGACCCAAACGCGTGTCGTCGAGGTGCTGCCCTCTGATTCTGATAAATGGGCCACCTTTTCCGATGACGGTTGCGATGACCCGAACCCAAACTCTTCGGGTCCGGTGAGAAGAACAAGAAGAAGAAGAGAAAGAGCAAGAAGAAGAAAATGAATTCGGCGGCTGAAGATGACTCTAGTGAGAAGCGTGACGTGGATAAAGAAATTTCGGGTTCGGGTACCCGATTTGAATCCTCTGGGTTGTGCCCGTTTACCTCTTCCAATAGTGTTATGCAGAGGAAGATCAAACAGCAGTATGATGAGCTCGTGAAATGTAACGACTCCAAGAAATTGACACTGTCACAGGTTTCCCTCCCTTTCTATTTTTCGTCCTGTTTTGTTGATGCTTGAATCATTGCTAGTGGATGGAACATGTTTGCAGTTATGTTTTGTTTTTTTCCCCATTAATATAGTTTGAACTGTGCTAATGATTTCATGTTTTTGAAAAGCTTCTATCAATATAGTAACATACTGTATCTATGCTATTGTATTTTTTACTTCTTAGAGTGTAGCTAAATGTTCCTACTTTTGATAAGAAAATAAGCTATGACCTGTTTCAGACTCTCAGAGTATCATGATGCAACATAAAACAAGAAAACCAATATCTTTCATTACCCATTGCATCCTCAAGAAAAGCTAGCTTAGGTTGGGAACTTTCTTTTCTTCAGATGCTGAGTATGACTGGAATGTCAAGTGGGTCAGAGGTATACTTAGGACCCTTATCAATGAGTGTAGGCAAGATTCAAATTGAGTGACAGAGTTGCAAAATGAACTTTGGTTAATTATCATACTACTCAAATCAAAAGGCATTCAGTTGTCAGGAATCAGAATATAGACATCCATTTCAAATGAGTATAAAAAATTGTTCTTGTAAGGAGCATAATTTGCAGTGAGTAGTTGGAAGCTTTGAAGCTCAGTTTAAAAGCATCACAATATGGAAATCTTTAATGAAAATTAAAACAAAAGATAAACTAAGAGACCACAAATAAAAGTATGGTTTTCTTACTAATGAAAACCCAAGAAGATAGTATTGTTGCAAATGTGAGAATCACATAATATTTATGTCAACATTTTGGAAGTAGCGATAAAACACTTCCTATTGTTGTAAATCTCATGTTTCCTTCATATTTTATAATTTTATGTTCTTCAAAGGTGGTTTTAGTTAGTTTTAAAATCATGATAGATGTTCTTTTTGTTTTCTTTGTTACTTGAAACTTCATAGAATGTTATTCTCTTTCCAAATGAGATGGTAGCTTCAAATTTATTTGAGTACAAGCACCTTAAAAGATAAATACATTTTCATTTCATAATGCAGGTTGCACAGTTTACTAATAGTTTGGTTGGTGCTAGGAGGGAGCTAAAGCACAAGTATGTCCTAAAACAAGCTACTTCATATTCATGATATATTCTTGTGTTTGTGACTCTCTTAAGTTATTTGAAGTATCTGACTAATATGAGTCTGACATCATATTCTTGTGAAACTCATTTGAAAAATCAACTCACTAGTCACTTGACTTAGAGGTTATATGCAAATACAAAATTTTTCATTTTGAGACTTGAATTTTGTATGTTGTTTTATCCCTTGTTATAGTGATTGTTTTTATACCCTTTGATTGTAACAGGGCTGATGTGATACATCGTAAGTTTGTGATAACAAAGGCTTTATTATGCAAGGCAGACAGATCTACCTTTGACAGACTTCGACAACAGGTTGGATGGATAGCAAGATGTCTCAAGGGAAACTTTGTTTCATACATTCATTGAGTATTAGTTTTTTTTCAACATTTCAGATATACAAGCTTGAATTAGAGCAAAAACGATTAGAGGAAGATGCTACTGTTTATAATTGGCTTCAACAACAGCTTAAACTCTCACCAGCATACAACAAGGTATACAAATGGACATTTCAGTTATTTTCTTCTCTCACCCATTTATCTTTTCTTTCCATACTTGAAAATAAGGTAATGTTATACAAAGGGACAATTGGTTTCTGTTGATTTCGTATGTTAACTAACATTTTGCTATGTCTATTAAGATGCTTGAAATTGGAGCTTCCATGGAGAAGGAAAAATCCTGTGAGTTGGGAGAGATAAGAGATGAATTTGCTGACATTTCTTTTGAAGAACTATTAGCACAAGAAAAGAAGGATTCATTTTGGTTAGTTAGTTGCATCTCGTTTATTTTGTTTTTATTAATTTTTTTAATTTCACAAATAACCACATTTTCTGAATTTGCACAGGCAAAAAAATGGGAAATCAAGACTGTGCTCAAGCTAATGACATTGTTACTTTAGCTAACTTTAACTAGAGTTAGTTTAGTATGTAAATCCAAATGCTTCTGCATTTTTGTATTGTAACAGGCATGTCCCTTTTGGTTCTTTTCCCTTGCCATTTTTGGTGTGTTTATGGAATAGATGATACATATTTTGAGTTTCTTTTAGGAATTTATAAGTGGAAGTCAGTTTAAATTTAATTAATAATTAATTAGTATACAATGGATGTTCATAAAAAATGATTGTATTAAAATAAACGAAAATGCAGCATATATTCTCACCTTTTAGGGAGAAGAGTTTCAGTTTTAAGATAAGAAGAGAGCAGAATGATTTAAGTTTCCCAAAGAATGTAATTTATCCATAATTTAATTATTATAAGGTTTAATTTTAATGTATCATCATTATTAACTTTTTCCTTAACATGTACTAAAAATTAAAGGTTGACTTGACTAATGAGACAAAATTGAATTGTACTCAATTTATTGTTCTGTAATATTGGCGTCATCGTGGGCCTGCGATTACTATAGCGCATTCAAGACCACCGACTGCAGTTAACGTGGAACTGTGTGAGATATATAAAACAAGGGCATAGTTTAAGTTTAACCAGTAGTTGAGTCCAGTGCTGCAAGTAATTTGCCAAATAGTAAATGTTTTAATAAATCCATTTCAATGATACGCCTGTTATGTTAGGTTGGATGATTGGATCTTTTAATTTATGATAATCAATCTCACTTTAAATTTTTTTAGCGCACGGCTACTATTTTATTGGTGCTCAATCTAACTTAAAATTTTAAACTACTTGATTTTTTTGGGTTACATTTTAACTACTGGTTTAAGAATTTAAGAATAACAGCCTCTGATTTTTTTAGAAAAAATACTATCATAAAATCTTTTAAATTTGTCCATATGCACATTAATATATTTTCACACGAGTAAATGATATTAATTAAATAAAATTAAATGATCTCATGTTTCTTCTCATACGGTGAGAAAGACTTGGTTCTGGGCTAGATGCCCCCTTTTAGCCACCAAAAATAAAAGAAAGGCTTAAGAACAAATTTAAAATGGAAAAATATATTTTTTATCCCTATAATTTCGGTCAATTTTAGTCTTTCGTCCTTATACTTTAAAATTTAATTCCTGTGTTGAGCTGGCTAAAAAAAGTTACATGTCAATCTCAATGAGCCCCAAATAACTGAATAATAATTTAATTAACTTTTTTATTGATTTTTAATTATTAAAATATTCCTAATTGTTAAATTAGGGTTTTCACCTGAGCAATTTTACCCGATAAAAAATCAATTTCATAATTATGGTTATTTTAATAAATAAAAAGTTAATAAAAAATATTAATTAGATGAGTCAGCTATTTGGAGCCACTATTGAGGCTAACATGTAACTTTTGTTACTCAACTAGTCAGATTAACACTAACGGTCTGGGATGATGATTTTAGGGTTTAGAAAATTCAGGGACAAAAAGAATAAAGGATTTAAAGTACATCGACAAAAACCAAAGTTGACCGAAATTATAGGGACGGAAAACAAACATTTTTATCAATTTAAAAACATTGTACTAAAATCGTGAGCCATATTATAATTGCTTTCAAATCATTCTCTTGTAAACATTTGTGGATTCAAAACTAATCTAAAACTACTAATTAAATTCAACAGTTTACGTGTGCCGTAACTCTCTGTATTATTGTTTATAAATTCATTTTAAATCCTAAAAGTGATGAACACCACTTAAGCTTGCATGGATTGTATTTACTCAATACTAGAAAAACCCATTGCGGTCATGTATCAAACATCCAGACAGTACAACCCTACACTGGTAACAGGCCGCTGAGATCTTTTCCTAGACATTCCTTCATATCATTCTGAGTCTCTGACCTCACCAGAGTCACATAAGTTCGTCCAGAGTTCTGAGTCAACTAAAAACAGTTCCTAATGCCAAACATTCCCTGACGACTAATTACCGATTGAATATCTCATGACTTCCTTGTGACATGTAGAAATATACGCAGACATCTCATCTCATCATTTACTTCAAAAACTACCACAACAATATTTGAAAACACCGTAACAAATTAACAGTCCAACTACTACTCTAGCAATAAACAAAAAAAAAAAAGGTTTCAGAGGTGGGGGAACGAAACTTCCCGAGAGTATATGCTTCCAGTCCTCATCTCTCCCGTTCCACGTTCATATTGTAGTCATCCACTGTATGATGAGTGTAATCAGTCAATCTTCACAGAAGAATAGATCTTGCGGACAAACCAGAAGCAAGCATAGAAGCCAATAGTTCCAGTCAACACAAAGAAGGCATATGAAACAATAATCATATATCCAAAGTAAAGGATGCCCGAGACCAGCTTTGTAATCTCCAACTTGGTAAAGAAGTAGAAAATTGAGTAAAGGAAAAGGTACAGGGCTGAGGACCCAGCAGTGAGATAAGATCTCCACCACCAATTGTAGTCTTCACTGCACAATTGGAAATAGCAAAGCACAACTGTAATCTCCGCACAGGTGATCAATAGGATAATGAACACTATGAAAAGGAAGCCAAAGATGTAGTAGAACTGGTTTAGCCATATTGACGTCAGGATAAAGAAGAGCTCAATAAACACTGCACCGAATGGAAGAATGCCTCCAATAAGAATAGAGAAGACAGGTTTCATATACCATGCCTGCTCAGGTACCTGCCTAGGAATTTTATTAGTCTTCACAGGGTCTTCAATTGCCGGCTTTTTAAAACCCAAGTAACTGCCCACAAAGACCAAGGGTACTGATATACCAAACCATAAGCAGACTAGAGCAAACATTGTTCCAAAAGGGACTGCCCCAGATGACTGTTCACCCCAGATTAAAGCATTCAGCACAAAGAAGATAGCAAAAAGAATGCCTGGAAACATAAATGCAGTTTTTAAGGTATTCCTTTTCCACTCAGTGCCCTTGAACATCTTGTACAGACGTGCTGAGGAGTATCCAGCAAATAAACCCATAAAAACCCACAATAGAACCATAGCAGTCATGAGACCTCCCCGATTAGATGGAGACAAGAACCCTAGCAAAGCAAAAATCATTGTCACAAGTGTCATTGCGAAGATCTGAACACCAGTACCAACATAAACACAAAGCAAATTTGAATTGACTGGTGGCCTGAAAACATCTCCATGAACAAGTTTCCACCCTGTTTCTTCTTGGGCCTCATCTTGGGTTTCTAGCTGGTTATAATTGGCAATGTCTCTGTAAAGAGTTCTCATCATGATCATTGCCACCATTCCAGAAAGGAAAAGAACAATCATCAGAGAGTTAATGATGGAGAACCAGTGGATCTGATCATCATTCATTAGAAGATATGTGTCCCACCGTGATGCCCATTTGATCTCACTTTCCTGAAAAGATAGCAGCAAACTTAGAGTATAGTATATCATATAATGGATGATGAGACAGTTGATGAGTAGCCAAGAATCAAGATCTTCATCAGCAATACCTTAAAGGAAACATCATATGTGAATACAACATCCTTGCCTGTATCAACTTCTTGTGGGACAGTACTACCTTGCATCAAATTCTTGGTATCTTTATTGCATGTTGTTACCTGTGGATTCTTGTCATTCCACTCCTTGTATTCATGATTGATACTGTTTACAGTTATGGATCTCATGAGAAAGACTGAACATACATTAAGCAGTCATTTGAAATCTAACAAGAGAGCAATTGAACACATAAGCTCATTATTTTAGAGAAATAAATTCAACACGTGTGAATAAGCACAAATGCAAAAAGTATGACACTTACCAGGATAGAGGAAAGGAGTATCTATTGCCCATTAATAAGATGTCTATGACAATATATTATTCAAACAAAAGCAACATCATGACGAAAATAGGATCTATTAGAAAATAATTCAACTAATCTGTTTCATTTTTGCTTTACTAAAATGGTGTGTTTTTAGTCCCTCAATAGGGATCTTTCAGGGACAAAGGACTCGTACTTTTCATATTTCTATGGACTAAAAGCGAAGAAAAAAAATCAAAGAATGACTAGTTCCAAAATATGTCATATTTTTTGGGACTAAACATATTTAAGGCCGAAGTAAAAAATCCAACAAAGCTCAACATGTTATGCCAAGATAAGAATGAAATACCCCCTAAACAGAAAGAGAGAGAAGAGAGAGACAAGCAGAGGAGAAAAGAATGAGACCTGTTCGGTGTAACCTCAAACCCAACAATGCGAGCAGAACCAGTTTCAGGATCCTTGTGATACATGACTCTAAAACTCAAGTGGTTATTGATAAAGTATTTCTCCTCCTTGCTCTGTAGGAAAATTGGAAATTTCTAAGAATTTGGGGACAAAATTGATATTTGAAATTCGATAACAGAAATTCATGCTGAGTTATACCCCTTGATAGTTTCCTTTAAACCCAACACGAAAACCATGTTCATATGTTGTTGATTGACTTCCATCCCTTCTTTGTCTAAGAACAGCAACTGGAAGGTTATCCAAAATCCTGCATGTTCAATTCAAAGCTTTAAGGGTCAAAGGAATACAGAGCAGAAACATACAGAAAAGCAGGCAACTGCCCAACAAATCTTACAGTAATTTAATGAATTCATACTACATATCTAAGCACTGGCTTCAACATATTTATAACTTACATGTTTACCCGATATTCATCATCAATTTTTTCTTTAAAATTCTTTGCAGCTTCAGCATCCAAAGTTGCATGACAAGCAACAGTACAAGACTGTTCCTTCCTCATATAAAACTGAGAATATAAACAACAACAAAAAATCTTTAAGTTGACATAACAAAAAAAAGGAAACTGAATTCCATGGCCATGTTATCCAATTGTTAGAGGATGAGGTCATTAGATGCCCACCGTATATATTGAATTTTCAATGCGATCACCTCGAAGCACCTCTCCCAAGTTTTCTGCGCTGTTCAGAATCTTGGTGGGTTTGCAATACTTCAAGTAGTAGAAGTCATAAGGAAGTTGAGTCTTTGTAGATGATAATTTGTTCACTTTGACAGAGAGGGCGTCACCCTGGTCCCACAGATGAAACAATAAATCAATATCTTCAAGCACATACAACAAACTTAGAAACCAAATAAATCAACAAACTGAAATAAAACATTCTCAATCCCAACCAAGTTCCTCAAATCAACAGTTACAGGTTTGCAAATGACACCTACGAGTTTTATCTTCCTCGAAATAAAAAGATGAAGAGCCACATTACACACGTCATAACCTAACACAGTTCCACGTGAACCTATCAAACTACAATCGAGTTTCATCACTCATCACACGTGATGAAGAGCCTTGAAACAGGGAAAAGTAAAACTCAAATAGCAATGAAAGTGCTCGAAACTGAAAGTGAAGATCTCTTTAGATTCCATCTTCGGAATTGACAACATGATTATCCTTCTGCAGAACTAAGGATTCCACTATATAACATACTAAATTTAAACCACATCGGAACCGCCTAATCATCCGCGATAATCAGAAAGAGAATTCAGTTCTTCCAGGAACACAAAATCCAGTATCAACCAAAAACAAGAAAAAAAAAATATTGCTAAGCGAATAAAGACAGTAAACAAATCGACACAGATCAGAGCTAAAACCCTAGATCCGAGCATTCTGACGAGAGATTAAAAGTGATCGAGAAAACAACGAAGCACATCGCGTAGGAATTCGAAGAAGAAGCGAAAAAGGAAAGAAGGAATGGAGAGAGAGGGGTGAAAATGGAACACGTACGGTTTGGAAATCGCGAGGAGCAACGCCGGGAAGGTAGAAGGAGTGGACGGAGGAGATGAAGAGGAGGAGGGCCACGAAGACGGCGGCGGTTGCACGGAAGGAGATGGCGGTGCTATCCATCATCTTCTTCTTCCTTGTTTGTTAGGCAGTGGAAGAGGAAAAAGAGAAAGAATAAAAGATGCAGAGTGTGAGATATAAACAAATCCAATGAGGTGCAGTGTTACTGGTTACAGCAACTCTCACCACCCAGATGCTGTAATAAATAAATTATAAATATTAATTATTAATAATTGAAGTACATTTTGCACGCTATGTATATAATTTTTTTTTTAAATAACTTTTTAATCCCTATAAAATACTCGAGATTTGATTTTCATCTTTGGGAATTTTTTTTATTTTATTCTTATAAAATTTTTAAGTTATTTTTTTAGTCCCTATTTTTTATTCTTCAATTAATTACGAATGTGTCGAATACTCATCACAATCATTAATCTTATGTGCAGTACCATCCGGACACATTATATAACATTGTTAGCATCTTTAAACTCATTCAAAGATTGTTTGTGATATATAAGAATGTGAAAATGTGCAAAGAATTCAATTTAATATCGAACATGGAATTTGACTTTCTTAATGAGTTTAAGGAGGTTAATACTCTTATATAATGTGTCAGGATACTTTTCAAGTATCGGTCACTATTATAGACGTTTGACCCATCCATATTTGATAGTAGAAAAAATGTCAATGACTAAAAAAATAGCTTAAAAATTTTATAAGAATGAAATCAAAAAGAAAAAATTTCTAGGGACGAAAATCAAAACTCAGATATTTTATAGGGACTAAAAACTTATTTTACCTTTTTTTTCCATTTAGGACTTGTTTTATAATTTTGCATGGTTAAGGTTTTTTTTGGTACATTAGGAAAATAAAAGAAACATAAAGCAAAGCAAAGAAGAAACTAAGACATAGCAACAGGAGATGAGCTACAAAAGACCGCTTCCTTCTTCAACGTGGCACGGACAGCAACAGGAGGAATACTCCATAAACGCCAAGCCCAATTATTGTGAGAACCAATCTTGGCAAGAATATCCGCATCAGAATTGGAAGTTCTATCAACATGCAGAATCGTTACAACCCAATCTCTATCCATAATAGACCGAATTTGCAGGATCACTCTAGCATGAGGGTGAACATTCAAGTCCGAATTACCAAGAATAACATTCACTACCTCAAGAGCATCACTTTCACAAACAATCTCCTTGTATCCACTAGACCAAGCCAGCTCCAAGTCATTTTTGATAGCTAATAACTCAGCCAAAAGAGAGTTGCCTTGACCTTCATTAGATGAAAAACCACAAAGCCAATCTCCCTTGCTGTCACGCAAAAGTCCTCTGGTCCCCATACAACACGTTAGCCAAAGGTGGATTCCACCTATGGATCAGGTTAGAATCCACATCAGAATTATTTGTGGAGCAATCCATTTCAAGACTTCTGATCCAATGGACAACCTAAGAAACATACGAAATGACTTGGTAAAAAACATAGCTATTACGCCACCTCCAAATCCACCAAGTTGCAACATCAAAAAGAATAGAATTCGGGCCACTAATCATGCTCTTTATCCAAGCTAAAACAGAATTTGAATTGAAGGAAGCTCCTGTAGCAAACCCAAGCTGCATCAGACTTCATGAGCGTGCCTGCAATCTCTTAAACAATGCAGGACATCCTCATCATGAGACAGGCAACGCGAACAAATAGCAGAAGAAGCAAGATTCCTAACAAATCTAAGATAATTTGTTGGGAGAGCTTCTTTAAGAATGAGCCAAAGAAATAATTTAATTTTCTCAGGAATTGGGAGTTTCCAAAGAGTCTTCCAAATTCTATTATTTGCCCCCTGACTCTGGTCCCCCAAAAGCCATGTACAAGCTGAGGAGGCAGTATAAACGCCATTACCATTCACTCTCCAGCACCAAGAGTCTTTCATTTCCTGCACAATAATGGGGTTAACAGCTTGAATACGAAGTCTGATATCATCTGGAAGGGGAGTAACAACCCTATCCAAATTCCAGCCAGCATCAGAAATGATATCTTTTAAGGTGAAAATGACATCCGAAGGATGGATGAGGTTCAAAGAAGAAGCCAAATGACCCACTCCCAGCCAGTCATCAAACCACATGGAAGTATCCCCAACCCCCAAATTAAATTGCAGACCCTCCTTTATTGATTCGATTGCTCGTACAATGTTCCTCTAGATACAAGAGTCCCCTGATTTAAATTTCGCAGTAAACAAAGACTGACCTTGAAGGTATTTATGTTTCATAATCTGCACCCACAAACAATCATCATTTGTAATCATTTTCCACACTAACTTACCAAGAGGTGCATCATTAGCTTGATCAGCCCTGCGAACACCCAACCCACCCGATAACTTGGGGCGAGTAATAACTTCCCAGCTCACCAAGTGCCAAGCCCGGGATTGCATACCTTTAGAAGACCATACAAATTGCCTTGTAATTCTATCAATTTCTGAGCAAACAGAAGCGGGAAATTTGTGAGCTTGCATAACATAAATTGGCATAGAGGAAACCACAGAATTAGCTAGACAAAGCCTACCCGCTCTATTAAGAACAGATGACTTCCAAGAGTTGAGCTTATTTTTTATTTTATCAAGAATATGTTTGAAATGATGTCTTTAAACTTTACCCTTGATTAAAGGAAAGCCCAAGTAAGAACCCAAATCAAGAACCATACAAATAGAGGTTAAGTTTTACAATTGAATTTTAAGACCAAAAGACACTCTGAGGAACACATGGCTTTTGATTTCTCTAAGTTAATATTAAGCCCAGAAAACTCACAAAAATTCTGAAGAGTTTCAGCCACCACATTCATCTGCCTAGCAGTTGCTTTACAAAAGAGGAGAACATCATCCGCGAAAAGGAGGTGAGAGAGCCTAGGTCCACCATTGGAAACATGAACAGGCTGCCAGATTCCCCTTTCCACTTTGTGTTGGATCAATAAAGACAATTTTTCCATACACAACACGAAGAGGTAAGGGGACATAGGGTCTCCTTGACGAAGACCTCTAGAGGGAGCAAAGGAGTCAAGCTTTGAACCATTCCAGAGCACTACCAATCTACCTGAACGGATACAATGCATAATAAGATTGGTAACAATAGTTGGGAAACCAAAGTCCTTTAATGTACCTTCCAGAAAATTCCAACCAACGCTATCATATGCTTTCTCGAGATCAATTTTAAACGCAACTGACCCTTTCTTAGCTTTAGATTTATGCATGTCGTGGATAATTTCTTGAGCAACAATCATATTATCCATAGTTCCTCTACCAGGAAGAAAGTTATTCTAAAGGGGACCTATGATGCCATTCAAGAAAGGTCTCGGTCTATTCACCAGGACCTTTGTAATGATTTTATACAGCACATTATAAAGACTTATAGGCCTGAATTCCTTAAGTTTACTGGGTTGGTCAACCTTAGGAATGAGGACTATAAGTGTTTCTGCAAGGGAAGGATCAAAAGTGCCAAATGAGAAAGCATCACGAACAAGTCTCCAAACATCATGCCCCACAATTTCCCAATATTTTTGAAAAACACTGGTTGAAAACCATCTGGGTCAGGTGATTTGTAGGACTTCATGGACATCAAAGCTTTCCTAACCTCCTGCAAGGTAACCGGGGCCAGTAACTGAGCTACAGCTTCATCACTAAGACGAGGATGATCCACAACCTCCAAATGCAGTGGTTGATCCTGCCTCTGACTAGAAAATAGATTCTTAAAAAAAGGAATTAGTCTCCTTTTTCAATATGTCCTCATCAATACACCAAGAGCCATCATTAAGGAAAATGCCATGAATTTTATTCCTTTTTCTTCTGACAATGGTCTACAAGTGGAAAAACTTGGTGTTACGGTCCCCCAGCTTCACCCACCTCTCTCTAGATTTTCTGAAACCAGAAAACTTCTTCTTGCCTAAGAATATCCTTATACTCTTTTTAAATATCCATCTCTAACCGGAGAAGATCAGAACTAGTCCTCTCCTCTAGAGCTTTCTAAACCCCACGCAATCTGGCCTCAGCCTTCCTCTTTCTGTGAAAAATATTCCCAAAAATATTCTTATTGAAAGTGAGAGAATCTAATTGGACTTGCCCCAGTTTTCTGGAGATTGTGATATAAGGACCATCCCAAGCCTCTTTAACCACATTATAGTACTCTTTATGATGAGTCCAAGCATCCTAAAAAGGAAATGGGCGATCACGTCTAGAGCCATCATTCTTCGCGCAATGGAGTAAAATGGGGGAGTGATCTGAATGCACTCTACATAAATTTTCCAAATAAGCTTCTGGGGAAGAACTCCTCCAATTAAAATCAGAAAGAGCTCTATCCAATCTCTTACAAATTTTAATTAGACCATTCACCTTTCTAACCCAAGTGAACCTTGAACCAATAGCCCCCAAGTCCAGAAGATTACATTCATCTAGAACCCTCCAAAATTTCATTGCCCCGGTTACTTGAAAAATTGCCCCCTGAACCTCAGAGGCCAAAAGAACCTCATTGAAGTCACCGAGAAGTAACCAAGGCAAGGAAATATTACCACGAAGGTGAATTAAATGATCCCACAAACTCTCTCTACTGCTCGGGACAGGGCTCGCATACACAAAAGAACAGACCCAAGTTCTTCTACTATTATTAAATTTAATGGCAATAGATTGGCTACAGGTATCTAAAATATCCAGAGAGAGCTTCCAGGACCTGTGTCCCAAGACCCAGATCCCCCCTGAGTGACCTGCAGCCTTCACTATATTCACAGGATCAAAACCCAATTGCCTCCAAAAAGCACTCACGCGAGAAAAGGGGTAATGAGTTTCTAGGATCGCAACAATAGCAAGCTTATGCACATTCACTAACTCTCTAACATATCTCTTACCAACCGGGTTCAAAGCCCCACACACATTTCACGAAATAATTCTGCAGTCTTCAATCATCATAAATAAAGTAACATGAAGGAAAAAAACACCCAACACCTCAACCCATATCCACATCCCTGTTATCATTAGGACAAGTAGCACTCACCTTATTAGGAGTCATACTCCCATTTGCCGAGCTGGGTTGAAGACACGTCCCCAAATCATGGGCAGCTGTGCATTGCGTGTCATGGCCTCCTTTATCCACGAGCAAAGTATAGTCTTCCTGAGGACGATCCAACTTGCCATCAGGAGGGTCATCATCCTCGTCAATTATACGGAGGTGGTTGGGACCCAGCACCTCAAACTTCATAGCTGATTTAATATTGAATTCATGAGTCTTAACCCTTGAGGATGGACTTGGAGACAAACTCAAGGAAGAGGGACGATCAACTGGAGTACCGTTCTACTGATTGGATTTCAGCCCACTCCCACTCAGCCTAATGGACTTAGTGATATTAGAAGTAGAGTCACGATCCTTCAACTCAGCCCGAGCCTTAGTAGTGTTTTTCAATAATTGAACAATGTCAGTGTTGGATTGTTGGGCCACCCTTGGCCTTTTTTTCCGGACGAGAAAATTGGGCTCTCCAACCTAGGCTTGCTTTTGTTTGTTGTCCGAGACTAAGGAAGTCTCCTTAACTTGTGGCCCAAGGTTGCTATACTCACCTAGTGCTGCAAACATGATCCCACTCCCCAGATTTTTGTTAACCTTTCCATGATTAGGGGCTGATTTGTTGGATGCCTTATTCCATCTTCGTCGTGCCACGTTCAGCCAATCACCATGCGTTGATTGGGTTATCTCCTCCAGGTCAACCGTAGCACAAACGTCATTGGACTTTCCTCCTTCGTCACCATTAGTAGTCGCATCAGCCTGGGACTGGGAAGAAGGCTGAGAATTATTATCCTTACCCACCCCTTCGTCAAGCTGAGTGGGAGGCCTAGTGGGACAATTGCGACTCACATGCCCATAACATCCACATTGAGTGCAGATAATATGGAGTCCTTCATACACCACCTTATACCAGTGACCTCTTACTTTAAATTTGCCCACAACTGGTGACTCAAATCGATCTCCACGCACACACGTGCAAATCTTCCTCTTTCGACTCGCAAAGTATTCTGATCAACTTTAATGGGCTTGCCAATAGCAGAAACCATTGCTAGAAGCAAGTACTCATCATAATAGAGGACATTTAATCCTAGAAATCGCACCCACACCATAGTTCTTGTAATCTTTGCTTCTGAAGAAACAATCTCGGATACCATACTGAGATTGCTAAATAATGATCAAATAACATCTAGGGGCCACCATTCATTACCTTATCTCTGTCTTCATCACAGTCAAACTTGATGAGAAAATATCCATCATCAACGTCCAGCATGTCAAAACCTCCCATAAGCTTCCACAGGGACGTTAGTCGATCCTTCATAACCGCATATCCGATTCTCTTACCAAGCAGCGTAACAATCAGAGCATCTTTCCAAGGAGTGCACAGATTGTTGAAAACACCATCATCAATGACTACTGAAGGTAGTAGTCTATTTCCCCCCTCCAACTCAATTCTCACCAAATTCTTAGCTATAAGATCAACGTATTCTTGCTGTTGGCATGGCTGCTTCAACCCCATCACCTTATCTCGAAAGGACATCTTTGTTGGTTGAACATCCGGTGGCTTCTCTGGGGTCTTGTAGCAGTGAAGCTAAACTCCGTCATGAACACCAAAGAAAACCCTAACAGATGAAAACCGAGTCCATCGTCTCTGTCTTGCATGGTTAAGGTTTTAATTCTTAAAAAAGCCTATGCCTTAATAACAATTATAAATATTAATATTTCATGACAAATGAAGATCATTTATTTTTATGAAAAGAAAATAAAAAAATGAATGAGTTTAACAAATATAATATTTTATATTCAATGATAAAGACTAAACAATAAATACATAAAAAAATAAAAAAATGAAAAATGATATTATAAGAATAAAAAATCTTATAGGGATTAAAATAAGTGAAATTCACAACCGACAAACTTTATTTCGACAATTTTAACTTTGTCTCCATTCTTGTAAAACTCTTTCTTTATTTAGGTGAGCCTATTAAATATAACACAGAGAATAATTTCATTTTCAAATGACACATTTTTTTAGGTACCATTGAATGTATATAAGATAAATGCATTGTAGTTTTAATCCTCGTATATTTTATCTTTATATGATTTTAATCTCTAAAAACTTTAAATATTAAAACCATTTTCCTTTGTTAATCATATAATATGCATGCACATAGTAGTAAAGGATTAAAATCCTCATAATTTAAAGTTCACAGTCAATGATTCGGAAGAGACGCGCTCTTGAAATCATCCAAAATCTCATTTGTTGGATCCATGAGTAAAATAGTTTGCGATCTAGGCCTGACAGTGTCCATTAATCCTCTGCTCGGTATGAATGGAGATGTCATTTTCTTTCTACCATCTTTATTACCAATAAAAAGTCCACATGATAAAATTATGTTCTACTGTTAATTTAAAGTGTTAAAATATATTAATAATAGCAAACTCAGGTTTGGTGCAAATAAAAAAGGAGAGTAAAATGAATCGATATTAATAATATTTGTTTCTTTTATAATGTTTAAAGTGCGATAATTACTTATTACAACATTATTATATTTAATAAATATGATATTGGAAATTAATTATATATAATGGTTTAATTATAATATGTGTATTTATAGTATTTTATATATCATGTTAAATGTAGAATTAATTGAAAAAATAATTGTAAGACCATTAATAAAGTAAGAAAAGATTATGCATTCAAGACAATTACTTAATAAAATAATATTTAAGAAAATAAAATTAATTGAAAAGAAGTGATAATAAATAAATAGAAGGTGATCAAATATATTCTTACTAAATTAATATGAATTATTTTTAATAAATAAAAATAATTAATATAAATTTACCTTTTAGAGATTTTTTTAATATTTTAAATATTATTCATTTATTTTGATACAATATTAATTTAAATTATTTAGTGGATTCAATATTATTATATAGATAATGTTTATTTTATAATTATACTATTATTAATTTAAATAAAAGATATATGGTTAAATAAAAATATTTAATATTTCAACTTTTGTGAAGTGTAGTAATTAGAGGTGTAATCGGGTTGGGTTGGATCGAGTTTGGGGTGACATTAAGTCCGAACTGATGGAATGGTGGCGGGTTGGGTTGGTTCGGGTTTTGTATTTTTTGGGTGAGTAACCCGAATCGAACCAACCCGAATATGTTCGGGTTGGGTTGAGTTGGGTCATCGGGTCATGATCATTTTTTTCCTTTTTTTTTAAAATGTTGAAGATGAAATTAAATTAAAATATAAAATGAAAAAAAAAAGAAAAGAAACAGAGAAAAATAAAATTGAGAAGAGCAGATGAAATAGGATTCGAGGAACCACCTCTACTTGTGCTGCCGCTGCGCCTATTTTTGTTCTCTCCTTCCATGAAAATGAAATAAGATTAAGACTTATTTTCTGGTTTGGTTCGGGTTGGGTCTATCGGGTTCAACATAGGTAAACCCGAGACCCGAACCGAACCAGATCAGACTTGAAAGAGAATGTCTGAACCGAACCAAATACCTGAACCGAACCATTAAATATCTTCAGGTTGGGTTGGATTTGTCGGGTTCGCGGGTTGGGTTCGACCCGCTTACACCCCTAGTAGTAATTACTTATTGTGACATTATTCCATTCAATCAATATGATATTTAATTAGTAATTGGTTATTTTTGTTGAACTGTATTAGATCATTTTATCCCAGCACATCTTAAAAGTTTCTTAAACTAATATTTTATAATATTCACACTTTTTCATACTGCTATATTATTTTTATTATTTTAAAAAACCTAATCAATTTTATCTCCATCCCAATAACTCTAAAATTTTTTTAAATGAATCTCATAATTCACCTATCAATCAATCACGCACCACACAATAATTTTTTTTTTTTTCCTTAAATGTTAAGCACGGGTGCTCATGTGCTAACATAGGAAACAAAAACTGAACTACTCCATCGCATAGGGACATTAAGCACCAGGTGCTTGAGTCTAAAGAACCAGCCAAACATTTTGCGATGCGGATAGCCTTTAGTTGAATTCTAACGCATATTTTTATAGCATTTTAAGCATTTATATTAAATATATAATATAAACATGATGAAAAGGAGTTAATTAATTAAATCAAAATAATGTCCATATTAAACTAGTTTATAATGGTTAAAAGGACAGTATTCTAATACCCACCTTTTACCACTGCAGTACTCATCAAGCGTGTTATTAACAGTATTTATGATATTTTTTAAATTAGAGGTGATAAAATGGGCTATTCGGCCTATTCAGGCTCATTCGATGCGGATTGTGGGCTAAAATAGCCTGAGTAAAAAAAAAAGCCCAAATCTAATTCAAATTCAAGAAAATTGTGTCCAAATCCGGTAAAATGCAGATTAAGCCCCATATTTTGTGGGCTTTGCGTATCAAACCCACCATTTTAATAAAAATGATATGGGATAAAAAGCACGACATTTCATTTGGCTTAAATTCTAAGAGTCAAACCCTATGATTTAATGAGCTAGTTCGGATTGACCCAATGGACTTAGTCAATCTTTCCACCTCTATTCCACAATCCACTTTTACATATCTTTTTTACACTTTTTTTCCTTTCTCATCACATTACTCGTCACTTCTTCCACTTTTTATCTTTCCTTTTTTTCTCCTCTTCATCTCTCCTTTATACTTATCACACTTAAAAATTGATTGCTAGCAAATCATTTTCCTTTTATTAACTACTGCTTATTTTTAATGGAGTTTTGAAGATTTATCATAAAATTAAATAAAATACTTAATGATTCGCTCTAAGTATTATTATATATACAAAAGCACCATAGAAATTGCTATGTTTTTTTAAAAGTTACTTTAAGTGTTAAGCTTATTTTATGGCATAAATACTCATGTAAGTGTTTCGAAGCTTGTGAAAATGATTTATGACATGCTCATAACCTCTTTTTAGCCTATTTCAATAAAATTCTCAAAGTAACTTATCATGTCATTGTATGTCATTTTAAACATTTTCAGTTAGTTTTATCGAATATCTTCAATCAAATCAACTAGTTTTTTAACTTTTAGCTAGCATTTTCAGCTTTCAGCTAGTTTTACTAAACACACTCATAGAATAGTTTATACAAATTTTAAATGTCATTGATTTTCATCCACTTTCTTATGAACTTAATCAGTAAGTGTTTATTAAAAATTAGAAATTTTATATTTTAAGTGCTTAATTAAACTATTTTTCCAAACTCTCCTAAAAATTATTATTACAACTTAAACATCCTTACTTACTTATAATGAAATAAAGATAGCAAACCATGATGGTCGTGTGTGTTTGATTTACCCTAAAATCACGTTTCGAACGTGACAAACGCTACTGACCCGGATCCACATTTGAAACGTGGATATAGTGTAAACCAAACACACCATAAATGCCCATTACCTTGTTAACAAGAGCAACCGTTTTCGTTGAAAGAGCAATGAAAATGTTCTCAGGTTCAAGTGCCATATGACCTCAAGAGTTTGCCAAAATGTTTAGCTTTTTAATATATAAGTTATAAGTTATGTATGTGGGTGCAATGTCAGAGAAAAATTAGTTGAAAGTGGTGACCTATCTTAGAAAATGTAGAGATAAAGAGGAAAATCTTCATCACGAAGCAAATGTGGATTATGAAGTACAAACTAACTAAAACGCTTCTTTTCTTCCTTAAGAGGCTCAAACGCTTCTTTTCTTCCTTAAGAGGCTCAAGCATCTACCAGAATCAATCATCACGGTGTTATCATTCCAATTTTGTACCCAAATAAAAATTTAAAAAAAAAAAGAAAAAAAATATATAAAAACGGTCTACATCTTTGTTTGTTTACTGTTTGCTTCATTCAAAGTCCATATATGTTACACTGACCCCATTTCCAATAAAAAATATAAAAAAGTAAAAGAAATATAAATATAAATTAAAAGAAAAAAAGTTTTGGGAAGCATGTATGCTCTGATATTTTGAGTGCCAAGCAAAACATCATTTTTATGCACCATCTGTTGCTTCCCATTTTTACTCCAATAATAAAGAGGCACAAGTAGGAGAAACTAAGAGGTTGCCTTGTCTGTCCACCTTCATCTATTTGTATGCGACTCTAGGGCTTGGACTAACAAAGTTGGCACCATTAAAGTGATGTTTCATTATCCATCGATCTATCTGGACAGTAATGGAGGGGAGAATAAAAATTGAGAGAATGAAAGCGCAGAAAGGATTATTAGAGAGGCAAAAGAAAAATCAAGACACAGAGACAGAGCCCTATACTTCCCATGAACCGACCCTCACACCTCCAAACACTCTCAAGGGGACATTCAACTTCTTTCTTGTCAATCAAAACCAATGAAACAAATGTCTTAGCCAGTTTGTTTTACCTATACTACAATGTATAAACTATAATTTTGTAGAATTGTTTTTAAATTATTTCTGTCCAACGTACTTCCGTAAAAAATGAATCACTCATTTTAACATCGATTTCTAAAATCAATTCCACGTAAATCAAACGACACTATGATGTTCAATTCTTGTTTGTGTCTTTTTTTTTTTGGTTTGTCTATCATATGTTTCGGCTTTTGGGCTAGGTTTATTACTTTATGGGAGTTGCTTTTGGAACCCCCTTTTTGCTATTCGCACCCCCATAATATACCTCATTCCCAACTACCTCTACCCCCACCCACCCCCACCCCCACCCCCACCGCCAGCCACCCCCAACCCACTCCCCCTCCCCCTCCCTTACTCCCTCATTTCTCTTCTTGTTCCGGTCCCTTCCCCCCTCCCCTTTATTTTTTTCAATGTTTTGTGTTTAGAGACGAAATTTTTCCGTCTCTAAACTCGTCTTGCTGTAAAAAAAATTCCGGAACTTTCCGGAAATTAATTTCCGGATATCAACTTTGTTAACAGAAAATTCTGGAATCTTCCGGACATTAATTTCCGGAAATATCCAGAAGGTTCGAAATTTTTTCACACCCATGCTACTGCACAATTGTTCCGGACATTATGTCCGGAAGGTTCCAGAAATTAATGTCCGGGAGGTTCCGGAAATTTCGTTAACAAAGTTTACAACTCCGGAACTTAATTTTCGGAAGGTTCCGGTAAACAGAACCTTTATTTTTTTCACTGTTGTGTTTAGAGACGGAATTTTTCCGTCTCTAAACACAAAACATTGAAAAAAAATAATGGGAGAGGGGAAGGGCCGGAAAGGGAGTGGGGAAAGGGAGGTAGGGGGAGGGGAGGGGGAGGGGGAGGGGGAGTGGGGGGGGGTGGGGGTGGGGTAGGGGGGTTAGGGGTGGTAGTTTGGGAAGGGGGTATTTAGGGGGGCGAATAGCAAAAAGGGGGACCCAAAAGCAACCCCTACTTTATTTTATCTGTTGGGCCTTGAGACTAGGGTTTAGTCATGTTCAATTTTCATGATGAAATTCGACCAAAATAAAATTCATGATGAAAAAACTCAGGCTCTTAATGACCTAGTTTAATTGACCAAAAAAAATTAATGGTCTAGTTTAACTAGGATTTGGTTCGTAGCTAGATTGTTTTTCTTGATTGATGTTAAAATGATGAAAATAAATCTAAATCAAAAACAGAAAAAAAAATAAAAAAAAGGAAAGAATAAAAAATTAACTCTCTATATTATAATCTTGAGACCTCACATTGGAGAGTGAAACACTCACTCACTGTAGGTCTGTACTTCCTCTCAATAATTTTTAGAATCTCTCTCTTCTTTCATTGGAGGGTGAATTTTATATACTGCTTGCGATAGTGTGACTCTCTCTCGCTATTTGAATTTTTAAATGTTAATAAATCTCTCTCACTATATGGTGGATGTCCATCAGATTTACTTTGATTTAATATAACATACCTATTTCCTTTAATAGAATGAATGATCATGAAAATATATTATGTAATTGTATGTTACTTAGTGTCCTTTATTAACTCTCATTTACTTATATAAATACCTTTTACGTGAATAAAAAAAGACACGATAACTCTTGGTCTTTCAACTCTTTAACTTCTTCTCTACTTTTAAACTTTTATATATATTCTAGCATTATTTTTATAATATTATTATAATTAAAATTGAATAATTGTTTAAAATTATTCTATTTTTTATTTAAAGATATTAATTTATTATAAATTTAATATACTAGTTTGAAAAATTATGTTTGATTAGCAGTCAAATTTCCTTATTACGCAGACATTTTTTGACTTCATAATAGTTTCCTAATAAAAAATTATTGTTTGGGGAATTTAAGACTAATGCATACATTGAGAAATCACATCCAAACAATTGTAATCATATACAAGTTAATTTCCCTTCAAATCTACAAACATACAAAATAATTAATGTAACATTTTTATACCGACTACTAACCCCTTAAAGCACGTGTTATCCATGGTTGCGGTGACTCTTTAATCTCTTAAGAACTTGACACAATGACATGAATGACTATTTTTTCATGCGTGTACAATTACTTAAGTGGTGTTTGGAAGAGCTTACTCAAACTTATCTTATGATATAAACACTTATGTACTATTGGACTCAAATATAAGAGGAAAGAAAAAACTAACTCACACTAATTAAGAAAATTAGTTATCTTTGATTTAATTTTCTTATTGTTATCAAAAAATAAATTGCATTCTCTAAATTGGCCCTTTATTAAAGACTTTAATTTTATTGGAACTTGTTTCAAGTAGAAATACTCTTTTTGTTCATTAAATATGTGTAAAGGATAACAATATAGTTAGTTATAGCAAACCTTGATCTTTTATTGCTCATCAAAGATTTGTACAAGATTGATTTGAGTTACAATCAGAATTGGAACTATGTTTTCTAAACTTTGAGCTCATAGCACTGACATTATCAAAAGCATATAACCCATTTTTAGTCATCCCTTGTAGAATACGTACTTCCTCGGTAGCCTGAGATTTCACATAGAATTTGTCAGAATGGAACTCAAAATATACTTTATTATCTCTTGCAAACTGTGAGACACTCAGTAGATTCTTTGAAACTTGAGGAACATGAAGTAAGTCATGTAAAAACAGTGGTTGAGCTTTAGAAGTCAGAAAGAATGACTTACCAATGTTTGAATGTGTGCTACCCCTCCATTGGTTGTTATAAGCCTGTTTTCACAAGTGATAGGTGCTTTAACCATCAGATTTCTAGAATTAGGGGTGACATGGTGCGTGCACCTGAATCAGGATACCAAGTTGGATAAAAAATTGTTTCAGGAACAACAAGATCATTGCCTGTATTAACAAAACTGTGTTCATTGATGCTTCAGCTCACTATTCATGACAGTAATTTGTCCTTCATCTTGTCTTCATGGTCTTTGGATGATAATCATCTTGGTACTGTGAATCATACCTGTGATAGCAATTTAATGCATTGTTGACCGAATTTTCCATATACTTGACATGTATTCTATTGTTATTTCTTCCAGAGTTGTAATTGAATCTTCCTCTTCCTCTCCCTGTTGGTTCTGAATGAGGATCTTCCTCCTCTATTCAATCACCTTCTAAAAATCTTCCCTGACCGGGGGGCGGGTGGTCTGTTGGGGCTTGGGGGTGGACTGAGCAAGATTTACTTGCAGATTTTGAATTGAGAAACACATCAGGTTTCCGTATTTTCTTCCTTCGTTTCAAAAATCTTGTTCTTCTGGGGGGTCTAAAAAAAGTGCTCAAGAACTTCTTCAAAACTGTATTGATTTTGTCCTTGACCAAAATTGTGTTTATTAGAGAATCTATTCGTCAGGAAGTACATTAAGAATGACTTCTATCTGTTCTTCATCATTCAGGGGTGAACCAACAACAACTAGCATGTCAATTATTTCCTTTATTGAGAGAAAATATTCATTGATCTTACCTATTTTTATGTTCTTTAGCTGATCTTTCAACTGCTTGATCTTGGCTCTAGTTTGTGAGGTAAAAAATGTTTCTAATTTCTTCCAGATTTGATGAGTATTCGCAACCAAAAACTCTAGTTGTGATCCTCTTTGACATTGAGGATAACAACCATGAAGTAAGCAGCTGATCTTGCTGCTCCCAGTCAATAAATTCTGGGTTTATCTTCTCGAGTTCTTCATCTTCATTATTCATAAACTTCTTTGGCATTCCTCCATCCTTTGTGATGAACTTTTGTAATTTGAATCCTTTGATTGTGCTGAGAGCTTCGAATTTCCATATCAGGAAGTTATTCTCATCGAGTTTTTCAGAGACTGGATGAGAAAAGGTTTGGGGAGTGAATTTTTTTTGCCATGGATCGTGTAGAGCTCTGATACCATAAAGGTATCTGGGCAGTAAATGGATTAGAGAAAAGAGAGTTGAGTCTGAATTGAGAGATGAATTGGAACTGAAGCACTTAATCTATTAGTCAGAATATGGTGCTTATATACAGAGAGGATAAGAGAAGAAACTGAAAAACAGAAAAACTATACCAGAAAAGTAACACAACTAACATAACAAATATAACTAACTAACTATATTGTTATCCTTTACAATATGATTATTAGAAAATAAAATATGAATTAAATGAAATGTATTTTTGGGCAATCTCATTAAATAGGGTTAAATTAGTTAAAATTTGTTTATATCTTAGACCATCACATGTGGATTTTTTTGTTGCTTGTATTTGAGATAAGTCTTTGGATAATTTATGAAATAACTTATGACTTACCTATAAGTTTTTTTTTTTCAGCTTCTCAAAGTAGCTTATGGAATAACTTATGTACAATTTGAATACCTTATTATTCCTCTTCAATTTTCATCAACTTCTTTAAGCGCTTATTCAATAATCATTTATGTTATGAGCACTTAATTAAACTATTTTCCTGAACACACCCTTACATTTCTTTTATTGCACAAAGTATCTTTCTCTCATTACCCATGCACCAAAATCATATTAAATCAACATCTGTGTCTTACTCCTCCTATTAGCCTACTTATCTCACTCCTAACACCTCTCGTCTTCTACTCTATCATCCAACTCCGTCTACCTCCCAACCACTTTTTCTCTATTGTTATAATTAGCAGTTTGGGCTATCCAACCCACCACTATGTGGGTAGTAGGACGGGCTTAAAAGTTCGGGAATTATTTGAGCTTTTAAAATAAGTGCATGGAGAAGTGCTAACAACCACACTTTCTAACACAATCTTTGTGATTGGTTAAATTCTCATGAGTTCCATCAAATTATGTGGGCCCCACTCCCAATGTGTGGTGGGACCCATGTGACTTTCAACCAGTCACAAGAGTGCGTTGAAAAGAGTGTGTTGCTAGCAATTTTCTAAGCGTGTGAGCTCTACATTTTTATAGTTTTTTGCGGCTAACCTGATTTCCTTGCGAGTTTTTTAAAATATTATCATTTAAAAAACTCAATAATTAATTATTTTTGCATTTATAAAAATCAAGTTATATAGTTAAAATCAAAATTGTTGCCTTTACTTACTCTTACATTTAGTAATTGTTGTCTTATGTTAACTTTACAATTCAAAACTGTTGCACTTAAAAATTTAGGCAATGGGTATAAATTGTAATAAAAATGGCAACATTCTAAAACTGTTGTGCTATGATCAAGTAATAATTGTAACCTATTCTCAAAGTATAGGGAACAATTTCAAGAAGTGTGCTAAAAAGTAAAAAAAGAAAACTGTTGTCTAAACGAATAGGTAACGCTCGAATAAACTACCATTAAAAAATGTTGCCTATAATTTTAGGCAACAATTTTTCTACTTCTGAATACATTTTTTAACTGTTGAGTAAAGACAAAAATGTTGTGATGAATACTATGATTTCCAATAAAATCTTATATTATAGACCCTTTAAAATAAGTGGTCGAGCCTTTCATTAAATTGAATAAAATTTTTTACATATGAGTTTTATTTAAGAAGATTACTTTACTTTTAGTTAGACATACATTACATTTATTTAAAATGATAAAAAAATATGTTTTAATGTTTATCGTTTGTAGAAAGTTGAAGAAATACCATTGATTGTGCTAATATGTGTACTATTCAAATGAAGCTTACGTACATTTTGAAATAAGAACTAGTAAAATTTATCTACTGATATTATAAACTCACCGAGTAATAGTATACCTACTCAAACAACACTCTAATATTCACGACACAACAATTCTTTCGGTAGACTGATATTACAATTATGTAAATAACCTATATGCATATATACACGAGGATACCGGAGGAATCATTACCGCAGGGCATAGAGGGGGAGGTCATAAGCGTCTATACCGTAAAATCAATTTTCGACAGAATGAAAAAGACATATATGGTAGAATCGTAACCATAGAATACGACCCTAATTGAAATGCATACATTTGTCTCATACATTATGGGGATGGATGCTCCTTGTACTAAACCAAATCAAGTATGTAATGCAAGCCAATGAAGTCTCTTTAATTACGACCTCAAATAAGCAAGCAGGAAATGACATGCCAAAAGCTAATTTAATTTTCTATTGATTTCATATGGATATGGGTGTAGGCCAATTTAGATTATAGATTACTCCCAATTTTTATGAACGAACTAAGCACATGAAAAATAATTGGAATTTCATTCAAGAAAGGTCCAAGCTAGTTAGTCTTATGAAGTTCCTCCTCGAGCAGTATGCCTTCCTTTCCATGCTGGGCATGGTAGATATCTACCAAGTTCCAACTTTTGGAGGTAGGGATGTAAGGGGGTTTAGGGTAAAACAGTGTCCGAACCAATTAAAATTCATTAGTTTGGGTTGGGTCGATTTTGCAATTTTTCACTGTTCAACCCGAATCAAACCAACCCGTCCTCTAACGGGTTGGTTCGGTTCGGGTCGGGTCTCAGGTTCTGAATAATTGGCTAAAATCAATTTAAAAACAAAAAGTTGATCCAAGTGAATTCCATCTTGGAAACCCAGTTTAAACACAAAAAAGAAAAAAAAAATGAACATGGAAGGACTAGCATGCTCTAGAAGAACACCATTGAAGGGCTAAAGCGGAAACGATCAGTTAACTACAGAAACAAATCTTGTTCCACTCTCTCTGGAAGTGCAACTCTTCCCTTGAATACACTGCTTTTCTCTCAAAACTACATAAACAAACAAAATGAACAACTACAATCTTTGAACTTGATCTGCTTTTCCCCCAAAAGAATCACTGCAGTTTCAAACAATTGCATAAAGCATAAAAAGAAGTTAATTTGATATTTATTTTTTCCTTCTTCTCAAATGGGTAAAAGGATTTGAATCCAAACTAAATGACAGCAAGATAAACACAAGTAGTTACAACCTTACTTTAATTCCAAGAGGGCAAAAAAGCAAAAATAAAAATGGCTCCTTTTCCTAGACACTAGCCACCATGGTTTTAAATTGCGGTTGCAGTCGCGGTTGCGGCTGTCGCAATGTGCATTGCGGCCATTGCGGTGTGAAACTATTTTATTATTGCACCAAATGTGATATATTACTAATCATGTTTATAATCCTATATCTCTTATTCCTTCTCCTAAATTGCATTTTTCATTTACCATCACTCTACTATATATCATCTTTAAATCTCTCTAACCCTTCAAAATTTCTTCTAAATCTACTAAATAAATAAAGAAAAAGAATAAAAAATTAGTTTTATCAGAATTGCGGCCTGATGCGGCCGATGCAGCCGTTGCGTTGCGACCGTTGCGGTGTTACGTTGCAGATTTTACTGTGAATTTCAATCACACCGCAATTGCGGTCTGATGCGGTTGCGGACACTGCCGCAACCGCAATATTGCGGCCGCATTAGGTGTTGCAGTCTGCAATTTAAAACCATTCTAGCCACCGCACCGCCAAAAGAATAATAAAACTTACCAAGAAATTTTGGTGTATGAACCACCCTCTGAATCTGAAAAAACCATGTTTTATTTAATACTACTGGACCACAAGGTATGAAAAATGATTGAGCATGAGCATTAAGGGAACCAATGAGCAGAGAGTTTGCAGAGCAGCAGGCAGAGAGGAGAGATGGGAGAGTACCTGAGATTTAGAAGTAGAAACGATCGAAGAAGCGACACACAATTGTAGATCATAGTGGAGAAGAGGCGCACGCGGAAATGATCGGAGAAGAGGCAGTTGTAGATCAGAAACGACAGCGGCGGTGAGAATGGTGGCCACGAACAGGGACAAATGACAAAGAGGGAGGGAAGGAAGGGGGTACACGGGGACAAGAAAGGTGAGTGTGGGTAGAGAGTCCAAGGCATGAGAAGCAATGCAGGAAAATGAGAAAATGTATGAGAAAAAAAATTTCCAGTAACCCCCTGGCCCCTCACACACGCAACAACTATCCCCGGTTCGGGTAGCTCGGTTCTAGGAAAATGAGACCCGAGACCTGAACCAATGAAGACCAGCTCTCACAAAAAATTACCCGAACCGACCCGAGGCCCAACCCAACTTAATTTTAAGTGTTTGGTTCGACGGTTCGACCCAAATCCGCTTAACCCCTATTTAGAGGTGTTACCGAATCACAATGATCAATGCCACAAAGCAAAAGCTTTAAATATAATTAGTTATTTGCAGTTTGAAAATTAGTTGATCGAGGTAGTTAGATGCTTGAGACCATCTCCAAGGGTGAAGTGCTTGAGAGTTGCTTAAAGTATTATTTAATATTATTTTTGTGGATCCTACCTGTACACATCATCACTTTTTACTTTTTAAGCAACTCTTACAATTTAAGCAACTCTAAACTCCAATAGAGCAACTCAACAAGAACTCCAAAATGGACCCCACAAACTAACTTATATTTATTATTTTAATATTTTAATTAAACTTAAAATATTAATTAATTTTCTAAAGAAAAAATAATTTTATAAATAGAATTTAAATATGATAAAATAAAAAAATTAACTTTCTAAATAAAATTTAAACATATTTATATATAAATTTTTTCTAAAAAATTTAAACGTAATTAAATTTTTAACTTAACAATTACATCTTTTAGAAAAAATCCCCACCCATCCCATTCTAGACCCTTCCATCAGGGAAAAAAAAAACCCTTCCAACTTCATCCCACATTCCACCCCACCTCACCAAGTCTCAAACTTCTCCAACCCCCATCCCCTCTCTTCTCCCTTTCTTCTCTCAACAGCAACATCTCCCCCCAGTATCACCCCTTCTCTTCTCCCACCCACCCCACCAAACCCCTTTCATCTTCCACCCGCATCACCCCCTTCCTTCTCTTCTCCACGGCCCGCAGCACCCCCCGCCCTCTTCTCCCTCTCTTCACCCCCAAAACCCCAACCTTTCTTTCTTCTCCAACCCCCAAAGTATCAACCTTTCTTCCTTCTCCCACTCAGCCGCACTCCCTCTCTTCTTCCATCCCACCAAACTCCCCCTCTTCTACCACCCGCACTCCCAAAGCTTAAACCTTTCTCTCTTTTTTTCATTTTTGTTTACTAGTTTTGGTTGTATGTTTTTCTGATCATGATGGACGATTCATTGGTGGTGTTGGTTGAGCTAGTGGTCGTGCATGGATGCTCATGGCCGCGATCTGCCTCTTGACTTTCATGATCACGGTGAGTCCTCTATTTGTCCCATTTTTTCTGTTGATTTTTCCTCTCTTGGTTTTTCTTTGATCTGAAAATTTCTCCCCTTTTCTTCTCAAATTTTAGGCTTCCCTCATGATGTTGCCGATCTGTTCATCTTCAATTCCTCATATCTGTTATTTTTTCCTAATTTTTTCTGTAATTTTTAATTTTTTAATTTATTTTTGTATTTATTTATTAATGTTTTATTTGTTTGTTTTTTTTTACTTCTGTAATTTATTTGTATTTAATTATTTTTCTGTAATTTTCTATACTGATTGGTTGATTGTTTCTGTAATTTTCTTTATAATCTGTGTAATTATTTTAATTTGTTATTGCAACTGACTTGAATTTCACCCACCGAATTCAATTAATTTGTATTTTTTATTATTTTTTTATTGCTAAGACCCGGAAAATCCGGCTGCTTCCTCAAGCACCTGGGTTCTTCAATTTTTTTTAAGCACTCAATGTCATCAATCTCCAACAGGAGTGAGGTGCTTGTGAGTTTCTTAAAATTAAGAACTGTGTGAAGCACTCCCGTTGGAGATGCTCTGACAGCTAGTAAGCAATTAGATACACTAACACTCATTGTAATACACTCTTTCAAGAATTAATAGTGTATTCGTGTAAAAAGGAACAAAGACGTCGCTCGCCTAGAATGGAGATGTCTTGGAAGGATAGAGGCACACTCACATAATTAAGTAAAGGCTTGCCATTTCATGCCTATGCTTCCGATCCCTTAACTCTCCCGTTTGTCATTTTGTGTCCCATTTCCAATGCTACCTAGCTAACATGTTCTCCCTTGTTATGGCATCCACATACATGACCACCTTACTTTGTATCTAATTAAGAGGGATATATAGCCAGCCAGCATAATATATTAAAAAAAAAATATAATAAGCTATCAATCAAATTATTTTTAGTTAAACATACTATTTATTTCGTTTTACAAAAGTGTTATATCTATATAATAATTTAATTGTCTCGTAAACTCGCTCAATCTAACCTAACACCAAGCTTGAAAATCAAGTTGGGTGGATTAAATTAGTATTTTCCCCCTTTTGTTTTGGGACAAGGGCAAATGATGATTGATGATAGTTGATCATCAACAACTTCCACTAGCTAGGCTGGTAGTTATTAAAGGGCCATTCGAAGCCCAAATCTGATATAATATTTTTTTTCCCAGAAAAATTACATCAAGAACGCGACACTTGTTAATTTAATACTTATCCCAAATCACGTGAATTATAATATTTTATATATTTTACAAAATGTTTTTTAAGAATGTAATTAATTTTTATAAATACCAAAGTGTGATTTTTAGACTCTTTCCACGTGTAACGCGTTGCGAATTAAAACTTTAATCATAATTTAAGAAGACAATGTTAATATTAGTATAGGAAATTAGTAATTTTAAAAAGTTCATAATTAAAATATTTAAAAAAATTTAAAATAAAATTAGTCAACTTACCTTAATACTATATGGATATCAAAATATACGATCCCGATAAACATACAAATATAATATGAAAAATATTAAAATAATTATTGCCAGATGTGTTTTTATATATTTTAAATTTAGCTAGTTGAAAGTTGAAAATAGTAGCTGAAATCATTTCAACAGTGTTTGAGAATGTAGCTTTTTTGGGTAGCTATAAGCTTTTCTTAAAAAACTACTTGAGGTAGCTTTTTAAAAAAAGCTCTAATTTTCAGCTAGTAGCTGAAAATTAATTACAAGTTTAGCCCTCAACCACCTTCATTTATCATTATTTAATAATTAATGTTGTCCTTAAATGTCATTTTACCATTTTCAGTTAGTTTTACCAAACATATTCAATCGTTTTTCAGCTTTCAGCTAGCTTTAAGCTTTCAGTGAGTTTTTCAATTTTCAGCTAGCTTTAAGTTTTCAGCTAACTTTTCAGCTAATTTTACCAAACAGACTATATCTATACTTAATCCTTAATAAAAAGAAAACCGGTCCACTCTGATCAACTTTTTTTTTTCCCCGGTTGGCCTTAAAGTATGATTCCTCTCGCATTAGTGAAGCTTTTACACGTGAGTTTTCGACAATTTTTTTTAATTTTTAATTTTTAATTTTTAATAATAGCAATAGGAGATAAAGGAATGTAGAAGTAGAATTTTCTCAACGGTTTCAGAGAAGCTTTACTTGAAATTTTAGAATAAAACTTTACTTCACCATCATAATTCAATTCATTATTATTTATTGTAGTCTCACAGGTTTTTGAATAGTGATCATAAATTCATAAGAGGTAGCTGAAGCTGAGCATATGTATGGGACCCACGAAAGACGTGAGGACCTAACCGAAAAACAGCCACAAATGCGAGCAAACAACAAAAGCAAGCATGCTTAATCTTATTTGATTGAATATTGATTGATGAAGGGATGTGAAATTGAAAAGAAAAGGCGTTGAAGTGCACGCGCTCAATAGTTGCATTTTGCCGAAAGACACAGTCATGGGCGGCCATTGGGTCCCATTCTTCACCGCCATCCGCCACCCTCCCTCTCCCTCTCTTCAATTTTCCACCTAATTATTTAATATTTAATTTAACTTCATTTTCACTAATATTTTTCATAATTTATTAATGATGGTTAATTAAGGTTTTAGATATATAATATAATTCTAAAGTCGTGTCAAATTGTTTACATAAAATGGTTTGTTTATCAGGTATTAAACTTTAAACATAGAAAAATGAAAAATAAAAATAAAAATGGTTTATTGAATTTAATTATAAATACGAATATTCAAAACTGTGAATATTTATTTTAATAATATCTCAATACTCAATGAATGAAATATAGATAACTTTTTTAATATAGTCAAATATTTGAAATTCAGACAATGGATCGTGACAAAAAGCAAAACATACCCATTGGCCCAGATACTGTTTCTGCGCAAGGAAATTTCTCATGTGCTTAATTTTCATTTACTCTTTTGACAAAAAAAAAAAAAAATCATTTACTCCCGTCCATTTTCTGAGAAAGATAAAACTAGATATTACTCCTTTAAAAATTTACTCATATCCATTTTTTAAGTAAAGGGATACACTTTTTTATTTTAATTAAAAATGTATATGGTTACAATTACAATGATTAAAGATTTTCGTCATTAGATAAAGTTGATTAAATAATTAAATGATGTTATGATATTTTCTTATATATAAATAAAAAATTACCTTAAAAAAAGAAATATAAAACAAATGCAATTATACAATGAGAATTTTAAAGGAAAAAAGGAATTTCAATGTAAGTTTATGAAAAAAACAAAATCAATTAGATGGTTATTTTTAGTTTAATGAATTAAAGATGAGAGTGAAAAATTTAAAATAGCATGCAAAAGATTATTTCCAAATTTTCAATTTTCAGTTTGCACAGCCGTAAGAAAGAGAGGAAGAAAAAAAGAAAAAGAAAAAAAAGGAAAGTGGAAAAGAGTATGTATATGTGGTTGTGATGCTAATGCTAATGGCAATGGCCTTGTGAGTACGAGATCGCCCCTTGCTTTTCTCTCTTTCGATCTTCCTTCCTTCCGTACCGCATTTCTCAACAACCATTCTTTCCAATCCCACGCTAATGGGTACGCTTTTCAATTTCCCTCATCATCGATCCGATTCATGCATTTTTCCATCATTTCTGATCAAAACATTGTTCTCCAGTTATTGATTTCTCTAATCTTTTATACAACATGGATGTTGGTTCGGTATTAAAGGAAACTGGCAGTTACACTTTCATGCGTTTTGTTTTTGCCTTCTTTTCTCCAACTGTTGTTTCTATTTTTCATTATTATTATTAATATTTTCTTCAGTTTCGAGTGAAAATCTGATTGGGATTTTGGGATTTGGCGATATGATTATTTTTGACAATTTGATCCTTAATTCTTGTATGGCTAAATTGTTGGATCCCAGACAAAGTTTAAATTGTTATGCTTTATTATTATATTATTAAAGGGAAGAACAAGAGTTAAGAAGAGAATGGCAATTAGAAGGTTGGTTAACCTAATTATTCTATCTATGGAGATGGAGATGGAGATTAGCATCCCTTCTCAGGTAGAAGTATTGGGCTTGAATTGGTTATGGATGTGTGGAACCGGTAAAAAAGTATAGAGATTTTTTTTTGATTCTGAAAAACCAAAAGCAATGTTTTTACCGGGTCTGGATAATCAAGTAGAATTTAGTCTTTACCTGATTAAGTGCGTTTCTGTTCTGTTTTGCTTGTGGATCTCGCTATACTTGAAGTTGTGTAATTCTTTGGTGTCTTTTTCCCCTCCCCAACTAACATTGTGAGCATTTTGCTTATCCAGCAAATAGTGAGACTTGTTGCTCAACTCAGCTTATTGATGGAGATGGTACATTCAATGTTTCCGGAATTGAAAACTTTATGAAGGAGGTGAAATTGAGTGAATGTGGGCTTTCGTATGCTGTGGTTTCTATAATGGGTCCACAAAGTAGTGGTATGCATTCTTGCCTTCATAATCTTTTGTTTCTTTCTTCCCTTCATAAGCTAATTGGATTTTATGATTGCTTTTACCCAGTCTTTGCACTTGAGGATCTTTATGTCACTAAGATATTTTACTTAATACTGAATGGAAAGGTTAAGTGGAAGTTTATACCTTTTGAAGTAATGAGCAACAACTTATAGTTGAATTTGACATAGACTTATGACTTCATTATCTATATCTAAAATGGTGATTTCTGATGGTTAAGTTTAGTCTTTTAGCACTTTTCTTAATTCTCGTAAGGATTTTATCTCTCCTTTTTAATGATTAGTATAATGAGATGTGATCTTTTCCCAATAAATGGATCTTTATATTTATCTAATTTGTTCTTTTCTTTGCTCTGGGCAGGCAAGAGCACACTGTTAAATAATTTGTTTCGCACTAACTTCAGAGAGATGGATGCTTTTAAGGGGAGGTATATTCTTGCAATTTTGACATATGACGTAAATGATACTTGAATAACAGGGTGATGACCTGACCTGATGTTATGTGCTTGTTTTCAGGTCTCAAACAACTAAAGGAATCTGGATGGCTAAATGTACGGAATAGAGCCTTGTACACTTGTGATGGATTTGGAGGGTACAGATGGAAGAGAACGTGGAGAGGTGTTTTGTCCTCATCTATTATACCTTAACTTGGACACTATGGTGTTGTTGATCCATTAGCCAATCCCACCTAGTGGGTTTTAGTTGTTATTATTATACCTTAACTTTGACGATAACAGTGATCATGATTCAGAGTCTATTGCCAAAATCCAAATAACGTTTTCATTTACATTTTATAATTGGGAATACACATACACCATTGTGTCTCTAGCCCTTCTAAAACATAAAAGTTTGTTTTAAAAATTTGCTGGACTCTTAATTTCCTATTGTTCAAGGTTTAATAGTAACATCTATTTGTTTTTTCCTTTTTTAACTTGCAAAATAATGTTCTTTTATCATTTTATAGACAGATGTTAAATGAAAGCTTCAGTTATTTCTCAATTTTGTGTGTGTTCTTAGATTGTGACAACACCCAAGAGTTCAGTATAATTCTAATCCTGCATTTTCACTATGATGCGTTAGGACCTAGGAATAGTTAATAATTAGGACTTCCATTGGTAAAAATTAGAACAAGGATGAGAAATGGATAGTTCTTTGGTTGTTTCCTGGTAACTGAAATTGTCTTTCTCTCAGGATGATACTGCATTCGAAAAGCAGAGTGCTCTGTTTGCTCTTGCTGTCTCAGATATAGTGCTAATAAACATGTGAGTTGCTTCTCCCATTGAGAATCTTCAGTATTGGCTAATTTCAGAAAATTTGAAGTTTGTTTTGCTGCTTGTACTTCTTGTTGTTTTAATGTTTTTCCAGTTGAATCTTCTCAACTAATTTTTCCTCCATCTGAAATTCTTGTAAAGGTGGTGCCACGACATTGGCCGTGAGCAAGCTGCAAATAAACCACTTTTGAAAACTGTCTTTCAGGTATCTTTCATTGGCCTATTGATTACAAGCAGTTATCTTGTTGAACCTCGGAACTTGTCATTTATTTAATTGCATGCTTTCAGGTCATGATGAGATTGTTTAGTCCACGCAAAAAACATTGTTGTTTGTGATACGTAAAACAAGGGTGTGTAAGCAAAAAGCTGTCTATTTTTCAGCTATTCATTTTTAATGCTATAATATATTTTATTTGTTGTTGATGTGATTAATCTTTCCTTTTACAGACACCACTAGAAAATTTAGAACCTGTTTTGAGAGAAGATATCCAGAAGGTAAGCAGCACTTTCATCTGCATATGATGTTTGTTGATTTGTATATTATTTATGCTAAGAGTTCTTGCTTACTCTTTTCCTCTGCAGATATGGGACTCTGTTCCTAAACCACAAGCCCACAAGGAAACCCCACTAAGTGAATTTTCAATGTAAGTATTATCTTCCTTTGGCATTGCTAATCTTACTGATGTTCTCTTGTGTGTAGCAGAACTTAATTAGCAGTTTTTAGCGTATTTAACAAATCGTGAATATCAAACTAATTTGTCAATCGTAAATGTAAAATGTATCGAATCGTAAGATTCATAAACATAATAATAAAAAACTTAAAATATAGCGTTTAAATAATGTCTTAAGTATATAGTGCTCAATATATACATAAAAAAAGAATAAAAATCTTAGATCATAAATTATAACTATCAACTATGTCTCACAAATGAATATAAGCCAATAAATAATAAAAACTAATAAAACTTCATGAAGCCGTTAATGCTATCCAAAAAGGCAGTGGTGAGTATGTGTATGTTACAGTTGGGACTTGGGTGAAATTAAAAGGAAGAGCTGAATTGTAGATAATGTTTGATCACAAATTTTGGGATGAATCGCATCATTTTATCGATTCAATCCGCGATTCAGAACATTATCCGATTCGACATCCGATACATATCGTTTCATTAGTGATTCGCATAGGATCATGATTCAAATCGTGAATGTATGTTTCCTATAACTATGGTTTTTAGTAATTGTTTGCACTTGGCAACAAATGACCAGGTTGAAGTTGTCGCGCTTTCTAGTTATGAAGAAAAGGAAGAGCAATTTAAGGAGCAGGTATGAATTTGTCGTGCACCGGTTTCCTTCATATTTATTTGTTGGTATTGAAAGATCCATTATCAGTTTTTTGGTTGTATGCAACTCTATAGCATCTGTGACTGTGCCCTTGATCTCAATCTGCAATATATAGTTGTATTAATTTGTCTTTCTTATTGGAAAACAGATATTTTTGATTCAATACACACCTATTATTCTCTAATTTGCATACATTTTCTGTTCTGATTTATTTTATATGTAGGTTGCCAGCTTGAGGCAACGATTCCATCATTCTATCGCTCCTGGAGGGCTTGCAGGGGATCGGCGTGGAGTAGTTCCTGCTTCTGGATTTTCTTTTAGTGCTGAGCAAATATGGAAAGTCATTAAGGAGAACAGAGACCTTGACCTTCCTGCACACAAGGTAATATATGTGCTGCAATGTGGTGCTGCTTTTTCTCACATGTATATTGATTTTATTAACATTGAAGGGTCAACCCTATTGCAGGTTATGGTGGCTACTGTACGATGTGAAGAAATTGCCAATGAGAAATATGCCTCTTTTGTTGCAAATGAGGTATTAACTTTTTTTTGTATAATTCTCCAACATATTTTGACATTCTTAAATATCTTAATTACTAATGCTGTGGAAATTGCTTTCAATTATCACTCAGGAATGGTGTCAATTGGAAGAGGCTGTGCAATCTGGCCCTATTCCTGGATTTGGAAAAAAGATAAATTCACTCCTTGATGCTTGTTTGTCAGAGTGAGTATAGTTGATTTATGTGACATTGATATTGTCAGTGGCTCAATTTGGTAGTTTCATGTGTTACAATTTACGAAAGTAATACCATCTCTTCCAAAGTTCCAATACCTACGCAAACACAGAAAAATTGTGTTGTAATGTTTTGTTGTTGTAATGTTGTTTTGTATGGTTTTTTTACCTCATTATTTTGCATGTTAAAGGCCACTTTTATTTCTGTGATGTTATGTACAATCTTCAACTAAACTGTGACATGAGAAAATCTTTTGTCTTCATGTTACATTTTGCATCGTGTAAGAATGAGTTGATGTGGACAGAAGGTATATTGAGCTATTGCATTTTCATTTAATCTAGGTATGATGCCGAGGCCACTTATTTTGATGAAGGTGTGAGATCTGCAAAACAAAAGCAACTTCAAGAAAAATTGTTGCAAGTAATTCTTCTTAACTTGACTCTTGTGCAATCATCGTTGTTAAACTTTTTTTGTCATAAATGTAAATGAATTTATTATTATTGAAAGAGACACAAATAATTGATGATTACTCAATCAAAATGACCATTTTACATACTGGATTATTGGCCTTATTTTTTTTTTCCCTTTAGAAGCTTTTTAGATTTATGATGATGATTCATGAGGTTTATAATGGTACTTAACACCTTTTCAACTGGTTAGCTTGTCCAACCAGCATTCCAATCTGTGTTGGGACATATAAGATCTGGAACTTTGGACAAATTCAAGGACACATTTGAAAAGGCTTTGAATGGAGGGGAAGGGTTTTCCGCGGCTGCTAATAATTGCACTGTGTCTTGTATGGCTCAATTTGATGAAGCATGTGCAGGTAATAAAAATTTCTTTATTTTTTATCAATGAACGAAATTGCGTTGAAGGCCTAAAACATGTAACAAACAATTGGAAAAGGACAAAAGAGCATATGGGTAAACAGGAAGTGTGATTGATTTGGTTTTGGGAGCAGCGTTGTTAGGGTTGATTGGTTCGGTTCATTCCAATAAAAAGTTAAACTTGATAATATTTGGTGCAAGTATGCATCTTGCTCAACTGAATTACAACATGAAACGTATACTATCATTGCAGATGTTGTTATTGAACAAGCTAATTGGGATACATCTAAAGCACAGGAGAAACTGCGGCGTGATATTGATGCACATGTTGCATCCGTATGTGCAGCTAAGATTTCTGAACTTACTTCGTCATATGAGGTATGTGTCTGGCATTGATCATTCATGTTTGTGAATCTTTAAATGATTGTTTCAAGCTCAGTAATGATGCTAAGACTTAGGTTTCAGATCATATATATGTGCCAAAAAATCATTGTTGAAATTTCGTATGGTAATATGAGATTAAAACTAAGCAAAAGTGTCTACTAGCAATATAGTCGAGGAGAAAGGGATAGGATGATATAATGTATATTGCCAATACGCCATTGATTAATAATGGCAAGGCAAAAGTATAAGACTCTTTCTATTCTAGTGACTGCGGTGATTTGGGCAAGTAATATTAATGAAATTGTTGAGTGCCGCTTAGTTTGTTTCTGAAGTTGCAAGATTAACTTTTTGGTAAGTTTTCTGATAGTAGTAGTATTGCAGGCCAGACTAAAAGAAGCTTTGTCTGGATCTGTTGACGCTCTTTTGGATGGAGGTAACAGTGATACCTGGCCATCAATAAGGAGCCTTCTTAGGCGTGAGGTTGAAACAGCAGTTTCGGGGTTTTCTGCTGCACTCACTGGGTATGATATGGATGAAGAAACAAAACAAAAAAAATGATTTTGAGTTTAGAGGATTATGCAAGGGGTGTGTAGTGGAAGGAAAGGCTAGGGAAGAAGAAGCTGGAAGGGTTCTAATCCGTATGAAAGACAGGTATTACTATTAACCTTGTGTAACATCCAAGTTGACTTTTTAATTTTTTTACTCTAGAGACACTTACCTTAAATTTGAAAACAGGTTTACAATGTTATTTAGCCATGATTCTGATTCGATGCCTCGTATTTGGTCGGGGAAAGAAGATATTCGAGCCATCACCAAAACTGCTCGCTCTGCTGTATGACATTGACATGATTATTAATATTATTTTGTTACTGAGTTTGTATTGCATTTTGTTATCATTTTAACCAAATTTAACCTTTTGCAGTCTTTGAAGTTGCTATCTGTTATGACTGCAATTCGTTTGGATGATGGTGATACTGATAATATTGAGAAAACATTAGCAGTTGCATTGTTGGATTCATCAAGCAGTGCTGTTAAGGATAGGAGCATCACAGTAGTTGATCTGTTAGCTTCTAGCAGTTGGGACAGGTGCATTTTAATTGTTGCTACTTGCTAGTACTATTTAATGAAGTGATAAATTGTGTGCTACTTATTTTGGGTAGATGAGTGATCTGATTGGCATTAATTAATGATCTGATTGGCCAAGAATTAATATATCTCTAGCAGTGTTGACGTGAATATATATATTTTAGGCCACAAATGCTATTGTTTGGTTCCTTGTATGATGTTTGAGAACATTTCTATCTTGGGCATTGATTGGTTGTTTTGACCATATTTTCTATTCAGGTTCCATCCTCTAAAACCTTGATTACACCTGTCCAGTGCAAATCTTTGTGGAGGCAATTCAAGACAGAGACAGAGTACAGTGTCTCTCAAGCCATTTCTGCACAGGCATGATGTTTCCCCCATTTTTTAGTGATTATAAAGGTTCCTGTATGTATCGGAAAAAACAGAAAATCTACTATGGAAAAATTAATATTAATACAAATTCTATGCCTTTCTTTTGGATATTATCTTTTAAACTTGTAGCTGAAGCCATCTAATTAAATTGTATTAGAGAATAGAGGGAAGACTATGCTTTTATGTTTTCACATTGTATGTTTCCGGTATTTATAAGTTGTTGGCATAATCTCAAGGATTTTGCTTTTTGTGGTTTTGTTTAGGTTCCATGTATAATCAATACATAATGATTTGCCAAACATCATGGATGCATATATTATGTATACATTTGAATTTTGTTATCATAGGGAAATGTTTTACTAATTTTTACTTATTGATGCAATATTTTATTTTCATTTTCAGGAGGCCAATAAGCGTAGTAACAACTGGTTACCTCCCCCATGGGCGATAGTTGCTTTGCTTATTCTAGGATTTAATGAATTTATGACACTTCTAAGGTGCATGTCAACTATACTCATCTGATGTCTATTTCTTTGCTTTCACTTGCTCTTACACTAAAAACAATGTTGCTTAAGCAGTCCTTTTGTTGTATTATTCAATTGGTCTCACCCAAATTTGGTATTCTCTGTGGCAGAAATCCCTTGTATTTGGGTGTCATCTTTGTTGGTTTTCTTCTCATTAAAGCCCTGTGGGTGCAGCTTGACATTTCGGGCGAATTTCGCAATGGAGCTGTAAGCATAATTTATTTTGATCTTTATAATTTAATGTCCAATCCCAGCATTCATAGCTATTGTGTCTCTCTTGCATGTTTGAGTCGGGTTGCAATCTGTATAATAGCCTAATTTCTTACTTATTTGGTTTCAGCTTCCGGGAATCATATCCTTGTCTAGCAAGTTTATTCCAACTATCATGAACCTTATCAGAAAACTGGCAGAGGAGGCACAGAACCCTCCTGCAACTAACAATCCTCAGAGAAACTCAACAAAAAACAATTACAATGCAGTTACTGCTGGCAGTTCTGTGTCATCTAGTGCTTCATCTAACTTGACTTCAATGGACAATGGAACCGGATATGGTAGTTCATCAAAAGATGAGTAGGTGAAGAAAGTTATCTTACTGAATAGCAATTTCTTCAGTTGGAAGATGATGGTGTCTGCTGGCTGCATGCTGGGTTTTTGCTTGTCAATGAATTGTGAGCTTTCAAGACATTCAAAGGCATTGATTTTTGTGCAAGTGCCGTATACAGGGGGCAATGTTTTGTTCCAAGTTAGTCCCCCCTTGAAATAGTTCTCTTTTCCAATTTGATTGCTTCAGTTAGTTAAAGTTAGATTATTTTACACGGTCTTTGATGGTTTTGCAATCAGTTTTGTTTATAATTTTATCAGTGTTCTGAGTGTATCTTTTTTGAAAATTTATTAATTGGACTCAGTGTATTTATATTAGATTTTTAAGATCATACTAGAGGCTTCTGAAAGTTACATGTAAGATCATGTTTGCTTCTTGTAATGCGAACAATTGATTCACGTGTAACATGGTGTTGAAAGATAAGAAAGATTGTTTACTTCCATATTTTGGTTGTTTGGCATGCTTAAACAATAATGTTGAATCAGCTAAAATTATTCTTATTTTGATGTATGATATGATCGATGGCCAATAATGTTAACCTGCTGTGTTAAGATCGATATTCCTTTATTATCGCTGGCAATTGGTTCATTTTAGTATTTGTATTCGGAAAATTTGTAAAGAATTGTAAATGGATTTTCTATCAAGTAACCACATAAGCTCTATTATCTAGGATGTGGATGTAGATGTTAAGGAATTAAAAAATAGAAAATATTGAATAAAAATATACTATTTAATATAATATAGATTAGCAACTTTTATTCTTAAGCCTTAATTGCATTTTAGTCCTTTTACTAGAGTTAATGTGTTTTTTGCTCTCAATAATTTTTTGAGCAAATTTAGTCTCAGTTTTTTAATTTATTATAATTAAGTCTCTCCATTACTTTTGTTTTACTTAATTCTCTAATTTTTTTATATTTTATTCAATATTTATATAAATTGAATAGATTAATTTTTTTAAATCTCCAAAAACTCAGACCAAAATTGGCAATTGTCACTCAAAATAAGAATTTCAAAATTTTTCCATTCTAATTTAACATCCTGCAATTTCTTTTTTCAAAATTTTCAACTTTCCATTAATTTTTTAACTTTGAAACCATTAAAATTATTTCTTCTCTAATATATCATAAACACTTATACACACTCAAATATTTGAATAAAAAATGTGAATTTAAGAGTCTTAGTATAAGAAAAATGAAAAGAGGACTAAGTTTGTTTAATTTTTTTTTAAAAAATGGACTTAATTAGGTCAAAAAATTTAGGTATCAAATTTCATAGTCTAAATTAGAGGGATTATTATTAAAAAAAAGAGGGATTAAAAGTATAATTAAGTTTTTTTATTTAGTATTTTTAATTTTCAAATTCTTAACAAAATTTCTAAAATGCACTAGTTAACATTCATCATTACTTTATTAAAACTTAAATTTTATTTTTTTTGGGGGGGGGGGGGTGGGGGGGGGGGGTTGGTTACATTAAATTTTATTGGGGTTGGGTGATACGGAAAGTGATAATTTATTGCCTGTTAGGATGCAATAAAAATTCACTCTTCTTGCAACAACAAAATTTGAGTTGTACGGCAATTCAGTCGTTTGGTTGGAATTTCAAAGTTTTCAAAATTAGTTTTGAAGGGATTTGAATTGATGTTAAGAGAAGTGATTTTTTTTTTTTTATCATTATTGTTAACTAGAATTAATTTCGGATGTGAGATTTACAAAATTCTTCAAAATACTATAATTCAATCTTTATGAAGTGGGTCTTGGTGGATTTATGTTTTTCAGAAAATTATTATGTACGTATGTTTCAGGCAAATATAATTTAAATTCGTGGCCCAGAATTTGTACCATGACACTGATATGTGTTCCCTCCTCCTCTTTCTCTCTCTCTTTTTAATTACACAAAAGCAACTTCTCATTGAGCCATTGCAGAATTTGGGTCCATATTTATGGTTCTTAATTGGAATTGTGCGACTAACTAAGGGGAAAAATATGCAAGACTTTGGCATTAAATGGTTTGTTTGACTATCACATAAAATGTTTGGATTGATTGATAATCTAGGAATCTACAATTCCCCTAGCTATTTGAGTAAGAGTAAATATTGGTAGTCGACTTAGGTTAGGTGAGAACTTTCGTTTGATGTCTAATTGTCTCCTACTATATTTGAGATTGTTATTGGCTTAGTGCTTTAAGATTTGGAGTACCTTGAGATAAAAGTTGTTTTTATGTTTTGATTTCGATCGACTCTGAACTTTAAACCACTTTCTATGATTTGATCTTCATTTATACCAATTAGCAACAGCTGAAGGCATTTTAATCTATCAAATGGATCAAAATGGTAAAGTTGATTAAGGATCACAAACTCAAAAACAACCACATGGACCAAGCATGAGATAGCTGTCTTGCTATTTCCATTCTAACAACACTCAAAAAGCTCAAATGAATTTATTAACATATGTTAGAGTGCCACATTATTTAGAGATAAGGTCAAATTAAAATATAAGTCTTGGGTAATCGTCATTCTCCATTGTTATTGGGCCGCCACCCGTATAGATGTCCACACTCCAGATGTCCAGTCCTGGGCGTGAGGGGGTGTGTTAGATTCCCACATTGCCTAGAGATAAGACCAAATTAAAATATATATAAGTCTTATATATAAGAGTGTATTTGGTAAAACTAGCTGAAAGCTAAAAAGATAGCTGTAAGTTTAAAGCTAGCTGAAAAGCTATTGAATATGTTTGGTAAAATTAGCTGAAAATGGTAAAATGACATATAAGGACATTATTAATTATTAAATAATGATAAGTGGGGTGGTTGAGGATATAACTTATAATTAATTTTTAGCTAGTAGCTGAAAATTAGAGCTTTTTAAAAAAGGCCTACTTCAAGTACCTTTTCAATAAAAGCTTGTATCACCAAAAAAAACTATCTTCCAAACATAGCTAAAATAATTTTAGTTATTATTTTCAACTTTCAGCTAGCTGAAATGGCAAGCCAAACACACTCTAAGTCTTGGGCAATCCTCACCCTACAAGTAACTTTTGGGGTTGAGTTAGGCCCGGTCCAAAATCTAATAACATGTTAGATTCATTTGAATTATCATTGGCATTTGATATACAAACTTGTATCATATATATTTTTTGCAAAAGCTCTTGGCTTGGCAGGATTAGACAGACTGATTTTTTGGGGAAAATTTGCTTTATTTTCAACATGTTTGGATTAGCTTAATAGTGTGTTTGGTTACCTCATAATCACATTTCAAACGCGGATCAAGGCCAACACTATTTTCAATAGCGTTTGCTCGAATCCACATATGTTTGAAACGTGGTTTTGACATAAACCAAATACACACTGAATTTTCGGTAAAATTCACTTGATTTCCCCAAGTTTTCACTTGTAAGCTTTTGATTATTAGAAGCTGTGGATAATAACAAATAAGTTAATCTAAATACACACTAATACACATTTTTATTTTTACCTCTTTCCTAGACCGATCTATTTATATCTTTATGATCTAATATTACCGCAGATTCAGGAACCTTATGGGCATTTATGTTCATATTGTGACTTTGGTCAAGGTCGAACGTGACTACCATAAATCATCTCACACCTGTCTAGCTCATAAGTTTTGATGCACAATAACTGTGACAAGATGATGTCCTCTCCTTTACTCTGTACTGTAATGTGCCACAGGATATATAGGTGCTGTGCTGAATAGCTCTAAATCAAGCAAAATGAAAGTATATGTATAGTTTTGGTAGTTCACAAAAGGTCAAGCAAAGTTCAAAAACTCATGATAAAAAGTTGAAGAAATTGAATAAAAAATTCAATTATAATAGTAAATCAAATTCATGGGATGCTTGTGAAATTGGTAAAATTGAGATCCATTTATTTACCTGTCCATCCAATTGTCATGAGGATAAGCTTCTTCATGTTGTTTTAGATTAGCCATACTTTTACATAACCTTTACAGAGCTTGAAGCATAGGTACACACTACTTTGGAAGAAGTGGCATAGACAGTACAGCTCAGCATGGAAGGCATGGAACAACCAACTTAGGTGTCATTCATGAGAGGGTAAGAGGGTGGGGTCTCAACTTCTAATTTTGGCATAGGAAGGAACAATGAATTAAAAGTAGGTTGGAAGCTTATAGCTAGGGATAGCTCAATTTTGGGCTTTCTAACATGAATATGAGGAAAATAAAATAAAAATAAAAGAAAGATGTACATATTTCATGTCATACATGCATGTGCAAATTAATGATTCTAGGTTGTCATTGAGAAAGAATTGAGTTATTGTTTGCAATATTAAATCACATTTGGCTTTGCCTATTGTTACAATAAATAGATCTCGCCACGTATTGCCAACTCTTCTCTCTTGTATTAGTGTCATGATCTCATGTTTCTCTTACGATTCATTTATATATAAGTTCCCTATGTATGTATAAATTTCTGTAGTAGCTGACATATATGCAAACAGATCCCAAAGTCCTGAGATGCATATATATTTGGATTCTGCACCCTCATTCATATATTTCTAGATGGATATGACACTACCACAAGCCTTCAATTATTTAGACTCTTATGCCTATATTTGACAATGTAACCCATAACGAAGCAATGATTATATCCTTACATTTATTAAGATTGAGTTGCATATATATTGCTCTTCCCTCACACTTGTTTGTGTGTCATTTCATTTTGAAATTGTGGCTTTCTTTTTTTCTTTCAATATATGCTTCTATATTAGGATGAGCCACTTCACTTTCCCAAAACTTGTACCCCACACTGCAGAATCTGTTGCAGAATATATTAAATTTGGTGTCGGTCCATTCATACCAAAATTAATTTCCTAATCACAAGGAGTTAGTCATTTCATATGCACGATCTAATACTAAGATACAAACCAATATAATTTAATGGGTCTTTTACTCTCCCATTAGCATCTATTGGCCATGATAACTAATTAACCAATCAATAAATAGAATCACTGAATTACAATACCAGCAGTGATGCACATTATGTCATTTTCCCAACTGAAATTTTTGTTGGAGTCAATTTAAAAAGGAAACAATGCAAAATGGAATATTTTTTCCCCTTGTTATACCCTTAGTTGCTTAAAATACTGTTTAGCTTTTCTAGTTCCTTTTATTTATGATCTTTAGTAGGTACTGAGTTATGAATGTTGATATTAATGACTCCTAAGTCAAGTACTATGGTTAGTTGAATGGACAATATCCAGACAATGCTTTTTTTTTGTTTTCATCATAGGTATCCCTTATTACCTATGGTAATTCTATTCGGGGCTTAGTCACAGTTAAGGCTCTCACCCCTCTCTAAGAGTGTGTTTAATGGAAATCGAACCCGAGAGCTCTTCCCACAATTCAGTCTGTATTGCCAACTGAATCAAGGCAATGCTTTGCTTTGCTCTCTAATCTAACCATCTAAAAAAGGGGGGAAATGAAAAAGAATTTACACATTTTTGGTGGCATATTAAATATAGAGCTTTACTAGTCATTGTGTAGTTGATGAGTGAGCTGTCTTTGTACAATCTGAGATGAGATGGATGTGATCAGAACAATACAATGTCAAATCCAACGGCCAGAGTCTCTTGACTCTAACCGCGGCATTCATTTCCACATTAAATGCCTTATTCAGTTATAGTTTCCAGTGTCTCTAAAGGTATAATGAAGAGTTGCATTAGGTGTTCTTAATTTGGATTTTCTTCCTCATTTGTCATCTTAACTAATAGATTATGTTACCTTAATCTTGATGTGGTTGGGATGTATTTTAAGTATTTATATGATGTACACACAAAACAAGGCCAACCAGAGGCAGACACTTATAGGTTGGGGGAAGAAGCAGCTTCTTCAGTGAGATTACATTACATTACATGGCTTCTGTAGGTGCAGTCAAATTGTTGTTGTGTTTAGTTCTATGGCTCGGGAACTTCCTACCTCCTTGTCAAGGTTGATTCTTGTCATCTATCTACCACTTACATTTTCATCCAGCCATTGAGCCTTTCTTACATTATTCAATTCATTCTTTGTTCCTTTCTACCTCTTCACCTTGTATTCTCAAGATTGCTTCTGAGTAAAGCTTATTTTCTATTCAAGTTCTCTATTTTCCAAGGATATAAAAAAAAGGCTAAATTCTTGTCTTCTTTCAGTGTCCTTTTGCATCTCAATTTTTTATTAGGCTAATGGCATCTGGGTTCTACCTGTGTTTCTGGAAAGTTACAATTTAGGTAGGAATTTGTAAATGTAGTATGTAGCACCAATCTATCTCAAAGAATCTTGTAGAAATATGTAGCTAGTGGTTCTGGTTTCTTTTACCTTCATATGGAGTTTTACTTCAATTGCTAGCTAGTTCATGAAACATGAACAGTTGAATCTGTTTTGTTGATCATGATCATATCATTCACACACATAAACACAGAGAGACACATCTTTTTCATTTCAATTAAAAATGTACTATATATTAATTATGTTATTTGTGGAGGAGGGGGTGTTAGCTGAGAAGTAATAATAGATTGAAAATGAAATCTAGTTAAAGTAGTGAATGAGAGTGAATTGATGAGACCAGGAAATTGAAATTGAAATTGATTGCAGGTAGGCAGAACTGGCATGAAAATGGGTACCCTTTTATCAAGAAAGCAAGCTCATTCTCATCACCATCAATTTCAACTACCTCACACAATAATGCTTATGACTACATAATAGTGGGGGGTGGCACAGCAGGGTGTCCCTTGGCTGCAACACTCTCTCAGAACTTTAGTGTCCTGCTACTTGAAAGAGGGGGTGTTCCTTTCACCAACCCCAATGTCTCATTTCTAGCAAACTTCCACATTACCTTGGCAGACACTTCACCAACTTCAGCTTCCCAATACTTCATTTCAACAGATGGAGTTTTCAATGCAAGAGCAAGGGTCCTTGGTGGTGGTACTTCTATCAATGCTGGCTTCTATACAAGAGCAAGCTCAAGGTAACCTTCCATTCCATCACACAACCATGCCTTTCTATTCTAATTCTATCTTCTTCACAATTTTTCTTCCTTTCTTAATTCCTTCTTTTCATTTTCTTTCTTAATGATGCAAAATTTATTTTGGATGAAAATTTCCCCTTCTTCTGGAATATGTTATCCATTTATTATTATTCCTTTTTGGTTGAATACATTGCATATATAGTTGAGGTATGTAATTATATGAGAATGTGTTAGTTATTTGTCTTCTTATCAAAGTTTAATAAAAAAAAAATACAACATATAAAAGGTACGTTTTATTTATACAATCATAATTTTTTTTATATTTAATTTTATACACTCATCTCTACGTTCACTTTTTGTTTTTATTTCTCTTATTTTTTATTATATGTTTTATTTTTTTTTTATTATTTTTTTCTTTCTATGTATCTTTTGTCCATCTTTCTCACAAAAAATTGAATGTGAAAGTAACATTTCCTATATTTATAATTGAATTTATTGTTTGAATGAACTTATCGTCACATTTTAATATAGATTTACATAATATTTAAAAATTCTAAATATTGATTGTTTTCTTATTTTTCTAAAAGTGATTCATTCACTGTTATTATTATTTTTTTTTTTTTATAACCAGTTACTTTTATTAAAGTGGAGGTACGGGTAATGAATTGGTTGGTGAAGGATGTTAATAAAGTTCAACTTGTTGTGTCTGTTAAAAAAGAAAAAGAAAATTATTTTCAAGGCAAGGAAATAAACTAATTTTATATTTTAGCCTTTTACTCGCATTTAATTTTTCCCAATGCATTTGAGGTACAAACATGAGTTTTAAAAGAGGAAATAAACAATTAAATATTATCATTATATTGTGCTATTTACATAACAAGTTTGTTAGCATCTATCTCTTTTACTACTATTTTGATTCAACCAACATTAAATTAATATATTTTTTATTTATTTAACAATTAAATCGATGAAATCAATCCACCTCAATACCTCATATTTGAAGAAGATAGGAAATAAAGAACAATGATCAATTTACTTTCCTATTTCTATATAAAAGTTTTATACAATGAATCATTTTTATTCTCAATTTTAGAAAATAACAACCTTATTAACAGTTTGGTTATTATATTAACATTAGTCTGACTCTGAGGCTGATGATTTGGTATTATGCATTGCATACACTTGGCAGATCTTCAACTCCAGTCAAGATATCAACCCTTACAACATTTCCCCCTCTTGCCACACGTACCCTTCTAACACTCCAAATTCAATAATACTGCTTTGAATTGGTACCCACCTTCATATGCAATGCAATTGTTGTATCCTAGAAATAAGGCACTGATCACATTAAACAACTGTTTAATTTACAGTTGAGTAGAATTGATTCTAGAAATGAATGATTGAGATAGATGATACACGTTTTACGAAGTACGTTGGACGATAGTGATTTAAAATCAATTTGGTTTTGTTCCCCTATAATTTAAAACAAACAGGCTTTTAGTTAATACATTAAGAAAATAGCTATGTGTCAATGTCAGAAGCATCGATCCACAAGCAGGAAAAAAACAAGGAAGAAAATATATATAGAAAATTGCCATAAATAAATAAATGGCTACAATACAATCCTTCAATTAGGAATTGATTAAGGCTACAAAGATTGAAGTATAGTAGTTGATATATTCGGACATTAATGGCCACATCTTTTCCTTTTTTTATAATTTATATGGAATTATTTGTTCTTCAATTAAATGCTGCTTGTGGTCCTTTGCAAGTGATTAGGTTAGGTGGGAAAGGTCAGATCTGAAGGAAGAACAACCACAGGACCCCCTTATAATTTATAAAACATTCATTGTTACTAGAAACCTCCAACATTAGTGCAAGTCATTAAGGTGCTCTTTAGATGTCTGGTCCATCTTAGGAAGAACAACCATAGGACCCCCTTAGCATTACTAGTATGTTGCATTACTAGATAGGCATCTTCAATTTATATATCTCTGTTCTCTTATAAAAAAATATTTTTTATATTATTTTTTTTTATTTTCAAATACTAACATTATATCTTATATAATGTACATAACAAAAAAACCAATATAGATTTAGGTTTATCTTGCAAATAGCTTGGTAAATTTTCACTTTAAAAAAATTTTAGAAGAATTATATCTCTATTTTACGCTATTAGATTTCATGTAATATCAAAAAATTAACGTGACATATTACAACTAAAATAAAGTTATAAAAAAATATACCTAACTATATATATATATATGTGTGTGTGTGTACAATCTTTTAAGTGTGTGTTTGGATTGACGTTTGCAAACTTGAGTTTAGGTGAACGTGATTTATTGAACGTGATTTGAAAGCAACTTAAGTTTGTATAAACGTAATTTTTTGTTTGGATAATTTGTTGCAAACGTGAGTTAAAGAAAAAACTGAAGGGAACTCAAGTATCAACAAACGCAAAAACTAGGAATTATTGCATCCAAGTAAACTCAAGTTTCCATCTAAACTCAAGTCATGAATGCTCATCCAAGCATTACAGAAAAAACTGAACTCACGTTTAAAGACCAAATACTCAAGTTTACTTGGCCAAAACCCCCATTCAAACACACTCTAAATATTTACTGGCAGGGGCTATAAATATAATTGACACCTGATCGTTGCCGTTAGATGGAGGGTATTTTGGGTAACACGCCTCTAGTCTTTTCGGAGCATAGTGCCAAGTTTTGTTTATGTTTGACCTGAAATAAATGGTTTGGATGAGCTGGGAACAAAATTATACACCACATGTGGCTACGCTAGCTATTATTAATTGTAACAGTTTCCCAACCACAAATAAATTTTAATTAAATTCATTATTTGCCTAACTCATCTATATTGATTCATGTACTTCTCCCACATTAGCTTCTTTAAATATAGACTTGTTTCAGTTCCAAACTCTTTTTTCAACTTTCTTAATTAGTTCATGACGTTAGTAAATAAATGTCCTGTTAAGGAACTATTCTACTTTTTTAATTGAATGATATTATTAACGAAGGATGTTGAATGCTTCTTATATAGTAGTGTCCTAAGACCAATCTTAGTTTAATTAATCTCTTTGTTTTCTTCATTTTAATTACATTTCATTCATCACACTGCATATTATATAACCAAACTGTGAGCTATACTGTATTTATTATACCATGCTTGAAATCATGTACTAGTTGATTACAAAATGCAATGATTTGTAAATGTAGTTGAGACTTCAAACCATTAAATGAGACATTCATGACAGTGGTTTTTGGTGTAAGAAAAGCTAAGCAAAGAACTCAAAATATTTAAGATTTAGTTCAAAGGAATGGCCTCTTGTGCATGCACCAGTTAAATGTAACAGTGACTCACTAAAGTTAGACTTGGTTGAGGCAACAATCTTGTAATAAAAAAAAGGAAATGAATCCTCACATATTGAAATTCCACATAACCTTGTCATATTAAACTTTTTGTGTCTATATCCCTCTTCATAAATAAATGTTCATAAATCTATGAAGATGAGAAATTTCAACATGAGAGAATCCATTACCAATAAACTAATAATCACACCCCTCTCTATAATCAAACATGTCTTCTCTTAATATTTACATGGAATTCAGGTTTATACAAAAGGTAGGGTGGGATGCTGAGCTAGTAAATAAGTCTTACCCATGGGTTGAGAAGCAAATTGTTCACCGTCCAAACTTCTCAGGTTATCAGAGAGCAGTGAGAGACAGCCTTCTAGATTCTGGCGTGTCTCCTTTTAATGGCTTCACCTATGATCATATCTATGGAACCAAGGTTGGTGGAACCATTTTGACAGATTTGGCCGCCGCCACACAGCTGCTGAATTGCTTGCCTCTGGGAACCCTGACAAACTTACTGTTTTGGTCCATGCCACTGTCCAAAAGATTGTTTTTGATACAAGAGGTACATATAAGATATTTAAAGTCAAAGAGGTATACTTGAAAGTTAAGTTAGTTTAGGCCTTTGATAGTAACTTAAATGACTGAAATAGTTAATGCTATTGTTTGCAGGTAAAAGACCAAAAGCTGTGGGGGTTATTTTCCAGGATGAAAATGGGAAACAGCATGAGGCACTTCTGGGAAATGATAGGCAAAGTGAAGTGATAGTGTCTAGTGGGGCAATTGGGACTCCTCAATTGCTAATGCTTAGTGGAATTGGACCAAAAGCTGAACTTCAGAACTTAAACATCTCAGTGGTCCTTGACAATCCATTTGTTGGGAAAGGAATGGTAGATAATCCCATGAACACAATTTTTGTTCCTTCTAATAGGCCAGTTTATCAGTCACTCATTGAAACTGTGGGTATCACCAAGCTGGGTGTGTACATTGAGGCTAGCAGTGGGTTTAGTCAGTCCAACAATAGCATTCACTGCCACCATGGTATCTTGTCAGCTGAGGTATGCAATGTTTATAAATAATAAGGAGAACATTTTAATCCTTAACAATTGGATGTAACTTATATGTCATTGTCATAATATTGGTGTCTAAATTCCATATACCATTAGAAGTCATTTTTCATTTTTACATGATGAACCAGATTGGACAGCTTTCCACAATTCCTCCCAAGCAAAGATCAATAGAAGCTGTTAAAGCTTTTGTCAAGAACAAGAGAGACATACCAGTTGAAGCATTCAGGGGAGGCTTTATCTTGTCAAAAGTTTCCAATCCTTGGTCAGCAGGTGACCTCAAGTTGATCAACACCAATGTGGAAGACAACCCTGCTGTTACTTTCAACTACTTTAGCAATCCAAATGATCTTCAGCGCTGTGTTGAGGGTATCCAATTGGCAACTAAGGTAGTCCAGTCAGAACACTTCACAAACTACACCATGTGTAACAGAAAAACCACAGAGAAATTGCTTAACCTTACTTTGAAGGCTAATGTCAACCTCATACCCAAACATGGCAATGACACAAAGTCCTTAGAGCAGTTCTGCAGAGACACTGTGATCACAATTTGGCACTACCATGGTGGGTGCCATGTGGGGAAGGTAGTTAGCCCTGACTATAAGGTTCTTGGTGTTGACAGACTCCGTGTTGTAGATGGCTCAACATTTCCTGAATCACCAGGAACAAATCCTCAAGCCACTGTGATGATGATGGGCAGGTATGTATATAGGAACAATAACATATTTTAGGATAAAATCTAATTATATAAGTAGTTATACTGACATTTACATGTGAATAATATATTTATGTTTGTGACAGGTACATGGGAGTGAAGATTTTGAGAGATAGGTTGGGGAAATTGGCTGGTATATAAGGAGGAATGTACTGTATGAAGATCAAGTCTTCAAAAAAATGTGTGCAATGTGAAGATAACTAGATAAGAGAAGCATTGCTGCACATCCAAAAAAAAAAAGCAGTTTAGTTGTAGCCTTGTAGGATTGGAAATGAATGTAGTTTATTTGTTGTATTTCTAGTAAACAGTGATTATTAGTAATCAAGAAAGTCTTGGCTTTTTGAGGAAGAAAAAGTTACTACTGTGATGACCTGTTTTAACTTTTTTCTATTTCCAGGGACAAAAGGAAAAGTCATTTTGGGTTTTTAAAATATGGAAGTTTTTCTAATAGGCATAAAAACTACTAGGCAACTAGTTTTAAAATTTGAAGTGAGGGAAAGAAACAACACGGTAGCATCCTATTAACTATTGAGGCCAAATCTGTGTAGCTCTATTTTATGTATCTGTAACTAAAGTTCTTTTTATAAAACTGTCGATATTTGAAGTAGTTCAGGACAACTAAATCTTGTGAATTTTATTGGGATCGTAACATACCTTCCTGTGCAAAACATATAAATAAAAGGGAGAAACGTCTCTTGGTTATAAAAATCTAAGCATTCACTCCTATATTGAGGTTAATCTAGCACTGACATTCATGATGAGTTATGACCAATAAAGATGTCCCAGAACAAAACTAGCCTTACAATTGACTAGTTTACTCTTTATATATAGCAGAAAAATATTGTTGGAGTCCACTGAAATGCAAGAAGGAAGGGCTTTTGTATTGGAATTTGGACCAAGCATTCATCTACTTTTCAGAATAAAAATCTGCTTCTGGGTGTTTCATATCTGCTTTTTACTTCAGGAGCTCAGGAAATACATGATACACCTTGCATTTCTATCTTCAATGATAACATGAACACTTTATACAGGACACAAGTTTATACATTTCGGTCCAAACCGGCAAGATGGCTGCTTCTAGATTTTGAGCATAAAAAAAAAGGTCCTGTTCTTTTTGTAACAGCAAGCAAGAGCTAACAAATTATACTACTATTTTATGAGTCAGTTTGCAGCTTACAGTCTATTATTCTATCCTAATAATAAACAGAAGTCCACTATCATCATGATTTGTATTCAGGCAGTGGTAAAAGCTTAATGGGATCCAGGCCATAGTTTAGTTGAAAATCCATGTTCACTGGTGCTACCTCTAGACAAACCTTTCAACTTTTGCCAGAAATGCTTTTTCTTCCCAATAGTCAGAGGCCCTGAAGTAGAATGCCTCCTGAATGATTCAAATTCCTGGCCTGAAGTACTGAGCAGGTCTGATGCTGATAATTGTACCTTTTCTTCACTAGATTGATAGCCAGAAAAGGTTTTTTGATACTCTGAAAAATCCACTCTTTCATCTGAAAACTTCCTTTCCACATTAGTTACAAGACCTTCTTCTTGAGAACTCCTTGATCTAGTATAGTTTGTTTCCTCAAACTCACTGCATACCAGCTTCAAGGCCTGAACGACTTCACCCATGAAAGGACGTTGAGAGACTTCTGGTTGAACACACATGGATGCAATTGCTGCAACTTTTAGCACAGTATCAACAGATATGTTGGCCTTTACAACTGGGTCTATGATCATCTGCAAACCCTCCTTACTTGTGAGAAGTGGACGAACCCAAGTCACAAGATTTTCTTGACCTGGTGGTTGTGATAAATCCACTGGCTTTCTTCCAGTTAGGAGTTCAAGGAGTACAACTCCATAACTGTAAACATCACTTTTGACGAGAAGATGGCCAGTCATTGCATATTCAGGAGCTAAGTAGCTGCAAAACAAGATGTCAAGGAGATGAACTCAGTTTTCACCTTGTGGAATTGTTAAAGAGATGAAATAAAACCATTCAATGCCTCTATCTAACAACTTAAGTTTTTGGGAGAGTTAGTTCATGATATAGCATTGAGGCTAGAGCTTTTATGACCAAGTGATGTTGAGTTCTTGCTACCCCCATTCTTTTAGCACAAGGTAGAGTGGACTTGTGCTCAGGCTTCAACCCCAGTGGGATCCAGTGTGAGGAGGCATGTTAAGAACTGTAATAAAATCATTCATGTCTCTTCACCTAATGGCATAAGCTTTTGGGAGAGTCAATTTATGTTAAAAATGCACATAAAAGGTAAAGTACCAATACAATAAACATTGCAAGCATGTTCAACAATCACATTCATCAAAGCATCAACATGAAAGGCCTAGCAAAGATTATTACCCAAATGTTCCCATGACATGTGTGGAGATGTGCTTGTTTCCCTCATCCAGTGCTGATCTAGCCAATCCAAAATCTGAAACCTTGGGTATAAAATCATATTCCAACAGGATGTTGCTGGACTTGAAGTCTCTATGTATGACACATGGATTTGAGTCTTCATGCAGATAAGCCAATGCTCGAGCTGCACCAAGTGCAATCCTCATCCTGGCATTCCAATCCAGTGGATCAGTTTCCTTGTCAGCACCTGGGAAAATAGAGAGCACTCAAAAAGTCAGTTTCTGAAAAGAAATGATGACTTTTGACATACAACAGTGTCAATGAAAATCTTGAACAATGTTTTTGCTTACCATGTAAGTGAGATTCCACACTTCCATTAGGGACAAGCTCATAGACTAGGCAACGAGTCTGTTTCTCTATGCATATACCTATCAATTTAACTAAATTTCTATGGTGCAGGCGGCTAAGCATCTCAACTTCTGCCAAGAATTCACGGCCACCACGCTGATCATCTCTTTTGAGAATCTTCACTGCTACATCTCTCCCATCATTTAGAATACCTTTGTAAACAAGTCCAAAGCCTCCTTCTCCTAATATTCTTGAAGAATCGAATTTATTTGTTGCTTTCTCTAAGTCATTCAAAGTAAAAATCTTAGCAGATCCTGTATATTTTATTGTTCCAGAATTAGATGACCCTGATCCAGAACCCGGTATGCTCCCATGAGTTAATGACCTAGCAGCCCCTGCTACATCCAAAATCAAGAATCATTTATAAATAAAATCAATTCTTTCATTTTTAAAGATTCCAAAGACATGGTAAAAGTACTTCTAATGAAGGAAAATTAGTATGCTATAAAATTGTCTAACAAATGAGCAGTTTTATGATGCTTATGATTATAGAAAACATGATTTTTTTTGTATTGTATCAACTGCCAACAAAATTTTGACCAAGTCAGTAATTGGACTTACTTGATTGTTTTGAAGAGAATGAAATTAAACTATCTGGAACTTGTTCATGTTCATGAGCACGGGAACTGCATTTCAACAAGCACAGCCAAGCAAGTCCAATGAATATAACAAAAGCTGTAATTGATGACAGCACAATTATAAAAATCATTCTTCCATTAGTCCCTTCATTTTTCTTCTTTGAGACATCTACTCCTAAAGGTTTCATTATCGTTCCATTGTTGTCATGACCAGGATTTGGCCCATCATCTATACTAGAAGCACCTGATGGAGTTGAAGGTGGAGATGGTGGAAGACCTGCATGTGTTGTCCAAAAGTATGAATCTAGAAGATCTATTTATGAAACCAAACTTACTATAGAAATTCACTTCATTACAAAAACAGTCCTAACAAACTCATAATCAAAGTATAACCTGGATAATGAACATAAAGTACTTCATAATCACCAAAGAGTGAAGCATCTATTAGAATCTCCCTGTGCCAGAATTTCTTATATATTAAAAATGCCATTGTATCATCAAATTTTACTCCTTTAGGTACCAAGTTTATGAGAACATTGGTTTTCTCTACTTGCTGATTAGCTGCATCAGCTCCCACAATGCGAACTTGGCTATGGTTCAGCAAAACACTTGCTGCAATTTCCTCAGCTAGCTCTGAAACCAAAGGAAAGCACTTGTATATTGAAATACTGATGCAGAGTTTAACTTGAAGTGGCCATACACAACCACAAGGTGATCCAGGAGGTGTATATGTCAAGGGCTCTGAGCAAGTCATTGACAAGCAATCTACAGGTAGGATCAGCATCACATTACTTTCTTGAGATGATTGAAAAGGAATGAACAAGTGTAATATAAATAATCCATTAAGCTAATAGAGATGCAGGATTAAGTTTAGATTACCCTTATTAGGAGGTGGAGGTGGCAGAACGAATGTATAAGCTGGTGGTGGAGTCTTCATCTTCTTCAATGATGAACCTAGAGGTGAAATTCTAGGTGAAGGAGAGGGCACTGATGATTGATGAATAAAGGATATAATAAACAGTCAGGTGCTAATCAAAAGTTAAAGAAAATGATGGCCCAGTTTAGATACACTTCTGCAGAAGAAATTAAAGAAAATAAAAATAAAATGAATCAAAGAGGTCAAATGAATTTAACTTCTCCATAAGTTGAAATCAGTTACATATGGGGAAGTTAAATGGGAGAGCTTTTGAAGTAAATGAGCTACAAAGACTAATTTCAACTTATAGAGAAGTTAAATGCATTTAATCTCTTTGATTCATTCTATTTTTTTCACATAGAACTCTAGAAGTACTTCTGCAAAAGTTTCATCCAAACCGGCCCGAAATATATTTGTACAATTAAAAGCAGTGACAACTGACAAGAATAAATAAGGTTTCATACCATCCAGGTGACCTGACAGAAATGCTGGTGATGGTGCAGGTGCAGGTGCATGGATATCCTTACTCCTTGGTGAAGTGAAGGGAGGTTGTGATTTGAAGACTGAAGGACCTATACTTTCAAGAGAATTTTTATAGAAGAAATGAAATTAATGTTGACATTTTAATGTAAGAAAATATAAAAATTGTGTAATAATTTTATTCAAGCTCTTTCAATCAGAGAATCAAACCTTGGTGGCTGTAAGTAGGAGCCTGGACTGGGTAGGTTGGCCCTGGAGTTGGATTGTGGTTCTTTGTTATGGAATAGTGATGCTTATGATGTGATATTGGAGAATCCACAGAACTATGTGTCCATTTCTTTGTAGGAGCTTTGTCAATTGACTTTGAAGGTGGAAATGCAATACTTGCAGCAACACCGGAAGATGACTCATCAGGTGGGTGTGCAATAGTTGAAGGAACTTCAGAAGATGACACTGATGGTGGGAATGCAACACTTAAATGGCTTCTGGCTCTGGAGTGGAGCAGTTTGGTGGCTACAAGATAATTTTTATTTAGGATAATTATGAGCATGAACTTTTCTATAGAGGATGTTATGTTATCAACAATAAAATAAGTTAATGTAAAATTCAACAGCTTGATCTAAATATAAATTGATTTATGGATAGATCTGGGGAGGTGCTTAAAATAATTTTCTAGTTTTGGAGATCCAAAATAGAGAGAAAATACGGTAGGAAGATGGCATGTTTATCTTGTGCAGATAGATCCATAAAATCTATTTCATTTATTGTTTTAGACCTTATTCATGATGGTATAGCTAGTTACTTAGAAAGCTCAAATCCTCAGCTCAGATTAATTTACCCTAAACTTTCTCTATCCTCATGGATTTTATACTACAGCCATGGTCTGTTGGGATTTCATATGAACCTTGTTTCAGAAGTAACCAGGTATATTTTAATACTGAATCACATAACAAAACACTGATCTGTAAATTGATTTTATTACTGAGTTCTCCAGTCTATGGCTCAAGCTGCACTATGAAATTTGAGTGAGTGGTTGAGCTAGCCTGAAGAAATCCAAGATATATCAATGAGATGGTAAATTGTCCACAAGATCTTATTTGTGCAGCAGATAGTGGCAAGGCAACCAATGCTGTGCTTATAGGGTGACTGGCACAGATCTATGTCAAGCTAAAACATTCTTAGCAATAGAAAAACAAATTTCATTGCTTATTTCTTAGCAAATTACTTGCACTTGTTATCAAAATTGCTAAACTATTGACACTGACCCCAGCAAAAGTGAGCAACCTGGTGCTTGTACCATTTAAAGTTTGCTATCCAACTAACTGTTAAGCCCCCACTATCAAATATACTAACCAAATACAATGATGTCCTGTCCCTATTATCACTAAGTTTCTTTCTGTTATCATGAAGCAGAGATCAAACCAATTAGCTATTTGATCTTGATCCTATATAAAAAGTTCAGTTCATATATTATTTCTTTTACATAGTTTGAAAATTTCTTATAAATTAATTATGATTGTCCAAAGCTTTTGAACTGTTTTTTACCAAACTGTACAAAGTCTAAGAATGGTATGGGACTTTCTTCTTATAGTGATATAGATGCTTTGTTAGAAAAGTGTGCCTCTTAAAAAAAACTAGAAGTTTGATCTTTATTTCAACAGTAAAAGCATTTTTCAGTACAACTAGTGAACGTGAACAAAGAGAACCTAGCACATAGGAAAGTAACAGGTAAGCCGAATTTTGACACGTTTGAACTGCATATATAGGTAGGAATCTACGTGAAGCTTATTTAATTAACAGTCTCAATGAGAGGAATGATCATACAAACCTATATCAGTATAGATTATATAGACAACCAAATACTTAGAATATGTCAACTGTAAGGACTTTTGAACTGTATATGTAACCAGATACAACACTAATATAGTAGGTTTGGGATTTGTTTTCCATCTGTTCATTTTCACCAAAAAAAAAAATGCCCCAAATATGAATAATGAACAACATTTCATTTTCATCAATAATAATTTTAAAAACTAGCTCTGGAACACCTGAATTATGCTCATACCTGTATATTCATGAAACTGTTGTTGAGTACTGACAACTAAATGTAGCTTAATTAACAGGAAAATAAACTGGAGTCTCATTTTCTTCTGAAGGAAAACTAGATCAATTCTGAAGATCTCTCAGCTTTCACCAAAATCCAATGACAGAGAGAATGAAATTGAAGAGAATTTGGTGGAAGCAGAAGCATTTGCTGAAGCAAAACTTGGATGTCATGTCACAGTTAAGGAGAAGCATAAGAAAGTACATATGCAATCAATTAAAGCAGAGCCACAATAATGTGAACCAAAGTAATGGCAGAACAGAAGAATGATTTTGGTGGAAGACACCCAAGCTTCCCCCTTTTTGCAAAACTAAATTAAAGCTCTGAGATTTGCAGACATGAGAATTGTGAAGTGAAACATTGCTGCTAACTCACTCACTCAGAGAAAAACGAAGAATAGGTGAAACCAAAAAGTAGAAGCCCCCACTATTAGACTTTAAGCAGCAAAAGCACAGTAACACTTGCATAAGAGTTGGTGGGGTTGGACATGTGTGTGTATGCTATGCTTGATTGAGAGAGAGAGAGAGAGAGAGTCATAAATAGTGGCAATAAAGTAAGAGGGTGATTGGATTAATTAATACCTTAATGCTTGACTCTATTTTCAGTTTATCCAGTCAATGAAGTGCCTATTTTTATTGGATACTATTTTTCTCCTTCAAGTAGTTTTCAGTTTTTTTCTTTCTTGGATACTGCAAGTACTTTTGAAATTAGACTTTTTCTGGGAGCCTTTCATAGTGAATTAGTGATCCACTGAGACTTGAGTTCCCTTGTTTAGTCTAACATCACGAATCTAATGATAGAAATAATTATGTTAGATAATCTAAACTTGAACTTAGTTAATTTTAACATCAAACCAATCACACACTGAACAGTAGTAAACAAGTTTAACAATTACTCTTTATATGTCAACTTCTATTAACTGAATAACTTGGTATTAAGAAAAGGAATTAAGAAAATTAACAGCTAGGCAAAGTCTGGTGAGATACACATGATGAAGTGTCCCCACTAGAGACAGAGCTACAATATTCGGAAAGCAGTGTCGGACTCTGCCTTTTGCTTTATTACCCTCCAAACCAAAATGATCCATGAGAACAACGTTGTTGACTGTGACCCATACAACTGTCGGTGATTTTGCTCAACATCATTCATTTATGGTTTGAAAATGACAAAGCCTTATTGTTGAGTTATATTATAGAGCAGTTGAATCTAAACAATGCACTTTATTTAAGTGTTTTTTGTACAAATTGAAAATAAACTTGATCTTATTCCAAACAATTTAGACATATTTTCGGCTTGTTTAAATTTACCACATGAAACTAAGTCAAAAACAAATTATTGTTAATTAATTTAGTTCAATATAGTGTCAAAATTAAGGAAGAGGGTATCTTGTTCGCTCAATGTTTCTTTTGTTTTGTTTCCCTCATATATAATGATCTATTTCCTATAATTTGGTTTCTAAATTAACAATGGAATCAAAAGTTTGAAAAAGAAAAATGGCGTTCTACCAATAAATTATAAAGTTATTGATGAAAACATGAACTTTATATCATATCAGTCAATGGTTTCTTTACGTTACGGTACACTTACTTTTTTTTTCTCAACAGATATTTTGATCTTGCAAAGATTCTTTTCTATTTCAGCGGTACCCAAATGATTGCTAATTTCGGCCTTCAAATCGTCCCTTGCGTTTTTGTTTAGCTACCGTTTAATGGATATGTTAAAATAGAATCAAACACAATATACGAGTTTTATTTCATATTTTAAAATAAAAGTAAAATTTTGGGTTGGGCTTTAAGACCTTCAAGAGGTAAATAATGGGCTCTAATAAGATATACACAAGTCCAAGACCAATAACTTCCAAGCATGTAATGGTTGCTCTGAGTTATACTTAGTCCAAAAACAAGTTACTTAGAGACTTTTAGGTTTAGCTCATTACTAACAAAAATGAAGGGTTGCAGGAGAAGTTTTAAATTGCTTATTTACCTCTTTTTGCTTGCTAAATAATTCCCCAAAATCGAATTACCCATGGAGTTGCTATTAGTTGTGGTCTATAAAATTATATGTATGTTTGGTTTTTATCAAAATCAAATTTTAAATATAGATTCAAATTAACGTTATTTAGAGTATTATTGGCCTGTGAATTCAGTGAAAATCAAACATAGATGCTATTTGGAAGAACTTATTTAAGTTTATCTTATGACATAAGCACTTATGTAACTGTTTGGATAAAATCATGAAAAGTGCTTATGAATGTTTGCAGCTTATTTCAATAAGCTTCTGAGAATAGCTCATGGAGAACTTAAGTACATTGCACCCACTTCAATTTTTATCTACTTATTTAAAAGTTTATTCATTAAATACTTATTAAATAAGAGTTTATGTTAAAAGCACTTAAATAAGCTGTATTTCCAAACGGGGTGATATTATAGTTGTGCCTATAAAATTTAGACTATACTAAATTGAGGGGTATATGTTAAGGTCGCATTTGGTATAACAAATATTTTATCATTTTTAGAAAAATAATGTCGATCCGAATGAAAGTTTCCCTTATTTGATAAATGAGATTAAAACTATTTTCAGGTATAAGAGATTTTTTAAAATGTGAATTTATTATGAATAATTTTTTTTTTTTAAAAAAATGTTTCCACTTTGGGTGGGAATAAAACTTTTCCTTAGGAATGGGAAAATTATATATCGTAAAGTTATTATATTATCCTCATTTATTTTAAAATTAGTTTATTAAATCACTAAAATATTCTTATTTATTTTATATTGGATGACAATGTAAAATTTTTTATATTGATATTGAATTTAATAAATATATATATATATATATATATTCTTGATCGGTATAAAAAGTTTTACATTGTCATTCAATTATATATTGTCACATCATCTCTGGTGGGAGATCAAAATTCTGGTTCATTAGCTTTTCGCCTTCTAAACCTTGTATATCGGTGGAAGTGTTTTATTTTAGTTTGTAAACTTGTTTCTCTTATATTTGTTTTTAGGGGTTTGTGCTTAAATTATGCTTAGGTTCGGTTTTAAGTTTCTCAAACTGGGTTTTTTTACTTTCTTTTGGGTGCTTGGTTTATTTGGCTAGGTGTATTGCACTGTTCATACTACTGGCTGTAATATGGGTTGGAGTACCCCCTGTACTCCTTTTAATTTCATTTCGCTTTGCTTAGCAAAAAAAATATATTGTCACATCATTTAATGAATATAACACCTTATATTACTCATTAAATGATATGACAACATAACATTTGATTTCAGTGTAAATTTTTTTTTACATTGATAGTGCATAATGATTAAACTCTTGATATTTTATATACCTATTAATCCTTCTTTTTTACTTCAATTACAGGTATTTTTGAAAAAAATTAAAAAATGAAGTATTTTCTAAGAATGTTTACGTACTTTAAACCAAACATGGGAATTTTTTTTGGTACATATAAATTTAGGGTGAGGGGATGGTGCCCCGGTCCAAAAACCAAACATGCATGGGAATGATACTTTCGGTTTAAAAAAATTTAGGGTGAGGGGATGGTGCCCCAGTCCAAGGGAGGGAAAGCCTCCAGGCTCTTTGAGCACTTACAGAGGTACTTACATTTTACCTCACCCCAAGGAGACGAGTGGGGGTTCGAACCTGCGACCTGTCAGATACGGTACCCTGTCTTGCTCCACTCGACCGACCCCTTGGGGATGGGAATTATACTTTAATATATAGGAATACAACATATTATTTTTAAACATGGGATTAATACTTTAATATATAGGAATACAATATATTATTTTTGGGAAAGTTAACTGATAATCAAAATATATTGTATAAAGCTTCTCAGAAATCCCACACACACACACACACACATATATATATATGTATGTATGTATGGGTGTGTCTAATATACACAAGTAACAAACTTGTGTACTTTTACACAAGTTAATAAGAACCATTAGATATATTAATATTTTATTGAATGGTAGAGATTGAAAATTAGAAACCGGTAGCCCGTAACCACTAAAACAGAGATCACATTTTGCAACCTAGTTCAAAAGTGGAAACAACAAATATCATGGAAAAGTTTGTCACAACTTTCACTGAAATGTTTGTCCATGAAAAAATTGTAGCAAATACCTACCCTTTCCATGATAGGCGATGGAATGTTTGTCACCGCTTTCGCTGATATGAGGACTCCGTGTGGAACAAATTGGTTCAATGGAAGAAAAAAATTGCAGCTAATCCTTATACAGAAAGCAAAGGGGAGGAGTGAATGTTTGCTTGCTCTGCCCCTCTCCCTGTGACTGCAACATGGAATAAACTTTAACTTATTACAAACCTCTCGTACTCATCATCGTCAAGAGGTCAAGTCACTGACATCCTCGTCCCGTGAATCTCTGTTTTGCCAAGCCACCGTGAACCGTCCTTCCTTGCGAGCCGCACCACTTTCACGAGGTCCCTTCTCCATCGTGGTGCATCACTCAGCCATCGTCTACGGTCATGACTGTGCTGCTATCCGCTCCACCCAAGCCTGTCATATCATTGTTGCCAGTCCGTCATGCCCCCTCTTGGTCCATCTTTCCTTCTTGTCGCACAACCAGCCCAACCACCATCTTGTTGTGCCTTGTCGTCGCCACAACTACCTCCAATCTCATGTGGTTCATGATCTTGTTTTGTTTCCCATGGCCTCAAACATAGGCTTTATAAACAGTCCCACGGTGATAGGCTTGGGATAGTGACAGCGGTGCACAAATAGGTAACTTGGAAATGGTGCCAGAGGGGGTTTGGGAAAGGTGTGAAGAGAAAGGGCTATATTGTAAAAATGGCTATGTCTATTGTACTTTTACCTTTGGGTCTTGTACCCATACCAGAGCCTTTTAAAACCGTCAGATTTAGCATTATGATATTAAACGGTTGCGATTGATTACCTACTACCTGTTGCAATTTGAAGTCTGAAATCAATGTGCATTTTTTATTTTTTTGTCAGTTTAACCCAGTTTAATTCCATATTTCATAGTTTGCCCCCACGTCTTTTGTCGCATTGAAATCGTCTTTTTTTTACAACTGCCATATTGAAATCGAGACCCGAGAGCACATACTAGCTTTTTTTTTATTTTGTCATTACATAATTTGTTATTCATTCAAATAAATTAAAAAATACTTTGAATGAAAATTAAATGTATACACTATTAGGAAAAAATGTATTGTTAAAAAATGCTTTCAATGAAAAATACAATTTTTAATAATATTATTAATTATATAAGTACACATTCAATGCATTAATGAGAAATAATGAAGATAAACATTGCATACAAATAAAAAATAGTATAAAAATTATATAAGATAATTATATGTATTTCAACGTTTCTATTTCCATATGATTTAATTATTTAGATATTAATACATTCAAGGCAAGAGCAAAATTGACTCCCATGAAGGATTTATGTGTTTTATAAAAAACTCACTCTAAAATTATAATTAAAAAATTAGCTTAACTTTTAAACTTATTCTAGTAAATATATAATGAATCAAAATGCAAAATAATAAATTTATTCAAGTAGATGAAAATAGCATAATTATAAATTTTATAATTCTAACTAAAAAATATGTTCATAGAAAATAGTAACCAATAAATCATAATTATAATTATAAATTTAAGTTACATTGAGATTTAAGATCTCACAACCCAATCATTTTAAACATATACAAAGCATATAAAAAAAATCTTTGTTGGGAGAGTTAGCCCCACCATTGTGACACCCTTCTACCCCAAACTCTTATACATTCAACGAAGCGGAAGACTTAGGAAATAACAAACCACATTGGGTAAAAAGGTTCACATATCTCTCATCAAAACGTCATTTGAATAAAGTCAACTTCAAGAAAATAAAAATTAGAGTCGAAAGTTTCCAAAGTAAATAAACATCGAGTATCAAAAGTTAACATCTAAACAAAACAACCGTCTTAGCCATGCAAGGCACTTGAAAACAACGTTCGTAATTGAATCTCAAATACATAAACATAAACCCCTAATGTTAAGCCCTGATGTCACAAGTATCAGAGCGACTCCCCATTACTCAATACCGACACCGTTGGTGTCATCGTCATCACCTGTAAATGATAACCACAGATAGAAACGGTGAGGAAAAGAATACCAACTCATACATGCACATAGAGGCTACCCCATCCTCACCCACACATAACACAACATCATGTTCATCATATAATCATTCATCAAATACACATCACATAATATTCATCAATAAATCATCATATGACACTCATCAATATACTCATCATAATTATATAAGTCACACATAATAGTTCACCAAAAAACACATCCTTTATTCTTAACACATAATATTCACGTCGTCATTAATACTCATATCATCATAACAACAATCAATTTCATCATTAAATGCAATGCATGTTCATGCACACCAAACCTCATCATTCTCATCAACACCTCGTCAACACCTCATCCCAAGGATCATGACTTGGAACTCCGCACAATGGGTGCACCTCGTCAATCACCCTAGTTGTTACCAGTGATGGCCTTACCGTTAATCACCACACAGGCCAGTAAGTTGCACAAACACTACCGTTAATCACCACACAGGTCGGTAGGCTTGTACAGAGATATCCGCCCCACAAAGAACAGCCCTACCGTTATACACCACACAGGCCGGTAAGTTGCACTTCACCCCACTCTAGGCTTGTGCAAGAATGTCCCCCACCATGGTCTACCTACCGTTAATCACCACACAGGCCGGTAAGTTTCACACACAACACTACTGTTAATCACCACACAAGCCGATAGTGTTGCTCAGCGCCCCTCTCTTGGGCTCGTGTATCTCAGACACCACATCTCATATGCCCAATGCATAATCATCATCGAATCACATCTCATATGCTCAATGCATAATCAACATCGTAAAGATATATACATCATCATCATCATCATCAAACATCGTCAATCATCATTATCATCATAAATCATCACACATCATCATCATAAATCATCATAAATATCATCACTCAATCATCATCTTCATAATCATCATAAATATCATCCATCAATCATCATCATCATAAGCATCATAAAAATCATCAATCAATCATCAATATTCATCATAATAAACATTTATCATGAAGGACATACTCATATCTTCATATTCACACCAAATTAAGGTATAACAATCATCATCAAACATTAAGATCACCAAAACCACTCTGGTAATCGATTACAAGACTCCTGTAATCGATTACCTGCAAAACACCTCTCTGGTAATCGATTACAGGACCCCTGTAATCGATTACCTGCAAGCAAAACCTCTGGTAATCGATTACACACCCATGGTAATCGATTATCTGCAAACAAAACCTCTGGTAATCGATTACAACCTACTGTAATCGATTACCCGCGACACGAAATTACAGTTCTTGCGATTTTTACCCCTTTTAAACCCTTATATTTATCCTCTAATCATTCCTCATCATCAATACATCAATATTATACGATTATACCGCATAAAATCGACCAAAGACTCAATCTTTACAACAAATTCACAATTAATCATCAAAATCCCCAAATCATCAAACCCTTATAATCCCCTTTTCACTATTCTCATTACTCTCATTCAATTCAATCAAGATTCATCAAGATTAACACACATAAGCATCAAATCACAGATTTTCATCTCAAAACAACACATATTCGTATATTGATTTCAATTATTAAACTTTAGAGGTTATTCTCACTACCCATTCACCCCTACATACACATACAAGCAGCACCCTCTCCCCCACCGTACCTTAGAGTTGACGATTAGAAAACAAATAGTAGCGCTCCACTCCCTTGGTGATCTATTCTGCTACACCTTCCCCTTGTGAAGTTGCTTCTCTCCTCTTAGGGTTTGGTTATCTCACGTTTGAAAGCCAATAGGGTGAAATAGATAACCCCCCCTATTTAAATATCTAACTGGGTTGGGCCTACTCTTACCCACCCATTACCCTTTTTAATTAAATAATATCTTTTTTTTAAACATAATAATATAATGATATTATTATTATTTTCTTCATAAGTCTTATTTTATTTTATTTATTCATTAGGAATTATTAGGATATTATAGAGTATTTATCCGTCTATATTTAAATTTAAATTCAAATCTTATAATTAAATCTTATCCTAAGTTTGTATTGATTCTTACCCTTATTCCTTATGATCTCTCAGTATTCCTATTTTAAAACCTTATCCTAATTTAAAACACTAATCATATCTCTCTCATAAGATTATCATTATTAATCCTGATATTATTTTATTAATATAACAATTACTATATTTATAACAATTAATGTTAATTGTAATCTTATGACTTATCTCTTAATAATAATATTATTATTATTATTATATTCAATATAAACATATCTGATTAAGATCCTACTAATCTGACGTCTCTCCTAATATTTATGATATTATATTATTATTATCTCATAAATACAATTATATTAATATTTACTATTATTATTATGTAACTTCTATTTTTACCGCTAACGTCATCGTATTTAAATTATATTTCTAAATTTTGGGACGTTACAACCATAGTGTGGATGTTCACAGCAAGAGCAATATTCCCTCATGTGAAAAATACTCGTGGTTCATAAAAAAATCACCTTAATTCTATAATTGAAAAATTGATTTAACTTTTAAACTTAATCTAATAAATATATAATGAAGCAAAATATAAAATAATAATTTTATTCAAGTGAATGAAATTAACATAATTATAAAATTTATAATTTTATTTAAAAATATAGATAAAATATAAATTAAAAATATTATTTTAACAATAAATTTTTAATAATAATTTGTAAATATTTTTTATATTTAATAATGATTGAACAATTTTGAATGTAAAAATATTATTTAATTAAATAATAAGTCAAAGAAATATTAATTTAATTTGATAAAAAAATATAAATTCATTATATGAGTGTGCATGAGTTCATTAAAGTGCAGTAGAGAAAAAAACATAAACAAGGCCTCGTTTTCTACCGATTTGTTATTTTAATTTTATTTTTAATGAAACTTAGATCTTAATGAAACTTTGATCCAGTCGATGAAATACAATTCATTATACAAAGTTTTTAATTCTATATTTTTCGGCGGCTTTGATCCATTCAATGAAATTACAATAATATTAAGGACTAATTTATAAATCTAAAACTTTAATAAAACAGGTAAATTAACTTGTTGCTGTCAGTCAAAAAGTGACATGTATGGTACATGACCTATATCTCCCTTGCACCGTAGAAGCCACCTGTGAAAATAGAATAGTTTTATTCTTTATATTTAAAATGTTTTAAATTTAAAATAAAAACGAGTTTACCGGAGAATCCTGCTATAACCCGTTAAATTTGGTTGTGTAGAGTTACACAAAAATTTTGTCCTTGTGTATATTAGACACACCCTATCTCATCTATATATATATATATATATATACACACTATACCTATTTCTTATACTAAGATTCTTGTAAATGTGGTATAATTGGAAATAAAATGTTTCTTGTATTAAATGCCACCTAATTAAAAGATAAAATAACAAACTTATAATTACTAATTTAAAGATTAATTCATGAAATATATTTATATATATATTATCAAATCTCAATTGTTATTTTTTAAAAAATATAATAATTATATAATTTCGCATTTTGTTAAAATTCACTCTCATTCAAATCCTTATTGATATAAGTAGTTTTCTTTATTATACCTTTGATTTTCAATTTTTTAATTAAATAATCAAGTCCCTATATATATCCCCCCGCTTAAAAAAAGTCCCTATATATCGTTATATTGTCCAAGTATTATCAATGGCCAAAATTTATATTTATTTTATATACATGCATAACAATTTAATTTACTGAGTAGTTGACACTTCACATTGTAATGAATCCATGGGCGACTTTAATTAATTTATTTGAATTCTATGATATAATTAAATATATTAAATACAAATGAAGTATTTAAATATAATTAAATGACATGTTTATAACCAAATAGTGAATGGTTGTATTACTATTAACCGCTATAAATAGTACAAATGCTATATTTAAGTTATGTTTGGTTTAACGTTGAAACGTGATAAATTTACGTTTTTAATGTTATAAATAGTTATATTGACAAGTTCAAACTTGAATTTAATTACTTCTCAATGTCAAACGAAACATGTACAGATGTACTTATTATAGACGGATTTTGCATGTTTTTTGCAACTTATTTTTAATAAACAGTTTTTTAAAATTATCGCTAAAAGTTAAAATTTTTAAAGTAAAGTAATTCAAATACGCGAGTCTCCATGAATGTTGTTTTTTTACTTATATTTGTTATTTTTTTTTCTTTCTTTTAGTTGAAAATATCATTGCAGATATTTCCAAAAGCTTAATTACAACACACATCTTATACGGAAAGGATATGTTACTTGTCCCACCTGACTATCCGACATGAATAATTAAAAGGAAGGCTAGGGTTTTCAAATATATATGTCTTCTTATTAATTGTTGTCTACAAAAGATATTAACCTTTTACTTTGTGTTCTCTCTCAAGTTCAAGTCATGAATATGTAGATATGTTTAACATTCGGAAGACCATTGGAATAGGATTGTCTCTTTAGGATACTCGTGGTTTTGTATAAAAAATATCAATATTTTAAGAAATTTGAGGGAAAATTAAATAAAAATCTTTGCATATGTAAAAGGCACAATTAAAAAAAATAATGATGGAATACAAAAAATGACATGGATTTCTAATTGAGAAAATAGAGAAAGTAAATGTCTCATAGTGAGTACACAAATTTATTTATAATATAATAGTAGAAGTAGATATTAATCACTCTTTTATTAAACAAATTTTATATTTGAGTTTTGTTAACTGAAAGTAAACGTTTGCATAGTTTAATTTCTTAAGTGGTTATAACTTCCGAAAGGAGTTTATAAATGAGAAAAGTTGGGTGCGTTAAGTATTTTTATTGATTTGTTTATTTTGCAAAATGTGTAAACTGCTGAGCTAAATTTAGATATGAAAATTTCTAATTAACTCTAACACAATAATAAAGTTATAAGAATTATAAATTGTGGATAACAGTTGTTAACGACAAAAACATAAAATTTTGCCTATCAATATCGTCATATACGGTGCACCCACTGACCCACAATATGGCAAGCAATAGAGTTGTGCTTTATAGAATATGTTGTGGCCTATTTTCATATTAAGATCTGCTTCTTTTCTAACATACAACTATTATTTTCTTAAAAAAAAATACAACTATTATTTTAGGGTTATATATATACACGTTAAAAAATGTACTATAGATTTTCATTCGATAACTAATCATTTTTATTTGGTAGAAATTCGTCTACTATGAATTTGTAACTTAATTGATATAGGTTCCTGTTTTTAAAATTCGAGCGTTTTATTTTATATTTTTGTTTTAAAAAAAGTAATGTCATTATATGACACTACAACTGCATGATCTTCCGGGGAATCCAATGATTTTACTAAAATGATAGGTTATGTAATGCTTCATAGAATATGTATTTTAGTCCTACTTTATCTCCCTTAATTATGCGCTACTGTAACTAAAATAATTTAACTACTTAACACCATGGCTCAATACATTTAAGATTTCGGAGTGTTTCAGAGCATTTTCATATTTTCGCAATTTGTGACAGTACCAAAAATGTTTTTGTGACATTTGCAACTCCTCCTACAAAACATGGAAGTGAGTTTTGATGAAGAAATTAATGTCGCTTGATTTAATTTAATTTAATTGAAACAGCTGAAATAGACTCAAGGACTTCCTGTCGCATCCACGTGATACAGAGTAATGTTATTTATGAGCAAAATTAGTTTTAATTTGATATCCAACTCCAAGGGCCAATAGTGGTTGATGTAGCATAAACAATTTTGTGTTTCATAAATTATCAAATACATGCATGCTGGTATAATGATGAACAGGTAGAAAACTACAAGAAGAAATGGAAGGTATGAAATCAATATCGGTGCCAAAAGATTAACCAGAAGAAGGTAATAAATCAATTTGGTTTATTATTACTTTCATTGTGTTAATGATCCTAAGGATGTGGTGGTTGCAACTTAATTCATTTTCAATGGGACTGCTGATCTTATTTGTTGCCATTTTTTCTTCTTTATTTCTAGATTGAGCAATGTTCTGGTGATACACCAAGTATCATAGACCATGGTCCTAATGAGGAAGTCTAAAATAATTAAATTTTGGCCGTCCGATAGTGATGAAAATTAAAACAAGCTAGGCTTACAGTTGAGGCAATCTTTAATTAGAATTGAGATGTTATGTCACCAGCAACTGCTTCACAATGAATCGCTAATGAGATCGAGTTCATATAGCACACAATAGAAGAATTATGGTGGCACTTAACATCACGTGTATCTCTAAACTAATTTGATGTATGAATCCTTTATTCTTGTTCATATATAAAAGTGCTAACAGGAAAGATACTACAGTTGTTTAGACTGGATCATCATACACACAGTTCTTAAGAATACAACATATATAACTTCTCTTTTTGTATATAAGCACACTAATAGTTATCAACACTAGCTAGATTAGCTGATATATAGGGGATTAATTGAATTTAACCAACCTAACCTATCTTGCCTAGGAATAGGATTGCCTCATAGAAGGATACATGTGATCTAATGCTATTTACCCTAATCCATGGCAAAATAGACAACAGAGCGATCGAATTTGGTTAATGAAAAACAAGTTGACCTTAACCAACAACATTACCTGAGATTGATTAACAAGAGTGAGTGAACAATCTTTGTACGCGCCCAGTGTGAGATGAGATGGGATGAGATCAGACTCAGAGAGGTAGACAAGGCTAAAGTCTATGGTTGGAATGTTGCCATCTGTCTGTGTAGCTACCCGACCACACCACTCTTCTTCCATCTCACCTCTTCTTCAAACTCAAGTAACTATAACTGTTTAACTTTAATTCATAGATAATAAACCCCACATTCACAATTACCCAAATTATACAATCTCCTCAATTTCTCTTCTCTTCTCCCATTCCATGCACTAAACCCCCACACATCCAACTTCAAGAGAAAACACTTATATCAAACAAACACCTTCCCTCCTTTATCTTATAATCATCTAACACTCTTCCCTCTGCTCTGTTTCTACAGCAAGAGTTAAACCATGACAGACAGGGTCCACCCTTCGGCCAAGCCCACCGCCACCGCCACCGCCGCCAACCCATCATTCCCGGCGACAAAAGGGCAACTCTACGGTGCCACCCGCCCCACCTACCGCCCCCAATCCACCCACCGTCGTAGCAGCCGTAGTTGTTGTTGCACCCTTTGCTTCTGGCTGATCCTCATTCTCCTCTTCCTCCTCATCCTCCTCGGAGCTGCCGGCACCGTCCTCTACTACCTCTACCGCCCTCACCGTCCTTCATTCTCCGTCACCTCCCTTAAACTCACCTCTCTCAAACTCTCCCCCTCCTCCTCCGCCCTTACTTCCAACTTCGACCTCACCCTTTCCGCCACCAACCCCAACAACAAAATCGTATTTTTCTACCAACCCACCTCCGTCTCCATCCTCGCCGGCGACGTCGACGTCGGCGATGGCACCATTCCCGCATTCGAGCACGTGGAGAAGAACACGACGCTGCTGGAAGCTTTGGTTTCGAAGAGTGGGGAGGTTGTAGAGGGTGACGCGGGGACGATGCTAAAGGAGAGCTTGAAGAGCAAGAGTGGGTTGGCGTTGAAGGTGAAGATGGAGACAAAGGTGGAAGCCAAGATGAGTGTGTTTAAGACCCCCCGTGTTGGAATCAGAGTGTTGTGTGATGGCATCGACGTTGCTCTTCCCGCCGGCGAGAAACCGGCGACGGCATCGACTACGGATGCCAAATGCGAGGTGGATGTGAGATTCAAGGTCTGGAAATGGACTCTTGGATGATTGGAGAAAATTGCAGAAATAAAGTGTGATGTCATGTTGTTGTTTTTTATTTTTGGTTTTTCATTTTCAATTTTTTTTGGGGTCCTTTACTTTTTTTTTTTTTAATTTCTTGTAATTCTGATTTCATTTGGTATATTTTCTGAAATTTGTTTATAATTAATTAAAGACCAGTGATACAATATATAGAGACTCTCACAATCACAACTCACAAGTCACACCGTATATGCACACTATTATTATATATTATTTTCTATTTGATTAAAACACAAGTAAGTAAACGTGTGTTTTGGAGGTTCTTAAGTGGGAAAGGGAACTAACTAATAAATTAATATGTTACACAGATTCTATTCTAGCTATTCATCTAATTACCCAGAGTGACTTAACTTACAATAAGTATAAGTATGCTTTTTTGATTTGGGACATCAGACAGCTCATCAATCAGAATTGGCAAGTGACCTTCCAACATACTTTAAGAGAGGGAAATATGTGTGCAGATTTTTTAACAAAAAAAGGAGCTCAACAAAGTCATGACCTGGTTCTTCTTAGTGAGCCTATGCAAGACATGCACCTAATGATGCTTGCTGATTCTTTAGGAGTTCATTTCATTAGACATTGATTTCTTTTCTTTTCCTTTTAGTTTTCTTTCTTTTCATCTTGTACCCAAAAAAAAATGTGTGTTTGGTTCATGTAAACACGCTATAAATCAATCTTGATAGGGTTGCTAAACTTATCCATTAATATAAGTAGTGAGATATGAGATTGATATAACAACAATATATATAACAACTTATACAACATATTTTTTTTTTATCTTTTTTCATCATATCATTCATCACATTCCACATTTCTCTCTCTTTTTTGAGCCTTTTCTTTCTTTCTCTTACTAAGGTCATCTTTATCTCATAACCCCTCAAAAGTTTCTTAAATCAATATTTTATAATTTTTCACATTTTTCCATATTACTATATTATTTTTATTACTTTAAGCAACTCAATCATTTTTTATCTTCATCTCAACAACTAAAAATTCTTAAATGGACCCCATAATTTACCTATCAATCAATCTCACACCACACAATCATTATTTAAAAAAAAATGCTAAGCACCGGTAATTATGTAAGCACTTATACCTTGATACGAACCCAAAACAAAAGGTACTCCATAGCTTAAAAATGCTTAAGTTCCGATGCTAAAAAGTTAAGCATCTATGTGTAGCACAACGATGCTGATGCTCTAAGTTGGATGTTGTAATGTTGTATATATAACATTACACAATATAAGTATGTATTTTCATATGTACTTTTTTTTTTTAACTTTTAGCTAGTTTTTGGTATTAATTTTGAAAGATCTATTAAGAGTAAATCTTTAAATAGTCTTTGAAATAGTTTCTGAAAGATAGATACATAGGTTCCTAGGTATTTTTTGAAAGACCTCATATATTTATATGAATTATAAAAAAATTAAAGTGATGTGATTATTTAAAGTAATTCTGTAACTAACTTTACAATAAATATATATATACTATTGTGAGAGGTTATCTTATTATATTGAGATATAATATATATCATAGACCTATCAATTTGTGACAATTTTGTAGAGTTTAATTAGAGTCAATTTGAAAAAATATTTCAGTTAGTTGAAAACTGAAATTATTTTATTAAGGTAATTTTTTTTATTTATTAATTTTTTATTAACCCTTTTTAAGAAGTTATTTGAGATACTTTTTAAAAAAAAATCAATCATTAACTGAAAATTTATTACAATATTATCTCTCAATAATTTTCATTTATTATTATTTAATAATTAATTATATCCTTAATTAGACATCATTTTACAATTTTTAACTAATTTTATTAAACACTTTTATTCAAATCAACTAATCTTACTGCTTTCATTTGGATATGTAAAATTTTGTTACACTAATAATTAATATTTTTTTTTTAACTTTCAGTCAGTTTTTTTCATCTAATAATTTACTGTTAATTTTATTAGCCTAAAGGATCAATGACAATAAAACGAACTAAATGCCTGATGATACTAATATTCATACCAGATCTATACCTCTGCGTCCTATTGGCTGTACATCTTTAAATTAGTTGCAAGAGAATTCTATAGTAGCACCACAATTTCATCTCCTCGTTACATAAGGTCTCCACCAAATCCAATATGCAAAAGTTCTTCAAGTAAATGACTGTTCATAAACAACATTATTAATTTTATAGTAATCAATCAAAAAATGCAAATTAAATTGTGTAAGTTAAAATTTAGTACTAAGGGTATCGATATAATAGGTACTAGGAAGGATATTACCTCAAGTCTCCTGTTTCTTGATTGGAAGGAGTTCCAAAGACACGTTGCTTAAATTTCTCTGTTGAAGGAACTGTTTCTTCTTGCTCATCAAATTCAGACACATTTTGATCTTCCGAGGGATATATCCAGCGAAACCCACACTCTTTTATTGCTACTTCTTCTCCAAATCTATTTTGAGCGAAGAATTCAAATGTAAGCATTGGATTGTAACCATTGCTTATGTCATTGATGCCTTTAATCGTCTCCATTATCTGCTTGCAACATTGTTCATCATACCATAATACCACATGATCACACATCATTTCGAGTGAAGTCTGAAGAGTATTAATCAAGGAAGATTTATCTACAAAGAAACTTGTTATATTGATCTTTTCACCTCCACTACTTTCCAAGTAGCACTCACATCCAAAACATCCACCATATCCAATGTAGCATGATTGGACTTGAGAAACAACCAAGTAAAAGACAATACCCAACAAATTAAGTGGAAGTTCATCAATAGTGACAAAAGGCTCTATAGAATGGTAATGGAACCAAACTCCAACTTCTTTGCCACTTATAACTGGTAAGAAGTGGTAAATCAAAGCACTGCTGCTTGATGTATATGAATGATCATGATCCAAGAATGAATCTAGATTTGCTCCAAGTTCAATACTTTTCAAAATAATGTCATATAATTGTGGATCCAATTTTATGCAATTAAAGAGAAGAAAAGTACAATTAGGTTTCTCAAATGGTTCACTCACTGTCTGAAGAGATTCACAGTTCCAGACATGGAAGCATTGGATGGACTGTGGAAGTGAAGGTATAGATTGAATCATTTCACATTCACCAACTTCAAGAGTTTTGAGACATGGAAGATACTTGATGCTTTGGGGCAAGGTTATGATAGCACAATAAAGTAGTACTAAAGACTCTAATGATGATAACAAGGAGATGTTGTCTGGGAGTTCAATCAAGTTATAACAATAGGTAAAAACTAAACGTCTTACACTTCGGAAGCCAGGGCTAGGCAGTATGTTACGTAAGGTGATAAATCTGTCACATTCATAGTTCCAAGGATCACAAAGCGTAATTTTATAGGCAAAATTTTCAGGGAGATCCATGAGGCCATCACTAATAGGAAAAGAAAAGTTTTCAAGATTTCTTATATGCAAAATTGATGATGGAAGTTCATTCAAACCTGATCCTCCAAAATTCAAATACATGCCAGTTGCGCTAGGCATTAATAATGTGACTGAGAACTCTTGGAGATTGATGCAACCCAAGGCATAGACACTTCGGAGAGATGGTGGACAACTACTGCTGCAAAGGCTCTTAAGTGACGTGCACGCTCCCACATTTAAAACTTCAAGCTTCTGGAGAGAGAAAATCGATGGATCAATGAAAGGCAATCTTTCACAATGAGACAGGTTCACATGTTTAATATTTGGGGCACGAGATAAATTTGGACACTCTATCAAGCGTGTGGAGCCATTGAGGTCAAGTATCTCCAAATTTGGCAAATTCTGTAACAATATATAATAGACCAAACAAGTTAGGTAGTAGCATTTTCATTCTCCTTTTTTACAGCGTCTTGCAGTTTTATTCCTAACTTTATTAAAAAACATACATTCGGGACTAAAGTGAATTTTTTTAATAAAGTCGGTGACTAAAATGCATGTTTTTTAATAAAGTTAAGGACTAAAGTGCATGTTGCAGGGATTAAAGTGCTATTTTGAAAAAGTCATAGACAAAACTGCAAAACGCGTGCCAGTTTACTATTTTTTTTAATCCTAGTAACATAAATTTTTAATTTCATTTTTTATTAAAATAGACCTCAATCTATATAAAAAATAAAAATAAAAAGACAATAGGTACATGGGTGGTGCATATATACCTGTACTCCATTCCAAAGTTTTTCCACATTGCTGTCTTGCAAGGAAAGCTCGACAAGCATCTCAGGACAAAAAGTTGGAGGCAAGAACTTCAATGGATATCCATCCCATCCAAAATATCTTAAGTTTTTAGGCAATGAGTGAAGACCCATTGGGAGGTACACAGAATTAATTCTCCTAAAGTTCCCATTGAAGTCCTTAAAAACAAGTATCCTTAAGTTTGGCATCTTCTTGAATGCTTTGGAGCTTAAATTTATATGCTTAATTTTAGTCATATCTAAAACTATGCCTTCAACTGCCTTAGTACCCTGAAAATTCAAAATCAGTATTAACGTTAGTACTTAATTTTACAATAATTTACATTATTTATATCATATGTTTAGGAAGGTAATTAAGTCAAGGTATCATTCTCTTTCTCTTACTCTTACTCTATTATTTGTCAATACATCACAAACTTCCTCAGGGTCCCACAACCTACTGCGTTGTCCTGGATTCTTAATAGATTCCTCACGAACTATTTCCCTGCCCATTTCTTGTATTAAGCCATGCATTTCTATGAAATTATCTGAATCCCTTATAAGAGCCTTGTCTAAAAGGTTTCTTATCCCTATATCTGCAAAGAAGCCACAAGCATTTAGTATTTTTGTTACTTTCTTTCTTTCGTTCCCTTTAAAAAAGCAAGCAATGTCTAGAAATATGTTTTTCTCTGTATCATCTAATCCATCATAGCTCAATCTCAACACTTTCTGAATTTCTGCATTGGGAATCTTCTTTAATTTAGCCAGTGCACTGTCCCATTCTTGTTCACTTTTGGAACGAAGAAATGATCCCAATACTCTTAAAGCTAAGGGGATGCCTTTGGCATAGACAATTGCTCTCTTTGATGCCTCCTCATATCCCTGTTCCACATGAGTTTTGTTAAAAGCATTTAAGCTGAAAAGCCTTAGGGAGTTTTCAAAGTTCATTTCCTTGACTTCATGAATTTCATCAACTCCTTTACTTAGCACATGCTTATCTCTGGTTGTTATAATGACTCTGCTACCAGCTCCTAACCAGTCACGCCCTACTCCAACCAAGTTTTCTACAAGTTCTGAAGTATTCACATCATCTAGTACAATCAAAGCTTTCATATGTTTGAGTCTTCTTATAACAGTAGAGGGTATTACTTTGAGGGTAACAACACAAAGATCTTCCATTAGTAACATAGAAAGAAGTTTACTGAATATGTAATTGAGTCCATGCCTTTTTGATTCTTCTGTCACATTTTCTAAGAAGCAACTGCCATCATATTGGGGAGAGACCTTGTGAAAAATAGCAGCTGCAAGGGTTGTCTTTCCTATCCCTCCCATGCCCCAAATTCCAATCATTCGAACTTCTTTTGAATCAATTCTCAATAAAGACTCAACGTGAGAAAAGTTTTCATCAAATATATAAAGGCCTCCAAGTTCATTTGTATACTTGTGATTTAGTTTTTGCAATATTGCTTTGATGATGTCCTCAATCAGGTCACATTCAGCCCTAGCATATAATGATTAAAAAATCAGAATAATACAAACTCCCAGTCATATTCATCTAATTTTATCTTAAAATTCAAACATTGAATTATCCGTTAGGCCTTGGCTTAAATATGTTTTTAATCCCTGAAATTTGACCCGAATTTGATTTTATTCCCAAAATTTTACAACCGTTGGTTTGAGTCATCGATGTTCTGAAATCATGATACTTTAGTTCATTCCCTTAACACCATTAACTTTGACGCCGACGTATTAAATAAATTTCCGTGTGAGTTCACAATAAAATTTGATCGGATGAGTTGAAGTGTAATTCAATTACTATAACTTGGTTATTGTAACTGACTGGATAAACTAACACATAAATTCGTTTATCACGTTAGCGTCAAAGTTGACGGTGTTAAAGGAATTGACTTAAGTTACATAATTTCAAAACATAAACTAAAGTTACGTGAGTTCACAATATGAGGGACCCAAACCAATGATTTTAATGTTTAGGAATTAAAACCAAATTCAAGTAAAACTCTATGGACCGAAAAGATATTTAACCATATATAATTTATGAAAGCTGAACGCATGCATACCTGTATCTATGAGAATCGAAGCCAGATAAATTGGCTGCTTCAAGGAGTGCATCTTTCCATTTTTGAATCTTGTCCTTGCCCTGCTTCTTGTGTTTTGACATCGCTGTTTGGTAACTCCCGCTCTGTTTCCGCACGTGTGATGGCTCTGTTTTGTAGAAGACAGGAATAACATCTTGATGTCCATTTTTCCTGCACTCCATTATTTCTAGCAGTTCATTCAAGCACCACGTTGAAGACGCATAGTTTTCTGAGAACACAACCAAAGAGATACTGGACTCTTTGATTGCTTTCACAAGTTCTTTCCATACCTCCTCTCCTTTTTGGATCCTGTAGTCTATGTATGTTTCGATGTAGTTTCTACACAAAGCAGCATGAAGAAAACTAGTGAAGTTGGCGCGAGTGTCCTCACCTCTAAAGCTGATAAAAACCTCATATTTCTTGAGAGGTACTGTAACTGCTACAGAGGAAGAAGAAGCATTAGCAGAAGAAGTAGTAGAAGCCATCTTTGTGCTCTCTCTTTATTCTTTTTCATTTGAAATTATTCTCTCTTATTTCATTTAAGCGTAATGTTACGCGTACCGCTTATAGTGCGGTACCGCAAAGGATACCGTACTATGATGCGACCCTCCCCTTTTTTAACCCAGTAGTCGGGAGCCCGGGGCTGGAATAGGAGGGAAATCATAGAGTTGAGTATTAAATTTAGCTAAGGATACGTGTATAAGTTATTATAAAAATAATATTAAATAAGAATAAAAAAGAAAAAAAGTACTTAAATAATAATGATTATAGTAAAGTTTATTGTGAAGATGTCTTAACAGCAGATATACTTGAAGTATTGATAATTCAATAAACATTTATTGATAAAACTTGTTGATACAAAACAATATTGGTCTGAAAATTTTAAGAGAAATCATTATATCAAGAAATATAAGCTGCTACTGAAAGAAGTTTCCTGAAAAACCTTAAAAAAATGTGGAAAGATCATAAAGAAGATTAATATATGATATTCATTGACTGAACACAACTGGATAAAAAATGATTTGATTAATAATAATAATGAAAAATAATAATAATTTATAATTAAAAGAATTGGGGAGTAACCTAATTTAAATTTTGGAAGACTTCTTTATATACGACATTTGAAGTTGTATATCTTAAATTTGCGCTTCATCATCAGTTATGAGTCATTTCAAATCCTCCTCTGTTCGTGACTCTAGATACTGCAACATATAATTTCCAATCGGGGAAGACAGACTTTGGCAAGTAAATTTTGACATGTTTCAAAAATTGACCTTGACTTTGAGCCTAGTACCATTGCAGAGACCTGATCAATGTTTCTCAACAACATTACCGGTGCACCAATTTTCAACTTTAAGACGTGATTTGGAAGCCCGGATGAATTGATTGTATTAAAAAATTCTTGAGTGAGAATATCATTAGGAGTATTTAAATGAACACTCTCTGTACAAGGACTGTCAGAACATAGGTATGTTCTTTCTTCTCCCGGAAGCAATGACAACATATAGTCATTCAAGTTGAACACAATGACAATTGTTGGAGCTAAGATAGCTCAATGTTAAAAGAAGGATGCATCATGCATGTTTTGAACCATTTATTATTTTGTTAATTATATTATTCCTCATTTAATAAATTTTCTAAATCTCCAACCTCATCACGGGATAATGTTCATATGGAAATGTGATTGTTTATATGGAATTACTCAATAAAATTATTATAAGTAGATTATCATTGATTTTATGTAGAATGATAATTTCAAAGAGATATATTTTTACTCTTAAGATATTACATTTATATATATATATATATATATATACTTTTATGATTTTAATATTACTGTCTTTTCATACAAAATTTTTATCCCTTATTGATATGAGTATTTACCCCATATAATTAAATTTAAATATTAAAAAAATTTATGTAAAAATTTTTATCATTGATTGAATTATATTCATATGATACCATCTATGTATATACTATAACATTTAAATATTGATGAAATTTTATGTAGAGATTTATTCCCCTGTGGTGTATAGAAAATATTATAAGAGAAGTTAAAATGGAAATTTCTATCAAAAAATCACATTTTAATTTAAAAAAGTAATCCATTTTTACTAATTAGTTCTTTAAATACTTTTACAACTAAAAAAACATAATTAAAACATTTATAAAATTATAATAAATACAAACACCTATTAAAAAATTGAAAAATAATTTTTATATTGTTAATTTAGATAATAATAAACTTTCAACCAAAATGTTCATTCTCGTGTGATATATTCTTATTTTTATAATTTAAATATTAATAAAATTCCATTTGCCCCTATAATCTAAATTTAAACATTGATACAATTTATAGAAACTTTCATTGTCAAGTGAATTATATTAAAATCTATATAATACATAAATATTAAAATCTATGTTTTCCATTTTTAATGTTCATCAACTTTTATGTTAAGATTTATTCACCTGTGAGTAAAAATATTATAAGTTCACCTGTGAGTAAAAATATTATAAGTGAACTTCAAGAGGAAACTTCTATTATCACAATTCAATTTAAAAAGTCATTATTTTAATTAAATAATTTTTAAAAATTATTACAACTAAATATTAAAAAATAAAAGTAAAGCATTTACAATCAACAAATAATTATATTAAAATTAATAAAAGTGTTATTTTGCCCTGATAATAATATCCAATAAAACCTTATGTTACACAGTAGTTAAATAATGCATATTTAAATGGAAAGTAAACTAATGTAAAATCAGGTAATAATTATACATATGAAATTAAATTTATTTGTCTATAAATTGAAACAATGCAACTCATGTAAAATAATATAAATTTTCTGACAATTAGCCACTATAACTCACGTATTCAAATTCAAAAACCATTTCAGCAAACAATTAATATTACCACATTGAATTTATTAAAAAGTTTGAATATATTAAGAGTTAAAGTAACATTTTTTTAAAGAAAAGAATTTCACTAAAAAGCCACTAAAAGGGCTAGAGATACATCATTCTAAAAAAGATCAAACATTCTAGGTGGATATTTCTAAAACCAAAAAAAAAAAAAAAAAACTCAGGTTTGAAAGAGAATGCTAATTTAGATATATCATGAGCTACACCATTTGCTGTTATAGGAATGTGATCAAAGAGAAGACAAAAAACCCTTGAGCTTCTAATTTACATTAAGAAATAACATCAAATAAGTATGTATTGTTTGTATGCATATTCTTCCAAAGATAAGTCTCCTTCATACAATATGTTTCAACACACGGATTAGAGAAAGAAAGATCTTAAACAAAACATAGAGATTCTCCTTGTTTGATCCTCCATAGGGATTTACAACACATTTCCAACAGGGGAAACAAAATTCACATTCCCTCTCATGATCACATAATACAAACTACACAAAAAACAAACAAATAAACTACATTGCATATTTACTTGGATCCCCTTATTTTCTAGCAACTTGAAAAGCATCAAAGTCATTTCCTACTTTAATTCTAACATCAGAAATATCATAATACTAAATCATCTCCCTGACCATATTAGTATAAAATATTCAGCAGCAATGTAAACGGCTATTTCACTTGACTTGATTCTACCTAGAAAATATACAATTCATACATTTCAACCTCATCAATTCCATTAGATGTATCTTTGAGTCTCTTCCAAAAAGGCATAATTCACCTGCGACATAAGACCTATAAAAATTAAGTAAAACTCACAATGTTATTTTCCCTCCAAGCATTGATGATGCACTTTCGACAAGTGTACCGAATCGGAACAAGTAATATAATGAGAGTAGAGTATCGTCCCACAGAGATTGACGGATCAAGTACCAATTAACAGAGAATTTAACTAGTTGAATAAGGAGAAATCAATTGTGTTTAATGACCTAAAGACTAGTGCAGAAAATTAAGCCAGAAACTAAACCAGAAAGTTATATTAAGTGTTGAACAATTAACAAGAATTCAACAAATTTGGAATACGAATTTTGACAAAATGGTTAGGATTGATTTCACTCAATCTTCCTTTCATCCAATTCCTTGGTAGATTAACCCTATGTCTTCAACTAAATACCCTAATTCCTTAGGTGAACCTAATTGAAACATGCATTATCATCAAGAATTGCTAAAGATCACATAAAAAAACGATTCTTATTCCTAGGCAATCAATCTTCTATGTTGCTTGCTTCAGATCCAAGTTTTTCCCCAATTTTCAATTGTGAGAAGAGCTTTTAGTTCATGCAATTGAGTGGCCAATTCAAATGAAGCATTAAAAGCAGAAGGAAGTAATTGAATTGCAAACGAAAATTGAATTGAATGAGTGAATTCCTTATACAAAATACAGATCAAGTTCCATCAACTCCTAACCTAAGAAAATCTAGCAATTCATTACAAAAGAGAAGATAAAGGAGAAGAGAATTGCAAACTCAATGAGAAACTACATTGAATCAAGAACCCTAGCTTCCACTTGGTTTTGATCTTCAGGAGAAAGAGAGAAAAAGAGAGAAAATTCGAGTTGAAGAAATGAGAAATCTGAAAAAATGAAAAGACTCCCGCTAAAAATCTAAACAGATCTATTTATAATGTTTCTGCAGCAATCGTGTCCCCACACAAGCCTTGCCATGTTCCCACACGAACATGGCAGAGAGTAAAATTCAATTTCTGTAGCCTCTGGTGTTATCGTGTCCTCACACGAAAATAGCTTGTTCCCACACGAACATGACAGAATGTGAATTTCTCAATTTGCACCTCCTTCTCTCAAAATTTTGTTAGTAATTTTGTTTTTTACTTCTTTCTTTCTCATTTTCCAGAAAATTCCTAAAAACAACAAAGAAAAATGACTAATATTTACTAAAACCATCTAAAATACAAACAAACTCAATTATGTACAATTTTACAAAATTATCAACCTAAACAACTAAAAACTACCTAAAATTAATCTATAAATCTACTACTAAAGTGGATTTATCAATTGAGAATGAGAGGGTCTAAAGAATCTACAAAGGGCACAACCATCAATTATCCTGTAAAGGATTAACAAAAGAGCAAAAACGTGTATTTATACTTAAAATAAAACTTAAATTTAGAAATGAAACCATAACAGCTGTGGGGATAACAATAGTTTCAATAGATAAAGTCTTTTGTTCCATTCCTTTGTGTTACCATATATAACTCTGGTTTCCTCTGAATTCTTATGCCAGGTGTGGGTAAGAAGGTGAAAATTGCTTCAAAAGCCATCTCAAAACAAAACAAAAAGCATTAATGGATACCAAATAAAAAAAGATCAAATGTTTAAGTGAAACTCCCTCTTCACAAATCAAATGAAGCAGATAGATTTTTTTCAAGCAGAATTGATTATAAGAATTTGAGAAAAGATTACTTATCTAAAGATGCTACTGCAATAAGGAATACTCTGCAAATATGCAAAGGCACAAAAATAGGAGTAGGAAAAAATAATGCACCCATAAAGCACAAAGTAAAAGACATGCATCAGGCAAAAGATACTTCAATTGAATTTGAACAACCACTACAAACTTTTCAATTGAAATAAAGACAACTACTGGACATTAGAATACTCTATTAAGAAACAGATAAGACAAAGAAACAGGGAATGTAATAATAACACAGAAAAGGATTATAAGTCAAAGTAGAACTTGAAAAAGTAAAAACAAAATTACTAACAAAATTTTGATTGATTTGTTATTCGTAATAAATATCAGTTTAATAAAATTTTAATATTAAACATAATTATATTTAAAAAAATTTGATGCGTATAGGAACAGCAGGAACAAATCATAAACTAACAAATTCATAATCTCTAACAAAATCTTATAGATTAAAATTATACACATATATTAAAAGAAAACCTATGTATTTTAAAATTATACACACAAATTCAAAGAAAAGCATGCATACGAAGATTCAATAATCTCATTCAGTGAAACAATGATAAAAGTATAAACCAATTAAAAACCATCTCATTCAATGACTCCATTTTCAATTCATTGAATCAATGATAAAAGTATAATCCAATTCATAAATTTCAATATTAAAGATTTCACTTATGAAGCGGACATTAAGCAACTTTTAATTTTATTAACTAACTAAAGACACACCCACACACACTACATGGAATTATTGAAACTTAGCATATTGTTTATTGGAAAAATATTCAAGTGTTAAATTTTTCACACTATAGCCTATAATTGATTACTTTTTCTATAAAAAGTGATCCCCGAATAAACTAAATCGAAAACTAACACTACAACTCAAAGGAAATCATGAATATAAAATATTCAGAAATCTCATTCGAAGCAACAATTATCAATCATCAATTAATCACTAAAAAAAGGCAATCAAAATCAAACACAATAACCCAAAGAAAAGCATGCATATGAAGATTCAATAATCTCATTCAGTGAAACAATGATAAAAGTATAAACCAATTACAGACCATCTTATTCAATGACTCCGTTTTCAATTCAGTGAAACAATGATAAAAGTATAATCCAATTCAGTTTTTAATTTTAAAAGATAGAATTATAAAGAAGTTTCAGATTCTTTTTAAACAAACAGAGGCATATAAAAATTAATTTTAAATACATTAAAAAATGAAACACATTCTTATTCTTTTGAACTACATTCTCTAACTTGGATAAACCGCTTATAGCATTTTATATAATTAATTGGAAATGACAACTTTTTCAATTTTCCAGCCATACTCATCTGCGTCTACACAAAAACTCAATTCAAAAATGAAATTTTTATTTCATAAATTTCAATATTAAAGATTTCACTTATGAATCAGACATTAATCAATTTTTTATTTTATTAACTAAAGACACATCCACACACATCACAGGGAATTATTGAAACTTAGCATATAGTTTATTGGAAAAATATTCAAGTTATCAATTTTTCACACTATAGCCTAAAATTGATTACTTTCTTTAAAAAAAAGTGATCCCCGAAGAAACTAAATTGAAAACTAACACTACAACTCAAGGAAAGCATGAATAGAAATCATTCAAAAATCTCATTCAAAGCATCAATTATCAATCATCAATTAATCACCGAAAAAAGCCAATCAAAATCAAAGACTACAACTCAAAAAAAAAACATGTATATGAAGATTCAATAATCTAATTCAGTGAAACAATGACAAAAGTATAATCCAATTACAAACCATCTCATTCAATGACTCTGTTTTCAATTCAGTGAAACAATGATAAACGTATAATCCAATTTTTCACACTATAGCCTATAATTGATAACATTTTCTATAAAAGTGATCCGCGAATGAACTAAATCGAAAACTAAGACTACAACTCAAATGAAAGCATGAACATAAAACATTCAGAAATCTCATTCAAAGCATCAATTATCAATTATCAATTATAAAAGTAAAGGTAACCTGTTATATTTGAAAACACAGTCGAATTAGGTTCAATCTCCAAATATAGCACTTCCAAATCCTTTGAAATCTGTTTCATGGAAAAAATGACACAATAAGAGTATTTAAGCATGATATCCAGAGTGCCCATTTTCAGCTTTAAAATAGTATTTCATGTACAACTTTAATATAAAAATGATATGCAAGTTTATAGAAAGTAACATGCATAGTCAAAATCTGTTACTATAAGGTGTTCCATTGACAATAAGGTATGGCATACTTCTGATAACACTATAGATGGGAATTGCAAAGTTAACACCTCATGACATTCCAAATACTGAAATGCATTAAAAATTTAAAAAAAAATTGGGGAACCATAACAGGATCTACTACTGGTTAATTTCCACAGGCTGCCCATAAATCTTTAAAAAGGCAAGGTATGAATTTAGAAAGATTCACAGGCTGTCCTACGTAAATTTATTCTGGAGAGCTAATTCCCAATTTCATCCTCTTAATATTAATCTTTATATTTTTTAAGGCTGCTCATTAATCTTTCCTGTTTGATTTTTTAAAAGTATTAATTCTCGACATATATTTTTGTCAATTTAGTTACTATTCGAGCTATATATCTTAATCAAATTTTGCCTATAATCTATCTATTATCAAATAAATACTATCATCCTGTTTTGGATTTACAGGTTATACGAAGTATCGTATAAAGATAACATTTGTGGGCTCTTCACGAATGGTGAGGATTACAGGTTAACGACCAATTGAAGGTAATAGATGGAGCCGATTTGAACAAACATATCCTGTTCCTGAAAATAGGAAGGCAGAGACACTTGAAGGCAAGTTTGAACTTGGAACTCTCATCCTTAAAATGCCAAAAAACATCATTTCACAATTTATTTCTGCTAGAGATTAACATGATTAATAGAAAAATATATTAAAAACTAATTAATTTTCATATATTTTTTTCTAAAAATGAACGAACTCTATATGGGAATTGCAAAGTTAACACATGATAACATTCCAGACCCTGAAATGCGTCAAACAGCAAAAGAAATAATTGGGGAACCCTGACAGAATCTACAATCAATTAATTTCAACATAGCATGATCGAAATAGAGCAATAGAGCATGATCGAAACGGTTCTGAAGAGTAGCAAAGCAGTAGATCGAACATTCAAAAGGGACAACAAATCATGATCGAACCAGTTTAAGCAATAGATCGAACATGCAAAAGGGGAAACAGATTAAGTTGTGCAAGAAAATAAGAAATTTTCAGGTTCAACACGAAAACATCATGAAGACGTAAAGGGGCAAAACCTCTTCCAATCGCGACCAGAAGAGAGCAGCAGCGACCACCAACGGAAGCCTCTATCGCGACCAACAGAGCTTCTAATCAACAGACGTGCAGCGTGGAGACTCAGCGAACAGCGGCGGCGACACTCAACCACCAACAGCAGCGCGACGAGACTCAGCGACAGCGTGGAGAGAAAAAACAAAAGGAAAAGATGAAGAGTTTGAGTGCCCATAACTTTCTGAATGTCTCTCTCTCACAAAGAGATTTATAAAAAGAAAAAGAAAGATGAAGAGTTTTAACTGATGTTTCTCGGAGCCTTTTCATTTTCTATGTGAAACAATATGGAGAATGGGTTTAGATATAACTATTCTTGATGTTCCAACACATTCATAAATATCAAACCCATTAAATAACATTTAAAATTTGAAATCATCTAATTTAAATTTTGAAAAAATTGCTGAAATATAAATGGACAAAAATGACCTCAATTTTGGCGGAAGATGAAATTTCTCACTCACTTCCATTTATATATATAAAGATTTTTTATAAATAATTTTTATTTTATTATTTTATTATTATAATTAGTTTTAGTTAATTAAGTGTCCAGAAACGGTGAACATATTACAAAATGAGGTTAATGTTGATTTAATTTATGGTTAATAGAATATGATTTTTAGTTAACTGCAATTCCTGTTAACACAGGGTAATTATATGTCCATAAATGGTGAACATATTAGGAAATCAGGTTAATGGTGTTTCCGTTTATGGTTAACAAAATATGATTTTTGGTTAATTGCATCTCCTGCTAGCACGGGGTTAATTATGTGTCCAAAAACGGTAAACATATTTTAAAATGAGGTTAATGATATATACATTGACGGTTAACAGATTGAGATTTTTGGTTAATGGAATTTGTGAGATTAATTGTGTGCACAGAAATGGTGAATGGATTAGTATATTTGGTTAATAAATTAAAAACAAAGAAAAACTATTTTATTTTAAAAAAGAGGCTTAAAAAAACAAAAAAAAAAAGCAGTGTGCGGTAGAAATGGTTGTCGCACAGTGTGCGGTACATATATCACCGCTCTTCATTTAATTAATAATGTCTATTTTTTTCTAAATATTTATGCATTTTAATATGATACATTTCATTTATTTAATGTTTATATATAAAAAAATATAAATTTGTATATAAACTTGTCGTGTAATTAAAATGTAACTTAAAAATATGATTCACCATGCCAATGAGGTGGCTTCTATTCATTTTCTTTAGTTTTATTTATATATTTCACTTTGGATTTTGATAGAGATTTGTGAAGTTGACTTTTAACAAATTGATTTTGCCATGGCCGTGGTCGGCTGGAGGATGTCCGTCCCATGTTTTAATTTTAATATGTTTAAATAAAAAAATTAATTGATGTATATAAGGGTAGAAATCACATGAAACACTAGAATGAGGTTGAATAATGTTTTATAAATTTCAAACTGATTTTGAAAAACATTTCACAAGCAGAACTTTTCATAAAGAAGTTTTTATAACTAACTGAAACTGGGAGATATATACTTGCTGAAATCACTTCAGCAGGTTCAATAAAACAATTTGAAAATTTTGTTTTCAATCTCTTTAAAAGTAGTTTTTCAGCTTTAAGTTATAAAACAACAATTTTCGAACCCTTCAAGTTAGTATAAACCAAATATAAATTAGATAAGGGTAGGAGAAGACTTAGCCAAGATTTATACTAGTTCACCCACTACCACTGTGAGCTACGTCCAGTCCCAAAGCTAAACAGCTAAGGATTTCCACTATCTGATCAGATATACAAGTATTCTTTTTCTGTCAAGTCTCTTCAGGCTCTACTACAACAAGTATTGTTTCCTACCAAGCCTCTCCATGCTCTAAACCAAGTATTGTTTAAACAACAAGCCTCTCCAGGCTCAAACAAAAAACTGTTTATGAAAAGAGATTGCTTAAGCTTTGAAACTACACAAGTTTAAAGCCTAAACTGGGTAAGATGTACAATCTACTGAAATGAACTCGGGATATGAAAATTGAGTACAAATGAAATAGAGTGTAAATATTTCTTAGGGAAATTTTGCAGCACTTCAGCAAGTTCATGTTGGTTCTCTATTCTCTTTTTTGCATGAAGACTTGTATTTATAGAGAGAGATAGGAGACCATTCAAACTTCTCTATAAATCCCGTTGTGAAATAGCTTTATTTCCGTTGAGACACAAGCTTCTGATAGCTGGCAGTAGCAGACACAACAGAGGTAGGTATGCAGCAGCGCTGACTCTACTTTTCTGAGCAAATTGTACTTTCACAGCAGAGACCACCTTTTTGGTGAAAAGGAATTTGAAATATACCAAAAAGTTTTTGATTTGCCTTTCCAGAAGGAGAGGGGTGCAGATAGCTGGCAGAAAGCAAAGACAAGACTTGAGTCTTCAAAAGGGATCATCAGAGAAACTTATTTCCAAGATGATACAATTCTCAGTACGACGTTTCCCGTCTTCAGAAGGTTAATTGGCTTCAGCAGGTCCTGATACTTCAGTAGGTTCCTCTCCTTCAGAAGGTTGCACTACTTCAGAGGGTTGCATAACTTCAGAGAGTTGTTTATTTAGAAGGTTGCTGAAACACAGAAAAATACCTTTAAGAGAATTTGTTCCTTCTTTCAGGATACTTTAACCAAATTTGTTATATATTAAAACTCATAATTGTGAGACTTAAAACATTATTAATTACTTAATAACATTTTGAGACACAACATTCTCCCTCTTTTTAATGATGACAAATTTGTTTAAACTTGCAAATATCTTAAGGGAAATTTAAAAGAATTAAGTTTAAAGAATTCTCCCTCTTTCTCAGATACTTAAGCAGAATGCTTGCTCCCCCTGAATATAAGATTTCTTCTCTGAAAAGCACTCAAACTTCAGATTTTGTTAGTTTACATTACTCCCCCTTTTGTCATCAATCAAAAGGATTTCTAGAGCTTGCTGAAGTAATAAATGTGCAACAGAGCAATAAATTCAGGATAAGAAAAAAAACAGTTGATAAAGCATATATCAGAGTAGAGGAAAGTGCAACAAATATCAGAGAGTGCAAGGATGTGCATATTATCTCTAATGAACTTAAATCTATCTTCAGCAAGGGGTTTTATGAATATATCAGCTCATTGATGCACCGTGTCAATGAACTTAATATCAAAAACACCTTTCTGAACATAGTCTCTAATGAAATGATGCTTGATTTCTATATGCTTAGCCCTAGAATGCTGGATGGGATTTTTGGAAAGATTTATTGCACTAGTATTATCACAAAATATAGGAATACATTTAACAGAGATGTTAAAATTTTCAAGCTAATACTTTACCCAAAGCAGTTGTGAGCAACAACATGCAGCAACAATATACTCAGCTTCAGCAGTTGAGAGGGCTATGGTGCTTTGCCTTTTGCTAGCCCAACTTATCATATTTTCTCCAATGAAGTGGCATCCTCCACTTTTTTATTTTCTCTCAACTCTATCTCCCGCAAAATCAGCATCACAGTAGCCTAATAACCTGCAGTCCTTACTCTTCTTATAGCATAGACCAGGATTAGTAGTACCATTGAGATATCTGAAAATTCTTTTTACAGCCTTGTAATGAGTTATTCTTGGATCTGATTGAAATCTTGCACACAGGCAAACACTGAACATAATGTCAGGTCTGCTTGTTGTTGTAACACCCCAGCCCTCTCCTGGCACCCCCTCAGGGCCCAGAACTTTACTGAGCATGTTACCACACTTCAACTTTGGCACCCCTAAAGTGTCTTATTCCCCCCTTAGGAATCTCTGTGGGTTTCGAACTCAAGACCTTAGGGATATAGTCTTAAATATTTTTAAATAAAAATATAATATTAAACATATAAAATATAATGATAATATAATTGATGTTTTTATGTTAAGTTGAGTAAAAGCTTTTTAACTTCCCATTATTATAAGGGATAAAGGAAACTAAATGATAAATCATGTGAATTTTAACTATAAGAGAAGAGCAAGTGGAGAGATTATTGCAAATTAAGAAAGTGAAATGGTGCAAGATTGAAATGGTGACACATAGGATAAAATAGTAAGATGGCAACAATAGTGTACAAATGGCAACGCCATATTTCGCGGTTCAGCTTTAATATATACTAGATTGTGACCCGTGCTTTGCGCGGATCGATTTTAATATAGTATTGTATATAAAAGTATTGATGTTATAAAATATGGATATTAGTATTATTGCATAGATGTTGTAAATTATGAGGCATTGGTCATTGATTTTAGTCAAGGTAACTATATGTAAGAACTATTGACTGATTTAAACGTATAATTTTTTGGGTTAATTTTTAAATTTCATATTATGTATATACTTTTTTGTTTGTAAAATGTGCTTGAAATTGAAAAAAGAAAATTCATAACTACTACACAAAGTGGAGTCCCATGGAAAAACAAATAAAAACAACACAAACTGAATTAGTTAGAAGAAAATATTTAATTGTGATGATAATATTAAATTTGAATAGAGTGTTAGAGTCAATAAATTTAATTTATCATGTTTAAGAAAAGTTATAGTAATTATCGTAGGTTAAAAAATTTACATTTGAAATGTATTATTATTTAATAATATAGGGTATGATATAAATATAATATATAGTGAAATAAAATAATAATATATTAATTAGAAAAATGAAATATAACAAAAATATTATTTTGTGCCTATAATTCTGTCTGTGAAATCAATAACACTAAATTTGGTTTGGTACTATTTAAGAATAAAATAGTTTGCATTAAATTTCATACTGACGTTAGAAATGATTTTGTTTGTTACTTTGTTTTTAAAATATGTAATTATAAAAAATAAAATAATTAATTATACTTATTTTTTTGTTAGATATAAATTAATTAATGAAATTGAATAAAATTGTCATATGAAATTATAAATAAAAAACACTCTAATATTATTTCTGTAATTATGAATCTCTTGATTAGTTTATATATATATATATATTAATTATTAGTTGATATTTTCACAAAAAAATATTAGAAATGTCTTAGTTTTAGAATGAAAATATCATATTGAAGTCAATGAATAGTTGGTTAAAACATATAATAAATTCCCCAAAGTTAAAACACATTCATATATAATGTATACATCGAGTTTATATGATTGCTCAAGAAAAATTAATTTTCCCTAGTAATAAATTTTCATTGATAAAAGTGTAATATGTTGTGAAATGTTAAGGAAAAATCGAGTATTTTAATCATAATATAAACAACATTTTTGTTATACTAAGAACAAATATTTTGAAAAGCTTTTTTAAAGCATTTTTATAATAATTTGTTTAAAATTATAATTTTAGCACCTTTCCAAGCCTCCTTAGTAATTTATTGGGTTAGAGTGTTTAAGTTTTCATACAATCCAAATAAAATTGATTATCTTACATTTTTTTTTCAATTAACATATCTAGCATATATAAACTCAATTTAATTGATTAATTATAAAATAATAATTACACATAAAGTTGATATTTAGTATATTTTTCTATAAAAAATTTAAACAACTGAATTATAATAAAAGTATAGCAATTTATAATGGGTTTGAATTATGATTAAAATTTTATTGTTTATTAAATTTAAAAATCGTGATTTGAATTTCTTTTTTATTTCTACTCATTTCATGATATTTGAAATGATTTTGATTTAATTATTATATAATTATAATATAATTGTCTATTTTTTATTTTTCTATCTTATTTAAAGTATAAACATAATAGAAATTTAAAGAACGGATGAGATTTTATGAATGTATATGTAGATTTATATTAAATTATAACCGAATTAATAATTTTATATTAAATTAATAAGATTAAAGATATTAAATTAAATTTAATGTCTAAAGTGCATGAGTAATAGCAATAATAGGAATATAAAAGTGATAAAGGAGGAATTTGTGATTTTTTTTTACGGGAAGTAATTTGTAGTATGATGAGTGTCTTTTGGAATATCACATATGTAACTATTTTGTGACATATTAATTTATTAATATGTGTTATTAATGTGGAAAGAGAGCATTGATGTGTGTATTTGAAGATTTTGAATGGTTTAGAATGAGTGAGTGAATTGCAAGGAGAGATATGACACATCATATTATTCTTGATGTGACACAAATAAAGATATGTGGCAATAATATGAATGACGTGGTAACGTATAAGCTTGCGACTCAACTTTAATATATATAATAATAGATAATAGATTATCTCATGTAAAAGTTTTGTATTTATTTCTCTCCTCCTAAAGATCATAATGTGAAATTTTCAATCCAAATCTCTATATATATGTGGTGACCGGTGAGTGTAGGGATGTTTTCCAATTCTCATGTCTGTCCAACAATGCTAGTTATGAATTAATTTAGCTATGGAATGATATCGTGGCTAATTCCTAGATATTTGGTAGCTAATTCAACTAGAAAGTGGCAAATGTTGAGAGAGCAGGGATGACGACCGGTACCCTTTAATCAAGGTACTATAGTGTTCATTCCTTTGCCCACACTTTTTTTTTTTTTTTTAATCTTGTATCCACACCCATATTGGAAAGTGGAAACAACATGAAATTCAAGTTTGGCCTGTGAAAGAAATATTTGGTTCAAACTTAACTCATTTATTTAAGTGAGTCAAACTTAAAGTTTGGAATTAACTTGTTAAAAAGAATTAAAGCTTGATTTACTTAGCTCATTTATAATTTTTTTTTTGTGAAAAAAGATTTAAATCATTTTTAAAGTTTATGAATTTAATATTTAATTAATATTTTAATATTAAATGATAATCTGAAAATCGAAATATATTCTTAATGAATGATATATGTAATTAAAAAAAATTCTAAAATATTATATTTTTGAAATTGAATAGATAACTTCTTAATTAATATAAGAAACTTTTTAATATTTATTTTCATATACATAGAGTAATTCTTTTACTTTATTATTTTATTATTTATTTTAAAAAATAAACTTATAACTTTATGTTATCATTTTTAAATTTTTACTAACCTTACTTCACTTTGATTATTTTTTAAATTAATTATTATATATATAATAAGTGAGTTATTTATAAGCCCTTAATGTCAACCTTATAAAGCTTGGACTTTGCTTATTTAAATAATCGGGTCCAACTTTAAACTTAAGTTTGTTTGTTGAATAAACAAATGAGTTTTATCAAATTTTTAACGAGTCGAACTCAAATCGTTCACGAATAATTCAGCTCATTTACCGTCCTAGTTCTCTTGAGAAAAAAAAAAAGAATTATAGTAAAAATTGTTTGCTATTTAGAACTCACTTGATCATACCTGATGGAAGGCGTAAGTCTAAAATAGATAGTTTACTCTTAGATAATTGAGCATGAACTCAATCTTTTAATGATAATAAAAATGGTATTATTATCTTGAGAGACAAAAGAAAAAAAGATAAATGGCAGCAAAACGGACTTGATGCCTGATGATACTATCTTACCATAATTTCATCCCCTCATTACAAGAGGTTTCCACAAAATCCAATATGCAAGAGTTCTTCAAGTGAACGCCTGTTCATAAATGGTATTATTTTGCTGTAATAGAAATGCAGAAGTATAAATTTTCTACCTATCAGTGTAATAAGTGCTAGGACGATTACCTCAAGTCTTCCATTTCTTGATTTGATTCCAGATTGGAGGGAGTTCCAAATATTTGTTTTAGTTTCTTTGTTGGAGGAATCATTTCTTCTTGTTTATCAGATTCAGAGCCCACATCTCTATTTTGGATTTTACTGGCTTCTAATTCATGATCTTCCCTACTTCTCTTGGATTTACACCCTCCTCCCTTCTCCACAATTTGATCTTCTGAGGGATATATCCAGCGTAACCCACACTCTTTTATTATTTCTTCCTCATTATCCATATTTTGAGCAAAGAATTCAAATGTGATCTTTGCCTTGTATCTGGCTCTCCTGTGATTGATGACTTTTCTACTTTCTTTAATGGCTTCCATTATCTGCTTGCAACACTCTGCATCATACCATAAAAACACATGATCTGACATCATTTCAAATGATGTATAATAATTGAACCAGATGCTTTCAGCTACAAAGAAACTTGTTATATTGATCTCTTCATCCCAACTAGTTTCCAAGCAGCATTCACATCCAAAACTTCCACCATATCCAATGTGGCATGATTGGACTTGAGAAAGAACCAAGTAGAAAACCAAACCCACCAGATTAGGGGGTAGTTCAACAGTGAATAGAGCTTGTGTAGAGTGGTAACTAAACAATTCTCGAAGTTTGTCACTTCTAGCTGGTAAAAAGTAGCAAACTTTACCACTCCTTACTGTTTCAAATGCATATGTTTCTTCATCATCATCCTCATGATCTTCTAATACTACTTCTGACAATGGTTTTGCTCCAAGTTCAATCCCAACAGTGGCATCTTTGAGAATGGCATGGTATGAATCTTCATTCAAATTTACACAGTTAGGGAACAGAAAAGTACACTCGTGTTTCATGGATGGTTCTGTCATTGAACTTAACACTTCCTCAAGAGATTCACAGTTCCATGCATGGAAGCATTGAATTGACTGTGGAAGTGCAGGTATAGATTGAAGCTTTTTACACTCATCAACTTCAAGATGTTGAAGTCGTGGAAGATACTCAATGGTTTTAGGCAAGCTTATGATGGTACAATCATATAGTCTTAAATACTCTAATGATGATAAAGAAGAGATATTGTCTGGGAGTTCTGACAAACTATGACAAAAGTCAAAAAATAAACGTCTCACACTGTGGAAGCCAGGGCTTGGTAGAACTTTACTTAAGGTGATTAAAGTGTCACTTGTTTGTTTTCTTGAGTCAGAAAGTGTAATTTCGTTGGCAAAGTTTACAGGAAGGTGCGTAAGACTGTCACTGATGGGAAAAGAAAACTTTCCAATATTTTTCATATGCAAAATGGATGGTGGTAGTTCAATCAAACCTGAGCCTCCTAAATTCAAACAAAAAGGAGTTGTGGAAGGATCTTGAGGCATTAATGTGATTGAGAACTCTTGGAGATTGGGGCAACGTGCAGCATACAATTCTCGGAGAGACGGTGAACAAGAGTTACTGCAAAGGCTCTTAAGTGATGTGCATCCACTCACACTTAAAACTTCAAGCTTCTGGAGAGATAAAATTGATGAATCAACATGATTCAAGCTTTCACAATGGCTGAGTCCTACAAATTTAACATTTGGGGCATGAGACAGATTTGGACACTCTTTCAGGTGTGTGGAGCAACGAAGGTCAATTCTCTCTAAATTTGGCAGATTCTGTAACAATGTATAATGGACCAAACAAGTTAGTAAGTTTTTTTATCCCATAAACTTTTTCAGTATTGAAATAGACTTCAATTTTTATCAAAAGAGAAACTGAAACATAATAGAGACGTGGATCATGGATACCTGTATTCCATCCCAAAGTTTTTCCACATTGTTGTATGGCAGGGAGAGCTCAACAAGCTTCTCAGGACAAAATGTTGGTGGCAGAGACTTTGATGGATATCCATCCCACTCAAAATATCTTAAGTTTTTAGGCAATAATTTAAGACCCTTTGGAAGGTACACAGAGTTAATTATCTTAGAGTCCCATTTGATGCCTTGGAAAGCAAGTAACCTTAGGTTTGGCATTATTTCAAATGCTTCGGAGCTTAAATTTATGGGTGCAATTTGAGTCATATCTAACCATATGACTTCAACTGCACCAGTTCCCTGATAAACAAAAATTAGAATTAATGTTAGTACTTTGTAGTAAGTTACGTTTTCTATATATAGATACATCATACACGTGTTTAGGAATGCAAGTCAAGGCATCATTCTCTTACCTTATTATTTATCAATACATCACAAACTTCCTTAGGATCCCACAATCTACTGCGTCCTCCAAGATTTTCAGTAGGTTCTTCTCGAACAATTTCCCTACCCATTTCTTGTAACAAGCCATGCATTTGTATACGATTATATAAATCAATAGTTATAAGAGCCTTGTCTAAAAGGTTTCTTATACCATTATCTGCAAAGAAACCACATGCATTTAATATTTTTGTTACTTTGTTTCTTCTACAGCCTTTAAGAAAGCATGCAATATCTAGAAATATATTTTTGTCAATATCATCTAAGCTATCATAACTCAACCTCAACACTTCCTGGATTTCTGCATTGGGAAACTCCTTGAGCTTAGATAGTGCACTATCCCATTCTATTTCACTTTTGGAACGAAGAAATGATCCCAGAACTTTCAAGCCTAGAGGGTTGCCTTTGGCATAAGCAATTGCTCTTTGTGAGAGCTCCTCGTATCCCTTTCCAGGATATGTTTGGTTAAAGGCATTCAAGCTGAAAAGTCGAAGGGATTTTTGAAAGTTCAATTTCTTGACTTCATGAATTTCATCAACCCCTCCACTTATAAGCACTTGCTTATCTCTGGTTGTCACAATGACTCTGCTACCAGCTCCTAGCCAATCACGCCTAACTCCTACCAAGTTTTCTAGAAGTTTTGAGGAATTCACATCATCAAGTACAATGAAAGCTTTCATACGTCTGAGTCTTCTCATCACATTAGAGGGCACTACCATGGGAGTGTCAATACCAAGATCTTCCCTTAGTAACTTAGAAAAAAGTCTGTTGCATATGTAATTGAGTCCATGCCTTTTTAATTCTTCTGTCACATTTTCTAAGAAGCAACTACCTTCATATTCACAAGAGACCTTCTGAAAAACAGCAGCAGCAAGGGTTGTCTTACCAATGCCTCCCATGCCCCAAATTCCAATGATTCGAACTTTTTCTGTATCAGTTCTTATTAAAGATTCAATGCGTGAATAGTTTTCATTGGGTATGAACAGGCATCTAAGTTCACTTGTGTACTTGTAATTCAATTTTTGTAAAACTTCTTTGGTGATGTCTTCAATCAAGTCAAGTTCAGTCCTGGCATATATATGTAAGCATAATATGTGAGTAAATAAAAGGAAAAAGTAAATGAAGATAGATTAATATTGAGATAATAAAAATAGAGTTTAAGAAGTCTTATCCATTTTATACATTACTACATTTCATTGAAAGAAATGCAAATATTCTGGTAAAATTTTCCTTCATGCATGCTTATAGTAAAAAGAAATGCAAATAGAGTTGCAGGAAATGGACTATTTTTGGGAGTATTTTACCTACATCAACCCTACCTCAATGATTAATTCGACAACTGTCACTATGACAATTCTCCAATCAATCATAGATCAAAATAGTAAAAAAAAAAAAAAATGCAAGTTTGACATTATAGTATATACTAAACAAATAATAAATAAGGAGAGATATAAGTCTAGAAGGTCTGAAAATTATTGTAAATCACATTCCCTTTCTCCCCCTATCCCAGCCCCCTTCCCTAGACCAAAAAAAATTTCTTTGATCTTATTAAGATCCCCTTCTATAATCTTATTTGGAAATACTACATCCTCTTCTTTAATTTCCATAATCTTCGTAATGTTTGTTTAAATGAACGTTTGCGAATTTGATTTTATGAATTGCTTTTGATTACTCATGTGTTTGAAAACTTTTTTCTTGTAATAAAATTTGGTATAAATTTTCTAATTCAATGTGAAAATTAAAATTTATCATGTCTACCCAAACATGAATTTACGGCAAAGAAATCAATATCAATATAAGATTTAAATTCTCTATAAGCATTAAAATTTATAGAAGCAGAGGAGAGAGGAGCAATACTTGTAAGCAGTAGAATCGAAGCCAGATAAATTGGCTACTTCACAGAGAGCATCTTTCCATTTTTGAATCTTGTCTTTGCCTTGCTTCTTGTGTTTTGCCATCGCTGTTTGGTAACTCCCGCTCTGTTTCCGCACGTGTGATGGCTCTGTTTTGTAGAAGACAGGAATAACATCTTGATGTCCATTTTTCCTGCACTCCATTATTTCAAGCAGTTCATTCAAGCACCACGTTGAAGACGCATAGTTTTCTGAGAACACAACCAAAGAGATACTGGACTCTTTGATTGCTTTCACAAGTTCTTCCCATACCTCCTCTCCTTTTTCGATCCTGTAGTCTATGTATGTTTCGATGTATTTTCTGCACAAAGCATCATGAAGAAAGCTCGTGAAGCTGGGGCGCGTATCCTCACCTCTAAAGCTGATGAAGACATCATATTTTTTGAAAGGTACGGTAACAGCAACAGATGAAAAAGCAAAAGAAGTAGAAGCCATAGCCATCTTGTTATTTGGTTCTAAACTGTATGGGTGCGCCTGTTATGCTGTGCTCCCCTTCACCTGCATTCAAATGTGAACCAAATGAAATGCATCTTTACATCTCCTAACTTTTCATCTTTTCATCATCTACTAATCAAGTGTTAAGACATATTAATATATATATATATATATATATTTTAAAATACATACTAATTTTAAACATAAATAAATACATTGAGTTATGAAATATATATTAGATTTAAAATAAATCATTTAAATTTGATATGTAATTGTTATAGCATAATTGAATTATATTAAGGATTTGATATGACAATTATTTTAAATTTAAATTATTAATTCATAAAAATTAATTATTTCAACCATAATGTATTAATAAAAAATATTTTATATAATTTTTAATTTATCTTATCCTTTCATATAATTTAATTTTGACATATTAATCAATTATCATATTATTTAAAATTTTAAAGTTAATCCTTTGTTTCTATAAATATTAATTGATTAATATATATTATTAAATAATAATGTTAAAAATTTAAATTTAAATTGATAAAAGATTGGATATAAAAAGGGGGAAAGATTGAAATAATAAATATTTAGATTTCATAATATCAATTTTTTAAATGGTTGAAAAATATTTGAGACCATGTTAAAAAAAATTGTAAGAGAGGTTATGAAACACATTCTAAAAATAGTGAGAAAATACAAAAAAGTGACATATAACATTTTAATTGAGAGAGCGAATAGGGTGAGTGTCTCACTCTTAAAAATGAGATTTCAAAATAATTATATAGAGAGTTAATATATATTAAATTTTATATGATTTTTTCATATAAAAATATTTACGATTTTGATAAAATCAGCCCTTGAAGCTAATTAATGATAAGATTTTTAAAATAAAAAGCTTTTATTAAAAGAAAATATGTATTGTTAATTTATACTTCTAATATAATTAATACTTTTTATTTTAATATATTTTTTCATTTTTTGAAAGTCTTTTAGGCTAATTTTATCATATTTGAGGGGTATTTATTTTGAGAAAATATTTTTTGTTTTTTTAGTTTTAATTATAAATAATGTCAATTTTTTTTTCATTTTATTTCGTGTTTCAGAATTTTGTAATGAAAATAGAGAAATCAATATAAAGTTTTTTTCACCGTTTCCTTTACAAAACTTAAAAAACTGGAAACAAAATATTTTTAAGGAAATGTTAATGAGTGCACTAAGAACACTTGTTAAGGAACCAAAATTAAAAAGTTTTCATTGGACTGTATAACATTTAATACTGTAAATAAAATCAGTGTCGGGATTTCCAATAAATACCTACTATGGGTTCGTTTGGTTTACAGTTGAGTATAATTGATTCTAGAAATGAATGGTTGAGATGGATGATGCACGCTTTACGAAATACGTTGGACGGAAGTGATTTAAAATCAATTCTGCAGAATTGATTCTCACTGTTGCAAAATCTAGATTCTTTAATAAGTGCTTTTAAGATATTCGACCCATGTTTTTATAATCAAATCAACCTGGAAATATTTTGACAATTAAAACTAAAAATTAAGAAATGTGAAGGGAAAGTAATCGATATGAGGAGGATTTATTCTCTAGTAGCTTATATCTATTTCTTTTTATTTTTATTTAAATAAATGCAACTTTTTTTTTGACGTCAATAAAAGCACTCATCTATATAAAAAAACAATAAATGCAACTTGTTGTTTTGATATAAATGAGTGCTATTTTAAGAGAAATGTTGTTTGTTCTTATATGTATTTCTATTTTATTTTTATTTAAATAAATGCAACTTGCTGTTTTGATATGGATGATGTTTTGATATGGATGAGTGCTTTTTTTTTTTAGAAATGCCAAGAGAGATAAAGAGATAAAGAAGAGAGATACATGAAATATAATAGGTGATACGATGAAAAGAGTTAGAGAGAAAAATTATATTATATAATAAGTTGTTATATATTTTTTGTTGTATGAATAATTAATCTTTTTATTTTTTTTCGTTGAAATAGATGATTACTATTGACTTTTACAAAATCGCTTTTACGTAGGCCCGTGGCCGGCTGGATTATGCCCATAGAACCATAATTTAGTTTTAAGACAAATGCTAAGCAAAATTTTTTAAAAAGTTTATTTTATATCCATTCCAATGTAATACTAATATTTTACATTATTCTTTAATAATGTATTCATGTATCTTTTAATAAATATGACAAATCATTAATCATCTATTAATAAAATATAATAAATAATAAGACAATATATCATCGTATGTCAATGTAAAATATCATTACACTGACAATGCATATAAATTATTTTTTAAATCACTAGGGTCAACCTAGTGATTGGGAGGTTTTGGCAGTTTAATATCTTAGATTCAAATCTCATTGCATTTCATCTAAACAAAAAAAATATAAATTATTTTTAAAAAATAATTAATAAAATAAAAATTTTAAATTATGATGTTAATTATTGTAATTTTTAATAAAACTTATCTGTTGATATCAATATCTTTATGAATTTGTTAGTAAATTCTTAATTTTGGTTTGTTATAATAATAATAAAAAAAAACTTTGGTACCTTACATTAGTATTTTCTTTTGCTTGTGCTAGAAGTTTAAACGTGTAGTAATGGTAGTGGAGGTCAAACAAAATATTTTAAAGAGATTATAAACCAAACGCTACTTCTTAGTTAGTTCGTAATTTGAGCTACCCGGCTCAATCTGATCTGAGTAAGAAATTTTGTGAATTGAACTAAAAAGTTAAGGCCATTCGGGGTGGTTGCGAGTTTTCAGTTTTTGGTTTTTAAAAATTTTTAATTAAGATTTTACAACTCAAAACTAAAAACTGAAAACTTGTTTTTGTGGTTTTCAAAATTTTAAAAATCACAAAAAATATTTTCAGTTTTTAGTTTTGAGTTATAAAAATTTAATTAAAAATTTTTAAAAGTAAAAAACTGAAAATTCGCAATCACCCCAAATATGACCTTCGTTTTGGTTTTTAAATTAAAGGTTCGAGTCTTATATTATCTTTTCATGGGTTTTACGAATAGCGGATTTTTTTTCATCGATCCGAAATAACTCATTTTATCGAGTCTACGCTTTATTACCAATCTAGTTATAACGGTACAATAATATATTTTTATTGATAAGTTTTTATTGTTTTTTAGAAAATGAGCCATTAAAATTTGAGACTCTTTTATTCAATCACGCATTCTTATTGTTATTTTTCATTTTATTTATTTAATTATTGAAAGTAATTTTAACGTTAAATTTTATTAGTTTATATTTTGTATTATTATTTATTATTTTTTAACTATGATTTGATATTTAGAGTTTAATTAGTATACACTGACAGTGTAAAAGAGTTTTACACAGTCATTCAATAATATGGTGCCGCATTATTTAATGAGTGTGACATCTCATGTGTTATTAAATTCATTAAATGATGTGGCAATACATCATTGGATGACTGTGTAAAATTTTGTTACACTGTGTATATCCATTAAATCCTGATAATTTTTTGAGTAAACTAACAAATCAGTCCCTGACTCTATGGAGACCATGCAGTTTCGTCTCTGACTTTTCTAAAATAGCACTTTAGTCCATGCTTTATTAAAAAAACATGCACGTTAGTCCTTATTTTATTAAAAAGCATGCACTTTAGTCCTTCACTTTATTGAAAACATGCACTTTATGCATGTTTTAATAAAGTTAGGCACTAAAGTGCTATTTTAAAAAAGTAAGGGACAAAACTGCATGATCCCCACAGAGTCAGGGGCTGATTTGTTAATTTCCTCTAGATTTTTTAGTTGAATAAGACATAATTAAGAATGTTTTTTAAAATATTTTTATATCATAATATCTTTTTTATAAAATCAAAATTAAATTTTATTCTCTTGTCTTCTTTTAACAATTTTATAAACATGTAATTGTATTAATTTAAATATTGTCATATAATTTTTTTAATATACGCATTGTGCCAACTGAGCTATTTACTATTAATTTTAAATTACTAGATTTTATGTGCTTGGGTAATAAAATAAAGAGTTTTAAAAGATAAATATGAGAGATTTTTATGATAATTATGAGGATTTTCAAATAACATATTTTGAGAGAAATTTTTTAATATTTCGCTATTATATTTAATTTTTTATATCATCACAATTTCTCTCATACTTAACGAGCTCTTTGTAATTATCTCATACTTAACTCATGAATTGGCTTCCATAACAAAAGCATTTTCCAAAATTTAGAATGGGTCTATGGAGCAAGTTTCCTCCTTGTTTCTTTCTTTCTCGTTTGGGTAAGAGGAAAGAAGAAAAGGTAGGTGCTGTTAACAAAATATTTTAAAGAATTATGGCCACTTCTGGGAACATGGTATTCATCTGCTTGGAAAATTCCCGTTGGTTGCGGTTGTGTCAATGAGGACTTAACTGGTGATAGCTTTCCTAGTGTAGTTTAGGTTCTCTTTTCTTTTGATATTTTCCTGCTCTTAATTATAAATAAAGAAATAGATAAAAAAATTTAATAATTATACATTATCTGTGTAAAAAAATTATAATGACAACTAATAATATATCGTCACATCATTTAGTGAATATAATATTTCATATATGATTATATTTATTAAATGATGTGACAATATATCATTAGATGTAACTATATATAAAATTTATTTATATTGATAGTTAATAGTATTTAAATTATATATAAAACTAGATATGTTATCAACAAGATATTGCTACAAAATGTACAATGTTGCTAATCTAATCAAAGTCTTATTTTGATTATATTATTGTTCATGTAATCTTGTGACAAGCTTAATCCTTATTGAATTGGCATTGTTTGGTTTCTCAGCGGGGTGTGTGCGTTCGTTTTAATATTTTTTTTTTACTTGGGTTGATAGTGCATGATTGGGTCCCCTGTAACGCCCTAATTTCTATACTCAGAAATAATGTTTGTTGGAGACACTATCCTTGAAGTTCTTGAAATTATTTCGTTAAATTTTCGATATCACCACACATTCGCTTAAACTTTCCAACGATTAGCTTAAGCAATTTACAATACAACATCAATATTTATAAATAAGAGTACATCTTACTTAAATTTAGGGACGAATCCACACTTGGAGAAGTGTGATTCAGTGAACTCATACCGGAAGTCCGGCAGAGTCTCCCCTAAAAACCGGACAATTACTAGAATTCAGCTTAACCGGAAAATCAGTAAAACCAGTACATCTCAATATTTAAACCTATCACAGCATTAAAACTAGGCCTCAGTGGCCAACTAAGAAATAATTATATTTATACAAGATCCAACAATAGACCTAAATGAATAACCAAATAACAGCTACAAATACATTATGGACTAATCCTATTAATGAATCTTCCAACTGAAGTAAGATTCATCTCCATCCTCACCATAACTGCCTCAACATCAACAAAAGTACCTGCACAACTAAAGTAAATCCCCGAAATGTGGGGTGAGATAATAATCTCAGCGAATACAACTTAACATGTATAGTGTGAGGAAAAACAACCATCAAGCATTGAGATACACCTAAAGCATATTTATAGATAGCTAATGAAAGAATAATTAAAACATGTAACATGAACTAACAATGATGCAGAACATGATGCTCATGATGCACTCACTGCTGTGCCCAGCAGGCATGATCTTATCACTGAAACTGGAGTTAGACCTGAGCTCAGACTACGGGAAACGTCTTTCCCGGGGACGTATCCCACCCATTACTGGATCGAAGTCATGTTTTACTTAGTTTACTTAACTTTTTACTCACAGCGCAAAGACCGACTTGAATTACTCACGGTCGAAACCGGCTTAAAAAGGTTACAATGCTAAATATGCTTCATGAAAACTTGATTATCAAATATTTACACTTAAAATGCACTGAAAACTGAGTAGACAATGTATTTCGAGAGTTTCGTAACTCTCGTAAGTTCGTAACTTCGAAATTCAATGGTTTTACATCAAATACTAACGCCACCTACTCAATTCCAGTACAAACATCACAAATCCAATCATTTTAATCATATAGAAAGGGAATTAAAGGGGTAGGGTTCATACATTGATCATTTCGACAATTTCGTAAATCTCGCTAGTTTCGTAAATCTCGCTACCCTAAGGTTTTCATTGAAGATCCTAACGAAACTACTCAATCTCATACAAACATTACTAATCTAACAACAATAATCACATAGAAATGGAATTAAAGAGTAGGGTTCATGCATTTGAGAGAAATCAAAATCAAAGGGGAAAGGGTGTGTGTGAGTTATACTCACCAAATCTATGAAATCAAGAGGAGAATGAGAATTTGAAGTGATCCAATTGATGATTCTAGCTTCAATCTCCTTCCAAAGCTCCAAAATTGACTTCCTCTCTCTAGAATTCTCTCTTTCTCTCTCTATGGTGAAGAAGGGTGAGAAAGAAAATGTGAAAATCTGATTTTTGCATGTGGGACTATATATACTGGTTCGCTGGTAATCGATTACAGATAGTCTGTCATCGATTACCAGTAGTCGTAAAATGCACTAGAAAACCTTTCTGGGAATCTGGTAATCGATTACAACCCTTGGTAATCGATTACCAAAAACTCAGCCCTCAGGTAATCGATTACGTAATCAATTACATAAAATTCAGCTCTCGGGTAATCGATTACAGACCCCCTGTAATCGATTATCTAAAAACTAGCTCTTAGGTAATCGATTACAACCTGCGAGTAATCGATTACCGAAAAACCAGCTCTCGGGTAATCGATTACAAACCCACTGTAATCGATTACCAGAACCCATATTCCTAAAGTTCACTTAAGTTAAAGCTTAAAACTTGGTTTTATACTTGAGTTTTAACCCATAGCTCCTCAATTACCTTAATTCCTCAACTTATATTCCCTTAATTACTAATACATAACCCTCTTATTTTAAGCCTAATTAGTTATTAAAGTTCCTAATTTGCGGGATGTTACATTCGACCCCCTTTTTTGCAATTTTGACCCTAAAATTGTTCAAGAAACAGAATTCAAAAACTACCTCAACTAAAAGTTCCGGAAACCGTTCCCGTAAGTATGGTGAAGTGCATTCCAGAACCTAGAAATGAACCTAAGGTCCCTATCTGATATGACGTTAAAGGGAATGTCATGGAGTCTGAAAAACTCCCTAACATACAACTCTGCTAATCTTGCTAAGGGAAAAGGTACTCTTAACTGGTAGGAGGTGAGCTGACTTGATCAGTCGGTGCTCGAACACCCAGATAGTATCAAAACTAGTTTGGGCACGAGGCAATCCTACCACAACGTCCATAACTATACTCTTCCACTTCCACTCAGAGATTTCTAATGGTAAAAGGGTTCCTGATGGTTTGATGTTCTATTTTGTCCTGTTGACACACTAAACACTTAGAAATATAATCTGCTATATCTCTCTTCAATTCCTGATACATCTTGGTAGAGCCAGGATGTATAGAAAACTTACCTCTATGAGCTTCCTCTAATACCTGTTGTCTGAGGCTACCCCCTTAGGGACACAGACTCTCCCTTGGAAGAGAATAATCCCATCTTCTGATTCAGAAAACCCTAATTGTTGTCTCTTCTCTTGGAGACTTGAGTCCAAACGCTGAGCCTCCTTGATTAGAGCTCTTAGCTCATTAATGATCTCTTTTAAATGAAGTCTGGCACTATGCCCTCTAATTACTACACCTAAACTTAGGTTTCTAAACTTCTCTAACAAACTCCTTTCATGTATCATCACAAAAGACACATGAATAAACTTTCTACTCTATTTGAGTATACTTGACCGGCTTGGTTAACAACACACTAGATAAAATCTATTAATAGGAACGAATTTCACACATCCACTAAGTAAGGACCCTGATCGTGGCCGAGATCGAGGATGGTGGTCCAACAGGGATGATGTGGTGGTCCGAGGGATCCTGGTGGTTGTTGGGGTTTCTCCGGTGGTCACTCCGGTGCGGGGCGTGCGGCGGGGGTACCTGCAATGGCACTCTGACGCTCAAGTCAGAGAAAGGGGTTGATATGAGAGTGTTTACGTGGTTAGATTAAGATTACCTTGTCATGAGGGGGGGCTCCTCCTTATATAGGGGTCCCTTGTCATATCAAGGGGATGGTGGGTGCAGGCGGCACCCATACCGTAATCCCACTGTTCCGGCCGTAAATCTCGCGGCGTGTGTCAGTGGTCTTTGTCTTTACCAGAGGCGTTTCAGCTTTGTCGGGGGAGGCATGGGGTGCATTAAATGCGATGAGACTTGGTAGGTAGCCTATGTCTAGGCCCCTAGGTGGTGAGGGCCGGAGGCCTCACATGAGAGCCGATCGTCGTCGTTCCTGTGAGAATGACTCTGGGTGGATCCGGTCATCGTTCGTATTGGTCAACGACCGGATTGTAGCGTTTATATGGTGAAAATATGTTTTCGTGGTATTGATGGTCGTCTCCTCATGCTTACGGTCGGCTGGGGATCGGATCAGTTGCCCCTCAGCGTGGCAATGAGCGATCGACTCATTGTCGACGGTGGGTTGCTTTTAGGGGTATCTCTTGGTTCGTTCGGATCAGCCCCAAACCTGACTGGGACCGATCGGCTCTCTGACAGGGTTATACGCCTTGTAGAAGTAGTTTGCAGTCCGATCGGGTCAGTTGGGGAGAAAAAGACCTTCTCAAGCGTCCGCGGGCTTTAGTCCATTCACCACATCTTATTCTATCGCCTGTCTTTTCGTCTGCGACCGTTCCATCGTTGGCTGTTCCCCTTTTGACCGTTATGCTGTGGTGGGGCACGTGGCTTCTGCTGATTAGGGGCTTTTATCTTCGAGCCGTGCGCTATTGAATGTGCATGATTGCGGAGACGTGCGTTACACACGTCTCAATCGTTTTCCATTTTTGCCCTCAATTATGCTCGTGAAGTTCCCTTGGTGACCCTGACTTGGTGCGCTATGTCCATTTTGCCCCCGCAGGAAATGACAGGGCCGCCCCTCTGTTTTGCCCACGACCTTTGAGGTTTGAGGTGAAAGGACCTTTCTATCCTTCGTTTAAAATGATAATGGGAGGGAGGTGTTAACCGCTCCCTCCATTCTTCCCAGTACGTCACTTGAGTTTCCCTCTTCCTCCATGGCTCTCGCTTCCTTTCCCTCTCTGTGTGTCCCCCATTGACGCGCTATAAAGCTCTGTTCACCTTTTTGCTCCGATTGAACTGTTCCCTGTGTCATTGGCGTTTCAAGGAGGTTATTTTAGTGGTGATCCACTGTTGGCAGAACCATTTCCGGGCATTTTCATGGAGCTTGTGCCGCACAACGCCATTCCTCCACCGTCTCGCCGCCGCGTGTTTCAGGTACTACTCTCTTCCTCACCATTTCCCTCTCTTGCCTCCTTTACTTTGGTCTGTGATGGATCCTCCTGAGGAAGGGGATGGTGGAGGGGAGAGTAGTGGCTCTCTGGAGGTGCTCCCGGCGCCTCCTTCCTCTTGGTCGATGGCAAGACCTGCAAGGGAGTCGGTCGCCGGCCGTACCTTGCGTGGGACGCTGACCATCCCGTCAATGATCCGTCGTTATGAGGTTGCAGCGGCATCGGCTCGTGAAGAGGTCCGCGGACTCTCCTCGGCTGAAAGGTCGATCTTTGTGAGAGATCTCTGCGCATCCTCTTCAGAAACTGACTTAGAATCGCAAGATGAGGGCGCCGAGATCTCTGACTCAGGTTATTTTCCTGAAGCTGATAGGTACGGGTACATGGACGCTGCGAGTACCAGTGGGGGGAGGTCACCAGCCGAGAGATGCGGGTCCAAGACCGATACGCCTGGGTGGACGCTGAAGTGCTCGGGACCGCCTCTCGGTATTGTGGGGAGACCGAGGCAACTCTTCGGGCGAGCCTATCTGTGTTAGACCCGGAGCATGACGAGTATTATACAGTATCACCTCCCTCGACTTCCGACCGTGTATATCATAGGGGGGAGACAAACGCTGGCTTCTTGTTCTTGTATGCTTTTATCGTACACAAGCTGAAGATAAGGTTGTCGCTTACATCATTTCAGAAGTCGATTTTAAGGCATTATCGCATGGCGCCGAGCCAGCTTCATCCGAATGCCTGGGGTTTCATCAAGGCCTTCGAGATTCTTTGCGCACATCTGGGATCGTCCCAACTGTTGGGGTTTTTACTCATTATTTTGACGTCTGTCCGAGGAAAGCGGGGCCGAGGGGTTGGGTGAGCCTTCGAGCGCATAACGGTCGACCTCTACTGTCATTGTACGTGGATTCGGCGAAGTCTTCTGGGGTGTCCTTTAAGCGAGATTTCTTTAAAGTTATTCCGAATGATGGGGTCCTTCCTTTCTGGAGGAATTCTTGGGACGAGCAAGAGCCGTCTATCAGCATCTATTGGGATAGGCGTCACTACGACTGGGGTCCGAAAACGTATCCTACTACGCTCGATCGTCTGACCCCTCCTGAGAAGGATGCGGTCTACCTTCTGCAAGAGGCTATCAAGGAGAGGGGTGGCTATCGTTATTCATCTCGGTTGCTAGTAGATTCACTGCCCGACCAACTGGCGGTCGCCTTAGGTTTGTTGTCATGACACTTCGATTTGTTACATTGTATTATTACATCTGACTGATGTTTTTTTGCTTTCCTCTTTGTTTGCAGAAGAAGATCAAATGAATATTCGAGACCTCCTGAAGAAAGCCAATGCCATCGGAGCTAATGAACCGAGGGCGAAGGACTCGAGGAAAAAGAAGGTCGTGGATGATTCGGCTGCGACACTTTCTAACAGCCAAAGCTTGCCTCCCCCACAGTCGACTGCGGAATCCGAGCAGGTTCGGGATCCTCCAGCGGAGGGTGAGCCCAAACAGGTCGATGGTGAGAAGAAGAAGAAGAGTAAGGTCCCTCCAAAGGGTCCTACCGATCGCCCTAAGGCTGGTGGGGAATCCTCTTCTGAGGTTCCTGTTTTGACCAGGGCAGTGATTTTTGGTGATAACTTCTCCCCGGATCATCCTGTTGTGGTCTCGCAATTTTATACGGAGGAGATACGTAATAAGTTCATCAAGGGCTAATTCAGCCTTGATCAGTGCCTTCGGGATGCTCAAGTCACCTACTTGCAGCAAATCAGCCTATTACAATTTCTCCAGAAGGATGTGGTTCCAGCTGCTGAGCGGGCGAAAGAGAATTATGATAAGGCTTTGAAAACTTCTACGTCGGCCACAGAGGAGTGTGCCAAGATTAAAATGGAGAAAGAAGCTCTCACTGTTCAACTGGGGACGATCGGGAAGGAGAAGAAGGACCTGGAGCAGAAGCTGGGGGAGATGGAGTCGTTGAAGAAGAAGGTGGAGGATCTCGACAAGGATTTGCTTTTTGCTGAGGAGCGGCGGAAAGAGGATCTGAGGAAGCAACAGGAAATTCATGATGCCGAGGTGGCGGAACTTAAGAGGAAACTGGAGGCTGCCATAGAGGGGGAGCGCAAGTCGGTGTCCGACACGCTGAGGTATGTGGAAAAGGCCTTTGATGTGGCCATTGAACAAGTAAAAGTCCGCAACCCGGCCTACAATCTGGATCTCCGCGACCTCTCTTATGAGTACGAGGTTATTGATGGTGTCGTGGTCTGGGTTGATGGCGATAAGAAGATTGAAGTTCCTCCCGAGGGTCTTCCTGCAGCAACCGGTGCTCAGACCGATCCTTGAGGCATCTTGCTGTTTCTTTTTCTCGTTTTTCAATTTCCTAAGTTTTGTATTTTGCTTATGGCCGGTTATGGTCCTACTTTTGTTGTGACTCTTGCTTAATACATTAAATGCTATCTTTCGCATTTGCCCTTATATCCGATTGCAGGTCTCTTGCGTATTTTTATTTTTGTTTGATCGCAAATGCGTATTTAGACATTCTTCGATCGTAATCGTATTTGTATATGTATGTATCCGATCGTAATTATATGGATGTTTATCTGTCCGTGTCGTGACGACGGGTTGTTTCGATCGGTTGTGAAACGAATGTATTTTATGGAGATTCTACTATCTTGCTTGTTGCTGGAAGCCTCGGTTTTTCATACCGGGGTATTGATTTCATTGATATAAAGTGTACCATGGTCGGATACATGTTTTTAGCTAAAATACATTCTCAAATTCTGGGCGTTCCAATGTCGGGGGATGTCGTCCCCTCCTAGTGTCTGCAGGCGGTAGGCTCCTTTTCCTGTTGTAGTGACGATGCGGTAAGGTCCTTCCCAATTGGGTGCTAGTTTTCCTTGTTGTGCGTTTCTTCCTCCAATGTCAGCTCTTCGGAGAACAAGGTCTCCGACTTCGAATTTCCTTTCAACCACTCGTTTGTTGTACTTGGCCGCTGCCCTCATCTTGACTGCTTCCTCTCGGACATGGGCGATGGCTCTTTGTTCTTCGAGGAAGTCCAATTCTTCTCTGAGGAGGCGATCGTTGTTGACTTCGCCATAGGTGCTGGTTCTCCAGGTGGGCTCCCCTATCTCGGCCGGAATGACAGCCTCGGCCCCATGGGCTAGCCGGAAGGGGGTTTCTCCAGTGGACGAGTGCGGGGTTGTTCGATACGCCCAAAGGACGTGATCTAGCTGCTCTGCCCATCTTCCATTTTGATTTATCCAGCCTTCTTTTTAGTCATCGCAGAATAACCCGATTCGCTGCCTCGGCTTGCCCATTCGTTTGGGGGTGCTCTACTGAGGTGAAGTGTTGCTTAATTTTCAGTCCTTCTAGCAGCTCCCTGAAGCCTTTGCCCGTGAACTGGGTGCCATTGTCCGTGACTGTCGCCTTTGGGACCCCATATCGGCGAAAAACTTTTGAATCCGAGCGGAATTGATGGTTGCTGGGGGCTCGGCCTCGATCCATTTAGTGAAATGGTCGATTGCCACAATTAGGAATTTCACTTGGCCTGGGGCCGGGGGAAATGGTCCGAGGATATCCATTCTCCATCTGAAGAAAGGCCATGGGGTTGAGGTGGTCTTCATTTCCTCTGCCGGGGCATTGTGGAAATATGCATGTTTCTGACAGGGGTCGCATTTCTGGACATACTTCGCAACATCTTTTTCCATTGTCGGCCAATAATATCCAGCCCGCAAAGTCTTCTTTGCTAATGCTCTTCCTCCCAGATGTTGGCCACAACTTCCTTCATAGATTTATGCTAGGACATAGTTTGCCTCACTGGGGGATAAACACTTTAGCATGGGACAGGAGAATCCCTTCTTATAGAGTCGATCGTTCACCAGGGTGTACCACGCCGAGGCGCGTTCGACTTTCTTTGCCTCCTTCCGTTCCTCTAGGAGTATCCCACTTCGCAAGTATTGCATGATCAGACTCATCCAATTAGTCTCTTGGTTGACTTGCATGATGTGTTTCTTTTCGCTGACGCTCGGTTCAGCCAGTGTTTCTTGAATAACCGACCTGTTATTCCTGACTTTCTTGGTGCTCGCCAACCTTGACAAGACGTCGGCCCTGGTGTTTTGTTCTCTTGGTACGTGGCGAAATTTGATCGTCTTGAAGGCCTCTGATATCTCCTTTACCTTAGTGAGGTATTGCTGCAAAATGGGTTCACGGGTTTGGTACTCCCCGTTGATATGGGAAACCATCAATTGTGAGTCGCTGCACAAGACGACCGTTTCGACCTCAAGGTCTCTAGCCAGGCTGAGCCCGGCTAAACAAGCTTCGTACTCGGCCTGGTTGTTCGAAGTTTTGAATTCAAATTTCAGGGACTGCTCAATGGTCACGCCAGTGCTATCTTCCAGTACTACCCCTGCTCCAGCTCCCTTAGTGTTTGATGACCCATCAACGAAAATCGTCCATGTGACCCCTAATCTATCCACTTGATTCTTCGTCATCTCGAGGATGAAATCAGACAAGGCCTGTGCCTTGATAGCCGTTCGGGGTTCATAAGAAATATCATGCTCTGAAAGTTCGATCGCCCAGGTGATCATTCGGCCGGCCAAATCGGGTTTGTGCAAGACTGATCTGATGGGTAGATGGGTTCTGACCGTAATGGGGTGAGCTTGAAAGTATGGTCGGAGGCGTCGCGCAGCCGAGATGATTGGAAATGCAGCTTTTTCCAGCTTCTGATATCTGAGTTCTGGCCCTTGTAGGCTCTTGATTGTGAAATACACTGGGCTTTGGTTGCCCTCTGACTCTCTTACTAACACGGAGCTGATGGCTTCTTCTCCAACCGACAAGTACAAGTATAGTTTTTCCCCTGGATGGGGCTTCACCAAGATTGGTGGTTTAGTGAGTGATTCTTTGAAGCTGTTAAAAGCCTCTTCACAAGTCGCGGTCCAGTCGAACTTCTGTCCTTTCCTCAGGAGTTGGTACAAAGGGAGTGACATGTGTGCCGACCGGGATAGGAAGCGGGTTAGGGCTGCTATCCTTCCTGTTAGTTGCTGGACTTCTTTCAGTGACGCTGGGCTCTTCATTTCCAGGATGGCTTTGCACTTCTCTGGGTTGGCTTTTATTCCCCTGCTCGTCAACATGTATCCGAGGAAATGCCCGGTCGGAACTCCAAAGGTGCATTTGAGGGGATTTAACCTCATGTTGTGATTCCTTAATCGGTGGAAGACTTTTTCCAGGTCGGCTACGGGATCTTGGTCCTTCCGAAGGGATCTGTCCCTTGGCTTTCTGTCCGATGCGCCATGGCTTCTTGGCGATCGCGGGCGGTGTTGCCTCCTTTCTTGCCTGGTGGCGAGTGACGATCCTTCCGCCGTTCGCCTTGCCCTCGGCTGTTCCATTCTGGCTTCTCTTTTCTCACGTACCGCCCCAGGTTCCCCTCTCGTATGAGTTGCTCAATGGCATCTTTGAGCTTATAACAGTCGTCCGTGTCATGCCCATGGCCCTTATGGAAGGCGCAATATCGGTTCTTGTCTCCCTGTGGCGATTTGATGGGTGGGGGCCTCTTTACTTCAGCTAGCTCGGCATTGTGAACCTCCTGCCAGATCCTGGAAAGGTTGGTGTTGAGGGGGGTGTAGTTACCCTCATAGCGTCCTCTGAATTTCTTCTTTTCCTCTCGCCGTTCCTTTCTGCTTTTATTATCCCTTTCGGGAGCTCGTGTTTCCTTCGAGGTTGTCCCCTTGCTCGTGCCTTCCAAGTGTAGTTCCTCATTCATGAACTGGGCCGCTCGCTCTCTGAAAGTCGTCATGTTTTGTACTCGGACTCTTCTGAGTGAGATGTCTAGGGGTGTCCCTTTGCGCAATGCCTCTACTGCACAATGTAGTTGCACCTCGTCTGCAACGTTTGGCATGAGGGCCACTTCTTTGTAAAAACGGGCCAAGAAATCCCGCAAGGTTTCAGACTCCCCCTGTTTGACTTTTGCGAGGGTATGGGAATCTCGTGGTATCTGATTGGCCATGCTGAATCTTTTGGCAAATGCTGCTGCGAGGTCGTCCCACTTGTCCACCGAGTTCTGGGGGAGGGTTCTGAACCAGGTCAAGGCTTCTTCATCCAGTGTCCGAGAGAAGCTTCTGCACATGATATCCTTTTGGGCTCCCAGGAAAAACATTTCATTGAAGAATCGATCCAGATGTCGGCCTGGGTCGGTCTCTCCTGTGTACAGACTGATGGTGCTAAAGGGTCGAAGGAAGCGATCGGGTATCTCGACCTGAGCGAGCCTTGGTGTGAACGGGTGTATGAAGGGCCGATGCAGAGTTATGAGATTTGGGACCGCCGTTGCGGCAACCACAGGTGTGGTGGCAACGAGCGTTCCCGTGACTGCTACAGGGGTGGCGATCGGAGTTACTGGGACGACTGGGTTCGCTGGCGCGACGGCCGGGGTGGGCTGTGCCTCGGCCTCTGTCTCCTTGTGGGGGCCAGGAGTGATCGGCTTTGGTGTCGCCTCTTGATCCTTCTTGGCCGACGCCTCTTTTGTGTCGATGTGGGTCGAGGGGGTTGCACGTCTACTGCGCCCACGCGTCCAGTTCAGTCGTTCGGTCTGATATTCTGAGGATGAAACTTCATCTGACGATGACTCCAAGGAAGCATAACTTGTTTCTTGTGACGGCAGGTCCCTGGTGCGGCATGTCCTTCTAGATGCGGTGCTCCTCCTGCTGGTCTCTTGCTGGCGGGACCTCCTCCGTGGTGCGACAGGAAGTAGGGACTCCAAGTACTTGATCCTCCTTTCTAGTTCCCTCACTGTTCTGCCCTTCTTCCTCCTCCTTGGGGGAGAGGGGGTCTCTTCTTCACTGCTGGAACGGGTCTCCTCCTTCCTCCTGGCTCTCCTTGCAGATTTCCTCCTTCTGGTAAGTTCTCCGGGAGGTTTCAAATGGTAACTGTCTGTGGAGGATCCAGTAGTGTGTGCAGACGGGGGTGGCTCCTGAGGTGTTGCCCTCAGGGTGTGACGGGGGTCTGTCATGACTTCCGCTCCTACCTCCGGCGTGGCTCCGGTGAGCTGCGGTGGCTGGTTGCCGGTGGTGATATCCATCTTGACTTATTGGGTGTACGGACCTGATCTCAGCACAGGGGTAAAGATGGTGGGGGTTTCGTTACATGTTCCCACAGACGGCGCCAGATGATCATGGCCGAGATCGAGGATGGTGGTCCGACGGGGATGATGTGGTGGTCTGAGGGATCCTGGTTGTTGTTGGGGTTTCTCCGGTGGTCGCTCCGGTGCGGGGCGCGCGGCGGGGGTACCTGCAAAGGCACTCCGACGCTCAAGTCAGAGAAGGGGGTTGATATGAGAGTGTTTACGTGGTTAGATTAAGATTACCTTGTCATGAGGGGGGGCTCCTGCTTATATAGGGGTCCCTTGTCATATCAAGGGGATGGTGGGTGCAGGCGGCACCCATGCCGTAATCCCACTGTTCCGACCGTAAATCTCGCGGCGTGTGTTAGTGGTCTTTGCCTTTACCAGAGGCGTTTCAACTTTGTCGGGGGAGGCATGGGGTGCATTAAATGCGATGAGACTTGGTAGGTAGCCTACGTCTAGGCCCCTAGGTGGTGAGGGCCGAAGGCCTCACATGAGATCCGATCGTCGTCGTTCCTGTGAGAATGACTCTGGGTGGATCCGGCCGTCGTTCGTATTGGTCAACGACCGGATTGTAGCATTTATATGGTGAAAATATGTTTCGTGGTATTGATGGTCGTCTCCTCATGCTTACGGTCGGCTGGGGATCGGATCAGACCCTAATTCCATACCTAAACCCATCAACTACCAGTTGGTTTCAAGTCATATGTTTTTAATGATCTAACTAAGTTTGAGAAGATTCTAAGTGATTTACATGATTATATTCTAAGTCCTACTATATTACTTACAATAAGTCATGCACACATAATTACTCATTCCCTCGAATCACTAAGTTTGTGTTGACGAATTAATCCAACACTCACGTCATGTCCGAGGAATTAAGTTCACACAGTCACACAAGTAATATCAAACTAAAGTGTGACGGACGGTTCACACTCTTCTAAGAAAACATGGAAAATTCTAGCAACACACTCACGCCATGAACGTAGTTAAAATACCTACGGGCCACGACATGATCGCAGTAAACTCACTAATTTCCTAACTCCCCCTAATGGGATCTTTCCCTATTCTTATCTCACTCTACCGGTTAAGGCTCATACTTAGCTTGGCTCTACGTTTCTACTGAAAAGGAAGGTGGTTTAGAGTTTTATTCCCACTCTGGTTCTCCTAGGAGTAAGGAATCCTAAACGTCTTGGCGTTCTAATCTGATGCGCGATCCTACAAACCTTCCATTGTTCCTGACCCTCTAGGCTGAATCTAATTACCCATTCTTAAATCTAACTTTCAAGCTAGATAAAAGTTAGGTGTGCTAGCGTATTGAGTTCCCTTTGGGCTTCCTATGTCATTTCTACAAGGTTACTCCCCTCCTTAAGGCTTCAGGCCCTCCCTAACATCCTTCAGGGTTCTAAATCTTGACTCCTCCACTGGAGGTACCAAACTTACATTCAAAATTCTAAACTAATTCATGCTCCCCGCTTTCTAAGCTCTCGGGTTATTTTTATTATAAGGTGTTATAGAGTTTCTTATTCTGTTTGGAATACTGACATATAGGTTCCACACTACTCCATAAGGGTTGCGATGCGTTTTCCAGGTGAGTGATGACCCATGTAAGTATGGTTGCAATTACAACATTAAACATGTATGGTTTGGGGTTATGGTATTTCCCTCATGGTATTTCACAACTAAAGTTAGGTAATTGGATGGCTGGAAAACATTTATAGTTGCTTGATAATTCCTTGACTAGCTCTAGTGTTGTCTGTTAATCTACTTGTTCTACTCATTTCCCATTAGGACCCCAATTATAACTTCCTCCCCTTCTCTAATTAATTCTGAGATGTATATAATATTTCCGCTACTTTATTATTTTTAACTAAGGTGTTTGATTCACTTACTATCTACCTAACAATTCCCTCAGGTGATCCCTAGTTCTTTTCTACATGGCTAACCCTAAATATGACTTAATTGAAAACTTCTTTTTTTTTCTTACTTAGGTTCGTTGTTAAATCTACTCTACCCTATGCAATTTGAACTAGAACTCTTAACTTCCTTGACTAAAATCCCTCCCCTCTAAAAGAATTGTGACTAAGGTTCTCTCCATTGGTACTAATAGGTTTTTAAATGTGTGACTTGTGAAGTCTATTAATCAGTTTGAGCATTTAAACTTGACTCAAAGACTTAATATCCTTTAGTTTTAATGATTAACAAATAAGAGTATAATAAGAACAAATAAGATTATATAAACAGATTCTACTGAGAAAGGTATTGGTTTGTTGATTGTGTTTCAGGTTGAAATATTCATTAGAAGAAGAAGAAGATTTGATGAACAGAATCAGAAGATAAGGATCAGAAGAACAAATGCAGGATTTAATATAAAGGTTGTCTGAAGTAAAGCAACTCGTCTGAAGTGCAAAAGCTGTCTGAAGTAAGCAACTCGTCTGAAGCATAGAAGCTGTCTGAAGAACGCAAGCTGTCTGAAGTGCTTAAGCCGTCTGAAGTATTGAAGCCGTCTGAAGTGCTGAAGCCGTCTGAAGTGCGCAAGCCACCTGAAGACGTGAAGACCATCTGAAAACGTGAAGACCGAATGAAGACGTGAAGATCGTATGAAGACGTGAAGACTATCTGAAGAAGCCTACAAACAAGATCAAGAATTTATCTCTTGAAGACGTTGCTAAAGTGTAAAGCACACTCTACCAAAATGGAGTACACTTATATCAGTATAAAAGCTAAACATGCTTTTATGCCTCGATCAAAGTCTTGCACAAATGAGGAAACTCTGCAATGACTTTCTCTAATGACTGCTGCACCTGCAACAAAAGGCATTTCAGTATAAAAGCTAAACATACTTTTATACCTCGACCAAAGTCTTTCACAAATAAGGAAACTCGACAAAGACTTTCGGCAACGCATGTTGCACCTGCAACATAAGGGATCTGCGTGCGCAAACCTACACCTGCGCCGGCTGCCCAGAAGTGATCAGAAGACTAAGAAAAAGCAACCAGAAAGATGTTTGAATAAAATACAATTGATTCAACATCTTTATTCATCTATATATCAGAAGAAGAAAATGCAAAGAAGAACAAAATAACAATCAACTGAAGTAGAAGAAAAAGCTGGAATTAATATGATATAATATTCAAGCTGAAGAATTGAGAAAAGCCTGAATTAATATGATTTCAACATTGAGGAAATCAATACAGAAGCTAAGACTATATGATTCAACGACTATAATATCATATGTCTTTATTAAAAGAAGAAACTGCAACAACAACTATTCGACAAGACACCTCACTCAAAGAAGAAAGAAGAAATGGTGTCAGGAAGCAAACAGAAAAGGAGCATATACAAAATAAGCAAAAGGACAAATCCAACGGATATCTCCTCATATACACTCCTAAGAAAAGCAGAAGAAATCAGAAATCAGCTGAGGAACGCAGAAGAAATCAGAAGACAGCTGAAGAAAAGCAAAAGGATATCAAGAGAGAGAACATGCAAAATAATATCAAGAAAATCTCTCTAAAAGAGCTCATTTACAGAAGTGTCAGAATAGGACTGTCTGAACACTTATTTGCTTAAGGAGAAGCAACCGTTTGAGACCCTATTACACAACGGCTATATGAGCCACATCATCAATTATCTCAACGGTATTATGAATCATCTTCAAATGGCTATATTCCAACAGAACATATAAATAGCCTCAAGGAAGAATTTGAAGATGTTGAACTCATTTTCACCTGGTTCAATCAGTTGATCAAGATGTATCAGAAAAACCTTGTTGGTTGTTGGTTGAAAAGGTTGAAAAAGAATTAACCATGCTGCTGATCTATTGATCAGTCAGTAAAAGTTATAGTTGTTCAGTTGAACAACCAACCAGGTTGTGCTTAATCTCAAATGAACCAAGAATGGTTTGAAGCCGCAAGTATACCTTGGTTATTCCAATGATACGGGTGAGAATGTAGCCCATGGAAACCAATGGTTGGAGAACAAGGCTGAAGCTCAAATCCAGTATCTATCTAGCCAATTCTCAGAGGATGTCATTCCTCACATCCGAGGCAGGATTGTACCTAATTTATACACTTGTATCACTGTCTTAACCTTATACTTAGAATTCAACCTTTGTATCCTGAGTAGTACTCAATTAACCTCTAGTACAGGAAGAAATTAAGTTTATGTTTCGTGGAAACTTAAACTTAGTTCAAATTATAAACACTTTATGTGTCAGAGAGCCTGGAGAGGCTTGGTGGAAGAAAGAATACTCATACACTCCTGTGGTTAGTGTCTGAGAGCCTGGAGAGGCTTGGTGGAAGAAAGAATACTTAGTTGCAAAGCCTGGAGAGGCTAGACTGAAAAAGAATACTGCATATGTTGCCTAGAGAGGCAGTTGAAAACAAAAGAATACTTAGTCGTAAAGCCTGGAGAGGCTAGACTGAAAAAGAATACTGCATATGTTGCCTGGAGAGGCAGTTGAAAACAAAGGAATACTTGGTGTTGTCTGGAGAGACTGTACTCGTGTTGTCTGGAGAGACTGTACTCGTGATGTCTGGAGAGACTATACTCGTTGCACCTGGAGAGGCTGCCTGCAAAAGAATACTCATTGAGTTGCCTGGAGAGGCAGTTGATAAGCAAAGAATACTCATTGAGTTGCCTGGGGAGGCAGTTGATAAGCAAAGAATACTCATTGAGTTACCTGGGGAGGCAGTTGATAAGCAAAGAATACTCATTAAGTTGCCTGGAGAGGCAGTTGAAAACAAAGTAATACTTGTGTTGGCCTGAAGAGGCTGTGAATAATACTTGTATCTGTGGATTCAGATAGTGGAAAATTCAGTGGTGGTTTGCCTCTGGGACTGGATGTAGCTCACGGGTTTGTGGGTGAACCAGGATAAATTATGTGCCTAAGTTCTCTTTCCCTTAATCTCTTTATTTACAGTTTTCATATTTATGTTAGGAATTGAAAAATTATTTTCATAAAACTTAACACAACGATTTCAATAAAATGATCTTTCATAAGAACAAAACATGAGATGTTTCTCATATCACTTGAAGCATTACAAAGAATGTCTTTTGAATTACTTCTGAAACAATTATCTGAAGTGAGTCTGGAAAGACCTCAGTTCAAAAATCTGGAACAGACTTCAGACAACCTATAGTCATCTGAAGTATTTCAGAAACAGTTTTTGAAAAACATTCAATGTAATAATCTTCAGAAGATATCTTGAGAAGTATCCGTTTAAAATAATCTTAAGACTTAAAAGAAACTTTATTTTTCTTATCTTCCGCACGTTTTAATTATCTCTGATCTTAAGATTCATTTTAAACATTCTTCATCTTCATGATTTAAATAAAAGATTTACAAGATTGACACGAAAAACTTAAAACACTATTCAATCCCCCTTCTAGTGTTTCCTGTGGTTCTAACATGACTATGGATGGTACACCTACTGAGTTGGTTCTCAGATAAAAATCTGGCTTGTTCTCACTACCCTGACCATGGACCCTTATCTTACTCTTTTCCCTGAGTACTTCTCCGAGTCCTCGTGGTTAAAACCGATATGGTTAAACTGAAGGTATGGATGAAGTGTTCTTATTTGGTAATTTCTAGATTTTTAGGGTTATAAGACGTTGCCCCTACAGGTTACTAAGTGTTTTCTAAGAGTGGAAAAGAAAAAGTTAAGGTATGATTGTCCCGTGACAAGCTACCCACTCGATAAGGTTGAAAGACCTTGCTGATTGCAAGTCATGGTAAGACAAAAGGTGTTAGGTAACTGAAACTTACTACCCATACTGCAAGACTCCTGACTACCACAAGATGACTAAGGGGTACACCTATTCTTATATCATTTCAAAAGAATTCTCTTTCCTTAGCCCTTCCCAGTTTATGCCTTTAAATGTCCATGATATTCGCACTATGTTGTTAAGTTAGGGTATATCTTGGACCTATAAAATTCTTTTCAATCTCCACATACCTTCCTAATGGTTCATATTCCTCTCATATGCCTAAGCAAGCTCTGGTTCACTCTAAGTAGGGTAGCTATCCCAATATGGACTAACATTCCTATATTCCCTCTAGTGTGACCTTTAACAAGTGTTTGCATAAAAGAAAATTTAACTATGTGGACTACTACCTAATGAGCATACACACTCTAATATAATAAGTCATAAACCATTCAAACAAACCAACATTACAATCAAAAATCCAGACACGCAAAACATTCAAATCATACAAGTTACACGATTAAGACCACATTATAAGTCAAACAACAAACCAACCCTCACAAGTAATGAATCTATCTTAACTAACTACCTCAGAGATGCCTAATGTTCACTAGGGCTCTAGGGTCACATTCTATAAAGCTTCTATGGTGAGTATACTGTTCTTAGGAATAAACTTAGGTTACTCTCTTTCTAATACAAGATAGGTGGCTCTAACCTTATTAAGGAAGTATCCCAACTTCCTGACCAAGGTATCCTACTCACATAACTAACCATAATCTCCATGTACATCGCACACACTATAGGGGTGATCAGTCCCTATAATGAGTACGTGTACTGCAAGATCATAATAAGTTATGGGCAACTAACCTAACCACAGTCCAAATGGATTGAACTGCTCTGATACCAAAATGTAACGCCATAATTTCTAAACTCAGAAATAATGCCCGTTGGAGACACTATCCCTGAAGTTCTTGAAATCATTTCGTTAAATTTTCGATATCACCTTAAACTTTCCAACAATTAGCTTAAGCAATTTACAATACAACATCAATATTTACAAATAAGAGTAAATATTACTTAAATTTAGGGATGGATCCACACTTGGAGAAGTGTGATTCAGTGAACTCATACCGGAAGTCCGACAGAGTCTCCCCTAAAAACCAAACAATTACCAGAATTCAGCTTAACCTGAAAATCAGTAAAACCAGTACATCTCAATATTTAAACCTATCACAGCATTAAAACTAGGCCTCAGTGGCCAACTAAGAAATAATTATATTTATACAAGATCCAACAATAGACCTAAATGAATAACCAAATAACAGCTACAAATACATTATGGACTAATCCTATTAATGAATCTTCCAACTGAAGTAAGATTCATCTCCATCCTCACCATAACTGCCTCAACATCAACAAAAGTACCTGCACAACTAAAGTAAATCCCCGAAACGTGGGGTGAGATAATAATCTCAGCGAGTACAACTTAACATGTATAGTGTGAGGAAAAACAACCATCAAGCATTGAGATACACCTAAAGCATATTTATAGATAGCTAATGAAAGAATAATTAAAACATGTAACATGAACTAACAATGATGCAGAACATGATGCTCATGATGCACTCACTGCTGTGCCCAGCAGGCATGATCTTATCACTGAAACTGGAGTTAAACCTGAGCTCAGACTACGGGAAACGTCTTTCCCGGGGACGTATCCCACCCATTACTGGACCGAAGTCATGTTTTACTTAGTTTACTTAACGTTTTACTCACAGCGCAAAGGCCGACTTGAATTACTCACGGTCGAAACCGGCTTAAAAAGGTTACAATGCTAAATATGCTTCATGAAAACTTGATTATCAAATATTTACACTTAAATGCACTGAAAACTGAGTAGACAATGTATTTCGAGAGTTTCGTAACTCTCGTAAGTTCGTAACTTCGAAATTCAATGGTTTTACATCAAATACTAACGTCACCTACTCAATTCTAGTACAAACATCACAAATCCAATCATTTTAATCATATAGAAAGGGAATCAAAGGGGTAGGGTTCATACATTGATCATTTCGACAATTTCGTAAATCTCGCTAGTTTCTTAAATCTCGCTACCCTAAGGTTTTCATTGAAGATCCTAACGAAACTACTCAATCTCATACAAACATTACTAATCTAACCACAATAATCACATAGAAAGAGAATTAAAGAGTAGGGTTCATGCATTGGAGAGAAATCAAAATCAAAGGGGAAAGGGTGTGTGTGAGTTATACTCACCAAATCTATGAAATCAAGAGGAGAATGAGAATTTGAAGTGATCCAATTGATGATTCTAGCTTCAATCTCCTTCCAAAGCTCCAAAATTGACTTCCTCTCTCTAGAATTCTCTCTTTCTCTCTCTAGGGTGAAGAAGGGTGAGAAAGAAAATGTGAAAATCTGATTTTTGCATGTGGGACTATATATACTGGTTCGCTGGTAATCGATTACAGATAGTCTGTAATCGATTACCAGTAGTTGTAAAATGCACTAGAAAACCTTTTTGGGAATCTGGTAATCGATTACAACCCTTGGTAATCGATTACCAAAAACTCAGCCCTCAGGTAATCGATTACGTAATCAATTACATAAAATTCAGCTCTCGGGTAATCGATTACAGACCCCCTGTAATCGATTACCTAAAAACTAGCTCTCAGGTAATCGATTACAACCTGTGAGTAATCGATTACCGAAAAACCAGCTCTCGGGTAATCGATTACGAACCCACTGTAATCGATTACCAGAACCCATATTCCTAAAGTTCACTTAAGTTAAAGCTTAAAACTTGGTTTTATACTTGAGTTTTAACCCATAGCTCCTCAATTACCTTAATTCCTCAACTTATATTCCCTTAATTACTAATACATAACCCTCTTATTTTAAGCCTAATTAGTTATTAAAGTTCCTAATTTGCGGGATGTTACACCCCCCCATTTGTGGTTAATATTTAGGGACAAGTATGGTTAAATAGAAATTATGTGAGCCAAATATAATATCCAAAAATAAGATATTCAACAAAACTGAATAAACACATCATAATATTGAAATAAGAATAGAAACTCTCATAAATAATTTCAGGAGGAACTTAGATAAGAAAAGTGCTTTAATCGGGTTGCAAAGCATGCAGGGGTGTAACAAAACTTGAAGACTAAAATGAAGTTGAGATAAAAAATTCTTATAAATGATATTTATAATTTTACACATTTTGAATTGTGAGCAAGAATTAACTTTTCCTTGCAGAAAACCTTGCCTACAATACAAAAGATAGTGTACTTGAATAATTGAGCCTAAACCCAATCTTTCAATGATGAAAATGCTAATCTAATCTTAAATTATTGAGTATAAAATATCAAGGGTAATAAAATGGACTTGATGTCAGCCTGATATATACTATCATGGAAATCTATGCCTCTGTCTCCTATTGCATGTGCGTCTTGAAATCAGTTGCAAGTGAATGCTATAACGGGAACAGAAGTATTGTAATTTCATCTCCTCATTACATACGGTCTCGACCAAATTCAATATGCAAGAGTTCTTCAAGTAAACACCTGTTCATAAAAAGTTATATTTTATAGTGATAGAAAATGGCCAGTGTATGTAAACTAAATTTAGTACCTCAACCATCAGTATAATGAGTGTTAGGAAGATTACCTCAAGTCTTCCATTTCTTGATCTACTTGTTGATTGGATGGAGTTCTAAACACATGTTGCTTGAGTTTCTTTGTTGGAGGAACATTTTCTTCTTGCGATCGCTCAGCTCTGTTTTGGACTACATTATTGGTTTCCAATTCATAAATTTCCCTACTTCTCTTGGATTTACACCTTCCTCCTTCCTTCACAATTTGATCTTCTAAGGGATATATCCAACGAATCCCGCACTCTTTTATCACTACTACTTCATCATATTGAGTTTTAGCAAAGAATATAAATGTAAGCTTTGGATTATAAGTGGTGCTCATGTCATTAATGGCTTTTCTTTCTTTAACCACTTCCATTATCTTCTTGCAACATTGTGCATCATACCACAAAAGCACATGATCTGACATCAGTTCAAATGAAGTATCAGGATTAAGCAAGGTATTTTCATCGACAAAGAAACTTGTTATATAGATACTTTCGCCCCAACTTGTTTCCAAGTAGCATTTGCTTCCAAAACTTCCATAGCCTCCAATGTGGCATGATTGGACTTGGGAAAGCACCAAGTAGTAGGCGAAACCTAACAAATTGGAGGGAAGTTCAACAGTGACCAAAGATTGTGTAGAATGGTAATGGAACCAATCTCGAATTTTGTCACTGATGGCTGGTAAAAAGTAGCAAATTTTACCACTTCTTGATGTACATAATACCTCATCATCATCATGATCCAAGGATGCATCTTCTTTATTTTTCAATAATGTCGCAAGTTGTTTTGCTCCATGTTCAATCCTAGCAATAGCATCTTTCAAAATGGTGTTATATGAATGTAGTCCCAATTTTATGCAGTTAGGGAGCATAAAAGTACACTTGGATTTTTCGGATGGTTCACTTGTTGAACTCAACACTGTCTGAAGAGACTCACAGTTCCAGACATGGAAGCATTGAATGGACCGTGGAAGTGTAGGTATAGATCGAAGAATTTTACATCCATTAACTTCTAGGAGTTTGAGTCGTGGAAGATACTTCAGGCTTTCTGGCAAGCTTATGATAGCACTATCAACTAGTATTAAGTACTGTAATGATGATAACAAGGAGATGTTATCTGGGAGTGCAGACAAGTTATGACAAAAGTCAAAAACTAGACATCTTGTACTCCGAAAGCCAGGGCTAGGCAGTACTTTATGCAAGGTGAAAAAAGTGTCACGTTCATGCTTCCCTGATCCAGAAAGTGTAATTTTTGGGGCAAAGTTTTCAGGGAGATCCATGAGACCATCACTTATGGGAAAAGAAAAGTTTTCAAGATTTTTTATCTGCAAAATTGATGATGGAAGTTCATTCAAACCTGACCCTCCTAAATTCAAACACAAACGAGTTGTGGTAGGCATTAATGTGACAGAGAACTCTTGGAGATTGTAGCAACCCCAGGCATACAATCCTTGGAGAGATGGTGAACAAGTTTTGCTGCCAAGGCTCTTAAGTGACATGCACCCTCCCACATTTAAAACTTTAAGTTTTTGGAGAGAGAAAATTGATGGATCAACAGAGGGCAATTTTACACAATTACTGAGTTTTACATATTTAAGATTTGGGGCACGGGACAAATTTGGACACTCCCTCAAGTGTCTGGAGCCATTGAGGTCAAGCATCTCTAAATTTGGCAAATTCTGTAACAGTATAAAATGGACCACACAAGTTAGTACATCTTTATTTAATCATAGAAATTTCAATTTTTATCACAAGAAAAATAAAAACATAAATAGATGCATGGATCATGCATATACCTGTACACCATTCCAAAGTTTTTTCACATTGCTATATGGCAGGGAAAGCTCAACAAGCATCTCAGGACAAAAAGTTGATGGTAGAGACTTCAATGGATATCCATCCCATCCAAAATATCTTAAATTTTTAGGCAATAGGTCGAGACCCCTAGGAAGGTACACAGAATGAATTCTCTTAAAATCCTGGTTAAAGGCTTCAAAAGAAATTAACCTTAGGTTCGGCATCTTTTTGAATGCTTTGGAGCTTAAATTTATGTAAGTAATTTGAGTCATATCTAAAAATATGGCTTCAACTTCACCAGTTCCCTGAAAAATAAAAATCAGTATTAATGTCAGTACTGTTGTAGTAAGATGCATTTTCTATATCATGTGTTCAGGAAGGCAAGTCAAGGTATCATTCCCTTAGTCTTACCCTATCATTTGTCAATACATCACAAACTTCCTCTGGATCCCACAATCTGCTGCGTCGTCCAGGATTCTTAATAGATTCTTCTCGAACAATTTCCCTGCCCATTTCTCGGATCAAGTCATGCATTTCTATACAATTATTCATATCAACACTTATAAGAGCCTTATCTATAAGGTTTCTTATCCCTATATCTGCAAAGAAACCACAAGCATTCAATATTTTTTCTACATTGTCTCTTCCACGCCCTTTAAAAAAGCATGCAATGTCTAGGAATATGTTTTTCTCTTTATCATCTAATCCATCATAACTCAATCTCAACACTTTCTGAATTTCTGCATTGGGAATCTTCTTTAATTTAGTCAGTGCACTATCCCATTCTTTTTCACTTTTGGAACGAAGAAATGATCCCAAAACTTTCAATGCTAGAGGGATGCCTTTGGCATAATCAACTGCTCTTTTTGATACCTCATCGTATCCTTGTTTGGGATGAGTTTCGTTAAAAGCATTCAAGCAGAAAAGTCGAAGGGAGTTTTGAAAATTCATTTCCTTGACTTCGTGGATTTTGTCAACTCCTCCACTTATAAGCACATGCTTATCTCTGGTCGTCACAATGACTCTACTACTAGCTCCTAGCCAATCACGCCATACTCCAACCAAGTTTTCTAGAAGTTCTGAAGCATTCACATCATCTAGTACAACAAAGGCTTTCATACGACTAAGTCCTCTGATAACATTAGAGGGTATCACTTTGAGAGTGGCGATATGAAGATCTTCCATTAGTAATGTAGAAAGAAGTCTATTGCATATGAAACCAAGTCCATGCTTTTTTGATTCTTCTGTCACATTTTCTAAGAAGCAACTACCTTCATATTGAGAAGAGACCTTATGAAAAATAGCTGCAGCAAGAGTTGTCTTGCCTATGCCTCCCATGCCCCAAATTCCAATGATTTGAACTTGTTTTGAATCAATTCTTAATAAAGATTCAATGTGTGAAAAGTTTTCATCAGATATAAAATAGCCTCCAAGTTCATTTGTATACTTGTGATTTAGTTTTCGCAAAACTGTTTTGGTGATGTCTTCAATCAGGTCAAATTCGGTCCTAATCAACATATAATGATCAAATTAAAAAGAATGAAGGCATAACAATTGTATTAGAATCGAGATATATGATAAGAGTAAAATTGATTTTCACCGTTAAGATTTCCCTTGAATGATATTAACAATTGCATAATGAAATGGAGAAATTAATAACCCTAAAATATTAGGCAGAAGAAGTTCAGCACCTGTATAGACGAGAATGGAAGCCACATAAATTGGCTGCTTCGCAAAGAGCATCCTTCCACTTTTGCATCTTCTCCTCCTCGCTCTGCTTCATATCCTGCTTGTGTTTAGCGAACGCTGTGTCGTAATTCCCCGTCTGCTTCCGTACCTGTGATGGCTCTATTTTGTAGAACACAGGAATAACATCTTGACCTTGTCCATTTTTCTTGCACTCCATTATTTCTACGAGTTCGTCCAAGCACCATGTTGAAGACGCATAGTTTTCTGAGAACAGAACCAAAAGGACACTGGAGTCTTTGATCGCTTTCACAAGTTCTGCCCAAACCTCCTCTCCTATGTCGATTCTGTAGTCTATGTAGGTTTCAATATAGCTTCGGCGCAAAGCAGCATGAAGATGACTTGTGAAATTGTCACGTGTGTCCTCACCTCTAAAGCTGATGAAAACATCATGCTTTTTGAAAGGTGCTGTAAAAGCGACAGAGGCTGCGGAAGAAGAAGAAGAAGAAGTAGAAGCAATAGCCATCTACGTGCTCTGTTAATTTAGTTGTGAACTGTTAGTGGCTTACAAATATGCTCTGTTCTGTTTTTCCTGCATTATGTGAAATGAATAACATATCTTGACTTTTAAGCGAAAATTTTGTATTTACTTTTTTTTATAAATATTCATAAATTTTTATTTATTTAATGATTATATAAAAAATAAATATAAAATTTATATTATCTTTTCCTAAAAACAACTAGAGAGGAGAGATAAAATTATATAAGATATAATTATAAAGATGGAGAGAAAAAATATATTCTATAAATTATTATAGATATTTATATCACTTAAAAAAAATTTAAGGTGAGAGAATTTATTTTCAAGTAGCTTATATTCACATCTATTTTTTTATTTAAAAAATGTCACTCTTGACTTTTTTTTTCAATTTTTTTTGGTCGAATTTTTTATTTTTTTTTGTTCAAATGTCACTCATGACTTTGATGTAGATGAGTATTATAGACTCGACTTTAAAAATCATTTGTGTAGTCCCACGGACGGCAACCTGGATGGATGATCGTTGATACTTGACAGTTGATACCCATGAGCTCATGTTTTGGTTTATATTTTAGACAAATGATAATAAGTCTTGAAAAAAAAATGGGCAAATTTTAATCGGTGTTTGAAGTAAAAAATGTGAATTGAAAATATAAAACTTAAATTATTAATATATTACATACTATACTTTTTTTCAAGAAAAAAATATTTCATGACTTTTTATTTCTTAATAAGTTATATTGGTTTTTTATATTATAGATATCCTCCACCATATGTAAATCTATTCGAATAAGGAACATCCACGTTATGGTGAGGCTAATTTTTCTAGCGTATTTTTTTTTATCCATAAGACTTAAACTCAATATCTTGCCTAAGAAAAATCAATCATATAACACTTGAACCAACATATCGTTAATAAACGGGATTTATATTGATTTGAAATTCTTCATTTTAATATGTTAAAATTAAAATCTTTTGTACCTTGCATCTCCAATAATGGGTGTAGATTTTCTCTTATTTATTTCTTTTGCTGGACCTAGAAGTATAGAAGCGTAGTTTCATAATGGTCATAAACAAAATACTTTAAGATTAAATATATTTATGGTTTTTATAAATATATTATTTTCTAAATTTTAGTTATAAATTGTCTTTTTGTTTCTTCAAATGGAAACGTGACAAACAAATGTCATGTAATCGATATCAGCCAAAAATACAAAGTTAATTATTTTGCATATATGATTATTATTTAATAATTAAATATTTTAAATTCAGGTGTGTTAATTAAATTATAATCCAATTATTATTTATTCTAATGGAAATAAGAAAAATTAAAATTTAAAAAAAAACTATAAAATAAGTAGTGAAATAATTATAAAAAGGTAATACTACAAATTTTATAAAACATTTTGGGTGGCCAAAGTATTAATTAATAAAATATTGAATTTAATAAATATACATTGTCAGTGTAAAACTATTTTACACAGTCATCCAATGATATATTGACACATCATTTAATGAGTTTAAAATACATGAGGTGTCATATTCATTGAATGATGTGGCAACACATCATTGGATGTCTATGTAAAGTTGTTTTACACTGACAAAATAAAGTAATTAAACTCTAAAATATTTTATGTGAAATCTATATAATTGATAAAAAGTTTGATAAATACTTATATAAAAATATATACTAATAAGCATATGAGGGATCGAGAAAGCGGGTGTAATGGGTTCAAAAAATATCAAAATTCAATGGGTTGCAATTTGATACCCTCCCGTTAGAGAGGATTTTAGTACTTTCTTGTCATTTTTTTTATTGAATAGGCCAAAATTACGTAGGAACAAGTCGTGTACTCTGTCCTAAATTATTTCGAAGACATAGAATAAGTTTTAAATGAGATACATGTGTATTGCAAATGAGAATGTGAAAAAATGGGGGAATACAATAAAAAATATATGATAATAGTTATAGAGGGTTAAAAAGTCTTTTAAAAAATTAAAAATACAAATTCTAATAGTTAAATATTGTCCTATAAGTATAAAAATACTAAGATCATTTAAGAAAGTTGAGAAAAATTGATTAAATGATCAAAGAAGGTACCAAAATCCTCTCTCACGAGAGGGTACCTTAGAATTTCCCAAATTGAATATACTTATTTATAATTTTATTAAAGTTAAGAGATGCATTTACACATCATCACTGGTGTTAATGATCCAAAGTCAACGGCATAACATATAATCCAAGTGATAACTTATAAAATTTTTAGGGTAAAATATATTTTTGATCCCTGTAAAATTAGCGAGTTTTGTTTTTAGTCCCTATAAAATTTTTCTTTGTTAAAGCGTCCTCAAAATTTTTTTTTTGCAATTAGTCTCTCCCTTCAATTGGCGTGTATCATGTGTTGACGTGGCACGTTATATTTCTCCGGGGTGGTAAGGGGTGTATTTCTGGCGGTCTTAAACCGCCACAAAATTACCCATCGTCTCCTCATCTCCTCCACTCTCACCGTTTTCGTTTCCTTCTTCTCCCCTCCTTCACTCTCACCACCACCACTGCAACCAACCCCCAACTCTACGCTCTGGATCACCTCCATTCCATGGCATCGTTTATAGAGATTTAAAACTAGAAAATGTTCTTATCTAACATTCTGGCCACCTCACCGCCAATTTCAATCTCTCTCGCAAACTCACCCCAAAAACCACCAAAACCGTTGTTGCTTCTCCAATGCCTCTGCCTCTTCCTCTTCCTGATTCCAAGCAAGCCTCCATAGCCTCACACCAAACACGTACCAATGGTGTTCATATTTAGTCAACTTCAAACAGTAAGGAATAGGAAGCTTGCCATTGGCAATCAACTTCTTCCACCACCACAACGAGAACGACAATTAATAAAAAATTATATTTGTTAATCAACCTCTTACTCCATAGCCTTATATTTCAATCATACTAAAGTTGACAAACAACTATATATATAACTTAGTTACTTGATGTCTTAAAGGGTGAAAAGAAATTAGTAACAAATAAGGGTCAATAGTTGCACTGCGTAACTAGTACTTGAGTAGGAATTTTGAAAAAGCAAAAAAAAGGGGGGGCCATGATGATATATCGGACAGGAAACCCAAGTGTCAATTGTGATCAAGCTATTGGTATATTGATTGCTCTTTAACTAATTTCACAGGGTTTTGGTGGTATTTTGAATCAGGAAGAGGAAGAGGCAGAGGCATTGGAGAAGCAACAACGGTTTTGGTGGTTTTTGGGGTGAGTTTGCGAGAGAGATTGAAATTGGCGGTGAGGTGGCCAGAATGTTAGATAAGAACATTTTCTAGTTTTAAATCTCTATAAACGATGCCATGGAATGGAGGTGATCCAGAGCGTAGAGTTGGGGGTTGGTTGCAGTGGTGGTGAGAGTGAAGGAGGGGAGAAGAAGGAAACGAAAACGGTGAGAGTGGGGGACATGAGGAGACAATGGGTAATTTTTTGGCGGTTTAAGACCCCCAGAAATACACCACTTGACACCTAAGAGAGAGATAATGTGCCACATTAACACCTGACACATGCTAATTGAATGGAGGGACTAATTACAAAAAAAAAAAAATTGAGAGGACACTTTAACAAAGAAAAATTTTATAGTGACTAAAAGTAAAATTTGCTAATTTCACAGGGACCAAAAACATATTTTATTTTAACCAAATATTTATTATTATAATTAGAAAATTGGCCATTGAGACTCTTTTATTTATTCAAATTGTCTTGTTTTTTTTTTGTTGGAATTGTCATGTTGTTTTTTTTAACTGAAATATTATAAGTGATTTTAAAGTTTAATTAAATTGTATTCGTCATATCATCTTTTAATAATTTTATTTTCAGGTGCTAAAGTACAAAATTATGGTTTTACAAAATTGATTTTAAATCACTTTCGTCCAACGTACTTCATAAAACGTGCACCATTCATCTTATCCATTAATTTATAGAATCAATTATACTCAACTGTATTATTTATTCATATAATTAAAACATAGAATAATTCATACCACACACATTTTTTATGTTTATCTCACTCCTTTACATTACTCATCACACCATCTTTTTCTTTCACTTTTCTCATTGTAGGACATTATGTGTACATCATTAATATATAAATAAAATTTCTCAAAATTATTTATTTTTTTATAGTACTTCTTTTTTAAGAATGTTTATTATTGGATAGAAATAATCACCCAAATAAAAAAAGTTGCAGTGCAGACCAAAAAGCTATTTTAGAACTGATGTTGTAAAGAGTATTGATGGATGACCTTAGGTATTTAAGAAATAAGAAGCGTTAAATATGTTTTTAGTCCCTGAAATATAGTTAATATTTGATTTTGGTCCCTGTAATTTAAAATTTGTGGTTTTGGTCCTTCAAAAATTGAAAATATACCTATTTAGTCCTTATTGCATAGTTTTGCTACAAATTTGACTACGGATTAGCTATGAATTCTTATCGATAAGGACTAAATTGATGTATTTTCAATTTTGGGTAAAATATTCTTTTAGTCCCTGTAAATGGACCGAGTTTGGTTTTTAGTCCTCCTAAATGTTTTTTTTCTTTTACATCCTCACAAATGTATTTTTTTAAATTGGTCCTTGCCGTTAAATACTGTGTTAACTTTAATAGTTCTTCTTCTCCTCCTCCTCCTCCTCCTTCTACATCATACTTTTCTGAAATTAACAATTTTTTGCATAAGTATATAGTTAGAGGAACTAAATAAGATATTCTCATATAGTCACAACTCTGATAATGAGTTTAAATTAAATCACACCTGAAATAGGAGAAGGAGAATAAATAGCAAAAGAAGGAGGAGGATGAGAAGGAGAATGAGCAATAGTTGTAACGATAGGGATGCATTCTTTTAAAAGGAAATTCATTTATGAGGACCAAAAACAAAAGTAGAATTGTTGGTTATTAACAGAGTTTTAACGACAGAGATGTATTTAAAAAAATTTGCATTTGTAAGGACGTAAAAGAAAAAAAAACATTTACGAGGATTAAAAGCAAAACTCGGTCCAACACATTTTATCCTTCAATTTTTGAAGGACCAAAACCACCGGTTTTAAATTACAGGGACCAAAACCAAATCTCGACTATATTTAAGGGACTAAAAACATATTTGACCCAAATAAGAATTATAATTTGAAGTTCCCCTTAAGCAAGGTCTCGAGTTCGAGTCTTGTGGATAGAAAAAATCCCCGCTGGGAGAGCTAGCCCCACAATGACGTGGATGTTCCCGGCTCGAACAGGATTGCCTCCGGTGGAGGATACCTGTGGTTAAAAAGAAAATTATAATTTCAAGTTCAAAGGATAAATTTTAAGAATCCACTATGCCATTTGAAATTTCTGACTGGGCTGGGCCGACATTTCCCTATATGGGCCGAACTGAGCAGAGAAGGAAATTTCGAGAAGTCAAAAAAAAAAAAAAAAAGGAAAAGGAAAAAAGCAAAAAAGCTTAAACCCTCCCTAACTCTAAAGCCCTATTTGGTGCTACTTCTGATCTGACTTCACTCCCTGAGTTTCACTTTCACTTGTCATTTGCTACTGCTATTGCAATGTATCGATTAGCTTCTCGAGTAGCTTCCTCCGTTGCTTCTTCCACCCGAAAGAATAACAACCTCGTAAGACCAACACCAATTACATTTTCCCTTTTCACATTTCTATTTCACTTTCTTCTTATGTTTCTGGTGGATAACTCACGGTCTTCCTATTTGATTGTCGCTAGTCTTTAAAGCGACTCTGTTCTTTTTTTTTCTTTTTTTTTTTTCTGTAACTGTAAAGTGTAATTTTCATTGAATTGGAATTGTTTTGTTGTGTTGTGTGCGCTCGTCTTAGTTTCTTTTCTTGGGTTAACACTGCATGGTCGATTCTTATTTTTTTTAAAAAATTTGGAGACAGGTATATAATGGGATATTGTCAAGCAGAAATTATGTGACCAAAGATATCAACTTTGGGATTGGGGCTCGTGCTGCTATATTACAGGGAGTCTCTGAAGTTGCTGAGGCTGTCAAAGTTACTATGGGACCCAAGGTTTTATTTCTGTACTACACTTTTACTAATTCTTCATCTTTTCTGTTCTTCATTGTAATACTGCTCATTTAGTACAGCTGCTTCTAATGCTATGCCTTATTTTGTTGTTGAATTCAATTTTGTTTTTGGTAATTTTATTGTACATGCTTGTTGCAAGTTGCACCCTATGTGTGTGTCAACCGATCTTAGTATCGTTTGTGGTTCCAATTTATTCATTTTAGTTCTTAAGGGTTTAATGCGTTTTGGATGAGAAATGCTGAATGGAGAAATTTGTTTTTCTTGTATTTCAAATTGGTTGAGTCAGGGTCGCAATGTGATAATTGAGAAAGGCCATGGGAGAATCAGGATCACGAAGGATGGTGTGACTGTGGCCAAAAGTATCAAATTTAAAGACAAAACCAAAAATGTTGGTGCTGATCTTGTCAAACAGGTGGCCAAGGCTACCAACACTGCTGCTGGAGATGGTGATTACCTTCCTTTCAAACTTTTTTTTACCTCAAAAGTGTCCTACAAGTGTTTATTGAGTATTTGCTTTTCTATGATAATATTACTTCAGCATAAGTCCCACAAGCAGCTTTTGGAAACCAAACACAGGAATTTTTTCAATCTCAGGACAATTAATAGACGTATTTATAAAGTAGTCTCTAGTCATAGATACGATGGTCGTTCAAACAACACATTTGGTATCTAACTTGCTTAAGTGATTTGAAATTACTTATAAAACAGAAGGAACAATATATATATAACAAAGAAGAAAAATATGTCCAATGGTAGCTATCACTCTTTGATTTTTCTTAAATTATCTAATATTAAAAGATGCCTGAAAATAATCCCTCTTAAAATTTTCCTACCTAACTCATGTTCATGTTGGGAGGAAAACATAGAGAATTATTCCCTTTCCGTGCTTTTAATCTTACAGGTCAATGTTTCTTCTCTGATTCTAGGTACAACTTGTGCAACTGTTTTGACTCAGGCAATACTCACAGAAGGATGCAAATCAATTGCTGCTGGTGTAAATGTCATGGATTTGCGTAATGGAATAAATAGGGCAGTTGATGCTGTAATTACTGATCTAAAAAGCAGAGCATTAATGATAAGTACACCAGAAGAGATAACCCAGGTGCAAGAAATTCTCAAGAAAGCTTTTACCCTGCTGCATGAATTTAAGAAAATTGATTTAGAGTATAATGCTTGTTTACTTCCATCCTATAATCAGTTTTTAAGTCCATAGCATCGAATAATTTTGGCATTGGACACATTTGATTTTGACTTAGTAAGTATCTATCAATACATACATACATACATATATTTCAGGCTGTTGTACTGCTGCTACTTATCTTCAAGACAGATATATTAAGTGCCATTCATTATTCTGGATTATAATTTATTTTCTGGCTATTCATTTCTTTTATATGACTTGTAGGTTGGAACTATATCTGCAAATGGGGAGCGTGATATTGGAGAATTGATAGCAAGGGCAATGGAGAAAGTTGGGAAGGAAGGAGTCATTACTGTTGCTGTAAGCAACTTTGTCTTTTTTTAGTAAACTTATTACTTGACAATGTTTCAGGTTGTCTAAAATTTCTAAGTTTTCAGGATGGGAATACTTTGGATAATGAGTTAGAAGTGGTAGAAGGAATGAAGTTAACTAGGGGATACATATCTCCTTATTTTATTACAGATCAGAAGACCCAGAAATGTGTAAGCATTAACTTTTTCTTTTGTCCCTAACATGTATGAAAAATATTCTCAAAAAATGCATGTTGTCTTACAATAGATTTACCTTTGATAAGTATTTGGTGATTGTATATTTAAGGACAAGGTTTTCTTTTTCTTATTATTAGTATGTATTACAAAGTCTCCTTTGTCTGCTGTGAAGTTAATGCCTCTATAAAAGAGGCCTTATTGTTTATCTTACCCTGACTATCATCATGTGGTCCTGTGTTAAGATGCAGGGTTCTGGCTCATTATTTTGAAGCCTATTTTCTTTTTTTCCATATCTTCGTTAAGGTTTTTTTATTGATATTTGTTCTTCATGGCTTCATGCTATCAATTAGTCAAATGTATTAGCTTGGTTTATTCAGTTGTATATAATGCATGTCATGTAAACAAAAAGCTTCTTTCAATCTGGTTAATTTTATTTGGGTGCATTTGTATTTGTGATATTAATGAAGTTAATTTCCATTTTGTTAGGAATTGGAGAACCCCTTTATCCTCATCCATGACAAGAAAATTTCAGACATGAATTCGCTGTTGAAAATATTGGAGCTGGCAGTAACGGTGGATAAAACAATCTTGATTGATTGTGCTCATTTTTATTTGCAATTTGAATATTCTCATTATTTACTTCTCTATTTTAATGTTAATCAGAAAAAAAGACCACTCCTAGTTGTTGCGGAAGATGTTGAGAGTGATGCATTGGCTATGCTCATACTAAACAAGCATCACGGTGGGCTTAAGGTGATCACATGGCATTCACCTTGGTTATATTTCCCACTACCTTATGGTTCAGTAAACTTGATTGCTGGATTCTTGCACCCAATGATTTTAGATTTCTTTTTCTGTAGTAACTAATAACCTATTTACTTATAGTTGGTGATCTTTTATGCTGTTAGCCTGCTACATACAACTTGGGTTTTGCTTTCTTGTGTTGTTCTCTCGTCTCTTTATCTTTTTTTTTTCTTTCATTTAATGTTGGGTATTGCATGAGGATAAGTAGTCAGAAGTTAGATAAACCAGAAAACAATGAATAATGATGAGATAAGACAATATTGTCCATCCACAGGTAACTCCATAAGGGAAGTTGTTTGAACTGCGCATTGTCTGTTTTCTGTCATTATCTTCTTCATATCAAGCACCCTTGAAAGGTGTTCCAAATTCATTCAATTACATTCAAGATTTTGAGCTGATACTATTTATTAGGGGTGAGAAATGTCTTGCTGCAATAAATTCACATTATATGCATAATTAAGTGGATGATATTGGACACTTAAGTCCTTTGTAATTACAGAAATGTTTTATAAAATTTATCATCTGTAGAAGAATTTCAGTTACCATAGATGGATTTTCTGCTAGTAACTTTCAAGTGTGTATTTACCATCTGGTGCATGTTTGCTTTTCTCTAGTCTGCGTGTTTGTTGGAGCCAAGTTGTATTTATGGATTTGTAAGAAGTATTATTGTGCTTACCCTTTTATATTGCCAAGCTACTTGGGACTTGATTTTGTATATACTTCTTTTCTTCTTTATCTAAATCAAGTTTCTTGTATTTTAGGTTTGTGCTATAAAAGCTCCTGGTTTTGGGGATAGTAGAAGAGCGAATCTAGATGATCTTGCAATTCTTACTGGAGGAGAGGTAATTCTCTATCTAGATTTTGTTTACCAGATATTGCATTTGGGTTCCTGTTGTGGTTGTACTCTTTTATTTTAAAAAATTTAATAATGCCTCATCCACACAAGGTCTAGTAATTGAGACTAAAGCTTATTATGATAAAAGAAGATCATGACAAATTTGAAAACAGGTCATCACAGAAGATCGTGGTTTGACTCTTGACAAAGTCCAAACAGAAATGCTTGGCACAGCAAAAAAGGTAGGTCAATTGAACCAACATAAGTAATCTCTGTTTCTTTGAACTGTCAAATATGTATCTATTTCAATGTGCAACAGGTTTCTATCTCCATTGATGACACTATCATTCTACATGGTGGTGGGGACAAGAAGCTCATTGAAGAGAGATGTGAGCAGGTATATATATATATATATATATATATTTTTTTTTTTTTTTGAAGTATTGGATTTTTACTTATACTTCTTTTCTTAAAATGTTTTAGTCATTTAGCTAAATTATTTTTCTAGGTTTCTGTTCCTTGCATAAGAATTGATTTTAATGAAAAGATTGCCTTCATGTGGCTTGTAGGCAAAAGCAGCTCAATTAGTATAAACTTTTTTGGGTACTTTATAATGTTTAATAAGCATATGTTGTTTTATAGCTGAGGACAGCTATGGAGAAGAGTTCTGCAACGTTTGATAAAGAAAAAGCACAAGAACGGCTATCAAAACTCTCTGGTGGTGTTGCTGTTTTCAAAGTTTGTCCCTCATCCTTAAAAACACTAGTTTGTGATGATTAATTTGTATTAATTACCTCATATGGAAGATGGAACCAAACATCTACAGGTTGGGGGGGCTAGTGAAGCAGAAGTTGGGGAAAGGAAAGATAGGGTGACAGATGCTTTAAATGCCACAAGAGCAGCTGTGGAGGAGGGTATTGTTCCAGGTAACTCATTTTGTCCTTCTTTCTGATGGGATAAAAGGTGTTAAAATACTTCTTCATCTATTGAAGTCATTATTAATGGTTCTACTTCTATTCAGGTGGTGGAGTTGCTCTCTTATATGCTACCAAAGCCTTGAAGAACCTTCAAACTCAAAATGAGGATGAGAAAAGAGGAGTACAGATCATTCAGAATGCTCTCAAGGTTGTACCATTTGCTGCACACTACTTTATTTTTGTCAAATAAAGGCCCTTCTCCCTTTTGTATTTTGACTTCTGCTTGCTCAACTATTTTTCATCTTTCCTGATAATGCATATTGTTTATCACAGGCACCTACGTCAACAATAGCTTCAAATGCTGGTTATGATGGTGCTTTGGTTCACAGCAAATTGTTGGAACAAGATGATCACAATTTGGGTTTTGATGCTGCTAAAGGTTTGTAACCAGTTTAAGGTGGTGTTTGGAAGAGCTTATTTGAGCTTATCTTATAACATAAGCACTTATGTAACTGTTTGGGTAAGCTTAAAAAAGAGCTCATGACATGATCATAAGTTGTTTTCAGCTTATTTCAGTAAGCTCCTGAGAATAGCTTATGGAACAGTTTATGGAAAATTTAAGTACACTATATCCTCTTCAATTTTCATCCACTTTCTCAAGAGCTTATTCATTAAGTACTTATCAAATAAGAGCTTATCTTATAAGCACTTAATTAAACTGTTTTTCCAAACGGGGCCTAAATATATAAAATTGCTTTGGAATTATCCATTTTGATTATCATTTGCCTCCTGCTAGTATTTTTTGTTGCACTGGCTATTTCCAAGATATTGGAATAAGCTTCCTGTTGATCTGATCGCTTGTTTTGGTTCACATAGATGCAAGCTACAACATTTATTACTAGCTTGCAGTTTGCATCATTTGCTGTCTCGTTTATTATTTATTATACTTGACATTTAAAATGAAATTTCTGAATAATTATATTCTAGTGGAAAAAATGCTGTTCTTAAGCTATCTTTTTATGCTTAGTGCTTGAAGGATGATGGTGCTTATTTTGCTAAAGCAGGTACCTATGTTGATATGGTGAAGGCTGGAATTATAGATCCTCTTAAAGTTGTTAGAACAGCTTTGGTAGATGCTGCCAGGTAAAATCATATCATCGGATTGCTATTTCTCTGCATAAATTGTATATTACATGCTCAACTATCTTTTATCCTCTTGCAGTGTGTCATTACTACTGACAACAACCGAGGCAGCTGTGGTGGATAATCCGAATGACAAAAATAAACCTCCCAGCCGGGTGCCAGATATGGATGATTTGGACTACTAACCTGCTTCACCACATCATGAAAGCAATTTTGTGCATAATATTCGATTCCTTCTGCCATTCCTGTTAAGGAAGTCACTGAAGTATAAACTCATGGGTCTAATAGCATGTTTGGATTTCTGTTTGCATCTTGATGAATTGGGTTCAACGCACATTAGTCTTTTCAAACTGCAAACCGAACATTATTTATGGCGTGAGGTTGAAATATGAAACCTACTACTCACAAATGTTTTAGGAAAAATCATGTCTCATTCGAGTTATCATCATCAATAGGATAAGATGAAAAATTGTCCATTATTCTTTAGGTGCCATTCATCCTATGTACCAAAATTTATGTAACGAGAGCAAATCAAAGAAACTCTTAACTCTGTTTCTGCCTCGTTTTTTTATAATACTAATTCAATTTGCTTCAGTCACCAAATTCCATTTCCAGTTCAGTTCTTGTTTTGATCATTCAATTATTACTTGCTTCAGTACCTGCGTCTTGTTCTTGTTATAATTTCAACATTATTAGTAACACTACTTTAATTTTAGAGCATGTTCCGATAAAGGCAACTAAAGATTGATATTGTTTTGAATTTTGTTTGATATTTTCTACATCATCCTATTTTGGTCAATATTTGATATTTTAGGGGCCGTTCGGGGCGGTTGTGAGTTTTTAGTTTTTGGTTTTTAAAAGTTTTAAATCAAGTTTTTACAACTCAAAACTAACAATTGAAAATTTGTTTTTGTGGTTTTCAAAACATACATTTTGAAAACCACAAAAAATGATTTTCAGTTTTTGATTTTGAGTTGTAAAAACTTGATTCAAAATTAAAAAAAAAATGAAAACTCGCAATCATCCCGAATGGTCGCTTAGATATCAAGCAGGCAATGTGGATCGTGAAGTGGGCGGTTCCACATTTGTGGCGTACTATTGTCAAAAGGACATCAGTATCATTGTTGGCTACTTGCAAACCACATAAAGGATCCAAATACAGTATGCCTCAACATTTGATGTGGAATGTAGTTCTGAATCTTCTATTTGGCAGGGGATTAGAGCAACTTGGAAGTTCATAGAAGCTGCTTGGAGGTGGAATATGGGGGATGGATTAAGTACTAAATTTTGGGCTGATGCTTGGATTCACCCCGGTCTTGTCTTAGCAGATTGTGTTTCTCATCCAATTGACCCCTTGTCCCTTAATTGGACTTTAGCTGACGTGTCTGATGGCAAGGGAGGCTGCCTAACTCAAAAGTTCAATGATTTACTCCCTGAGGAGGTGATTCATATTATTTTAGGCCACATGAGTGCTATGCCTAATGTGGGCCCGGATACTTCAATTTGGGGGGGCGGCCCATGATGGTAAATTTAGCACTAAATCAGCCTATACAGTGGTCACAGAGGAGTATGATGCCCATTCTAGACTTTGGAATCTCATTTGGAAGAATGAACTTCCTCAAAAGATCCGCTGTTTTCTTTGGCTTCTTGCAAAAAGGGGACTAGTTACTAATCAGTTCAGATTTAATAGGCATATTGCAGCCTCTGATACCTGTCCTAGATGCAATTTGTCCTCTGAATCTTTAATCCATGTTTTTAGGGACTGCTCCACAGCTAATTGCCTGTGGAGATTGCTTAATGAGGCCCAACTAGATAGCAATTTCTTCTTGGACCATTTAGATGATTGGCTCCTTAAGAATTTAGCTGATAATTCAAATTCCAGTCTTAATGTTCCTTGGAACATGCTGTTTCCCATCACCCTTTGGTTGATCTAGCGGGATCGCAATGAAGAGGTGTTCACAGATGCTCATACCTCCCACTATAATACTTTCCACAAGGTCAGGTACTATTGCTCCACGTATCTCCAAGTGGCCTCTGCTGACCACTTTCTTAATTGTAACCAGATAGCCCAATGCTTCTGTTCCTGTGCGTTGGCAATTCCCCCCCTCAGGATATCATTAAATGTAATGTGGATGCATCTGTTTGTAACAATGGGGATGTGGCTTCTTGTGTTGGCTGCTTCAGAAACGTGTTTGGAGGCTGGATTCTTGGCTTTTCTAGAAGACTAGGATGCACTTCCATCAATAATGCTGAGCTCTAGGGGATTTTCACCGCCATCAGTATTGCAAAGGATAGAGGTTTCAATCAACTTTGGATCGAGTCTGACTCTAAAGTTGCAGTAGACCTAATTACCAAAGGCTGTAGTCCAGAGCATCCTTGTAGGCAGCTTGTTCAGCTCATCAGAAATCATTTGTGTTGCCAGCCCACAATTGTCATTTCGCATGTCTTTAGGGAAACTAATCAAGTAGCGGATAGACTAGCCAATATTGGTCTCAACCTCCCCTATGGAACCCACATGATTCAGGATCCCCCCACTGTTATTAGTAATCTCCTTTGGCAAAATATTGTAGGAGTTTCCTTTGAGCGCACAATCCTTATGTAATTTTTGGGCTTTGGCCCTCCATTTAATAAAAAAAACACTTGATGTTATTGCTAGACACCTGGGTTTTGTTAGTTTTTTATGTTAGTAATTTATTCTGTTAATTTGTTTATTCTGTTTGTTAGTTATTTTCCTTTTACGGTTCATTTGTAGACACCTATATATATAATGAGTTAAGCCGAATTGGTTCACTTTTATGGTAAGCTAAAAAAAACTAACCTGGCTCAACCCATCGCAGGTTGGTGGATTAAGTGTGTTGGCTCACCTAATTTAAAAAATAAATAAATAATTAAAAAAGGTAATAAAATTAGAAAAGATATATAAAAATTTATAAAAATGACTTAAAAATATAAAAATAAAATAAAAATTAAAAAGTGTGTCAACCCACATCAACCCGGCTTGAACCCACTTTGGCGCTTGAGTTAAGTGGGTTGACCCACTTTGATCCGCGAAAATGTGAGCCTATATTTTACCAACTCAACCCCCAGTGAGCCGGGTTGACTCACCGAGCTCGATTAATATACGTGTGTGTGTGGGCGCGCGCGTGCTTGTGCCTTTGTATTATCATATACAATCTATGATCAGATCAAAATATTATTCAGTCAATCCTTTCTTACCTTACATTCGTTTTAGGGTATCAGAACTCTCACATAAATAGCTCTACTACGTCATACTCTGATCAACAATGGCTGAAGAAGAAGTTTCACCCAAGGCAAGGAAACACCAAGAAAGAAGATGAGTCCCTCAATATAATCCCAGTAGTCCCTATTACTCTCACCCGGGTGAGAATGCTAACACCCTTGTCGTCTCTCTTGTTCTTGAAGGTCCAAACTATCATGCTTAGAGCATATCAATGAAAAAGGGGACTGCAATCCAGGAACAAATTCAAATTTTGTTGATAAAACCATCAAAGAATCCACATGTGATGATGCCCTGCGAAATTCTTGGATAAGATGCAATACCATGGTGATATCTTGGATCACTATATCTGTTTCCATACAAATAATCATTTTATATGTAAAAGTAATTTTTAATTTAACTATAGTATTTAAAAAAATCAGTTCTCAATATATTATTTCAAAGACAAATTAATTATATATTATAAGGTATAATATGTTTTTCGTCCCTTATTTTCGGTCAACTTTAGTTTTTGTCCTCAATTTTTAAAACATTTTATTTTATATCCTATACTTTTAAAATACCTTAATCATAGTCTCTAACGTTAATTTGTTAAGTTGCTACTAAATTTAATTACTTAATAAATGAACTCAACATCCATATTGATTAAATGAAACTCAACATTGAAGGATAATGTTAAAATCTATTAAATAAATCAGTACATTAACAAAACTAATTAACGTTAGGAATTACGATTAAGGTATATGGATATAATGCAGATTTTAAAAATCGGAGACAAATATCAAAATTGACAAAAATTACATAAATGAAAAACATATTTTACCTTATATTTTAACATAAATTTTTAATAGTAATAATTCTTTCAAAATAATCTGAAGGGCAGAAAGGATTGTGAGAAAAACCCGCCAACAGACAAACAGCCTGTCCATAATAGCAGTGCAAGTAAAAAAAAAACAACCTCTCCACTGGATCCTATAATTTAACTGATGACGTTGCAGTGGTGAGATCAGATCACCCACATTGACCTAGTTGGTTCCCAATTATTCGATATTAGAATTACAGTATGTGTACATTTTCTTATATACCCACACATGTACACAAGTAAGTGCATTTTCCTAATGCATTACCATTTTTATCGCGGTTAAAGTTGATGATAATAATAAGCATAAAAAAAAAAGTTGATGATAATAATATATATATTAAATTCATTCTTAAACTTAATAAAAGGTATGATGAGATGAGTCGCATTAATTAACACAGGCATGACATCACTCGCGCAACCCCTCCCCGGGCTTGTATGTAAGACAAGACATTTTGCATGATCAACTTCACTTATTAATATTGTTACAATGTTCCGATCGAAGCCAAGTTAGTTCCTTTAAATTAGTATTGCTGGTGATGCCATTTGCATCTATCAGGTGTAATCTAAGCATTGAGCAACACCAATACATAAATGTATATGGAAACAAGTAATTAAAGGAAAATCTATGAAAAGAAAATTTAATTTAAAGATGGCATAATGAAAGAAAGGGTACTACAGCTATAGCCGCAAATAAGTTGCAAAATTTGAACCTCAAAATAGTGTTGGCAATATCCTAATAATAATGACAACAAAATGATATGAGAAGCATGCAAGCATTTCTTCTACAATTAATTAATCTATGCTAAACCTCACATATATATGTATGTATCAGCTAGCTAGTACAATTTGTAAGTGTAAACAGAGTCGCTGCACCTTTGAGATCATGGTCTTGAGATTGTTGGATGCACTCACCCTCTGCTTTTATCATTGCATCGTCGTCTATCTTAAACACAACTCCTTCATCACTGCATTTAACTCATCTCATCAATTAATCATAAACATCACATCAATTATATATTATTTGGAATTAATTAATGATGCCTAGCTTTTTAGATCTCATACATGCATGTACAATTATATAATTAATCTCTGTTTAAATTAAATAATCCAAGGCAGGAATGTTAAATAATTAAGAATTAATAATAAACAAACCTGTGGTGGACTAATTCTCCAGAATCGAACCCTAATTGATCGTTTCTTTCATCTGAATGTAAATCAAGCATTGGCTTCTGATCAAACTCATCGCTTGCATTGCTACTCTGTCCGTGCAGTGACAGAGATGAGAGAGACATGGAGTTCTGCATCGCCCACGTGTTAATGTGTTCTTGCAGAGGGGTGTTGTTGCAATTATTATTTTCATGTAGCATAATGTATTGATCCTGGTGTGGCAATTGTTGTTGAAGGTAATGGTAATGAGGCGTGGCAGAAATGAGAGAGGAAGGTGCAGGGTTAGGGTTATTATAGAGTGCAGCATTAGCATTCATGACATTGACATCGACATCAGAATTGGCATGGACATGGTGGTGGTGGTGGTGGTGGAGTTGTTGGGCTTGGGCCTGGGCCCGGACAATGGCGAGTTGTTGAAGGACGAGGTCGAGCTCGGCGCGGTAGTAATCGATCTGAGCTTGGAGGTCTTGGATGTATTTATAACAACCACCAACAGGGTCGTTAGCGCGCATATCAGATTGGAAAATGATGGTGCGCATGGCTTGGTCCTTAAGGGGAGGGTCAAGGTATTTGATGATTTTGGTGATGTTACTGACACCAAATAATTTATGAGCGTTAAGGAATTGGCGTTGGCGATCGTGAGGAAAATAAGGTGCGAGAATGCAGTCAGGTGCGCACTTCCTGCGTTGGTATTTACAAGCCGCGCAAGCCTGGGCGGTACTGCTGTTACCATTTCTTGATGAGATGTTGTTGTTGTTCATCGTTTGAATATTAAAAGGAAATTAAGAAAGTGGTGAGATATCAGCTGCGTCTCCGGCGGGGAAGGTATTGCAGTTTTTGATGGGACTTAATCGGGTGCTCTGCTTTTCTCTCTCTCCCCCTTATTTTCTTCAACAGGAGATCGATTGGATGGAGAGAAATGGCAGCCAGGAGAGACAGATAGATATACATGTTAAACGAATTAAATTGATATTTTTGGAATGTCCAATGTCATATCATACCTTGTTATAGCAAATTAGTAGTATTAATTTGCCATACATGCACTTCTATTTTCCCCTTCTCTTACAAATTCTAAACACAAATATAATGGTTAGTTGAAGTCTTCACAAAAGTGTTGACTCTATATTCATGATGTGTTAACATACTAACTGGTATACGTGTATAAGTATATATTTATATTCATGATCAAACTTATTAAATATGTTACCATTAAACCCGTCGACAACTCGTAAGTGGCTGTTCCAAATTGCATAGTTTTAGTTATGAGTACGTAGTTGTGTTAAATATTTGGAAGGGAGAGTTTTGTCGCTTATAGACATCCTAGCGGACTCCGCTCAAATATACAACTTCACTTGAATACATAATACTGGGAGGGGAGAGCTTTGCCGCAGAAATTCTGTCCGCTAAAATATACAGAGTGATGATAGACGTACAAAACATTGCTCCCGCACTTGTACGCACTTGTACCGGGGGAGCACTGTCTCTTTTTTTTTTTTCTTCTATTTTTTTTCCTTTTTTTTTCAATTTTCTAAATAGTTTTTTATTTTTTTAATTTATTAATATATTATTTATTTATTTATAATAAAAAATAATATAGATCAAGAAATATAATAAATGTGTGTTATTAACCAAATGTACTATTTTATTCACCGTTTATGTGCACATAGTTAACCACACAAAATCAATTAACCAAATATCTCACCCTGTTAACCATCAATGTATACATCATTAACATCATTTAAAAATATGATCACCGTTTTTGGGCATAAAATTAACCCCGTGTTAACAAGAGTTGCAATTAACCAAAAATCCTATTCTGTTAACCACAAACGGAAACACCATTAACCTCATTTTTTTAAATAGTTTTTATTTATTTTTTAATGAGTAAACTAGCAAATTGGTCCCTGACTTTTTTAGGGTCATGCAGTTTAGCCCCTAAGAAATAAAAACCCCCAATATAGTCCCTGACTTCTTGCTTTTTCTTTCACTATAGTCTAACTGTGTGTTTCCCATTAATTTTTTTATGATGTGTCACGTTTCGTGACACTATATTATACTATTTGGCATCGGCGCACAAAAATAACGTCATTGGAGTTGAGACATTCCAATGAAAAAGGGGGAGAAGAAAGAAAAAGGGAAAATAGGGAAGCACACAACGGTTGGAGTTGAAGCATTTAAAACTATAAATTTGACAAAACCACATCGTTTTTGTGTCATAGTGGACACTATAGTGACAAACAGTGAGACAGAGTATCATTAAATGTGACACGTAGTAAAAAAATTAACAAGAAACACATGGTTGGACTATAGTGAAAGAAAAAACAAGAAGTCAGGGACTATATTAGGGTTTTCCATTTCTTAGGGACTAAACTGCATGATCCTAAAAAAGCTAGGGACCAATTTGCTAGTTTACTCTTTTTTAATTTATTAACCAAATATACTACTGCATTCACCGTTTCTATGCACACAATTAACCTCACAAATTCAGTTAACAAAATATCTCACTCTGTTAACAACCAATGTATACACCATTAACCTTATTTACAAATATATTCACCGTTTCTGGCTACGTAATTAACCTCGTGTTAACAGGAGTTGCAATTAACCAAAAATCCTACTCTGTTAACCACAAACGGAAACACTATTAACCTCATTTTTTAATATGTTCACCGTTTCGGGACACATAATTAACCTCATGTTAATTAACATAATTTTTATATGATCATTTAATTGTATTGTTGATCTATATTTTTATTTGATAAGATAAATAAATAAAAGTAAATATAATAATAATATAAAAATTATTTTTTTAATAAAAGAAAAAAGTTAAAAAAACAGTTTTTAAAAAAAATTAAAAAGGGAGTGCGAAAAGTAAAACGGGAGTGTAAAAAGAAAAAAAGGAGTGTGGGATTTCCTAAAGTATTGTATGTGGTACGTCCCTCATTATCCAAATATACAACTTCACTTGAATGCATCACACTCTTATAAATACTTTTCAAAATGCATTAATAATAATAATAACAACTAAATGTGGATTATAAATTACAATAGTAAATGGGAATGGATCATCTTTGTAATTATAACTTCACATGAAAACCAATATTCATTGTAATTGTAACGGTAAGTGACAGACATATGCATTTACTTGACATGCTTTTTGCTTTTTGATAGGAGAGGAAAGTGTTGGAATTAGAATCTGAGTTTTTTTTTTTTTTATTAATTTTGGTTTATATACAAAGACCCAATATAGAAAGATAAAAAAAAAACGAACAGAAAAAAATAAATTATTTTATAAGTGATGTGATAGAAAAAAAAAATAGAAATCGAAAATGAATTATAAAAAAATGTGAATGTATGAATATAAAAATTATAATCATGGATGACTTTGTTGGGTTTGTTAGTAAACATTCTTTAACATTTTTTTACCCAACTCTCATTTGTTAAATGTGTTTGGTAAAATTAGATGATAAGTTAACTTGTAGCTGATAAGTTAGTTTCTAGCTAAAGTAGCTTGTAACTTATAAGCTTGAAGCTCCTAAAATAAGCTAGAAGTCGGTGTCTTGTCAAACACTTTTATGTCGATTAAACTAGCTTATAAGCTAATCAAATAAACTAGAAGTTACATTATTGTCTTCGCCAAACACACTCATAATCTATACTATTAATAAAAGAAATACCCCTCTTTTGATTTATACATTTCACTAGATGATTTTATCCTTATATTAAATTTTAAATTTTTAATAACTACTACAAAAATATGGCTTAAACCAAAAGTTATGTTGAGACGTTAGATTCATAAAAATAGATAAACGAGGTTGAATGCAATGAAATGATAATGACAATAACGTTCTACTGTTTGATTTATTTAAAATAATAGAATGTAATATGATAAAATATAACTTATTTTATTTATCTAAAACCTCTAATTTTCTTAGGCCCAATTTAGAAGATATATAAGATGAAAAAACATTATTTTCATGTCATATAATCATAAAATATTCACATCAATAGAATGATAACTTTTAATTTATTTTATTCCATTCTGTTCCACCAATTTTTTTCATTTTCACTCATTGTTAGTTATCATATGTTCGTTTAATTTACATATAGATAGAATTGTTGATTTTAGAACTAAAAATAAATTATACATGAGTTACCAAGCATATTAAATAGAAATTATTAAAATCAATTTTACAAAATTGAATTTTACACTATGACACCACACACCTAACCGGGCACATGGCTCAAAAAAAAATTTTGTCTTCCATAATGAATTGATACCAAAATTTCTTCAAAATAACAAAAGCACGCACTTTGCTAAAGTGCTGAAAATTCTAATATGCTCATAAATTATAAATAAAACACAATCGAATGGTGTAAAAATAAAAATATCAACAGAGTAACTTAATGCAGAAATTTATAAAGAACAAAAAAATTTATTTAGTGCCATTTTAATCTAGTTTCCTTCTGGATTAATCCGCAGCTTAGGGTCGGCCCAACATGTTGGGAGGCTTCAAGCAAACTTTCATATTGGGGTCTTTTTAAAAATATGAGTTGAAAAAAAAGGGGCCTTAAAAGTTAAAATTCAATTACCAAGGATTGAACTCTTGACCTTGAGGTGAAAGAATATTTTTTAAACCAATGTGCTAGGCTTAATAATAATAATATATGGAATTAATAAATAAAAAAAATTCTCCCTTCGTGCTCTGCTAGGGCAAGCCGTAAGGGTTTTGTTCTCCAAGTTTTCTTGGTCAATTTTGACTCAATCTGAGTCTTTTCTCAGCACAAACCTCTCTAATCACTTTCTTAGGATTGGGGATTGCTGTTGGTGGGATGGAGAGATGGAAGGATGTGGCGTTCTCTAAGGAGGAGGGCGTCGAGCTCATCGTACTAGAGGAGGATTGCTTAAAGGAATCTGATGCATGGTTAATAGGAAGATTAGCAACACAGAGTGTGTACAATGTACGGGCTTTCAAAAATACAATGATGAATGTTTGGAAGCCTAGGCATGGAATGGAGATACACGATATTGGGCGAAATTTATTTTCTTTCCGGTTCTTTAGTGCCAAAGACAGAGATTTTGTGTTGAAAGAAAGCCCGTGGAATTTTGATCGATCCCTGGTGGTTTTAAAGGAGATGAACCCTAATAAAAACCCTAATGAAGAAGACTTGAAAGAAGCGTTGTTCTGGGTGAGAATATATGATCTTCCCATTGCACTACGGGTTGACTCAATTGCCAAGATGATTGGGAATACCATTGGCTCTTTTGTCCGGTGGGATAGTAGTGATGACCAAAAGTTCGGTTCTTCAATCCGTGTACGTGTTAACATGGACATTACAAAAGCTCTAAGGAGGGGTATGATGATTAAAAGGGGAGATAGAGCACCAATCAAAATCTTCTTTAAGTATGAACGGGTGGGGAATTTTTGTTATTGTTGTGGTAGATTGGATCATACAATGAAGGAGTGTGATGAGAATGATGCAGCTAGCAGTGATGAAGACACTGATAATCTACCATATGGGCCTTGGTTACGTGCTGTACCGAACCGGTTTACGGGTGTGGTAGGAGGGAGACATGATGATCTTAATACTGGTTCCAAAAAAAGTACCAAGAAAAGTGATAAAATAGTTGTAGATTCCCATGATAGAGTGGCTATTGCAGATACTGCACCTGATAAGTACGAGCAGCCAAACCCAGATGTCATCCAAGTGTTAGAGTCTTTAACCAAATGCCAATTGCACCAGGCCCAGGATACGACCTTGACTGTAACCAATGAGGAGGAGGAGTTGCTTGCAATCGCCCCAAAACTGGGTGAGAAGGATGGCCAGAAAGAGGTGGTTGAAGTGGAAGCGGTGGGAGGGACACAATCTATCAGTGGTTTAATTACTATGAACCAACACACAAAAGGAGAATGTGCTACTAACTCTAACACAGGGAAAAGTTGGATACGACGTGCAAGATCTCAGAGAAGCCATGTAGAAGTCCCTGAACAATTGGTGGAATATGGTTCAAAAAGGAAGCCTGACTCACAAGACAATATGATGGAAATTGATGTAGTAAACCCTTTAAAAAAATCCTATGTACAATTGGTGGAGGCTGAAATCCAGCCCCGCCGAGAGCAATGAAACTGCTCAGTTGGAACTGCCGTGGGCTTGGGAACCCACGGGCAGTTAGAGCTCTGCATAAGCTCTTTGCTTATGAAGTTCCCGACCTGGTCTTTTTATGGAAACCAAGAAAAAGGCAGAGGAAATTCAAAGGTTGCGGTACATGGAAGGTTATTCTGGTGTAATGGGGGTGAATTGCAGAGGTGAGGGGAAGAGACATGCAGGTGGATTGGCTGTTATCTGGAAAAATTCTTTAGATGTCAACATTATCTCCTATTGTGAAAATCACATCACCATGAAAATAAACCTGATAGCTGAAGGGATTTCTTTTCTTCTATCCGGTATATATGGTTTTCCGGAAAATAGCAACAAGGAGAGAACATGGCAACTAATGAATTCTTTGAAACCTGAATCGCGCACACCTTGGCTATGTATGAGAGACTTTAATGAAGTGTTGTGCATGGAGGACAAAGCTGGGGGAAATCCGGTGGACATACAAAACATGCTAGCTTTCAAAACCACCCTAGTGGAATGCGAGTTGTTGGATCTGGGCTTTGTGGGATACCGATATACGTGGTCAAATGGCCAAGCTGAACCTCATTGTATTGAAGAATGATTGGACAGGGCTTTGGGAAATGAGGAATGGAAGGCTTTGTGGAGTGATGTTATGGTCTCATCATGTTTTAGACACATGTCAAATCACAGTCCAATTATCATTGAAGCTAGTTGTGGAGAACATTTAAAAGCTGGCAAGAAAAAGGATCGTCCATATCGTTTTGAAAAAATGTGGTTAAGGGAGGAGGCATGTGAGCAGATTGTTAGCCAAACATGGGCCCATTCTTTTGATGTTGTGACAAACTTAGCCGTGGTGGGCCAGTCTTTGAATGAATGGGGCCGTAGTGTATTTGGGCAATTACCAAGATAGATTAAAGAGACAAAAAGAAAGCTGGACCACCTTATCACTCAACCAAAGACACAGGAAAATACTGCTGAGCTGAAAAAGGTTGAAAAGGAGCTACAGACGTTATTGGAAAGGGAGGAAACTATGTGGTTTCAGAGGGCCCGTGCAAATTGGATTGAACATGGAGATAAAAATACTGCATTTTTTCACATAAAAGCTTCTCAAAGGGATCATGTTAAATCCATAAAAAAGATGCAAAATGCACAGGGTGTTATGAAATATGAAGAGGAAGACATTGCTGAAGTTTTACAGTCCTATTATGCAGATTTATTTACATCCACTTACCCTTCTAGCATAGCAAACGTGACTGAGTTGGTGGACGCAAGGCTGAGCCCGAATCAGGTAGAGCTATTATCACTCCCTTTCTCGGCTAATGACATCAAGCAAGCCTTGGATCAAATGCATCCCACAAAAGCACCAGGTATAGATGGCACACATGCTATATTTTATAAAAATTTTTAGCACATTATGGGTAATGATGTAACCAAGTTAGTGTTGGATATTCTCAATAATGTAGCTGATCCAACACACATTAATCATACTCTTACAGTCCTAATTCCTAAGATTAAAAATCCCCAAAATCCTAGCGAATTTAGGCCCATAAGTCTATGTAATGTTATTTTTAAATTGGTTACCAAAACAATAGCAAACAGATTAAAAATAGTGCTGCCGGGACTGATTGGAGAAACTCAAAGTGCTTTTGTTCCTAGAAGATTGATAACTGATAACGCCTTAATTGCCTTTGAATGCTTTCATCATTTGAAAACTCAGAAGAAGGTTAAAAGGGGACATATGGCCATTAAATTAGACATGTCCAAGGCGTATGATAGGGTGGAATGGGATTTCCTGAAGTGTACTCTAACTCAGATGGGATTCCCTATTGGTTTTATTGAGCTTGTTATGAGGTGTGTTACCACAGTTTCTTTCTCTATCCTTGTCAATGGCACACCTTATAATAAATTCATACCTCAAAGGGGTCTTAGGCAAGGTGACCCCTTGTCTCCATACTTATTCATCATTTGTGCTGAAGTTTTATCTACCATGATCAGAAAAGCGGAGGAGAATAGACTAATTCATGGCTTGAAGATAACCCCACATGCTCCCCCAATCTCACATCTTCTTTTTGCAGATGATAGTATCTTTTTTGCAAGAGCTACAGTAGAAGAAGCAACACAATTAAAATCTATACTGCATTCTTATGAAATGGCTTCTGGACAACGAGTTAATTATGACAAGTCAGAGATCTGTTGTAGCCCAAATGTTCCTATTACCAGAATTTTATCCCTTGAACAAGTTTTGGAGATAAAGGCAGTGGAGAGACATAACACTTATTTTGGTTTACCAAGCTTGGTTGGTAGATCAAAAACCCAAATATTTGACTTTGTCAGAGAACGCGTTTGGAAGAAGCTAAAAGGGTGGAAAGAAAAATTATAATCAAAAGCAGGGAGAGAAGTTTTGATTAAGGCAGTGGCTCAACCAATTCCGAATTATATCATGTCTTGCTTTAAATTGCCCGTTTCATTATGCTCTCAAATTGAGAAGATGATAGCTCGATTTTTCTGGAGTGGGGATGCAGGTACAAGAAAGATTCATTGGATGCGATGGGATAAATTGGCCAAGCCAACGAGAGCTGGTGGGCTCGGGTTCAAAAATATGTCTACTTTCAATTCTGCATTACTTGCAAAACAGTGGTAGCGTTTACTGCAGGATGGAGAATCACTTTTGTCCAGAACATTGCGAGCAAAATACTTCCCACGTGATAATCCAATTCGGGCACGCAGAGGACATAATCCGAGCTTCACTTGGAGCAGTATCTACAGTACAAAGCTTATGATTATGGATGGATTACTGTGGCGTGTGGGGGATGGCAGATCAATAAATATTTGGGAAGATAAATGGCTCCCCTCTTCCACTGATAACAGAGTAAATTCTCAACCACTTGATAACTGTGAACTCAAATTTGCTTCAGACTTGATGAAAGTTGATAGGAAGGCATGGAACAGAGAGCTTATTTTTGAGTCTTTCCCTCCTGCTGTAGCTAAACAAATCCTAGCTATTCCCCTAACTCAATCAAGCCAGCAAGACATCTTGACATGGAAATGGACTCTGTCCAAAAAGTACTCTGTTCGCTCTGGTTACAGGTTGATAATGGAGACACAAGTTGCATCAGTTGGATCCTCTTATTCCCCTCCGTTCCCTTGGTCAACGCTTTGGTCAGCAAATTGCATTCCAAGATGCAAAGACCTAGCATGGAGGGCCTGCCATGACATACTTCCTGTCCTCACAGTTCTGCAGAAGAAGAAATTACAAGTTGATCACATCTGTCCAATGTGTGGGGGGGCACCTGAAACAGCAGAACATGCTCTGATATATTGCTCCCAAGTGGCTCCAATATGGTTTGCATCTCAGTTGGGTATTGCTATTAATGAGAATAATAATCTGAGTGTCCAATGTTGGTTACAAAGATTTCTTAATCTCAATGATAAAGATGCTTCTGGCTTAATTCTAACAACTATGTGGGCCATTTGGAAAAGAAGGAACTTGTGGGTTTTTGAAAAAAAACTATTGAAGTTCTCACAAGTCTTAGACATGGTGACAATGAATACACCTGCCCCGCAACCTATAGGAAGCTCTTCACGATATAACCAGCCACGACCAGCTTCTTGGGTCCGTCCGGAAGAGACTATCTACAAAGCAAATGTAAATGCTGCTATATCTCCAAATTCGGGTGCAGGCCTTGGTGTTGTTTTTAGAAATTCTCAAGGGGAAGTTATGGCTACTGCTACTTCATCTATACCAAATATTAGTGATTCAACGTTGGCAGAGGCTTTAGCTATTCAGTGGGCAATGAAGATAGCACAACAACTTCTACTCACAAGGGTAACTTTTGAGGCTGACAATCAACTGTGCATCCAAAGACTCAATTCTAACATAACATATTTTTCCTACCTCAGTTCAATAATTGAAGATTGTAGATCATTGCAAGCGAATTTCTCTCTTTGCAAATATTCTTTCACTCCTAGAACTAATAATAGAGTAGCTGATAGATTGTCTAAGTTAGCTTTTTCTTATGGTGAGCACTATTGGGTGGAGGACTATCCCCCTGAATTAGCTCTCCTACTTAGTGATGATGTAGTTCAATCCGTTTTAGTTTAATAAAATTCTCATTCCTTTAAAAAAAATAATAATAATATATGATTATATTTTTTATTTTTTTGGGTAGAAATGCTTATTTTTTTTATAAATGATGTTACTAGCAATTGGGGGCCTAAAGTAAGGGCTTGGGCAGCCTTACCCTTGGGCCAGCCCGGGCGCAACTCAATTACATGAAACATTTGAATACAGTGTAAGTAACTGAATTCAAACTCAGATGCATGAATTATCAAGCAATGCTTAATATTCTTTGCCATCAGCAATGATAAATTCACAAATCATAAGTTTGCACTCCACACTTCCAACCATTTAAAAAATCAGATAACTTAATAATAAAAAAAATCACATAATGTATCAAAGACAGTTGCTAAACCCACTAAAATCGGCTTAATAGTTGAGAGTTTGAGTAGTTTAACATGAGATTATAGATTCAAACCCCATTGTTTTTCTTATACACTGAAAAAAAGACCGTTGCTAAACTGCATTTTAACTGTCATTTCTTTATTCCTTTGGGTCCAGTAAAAAAATTATTGTTAGCCGACAACGTGTACTAATTTTAACTCATCCGCTACACAAACGAAAATTTTCAACCCCATGAATGGTATTATACATTCAATCTAGATGGAATTTTGACTCAAAACCCACAACTGGCAAGTCTTAATCCAGCATTAGATCAATGGCGTAACTACAGCGCAGGGCTAAAAAGTTTTATATCATATATCAGTTACATTATATTCTACTGTTACAAATCACCAAACTCAACTCTTTCTATAATGTCCTGCCTCTCCAATACAGGCAATCGAAGCGAATGGTAAGAATATAAGTTATAATTTTGCCGTTGATTTAAACTCCTTGATCTCGTGTCATGGATATATCAACCTAAGTATTCAGGAGCGAAAACATGATAAGTAACTTGAAGAATATCCATCAAATTTTAAATCCAAAGCATATGAGAAGCCTAAAGCAAAATCTACGGCAAGATCTGTAATGTATAATCAAAACTTGAGGCCAAGATCGGCAAAGAGCATCTTGATGTTTTATATGGAATAATGTAATCTCTAGTGTAAAACTTTCATTATTGCAAGAAATTTGATTTGGAACATCGAAGCTATCAATCACAACTACTTTTTTTCAGAAACTATTAGTCAACTATCTTACGGACGTGATCGTCAACATGTTAAGAGACAATACAAATAAAAGTGGGGCACAAAAAAATTAAGTTACAACAGATTTTTTGTGTGATATTAGTTGTTTGATGGCCAATGCACAGGACTGTATTTTTTTTATGATCACCAATTGGTATGCAGCAAAGTTTAACGCAATATCCTTTGTATTGTATATTTTGTTTATTTGTGGACAATAGACCTAAGAAAATCAAACAGCAAGGGTCACTGGTATTTTCCATTATATGTTGGTGACTAAATTTTCTCCCCTGGTTAAGTGGGTCAGAAAAAAAAAGGAAGAGTTTTGTGTTGTCCCTTGAGCTGGTTTTTGTCCACCACTTAGACGATTTTGAAATCAAAGTACAATTTGTTAATGCTATATAGTCTCAAATTTTAGGCAAATCAAACAGATATTATTTTTCCCCTTTAGAACTTAGCTTGTGATGAGCTTCAGCCAGGAGTGCAGCAACAGTACAAAATTCAGATCAATGAAACTAGACTAGGAAGCAATATGCAGGATATCTTGAGATGGTAGCACACAGTTTTGAAGAATGCCAGTGAGCTCTGAATCTTGTGGTTTAGAATTTAATTGGAAGAGCCATATACAAGGGGCAACACCTTTCCATTATCTCTTTAATGGATATACTGCCTTTTTTTTCTTGTCATTTTGGTAAGTTTGTATTATTCATTTTCCATTGTCATTTTTATGAAATCAATGAATAATTCATGCTTTTTTTTTTTCCATTTTCACCCTCTGTAATTAGTGTGTTTTATTGAACAATGTGTTTGTAGAATAATGAATTATGAGAGAATGGGGAAATGATAGGAAAGTAAGTAGTAATAATAATTTTTCTAGAAAATTAAAACACCAATGATTTTCTTAATTCCTATGTAACCTTAAACGTCAAAGAAAAAATGGACGGAGTACATTAAATCAGTTTTTTTGGGGGGGAGGGGGTGAGTTTAAAGTTTAAACACAGGACAGGAATTGCTCAATCAATTAAAAGATACAAAAACAAAGAAATCATGATTTCTTCTCAAACCAAAATGTAAATATACAATTGAGACTCAATGATGCTGGGTTTCTCAAAGAGACAATTTAAAGTTTATTAACTGATTAATCTCATTTTCAGCTTCTACAAGTGCATTTGTTTTCAATTACTTTACAAAAATAGTACTTTTTAAAAAAGAAAATCACTTCCCGCTTATTTTAATATGTGTGGATATGATTTTGAAAAAATCAGAATAAGCAAAAAAAACTATTATTTCTGCTTTTCTCTAGAAGCTGTTGAGTAGCTTCTCAAAATAATTTCTTGTAATATATGAGAGAGAAAGTAAGAAATGCTTTTTATAATTGTAAGTAAATGCAAAATAACTTCTGCAGTGTACATAAAATCTCTAAAAAAAACCACTTCTTCACACAACATTAAAATCACTATTTTTAAGATTAAACAAACAGGGCTCAAAGTCTCGGACTCAAGATTGACTTACCTGACCCAAGAATAGGTGCAAATATAGTTAACAAGTATGACTCAAATTGAATGAGAAAAGTTGCATTCTATAACTAGGTGATCCAAACATAAAATCAAAAGCCGTAAAGAATACTAAGAGTGTGTTTGATTTACTCCAAAACCATGTTTCAAACGTGGATCCGGACAAACGCTGCTGAGAGTAGCTTCTACCCGGAAACGTGGATCCAATATAAACCAACCACACCATAAGACTCTTCTAAACCTACAGCCCTACACTGAACCACTGATTCATCCTTTCATTTATTATATGCAGATAATAGAACATACACTGATACATTCCTCTTTCAGTATTTACCAGGTATCAAGTATCAACCATATTTTAATTAAATAATTATGAGCATTTTTGTTAATCTTAATTTTAAGGAACAAAAAACTGCTGACTCAATCTTAGTAAAACATGGAAGCTGCAATCTATTAAAAAGAAAACCTCATTCAAGGTTCCTTACCCCATCTGAAAAAATGACAGGGTATTATGGCTCAGACCTAATAAGCTCCTCCACAGATTTTCTGTAATTGGCAATCAAATCTCTGTAATAGGGGAAAACAAACAAACGCATGTATTTAGCATCATGAAACTTAACCAAATAGAGATATACAATACAATTTGTGCAAACCTTCGTTGATTTAGCAATTGCTCACTTTCCTCTAGCTTCTTCTTCTGGCCCTCAACCGTCTGCGTTCAACATCCAAAAAGCCCTCAAGTCAGGCCAAGGCCAAGAATAACTCCAGCTTTAAACTATTAGTTAAAGACTAAACTTTTAATGTTTCAAACACAATCATATTGAGATATCTGACAGCAGAATCATTCTTCTTTTTTCCAACATCATTAATTGTGGATTTTGTATATCACGCATGGGACATATACTAAAAAAACCTTTAAAACCCCGAACCTGACTATCTATGCTGCTGGAACTATGCACTATAATATAGTAAAACCAAAATAGAGCAGCAAACAATATATACAAGCAAAGCACAAGGAAAAGAACACATCTAAAGGAAAGGGTAAAGTTAGAGAACTGCAAATTACCATTGCCTTAGTGCTAATGGAGCCAGAGATTGAGTTTAACAACTGCTGGCACTTCTCAAAATGGTTGCTCAATTCAGTGATCTTTAACCAAAGAAATCAAACAAAAAATTGACATAATTGAATATTCAAATAACCCAACAAAGAAAATTTATTTAAAAAAACAAATGGGATTACAAAAAATAAAGAGAAATCCATACCAATGCATCTGACTGCTGATCTGGAGTTCCATGCTCGATAACCTCAGCCAAATTCTCCACCAACTACACCCACAACAAGCAATTCCCTTTATTGAGGAAAAAAACTGGGGTGGGGGGAATAACTGAAATGAAACTTGGGTTTTTAAGGGGTTACATGTAAGAGATGGTAGTGAGAGGCGAGCGATTGGTGTAGGTTCTGCTGCTGCTGCTGTTGCTGCTGTTGCTGTAGAAGACGTTGTTGTTGCTGTTGTTGCTGTTGTTGTTGTTGCTGATAAAGTTGCTGCTGTGGTTGTTGAAATTGAGATTGGGGTGGTGGTGGTTGCTGAAAAGTTTGCTGCTGCTGTTGTTGATGGAGAAACTGTTGCTGTTGTTGATGAAGATAGAGGCTTGGGTCCTGATTGGGTTGAGATTGGGTTTGTGTATTGGAATTGTGGGTTGGGATCATCGTCCAGCTTCCTCCAGAAGAAGTGTAATGATCCATCGTTCTGTACAATTATTCGGTTTGCAAAACAATTAGGGTTATCAATTCGCTTCAGTTAAATAAATGTAATAACTAATGCACTCAAATTTTAAAGGAGTTTGTCTCGCCGGAGGTAGACAAGTACTGAGATATTTTTTTAATGATTAAGATTAATTTATACAACATTAAATCTTTATTTTGATTTATAAGTAGCTTAATTTTTTATGTAATATTAATACACTATTGTGCTTAATTTTGATTTATAACTGGTCCATTGGGTTCCATCTTTATTTGATGTGCACGTGTGATATATTATACAGATGGGAAGTCTACACTATACCTGTATATTTTACTTACAGGTCATGAATTTGTAATTGAGTTGCATTCTAGTTAGAATGCTTGAAGTTTAAGGTTTAATTAGTGTTCTGGAAGGTAATGAATGTGATCAAATTGGATTTACAACGAGACTTCGGCGAGTTTAAGAGAGCCTAACTTTCTTCTCACGTCTATTTTATGTAATTCAAAGCTTGTTAATTGGTTCGGGGTGATCCTATGTAATGTAGATACTACCTCCTTCAACTAACACTGCATTAATTTAATGGGTTTCAATTAACAGCTGACATAACTTTTGGCAGATTTATGAGGAAATTGATCATAAAAAACAGCCAAAGATACATCAAAAGCAACTTCAGAATTGCAAAAGATACACACACATGCTAATGTTTAAAGGGGATACTGGGCGCAGAGCAAAACATTGTGCTCTTTTTCTTAAAGAAATTCTTTCTCAACCCCACCATTCATAAAAACTAGTTGCACAATTGCAATAAAAAAACATGGACTCATTTATCAGAATTGAAGTTAAGCAAGATGTGGCAGAAGTATTGAAATAATGACTGAAAAGTTATATGAACAAGACACTACTTTGTTTAATATTCATTAATGGATTACTACTTAATGAGATGTACCATAACATACCTGTAAAATCAGTGACCTTGTCAAATTTGAGGAGGGCAGTGATGATTAAAAACAGAAACTGAATAAGCCAATGCAATTAGACAATTCACTTAAGTATCAAAAATTGTGCAATTCAGAAGAAACATATTAATTTTTAAACCACCAAAGTTTGGCCGTGACCCGTGAGGAATTGAGACAGAGGCGCTATTAATTTAGCTAATCTCACTTAGCCATTTAGGAATTGAGACAGAGGCACTATTTATTTAGCTAATCAAACTTAGCCATTTAGGAATTGAGACAGAGGCACAGAGACATAGCTATGAAATTTACCAACCTTAGCCGCGGTAGAGAAGTGAGTGAGGGAAACTCTGTTACTGGAGAGCGATGGTGAGGGCTGGGCTTTCTTCAGCAACGCCGCCGGAGTACGACGGTGAAGGAGCAGAACGGCACAAACACGGCAGCTCTGTTCGAATACGAAGGTGCGACGACGTGCCTCTTGCGCGGATGCGAGGATGCAGCTGCGAGGTGCGACGGCGTGGACTGGCTCCGGCGATTGCAGCGCACGTCGCCGGCGGCTAAGGCAGCAGTGCAGCACCGATGAGAGGGAGGGACAGATGAGATGAGAGGATTTCAATTTTCAAGTTAGGGTTCACTACTCACACAGAAACAACAGAAGCAACGCACGAGAGTTTTGTTAATGTTTTTTTTTTTAATCAGTAAGTAAAATGACGTCATATCATCAGTTTAAAAATAAAAATAAATGGGACCTGGGCGAGTCACCGGTTCAATGCCAAACCTGTCCGATTCAACCCAGTTCGCACTAGTTTTGATGCACGTCCAATCCGCAAAGCAGCTCGGACCGATTATATAATGGGTTCCCAAGTGAACCGGTTTGACTGGCCAGTCCGAGTCGAGTTTTATAACATTGCTCTAGTTACTTGCTTCTAGCGATAGAGAGGCTAGGGCACGGAAAAAAGAAGTGCGAGAAAGAAATTGGAGAGGGTAGGGTGAGAAAGAGAGAAGAGAGAACTGTGAGAAAGATTGGAGACGAGAAAGATAAAATGAACGAGGGAATAGAGTGAAGAGAGGTTAGATAATTGATTTGGGCAAATAAGAGGAAAATTCTATCATACTATGTCCTAGTTTTGTTTTAGATGGATATAGAGTGATGTGGTGCTACATCGCCTAATGAGTGTCATATTTCGTGTATCATGAAATTCATTAATTTTGTTTTGTGTTTGGATAAAGTGATTGAAAATTACTAATTTTAAAATACTATGAATATTATTGAATACTATGAATATTTTATATTTTAAAATTAGAAAAAATTATTAAATCCACACACACATATATATTTGAATGGCGGGATATGCTTCATTAATTAGTATTCAGATGTGAGTACATCAAGTTAAATCAATTCCTCTGTAGGTATATCCAGTAACTTTCTTAGACAAATAAAGTTAACTTAGCTAAAGTATTAGCTACTTTTATTATGAAACGGGGTTCTTTATAGTTAATATTTAATTGTATCGAATCATGGTCATTGAAAATTCTTAATTCATATAAAAAGAAATATGAAACATGCACGGAAAACTTGTATGGCCATTGAATTAGAACTACACTTATTGCAGTTGGTTTACTGAGGATCTAGTCCCTTTTGTTACATGTCCTATGGGCATATCTTAAATTGTAAAAAGAAAACTCCCTTGCAACTTGCAATCTCAAACTATGTCAGCCAAATATTATAGATTGAGTGACACATTCTTCCAATATTGTTGCTCTACCTGAAGATTGTTTGTCTCAAATTCAACATGGGTGAAGAGGAGGTCACATGCTATGTCTACCACCCAACTAAGTTTCATTGCCTTTGTAAGTTTGGGCTTCCAATTAACCGTGTTACACTTTTGTGACGGCTGCTATAGGCATCTTTTTTTTTTTTTTTTATAAGCAAAATTTCATTGAATAGAGCATCAGGGGTGTTCAAACCCAATACAAAACTGAAAATAAAAGTAAAGAACAATTCAAACCACGTTACAACCAAACAAAAACTACTTACATAATAGGACCATAGTCAAATGAGTTAATAATACCCCATAAAGACCATGACCTTTTAAAAACAAAACCACACTTATAAAGCACCCAACAACAAGATATCTGCCTAATAGACAAAACCGATAGATGTAATGAAGGGAATACTACTGCACCTAATTCCACACAAATTAAAAAAGTTCAAGCAACTAGAATATCCAAAGGACGCAGTGAAAGAAACGTAGAGCTTGAAAAGCCCACAAGGTATATTCGCAGCTACCAAATCTTGAAAAAGTCAACAAAGCAGCAACACAGTAATCTCATATAGAGATCAGTCCACAGAAATGTAACAAGCAGTCAACAAGTCTCCATGCCAAAGTTGAGATATACTGCAGGGTCTCCGATCCAGGCAGAATACTGATAATAAAATTTATGATCTTTGGCTTTGAGCCATTTCCAAGAACACAATTTTATCAGATCAAGCACTTCTGTAAAAGTGAGTAATTTATTTTAAAACACCACCTCATTTCTAACCAGCTAAAGACTCCAAAGGACAGTTAGTCAAATAATCGACCATCTATACTGAACTTTATAGCTACAATTGAAAAGTCCCAAAAACTGCTCGAAATGTGAAAGAAAATAATTATTGAAGACAAAATGAACTCCACACCAGTTTAAGCAAAGCATCCACGGTTGATAAGCATAAGAGCACTCAAAAAAGATATGTTGTGAAGTTTCCATTCCTTGTACACACCACAAACACCCGACTCCTAAGCTTAGTAAAATATTCCTCTTTGCTAGATTAAGTCTTGTAGGAATCCTATCTAACAACATCCTCCAAGCAAAACAATAGACCTTTGAAGGCACCAACTTACACCAAATAAACTTATGAAAAGGTATCTCTGCATAAATGGTATCATTAACAATAACTTGATAAGTTGAAAGTACAGAATAAACACCTTCAGGATGAGCTTTCCAATGCCAAGAATCGTCACTCATCTCAAGAACCTGAATCACAGATAAGTCCAACAAGAGCAAAGATAGTTGAACTAGCTCCCATTGAAATAATTGTCTTCGCCAACTTCACTTCCACTCAACACCACTCTTTGTTCTCTCACAAATATCCGCCATCAAAATCTCCTTGTCTGTAGTAATAGATAATAGCCTACTACAACACTCACAAAAAGGAATAGATGAACACCAGACATCCCTCCAAAAAGAAGTACACCTCCCATTCCCCACAACTTTAGTGCATGTATTAGAAAACCAATCAACAAAAAAGTTCTCCCCTTCATCAATACTCCACAAATCAGCCCACCACCTAGACCCAAATACCCTCCCACCCTCTCTTATGACAGAAGACTCTCCATAAATAGATGTTATCACCTTATTCCAGAAACTATCCCTCTCTACTAAAAGACGCCATCTCCACTTCCCTAGAAGAGCTAAATTAAAAGCACTCAGATCCCTTAACCCCAAATCCTCATGTTGTTTGGATTTATAAATATCATCCCAAGCGAACCACACTAATTTCTTATGCTCATCATCCCTACCCTAAAGAAAATTATTAAATAAAGACTGAAGATGAGAAATGATACCTTTAGGAGCCTTGAAAAATGAACGAAAGTAGATCGGGAGAGCATAAAGGAGAAGTCTTCCGCCAAAGGACAACAATTTACCCTTCCACTTAGATAGTCTATTTTCCACTTTCTAAACAACAGACAACCACATCTTTAGTCGATGAAGATTTACACCAAGAGGTAAAACCCAAATATAAACAAGGAAAAGACCCTACTTTACAATTTAGAAACTAAGAAATAAGATAGCGCTATTTTCCTTTACAAGCAACCACGTCTTCAGTCTATTTTCCTTCTTTATTCCCGAATACTATTCCCAATCAAATTCCCTATTTTTCTTTCATCGAAACATCTATATTGCATTTGACACGACCAGATTAAAGTAGTCTCTAACGGACATTTCTTGATTATACTTTGCCTTTCACAATCTAAATCTATATATTAAATCAAATATTTAATCAATAAATTAAAAGAAGAAATACTTAATTTTAATTTTCAAAAACATGTTATATTAATAGCCATTTGTGGAAGTCTATTGGTGGGGGTTTTATTAATCTACATAAGGTTTTAGATTCAAAATACATTATTTTCATTATATGAAAAAAAAACCAAAAAAAAACAGTAATTGATTTTTTATATATAAAATTAGAACTTATAAATGAGCTAATTTTATATAGAAATAAAAGTATATTTACATAATATACTTTTTAAAATTATTTATTAAAATAATTATTCTCAAATAAGTATATAACCAGTGTCCAACCCGTGCGATGCACATATATTATTATTCTAATAGATTATTAAATTGAATGATATAATATACATAATTTATTAAATATGTGTAATTAAAAAATAATAATGATTTATATTTTTTAATATTTAATTCTATACCTCTTATGATATAAAGAATATAAAAAAGAAAAAAAGAAAAAATTGATTTGGAAAATCAAATAGAAAATATTAATAATTAAAAATGGAAACTATTATAAATTTTGTTTCATTTATATTTTTTGAAATGCCTCTGTGTATATCATAACATTACAACACTTAAAATTGTCATCACATATAATAATCATAAGTCCTTGTTGAGACTTAACCCTAGATACAACAACATATAATTGATCATGTAAGAAAACTGGTTTTGGTAAATACACACCAACATGTGTCAATGTCTGACATATATTCACTTTTATTAATCTGGTTCCATTGCAAAGTCCACCAGATATATCAAGATTGCTCGCTCATTAGTATGACAGACACTCATTCTTTAACACCAACTTATGATAAGGAAGTGCAAAACACCTAATCTCATTTAAGAACTCAGTTGTCAATCAATCAACTTCAATATCAATCTCCTCATCTAGCTTCCATATAGTATCAGGATTCAAATACACCCTCTCTTCTCTAGGAAATAATGTCATGACATATTCATTAATTGAATGAACATTTAATGTAGGAGCAATAATTGCTTTATCCTAAAAAAGTACAATGTTTCCAAAAATTGAAAGCAATTTATGGTATGCAAATGAAACTATAACTCCATTTGTATTACCTGTAGAATCCATATCAGTAAATCCTTTGGTAATTCAATATTAGTCTCACCATCAACATAAGTGTCTAAATCACCATCACCTAATGTAAGAATTCACTTAGCAAACTATATAATCTTACGTTTAGTTAAAGCACTCCCACAACCTTGCAACCTCTTGTTTTCCGACAATGTCAAAACCTTGCAATGCTTCCACAATCTTGATGAATTTAAAATGATAATCACAATTTCTACTCGACTCACTCTTGGTATGACAGACAATATATGTCTAAAACCACCACCAAGAACAACAACTTTTAATTTCACCAAATGGTTTATCCATACATTCTTTCACCTTGAACCTCATTATATCATGCAAGGTTCTATCCTAAAGCTTCAAACGCTCATTTGCTAACCATTGGAGCCTAATCCCAGATTATCAGAGTTGTATATTGTAGCAATTCAACATTCAGACTCCTTTGCTTGACAGTACAACATAAATCTTCATCTAAAGATAAAGGGATAGTAAATTAAGAGTGTGGTGTTCTACCACCGGCAATAAATATATTTTAGTAATATAATTAATTAATTTATCATTTGAAATGATGACATCTAAAAGTCTAAAACGTAGTGTCATAGGCTTAGTAGGTGGGCTCCTAAAAATTGTATCCGATGGTGTTTTTTATTTAAAGACCAAAATTTAATTTTTATTAATTTTTCTACTATTCATTCAATTATTTTTTATTAAATTAATCCATCAACTAATTCAAATTGTTAAAAGGTCCAAATTTGAAATGACAAACCTTCTTTTCAAAGCCTATGTACTATTAATTGGACAAAAAAATTAACACTTGAATGAACAGTAACAAAAAAACTTCTCTATTGTAATAGTATAGATAAATATAGAAATGGGATATTTATCCATTGAGTACTTTGAATTTAATGCGGTCAATAAAAGAACAAAATAATTATATTCCAATAATAAATAAATAGATACAGATAATTGTAAAGAAATATATCTTGTTGTTAATTTATCATCTAACATGTTTCTTGCTTGATATGTATATAGGCGATCTTTGGGTAAAATATATTTTTTATCCATGTATTTTTTGTCAACTTTAGTCTTTGTTTCGGACTTCTGAAACATTTGCTTTATATTCTTATACTTTTAAAACACTTCAATAGTAGTCTCTGATGTTGGTTTGCGGGTGATGTTCATTTTTACATATATTTCTGAGTTTCTATAATAAATTTAACTTATGATATTATCATATACATTAATAGTATAATGTGAATTTCATATTGTTATCATGTTTGTAGAAAATAGTAACCAATACATTATTAATATAATTATAAATTTATATATATTTAGATTTGAGATCCCACAACCCAATCACTTTAAAGTTATATAAAGTGTATGTAAAAACCTTTGTTAGGAGAGCTAACCCCACCATGATATTAATATTCACGACAGAAGCAGGGCTAACTCCCGTGGAGGGTACCTATGGTTTATAAAAAAATCACTTTAAACCTATAATTAAAAATTTGACTTAGCCTTTAAATGTACTATACTAAATACATAATAAATCAAAATATAAAATAATAACTTTATTGAAGTAGAAGAAAACAACATAATTATCAATTTTATAATTCTAATTAAAAAATATATTTATAGAAAATTGTAACGAATACATCATAGATATAATTATAAAATTTAAATTATATCGAAAGAAAATATTTTAATAAAACAATAACAAAATGAAATTGTGATAAGAAACAAAAAGAAAAGGAAAAAAAGGAAACAATTGGAGCAGAACTACCTACCGTCAACGGTAAATTTAGTTAAAAAAATCACTTATATAAAGAAACAAATTAATATGAATTAATAATGTGAGAATTTTTTTTAATATTATAATAATGAAAATATGAAAAAATGTGTGACAAATAAAACAAAAAAAAAAAAACAACACAGAGACTAATTTGAATTTAAATTTTAAAAAAGGAACCATATATATATTTATAAGAAATAAAAAATTAAATTGAAGGTACAATAATACTCTATTTTCTCATTTTTATTTGATGCTAACCTACTCTACTAATACCTTATAGAAGTTCACTCCTTCAATAATAGTTAAAGCTAACTATATATATATAACTAACTAAAGCTAACTATATATAGCAAGCCCAACTAGCTATCCTTTAGTCTCATCAATCTTTTGACCGAAAATAAATAGATGCCAATGAACAGTGAAAAAAAAAACTCAAATGTAATAGTATAGATAGATATATAGATTTTACAATTCTAATTAAAAATCTTGTCCATAGGAAAATGTAACCAATATATCATACATATATTTATAAATTTAAATTATATATGTTATTTGAGATCCCTTATCTCATTCACTTAAAACATATATAAAGTGTATGGAAAAACCTTGTTGGAAGAGTTAGCCCTACCATTATGTGGATTTCACGGAAGGAACATGACTGCCTCCCGTGGAGAATATCTGTAGTTCATATATAAAAAATGTACTTTACTGAAAATGACAATAAAAAACTAAAAAATATATAAATAATGGAAGCGAAGAATTTTAATATAGAGTAAGTAGAATAGATAAGAAAGAAAATAAATAAAATATTAATGAATAAAATAGAGAGATAAATGTTTTGATATAATAATAAAAAAGAAAATGAAAATATGATAAAAAAACTAAAAAAAAATGAAAATGGCAGCAGCAGAACTGCCTCCTGTGAAGGATACTTGTGTTTCATAAAAAAATCACTTTATTGAAGTTATAATAAGAAAAAACTAAAAAAATGCAAGTGAGAAAACATGGCACATTTAATGGGTGAACAATTTTAATATAAAGTAAATAGATAAAAGAGATAATAAGTGAAAAAAATTAATGAATAAAATGGAGAGATAAATAATATATTGGAAGAAATACATTAAATTTAATGTAAATCAACACAAATATTATTTTTCTTAATGTGTATTTTTATGTAATGAAATAGATAATCAGGAATGGATAATAAGAGTAATTGTTTTAATATAATAATAATAAATAAATAAATAAAATTAAAGTGTGATTAAAAAAAGGAAAAACAAAGAAACAACACGTGGAGGATACTTGTGGTTCATAAAAAGTAACTTTACTAAAATAAGAATAAAAAATAATGCATGAGAGAAAAACATGTCACATCTATTGGGTGAACAATTTCAATATAGAGTAAATATAGATAGATAAATAGAATAGATAAGAGAGATAATATGTGAAAATATTAATGTATTAAACAGATAAATAAATAATATATTGGAAAAAATATATTAAATTTAATGTAAATCAACACATTTATTGTATTTCTTAATATGTGTTTTTATGTAATAAATTAAATAAACTAGAATGAATATTGAAAGAAACTGTTTTAATATAATAATAAAAAAATAAAATTAAAAGTGTGATAAAAAAGAAACAAAAAGAAATAGTAGAAGCAGGACTGCTTCCTATGGAAGATACCCATTGTTCATAAGAAAAATCATTTTATTGAAATGAGAATAAACATGAATGGACAATGAGAGAAATTGTTTTAATATTATAATAATAATAATAATAATAATAATAATAACAATAATAAAATAAAATTAAAAGTGTGATTAAAAAATAAAATCAAAAGAAATAGTAGAAGCAGAACTGATTCATGTGGATGATACTTGTTGTTCATAAGAAAAATCATTTTGTTGAAATGAGAATAAATAGGAATGGACAATAAGAGAAACTGTTTTAATATAGTAATAATAAAAGAAAAATAAATTGTGATAAAAAGGGAAAATCAAGAGAATAGTAGAAACAGAATTGCCTCTCATGGAGGATACCTGTGGTTCATAAAAAAATCACTTCTGTAATGAAAACATAATAATGAAAGAAATTATTTTAATATAAAATAAAAAAAAAGAAAAATGTGATAAAAACACAAAAAGAAAAAAGAAAGGAGCCCCAACCATCACTTCTGAGAGCCCAAAACCGGACAGCAAAAGTGAAGTAGTAAATAACCCAATAAAAGTAACCGAAAGGCACAATAGAGGAAAAAAAAAATAGCAAGCTAAATGAACAGTAGCTATTAATCTAGACTTATGTAATAATATAGATAGATAAATATCACTCCACCTTCTCTGACTTAATTAAAACAAAATACAACATTCTATGCAAAGCTCACCTACACATTTGATAGAAACTATCGCATTAATGGTTCAAAGAGGTCCCACTTGAGCTGCACAACTTTTTCTAAATGTAATAGATGCAAGCCCAATTAGTCAATCAATAGCCCAAATCAGTGTTGACCCAACAAAAAAATATAACACTAAATGAACGGTGAAAAAAAAATCTTCCTATATAATAGTATAGAAGATATGGTTTATTTTTTTAATTTCCTTTTAAAATAATTTCATTAGATTAACAATATACAAATATAAATAAACCATACTGATTAATTTTCGCTATTTCCTTATATTTTTTTTGGTTAATAAAAAACAAGTACTAGTACTCTCTTGAGATGTAAAATAAAAGAATAAAAGGCCAAACAAAATATGTTTCTTTTTTTTTTAAATAAAATAAATATTTTTCTGTTGATGTATGGGAGGGCGCCTTTCTATGCTTGTTTGTTTTAAATTTTGAATGGTGTAGATTCTACAGAATTGATTTTAAGTATCCATTTGGTTTACAGTTGTGTAAAATTGATTTTAAAATTAATGGTTGAAAATGATTGATGCATATTTTAGTTTACAAAACATATTGAATGAAAGTGATTTAAAATCAATTATATTGAATTGATTATGCATTATTTAATATTTTAAACAAACCGACACTAAATCACTTTCGTCAATCATGTTTCGTAAAGTGTGCATACTCATTTTTAATCGGTAATTTTTAGAATTAATTCTAATAAATTAAACGAAAACTAACGGCTACATGTATTCTTGATTTCTTGTCCAAACCAAACACAGCCCTAGTGTAGAAGGAAACGACGACGTCGTTTATGGCACGTAGCGCTACCTTATTTCTAGGTCCGCGGTAAAGGGAAACATGGACGAGGCTTAGATTCATTGTGTTCTCTGATTCTCTTCCCCTCGTCAGTCTTCGCATATCATTTTAAAGGTTTCATCTTTGAGGTTGATCGAGCTCCCTTTTCCATTTCAGGTTTGATTATTATTCAACTTGCTACCATTTTATTGGGTGCTTTAACTTGCTGTATAAACTCTACATGCCATCGAATTTTTCTCAATTTGATATTTTTTATTGGAAATTTGGAATGACATCTGTTTCCAGGCTCAAAATAAAACAAAAAAAAGAGAGAATAAATTAATCCCTGAATAATTTAATCATGATATGAATTGGGGCAAAATGATATTCTGGCTTGGGTTTATTTAGTGAGTTTGCTTATGGTAGTTTGTTGAATTAGAAGTTAATACTGGAAAATGGAAAAACTACATATGCAACCAAAGTTGCATGAGCTTGCTTCCCTCAGGAGCTGGCTTGCCAATTATGAAAAGGAGGAGTTTTAACTACTCATGGTTCAACTCACTTAATGTCAAACGAGTTTTAAAAAAGGGTTTCATACAATTCTATATTTTTTTACCCATTATAATTTTCAGTAAGTCTGGCTTGTGCTTCCACATTGTATTTTTCTCCCCTAATTGCATACCCATATGATATGATGCAACTGTTGTAAACCTTGCAGGACAAGGATTTCTGAAATTCTAGTCTAATGAAATGTCTTGATTGGGATACATAGTGAATAATAGGACAAGTGGGGAAAAAATAGTATCTGCTCCCGTGGTGTTGTAGGGTTTGTTTCTTATGACTGTTGGGAAATATTGGAATTGGTGAAGAATATATTTCTTGTCTTGAAGCTGTTTTGGCTTATGGTCTCCGATCCTTTGGTGCAATAATGCAGAAATACAAGTTATATGTCCACCAAAGAGTCACAGTCGCTATGGGCCATAATTGTTATTTAAAACTGTGCTGATCTACCATAGAGACCAGATAGCTTGAGTCTGAGAGTGTATTTGACATTTAAAGGTTGCATACAAAATTATAGTATAAACCATTTTATTATTGTCTAGCTTCAAGGAAAGTAAGTTCACATTAAGTAACAAGGAGAGTTAAAGTTTTCTCTTGATGATGCCTTTGTTCTCTTTCCTTTGTCCTACAATTCTTAGTGAGCATCATTCGTGTCAACAGGTAGCTTTGGATCTTCTTCATTAGGTGGTTTTTTATTTTTTTCATGTATAGGTTCCAATTAATTACATCATTTGCCAAAATTTTAATAAAGATAAAGGCAGACATACAGGATCAACAAAGTTTTGGTGTTCATATTTGTACCATAAAGGTTCAACTACAACAAAAAACTAGTCTCAGGAACAGAGGAAATCATCATCAGTGCTGTCAATTTAAACCCAGCTTTTGGATAATTATTCTAGGATACAAAATCATAGAGGTTCTCTACTGTGAAGTATATACTGGTCTTGTGGCTGAACTCTATGATGAGAATGAATGGAATGCAACAACAACCAAGCCTTATCCCATTAGTTGAAGTCAACTACATGGATCAATTGATGCCATAGAGATCTATGAAAAAACCAAAATTTCATTAAAACCGTATATCAGAATGGACGGAATATGTTTTACTGATCATATCAATTCTAGTATTGTGCTAAGACCATCAATTTCTGAAGGGATAAGTCTTCTGTGAGTTTCTTTATGGTTTGGGGCTTTGGGCATTCCATTCTATGAAAGCTTAATCTGAGAAAATTTAAAATGTTTGGCAAGAATACATTCTATCAGAAAGTGAAGTTTGATAGTTCTCTTTTTGGACTTGACATATTACTTCATGCATATAATTTTTTTCATGATTTATGTATATCACTTTTTAGCTTTTAACCCCTGCAAGTTGTTTTACAATCATTTTTAATACCAAACAAACTGTCAAAGAATGGCATGATCTCTACTACCTTGCCAAGATGCAATGAGTATGAGCAAGTGCTTTCTTTTTTAGGGTTAAATAGTAAATCATGAATGTTCACAACCATGGTGGTTTGGCTTGCCATTATCATCCTATGTTGTCATGATTCATGAGCTTATTTGGTCTGGAAGGTATTATTTTGACTTGCTTTTTGCAGGTGTTAGATATGGCAATAAAACCAACAGTTGCATTGAGGGCTATCCTTGTTGGAGGCATAGCAGCATTTGCAAAAGTAGCAGGTGTAATGAAGGCTGCAGGTGGTGCAAAAATGGGTGCAGCTGCAGCTGCCATGACAGCAGCAGCAACTGCTGCTATGGCTGGGTCAAAACAAGAGCAAAAAGATGCTTCTCAACAGTCTACAAAATAGTAATCTGTATCTTTTCTTTTCTTTTTCCAGTCTGACATTGTCTTTTGGTAAGGCTATGTAGCATAGTTGAATATTCCACTAGTTGAAGTGGAAGAAAGAGGCCACATGAGAATTATAGTCTCGACAGATGGTGATGTAGTAACCTCTTCGAGTCTTTGTAATAAGATTACATTACATTTGTAGAGTTCCTGAAGTTTTAGATGAAGCTATGGATTTCTGAGACAAAGCTAAACTCTCAGCTGAATAGTGTGTGAATTAGACTTTTCAAATCTGGTTTTTGTTCCTTTAGTTTGGAGTGTGTGCTATTTTGGTTTTTCTCTCCCTCTTTTGGCTCCAATTAAGTAAATCTAGTCTTACCATCATTTTTTTTTTTGCATAAAATGCTTAAATTCTTGTTTTCTATCCAAATAGTATTTTAAAGTTTATGATAGATTTAGGATATATAATGATTTTAGAAGTTTAGAAGTTATAAGTTTAATGTAATTTGTGAAGATTTGAGTTGAAAATGAGAATTTATATAATTTAAATAGAAGAAAAATCATGAATGAGTTTAATTGTAACAAATAAAAAAATAAGAAATTAAATTTTTTTAAAGAATTATTAAGATATTAAAATTACGCAATAAATATGGTAGTAGATGGATTAAACGTGGAAGTAAAGGTACACATATTTTGACACCTTTTTATATTTACATTCTGTTTATTAATGGACGTGATTTAGATACATTCTTTATTACTGCGATTAATGTGAAAATTCAGCTAATAAGCAAATATTTAAAATACAATGGACTTTGTTAAGATTTGTTGGCACAATGTATACACGCACGTCAGCATCACCTTTTTTTTTACCGGTTTTCTTTTTTTTTTTTTTTGACAAAACTGGTTCTAAAATAAAAAAAGGATTTTCTTTTTGGGACGGGGAGTTTGGGCCATTGGATTTCTGAACGGAAGCCCATTTGAGATCAATATACTGTATCACTCCACCACTCAATTAGTAGCAAAAAATAGTGATAAAAAGTGACAAGTAGGCTGTCCAAAAAAAATTTGACAAAAAGAAAAAAAATGTTTTACATATAATATAACAGTGTAGTTTTATTGTAAAGTGTTTAGTATATTCCACAATATTTCTAAAATTTAGAAATAATACTAAGAGAAAAAAAATTAATCAGTAATTAATTTATGTGGAATAAGTTTGATTCCCCTTAAACAAAGTATTAAGCCCCGTTCCAAGATCCTATTTGGACTGGGCACATGCTCACCCCTTATCTGACTAGGATACTAGAGCGTCCGAACACACTCCCATACCCAATCATACGACATAAGTTTCACTCCCTCGGCCTCGAGCCATGGTTTAGCAGCTTGATTTGACGCATGTGGATCGTCATAGGATGTAGCGCATGGAATTCATAAAATTTTCTTCATTCCTAAGTGGCCACATGAAACTCTAGCTAGCCCTCCAGAGTGATGGGATAAATACCACCAACCATACGTGAAATGGTGTCCATACACTTTTCATCCCTTATAAAAGGCTCTCATACAAACAAACGGGTTTCTATTGTTTTTTATTGTCAGAGCTCTACCAACAAAACATACTTACTTATGAGTTGAGTGCTTATATAGGTACCCCACCAACCACCAACAAACAATTAAAAACCATCGTAGCAAAACTCTAGTCTAGTAAACCTGTTTCGCATCCACCATGAATATATATATAGGTTGTATACAACATTATTAAACTTTTCATTATTTGACTGTGGTATGGTTAATGTTATAAATGTAATTCCAATCTCATTTTTTTCTTAATTATTCCATTTTTTTCCTTTTATCTTGAACTTGTAAAATAAAAAATTGTCAAAGAATAATATCACAATTTGTAAGAAAAATAGAGGTGCAATAATTAGAAGTCACTTTTTTTTTGTTCTTGAACAATGTGGAAGGATAGTTGTTTGTAATATATTTAAATTCAAACAAAATATTGAATCGAAAGAAGACACTGACTTACGATTTATTAGTCCAATTGAAATTGAAATGTGGTCAAACATGTAATATTAAATATTTATTTTTAATATTGTAAAAATATATTAAGTAATGCATTAATAAGATGAATTATAATTAAACTCGACTAGTGGCAAGGGCATGCTCTCACATTTTGCATAATTTCAAGAACCGATACTCGTGCATAATTCTTTAATTAGGGAAAAAGAAGAAATAATTCACATAATGTGTCTGGAATTTATAATGAAAGCTCTAAGCACTGATTTCAATTTATGAAGGAAGATTTGGCACCTTGGAAATGAAGTAAACGGATTGGGAGAGAAAACCAAGAAGATGTAGAAATGATGAGAAGAGAGGAGTCAAACACGCAGAAAAGTTGGCATTGTTTGTGGGCAAAGGAGAGGGAGAGAAAGAAAGCATCTTTTTACAATGACAGGTCAACTTGGATTGGATTATGGCTCTACTCTATAATGCCCCATCATTAAAGAAATTAAAAACAAACAAAACTCCTTCAATCATTATGGCAACTTTCTCAGCTTTTAGAGCTAGGTAGCACTACATATTGTTGTTTTTGCCTTCTCCTTCTAATTGAACTGCCAAACAAAAAGCACAACTACAACCAATATACAAACAAACAGTAACCGTAGAGGAATATATATATATATATATATATATATATATATATATATATATATATATATAGCCCACCACCACCCTTTAATTTCCTTTTACGTTCTTGTTTATCTGTCTCTGCTCCTTCCTTTTCCCACACAAAAAAAATCTCTCAACTTAACATAAAAATGAGACAAACATCCAATTACGAATTACCATTAGTATCATTTATTTATCTTATCTTCAAGGCTAGGCCAATTAAATACAAAAAATTGAAAAATTAATTAAATTATGTAACTAGAAATCCCTTCATGTAAAGCTAGAATAGAAGAATATAATACCTGTATAGATCTCACAAGTTCAAGGGTTATTAATTATTATATGGCTATATCTACTATGTTACACATAAATGACTAGTAATAGCACTTTGCATCATCACCAGTTCAGTTTTAGATGATTTGATATTTTTCAAACCTTGTATACTTATTAGTCCTAATTAACATTTCTTTGCAAAAATTCCATCTAATTCATATTGCTGTGTTGGACATTTCCATTGCTGCAACACGAGGGAGGGATAGGGGGCCGGGGAATTAATCGTAAATTCACAAACCATTCATTGATTTTCAATAAGACAAAAGGGTGACAAGGACAGAACAATGGTAACAAAGAAGAAACAGAACATGCACCGGAGAAAATCATAGCGATGGATTTTAAAAATGTTAGGCCATGGAAACCATTCTGACATTATCAAGGCTTCAAAATTGACTGAACATACATGATCGAGTACAATACAGTTACTTACATTCACATTCACAGTAGATTGGTCATGGGTCTACGGCAGAGGTTTATGAGTGTAGTGATTATGGGTGATATATTGAAGGATATTAAAATTTTATGTTAGTTTGTTTCCATAAAATTTCTTGGTGTTAACCACACGTTCTATTCTATTATCAGTGTCAATCCTATTCGAGGTTTAGTCACAATTAAGGCTGGTCATGCCTCTCTAATTAAAATATATTTAGTGGGGATCGAATCCATAAGTTTTTCCCACAATTTCTTATTCGAGATTTAATCACAGTTAAGATTGTCCACCTCTCGCTAAGAATGTGTTTAGTAGGGATCGAATCCAAAAGTTTTTCCCACAATTCCATGTTTGAGATTTAGTCACAGATAAGACTATCCACCCCTCCCTAAAAATATATTTAATCGGGATCAAATCCATAAGTTTTTTCCACCATCTGTGTCTGTTGATAACTTAGCCACAACTTTTTTGGTTGTTACATTAAATTTGTGTCTACATCTACTTGACATACGTGGCTTAATGGAATTCAACATGTTACTTTAAACCCTTCCTTTTTGATGTCTAATTAGATGAAGAGTGAAGACTCATTACACTAGACTAGAGCATTGGGAGTCAGAGGAATCTTTCATTGCAGTACAGATGTTTTGCCTTTACAAAACCAATTAAATTAGAGGTGCCAACGCCACTATCAAAGCTTCCTTATTATACCCAGATATCTATCTATACAGCATTGACCTAACTTAACAAACAAATATATAGGGTAGGGATAACTATCTGTGTCACATTTCCCATATCATAATAAGTTGCTTCTTAGGCTAGTGTTACCTTGAATAAATAAAACCACACATTGAGTTTCTTCTGGGCATTAATAAAGTTTTTAGCTTTATTTCCGGTAATTGTAATGGGTTTTCTAGTTAGTATTTTGTTTTGTTACTGGTGTATTTTTTACTGGATATTGCAAAAAAAAAAGTAAATCAAAGGTATAAGGCTAGTTTTTGTTGTTACTTTTATTTCACTTTAAAAATGTAGTATAAAATTGAACACACACACACACATTTTTGCTTTTGTTCGAAAATCGTAAAAATTGGCCAGTAGATGCAAAGGATCGTCCCTCGGGATTGAATCCTACTTGTACCCACATCAGGTATCAAAGGGCATCTTTTTTATTTTTTTTAAAAAAAATATTTTCGGGTTTTAATTTATAAAAAATCACAACAGCATAGAGTATTTAAACAAGGTGAACATGCATTGATGCATATATATGTATCATATTCACAAATCCTCCCTCATCACAAAGAATCCAATGCTTTTTTATGTGCCCTACCCATCCATGGCATATCCCTTATAAGAAACGAAACTTTATATTTGGAGGACAGGTACACTTCCCCGTAATCAAATTCTTGTATATATTATTGTTGCTCTATGCACATGTGTCGCCAATTCTTCTTGTTTTTTTGTCTTCATGTATTTGTTTTGATATTGTCTTTGGATATTCGATCTTACTCAAATTATCAAAGATATCTCTTTCGTTATTATTTATTTATTCACTTAGGTAAAAATGACACAAATTAATGTAATTATTCTTTTTGTTTTTATGGCCGGAAGAAATTATTTATTTTATCATTTATCTATCTTACATTTTTTCTCTTTATTTATTTATCATATTATAAATGATTGGATGATAATAATTAAGTGATATTACGATTATTTATTGAATTTAATAGTGGTTCATTTATTATTATATAAAAATTAGCATAAAGACATGATAAGAAAAATGAAATTATTACGGAATTGGATTTGTATTCAGCTAGATAAATATAAACAAATCTAAAAAATTAATGGATAGATAGTATAACAAAGGTAGTTAAAAATATATTAATTGGTTAAAGAAAATACATTTATTTTGCCAATTTAAATTTTGTTTAAGGATAGATGAAAAAAATCAAATTACATCAATTCAACTGAAAAAAAAACTAACAAAAGGATGTTTGAGGTGGTTGCGAGTTTTCAATTTTTTGTTTTCAAAAGATTTCAACTAAATTTTTATAACTCAAAACTGAAAACTAAAAATCACTTTTTATGATTTTAATTTAATTCATTCAACTTAAAAAAACAACTAATCTCATAACCGGTGGAAACCAATAGAGAGAATTAGTTGAAAATCCATAGTAAAGAACCAATTTGAAATTATTTTTTTGAAACTATTATATTTTAATTTAATGAAAAATAGTTTTTAGTTGAACAAAGATTTAATACCAAATTACAACGACCTACATGTATAGATTATGATGATTTTACTACACATATAATATAATTATTTTATGTGACTTTTAGATTTAATTTGACACTTATTTTCTTATCTTTTAATAATTTATTATTAATATATTATATAGTATTAAAAATATATATTTAATTATCAGAATTCAATATTTTTTACCGATTTAATGACTTATTAGATTTTTAAAATATTGTATTTAAAGTGATGATAAAAGAAATTAATTTTATTTGGTAGAATAATTAAAAGTTGTAGTTAGAATAAATATTCATGAACATGAAGAGTATTAACCTTGTTAATATGGACATTGAAAGAAATATGAGGACTGTTCAATTTTCATAGTTACTTAAAATAATAAATGTTGAGGTCTCGGGTTCGAGTCTTGTGAATTGAAAAAATTTTCGCTATGAGAGTTAGCCTCACCATAATGTGGATGTTTCCAACTCAAACAGTATTGCCTCCCGTGAAAGATACATGTGTTAAACCAAAAAATAATAACTGTTGATGGAATGAAGTAAAACACGCTGATGATGGCTTAGGTCAGGTAGGTCCTTTCATGGTTATAGAGTCCAACATGGTATTGGGTACCCGCATGGCATTGGCATTTCATTAGCGCAACTATTTTGAAGGATTTTAATCTTTCTGGAGAGCCACATTAGACTTTGATATACAGAGACTATTTTGAAGAATTTCTATCTTTCATGTTAACGTGCCACATCAGCGCCTCTGTTAAGTCTAACTGACGGAGGTTTACAGAAGGACTAAATTGATTGACGTTTGTATCTGTCAGTGACTAATTTACAATTTCGTTTCTTTCAGGACCAACTTGACCGACCTCATATCTTTCGGGGATCATTTTGATGGTTTACTCATTTTTTAAAACAATTTAAAAAGGTACTTTTTTAAAGCACAAACAAATTGGCCCTAAGAGAGTAAAAAAAAAGAAGAGAGAGAAATATGAGATGTGATGTGATGAAAAAATATAAAGAGAATAAACTTTTGTTTATTTTATCGTTGTTATAATGCGCAAAACCATGATTTTGCAGAATTATTTTTAAATCACTTTTTAATGTGCTCCGTAAAACGTGCATCACTCGTCTCTATCATTTATTTTTAAAATCAATTTTACTCAATTATAAACTAAACAAACCCTAATATATATTTTTTATTATATAAATTTCATATCTCTAGTAACAAATGGTACTTTTATCTTTGATTGGTAAAATAATATTATAGTGTCGGTTTGCTGTCTAGTCTTCTCATAATTAATTCATCTATGAACACAATGAGATCCCTAATAAGTACATAAGGAATGAAAATATTGGGACCGATTCAGAAAGGTCCTTCCCTTTGGGAAGATTGACAACATGATAAATAAGTTTAACCAAAAAAAGGGGAAAAATTAAAAATTTAAAAGAAAAAAGAAAATCCATATATATACATATATATGGAGCTAACCTTGCCATGGCTTTTGAGATTGGTTTTGTTGATCATTCATGCAGTTTCTAATACCAGCCATGCTTAGAATATCACTGTGAGAGAGGGGCCTAAGACCCAAAAAGTCCCTCGTCAACCCTTCATTTCCCCCGCCGCCGCCGCCGCCCTCATCGGCGGCGCCGGCAAGGTGTGTGGCTGTGGTTGTTTTGGAAAAGGTGTCATGCAAGTTTTGATCTTTCTTTGAATTCATAATGCCACCAAATGGGTCCTCAAAAGGGGTTCCTTCAAAGCCAGAAGGAGAAGAGAAAGAGTTGAGAACATCATGAAGAAGGGATGGAGGAACACCAGAAGCAGAAGAAGAGGGTGCAGTTTTATTCCCAAAAGGTGATGATAAACCATGGCCAAACCCTGTATTAGAAGTTGTTGTTGTTGTTGAAGTGCTGGGAGTCATCTGGTCTTCACGTGAGGACAAGTTCAAACCAAAATTACCACTGGAATTGTTGGCAGAATCAGCAGACACGTGAGCCTGTTGGTGGGTCCTGATCATGGCTGGTGAGGAACCAGTTCTGGTCATGGTTGCACCCATCTGAGCTGCTTTCTGCAGCAAAGCTGTAGCTGACATGTGTGGGGAAGGCACTGTTTGGTAGGGAGGGAGAGTGGGACCAAGGCTAGGGTTAGGGTTTTGTTGTTGATGATGTGTTTGTGAAAATTCTTGGTCCAATCTTGGGGTTGGGGAGAAGATAGATGAGGATGAGGAGAGATGATCAACAGTGGGTGGGCCAAGCCAAGGGGGTATTTCTGAACCAAGGTTGAAACTTTGCTGTTGCTCCTTTTTCAATGGGAAATTAGCTTGGAGGTCTTGGGGGTTGAATTGGGTTTGGAGATTTATCATGTGGTGAGAGGATGAAGGTTGTTGTGAGGGTAAAAGTGGGTTGGCTGTGGCTGTGATAGCTCTTGCACCCTCCTCTGCTAATGCATCACAGAAAGCTCTGTGGGTTATGAAACTGTCCCTCCTGGAAGTCATAAAATACAAACACACAAAAATACAAAACCAACCAATGTTACTAAAGTGCTGTGACAGCAGAAATATTGACTCTCTTTCTCTCTCTCTCTCTCTCACACACACACACACAAACAGCTTTCCCACATTTTTTAAAATCTTTCTGAGAGTACTTTAAGACAGATAGTCCATATTAGGGGGTGCATTAAAATTTTTTCCATACTAGGAATTTCCACTTTCTCTAGGGAGGGAATAAGTGATTATGGGAGACTGCTATATCAATGTAATTAATGAAAACCTCTTCAATGTATCATCTTCTCCAATGTTCATGTAGAACATGTAAAAGTATATATTATTATTATTCGAATACCCATAAAAATTATGTGAATTAATTCATCTAAGTCAACCTAGGATTCAAATCCAGTCCTCCATAAATGAGTGATGTCTGACGGTGGTGCTGGTGCCTAAACAAAAATGGACTCACATTGATTTAGGTTAGTTACCTTGAGAAGAGAGTTCCACAGTCACATCTGTACTCCCTTGTGCCACAGGTCTTGGAGTGAGCTTTCCAATCAGATTGAACTGCATACCTCTTGGAACATTTTTCACATTTCCACTTCTTCTCACCGTGCTTTCTGCAAAAGTGCTTCTTAATCCCAGTTAGGTCCCCCAGGGCCCTTGATGGGTCATGATGCACACAAGTTGGTTCTGGGCACACATACACCTTCTTCCTCACCTCTTTACTTGTTCTCTGCTTCAGCTTCCATGGCAAATTATGCCCTCTTCTATGAAGTTGAAGATTCTGATCTCTTTGAAACCCTTTGTTACAGATCTCACAAATGAATCTATTTGTGGCCAGAAGACTCTTGGGGGACAAGGCAATAACCTCAGCATCTGGGTCTGAATTATTTTTAAAAAAATACACCAAAAATGAAAATAGACTCATTATTATTAACCAAAACATTGACATGTTCCACCAAACCAAACCAAAACAGAATGAAGTTTAGACTTTGAATAGGAAATAAGAAACAAATTATTGAACCTGGGTTGCCAGGAAGGTTTCTCTTTTTCTTTGCTGGTTGAGACTCATGAGTTGGTGGTGGAGCCAAGTATTGTTGAGGGTAACTTGTACCAACTTCGGTTCTGTTGCCTGAGGAAACACTAGCTTCACCAGATGCAGAAGTCAAATTTGACATGTTCTCCTCCACCACCTGTTGCTGTTGTTGTTGCTGCTTTTGGAACATCAAATCCTTCATCATCTTAACTATACTTGCAAGTTCTACAAACCTAAGGTTGTGTTATAGGCCATAGATCTTGGTTTTTCATATATTGAGAAGGTCTCTGAGATCTAACTCTAAGGACAAACCTTGCCAAAAACAGAAAAGGAGAAGAAAGCTAGACTATACAGTCTACACAGCATAGACTGGAGAGAGAAAAAACAAAATAAAACAAAAACAAAGAGGCAAAAAAAAAATTGATATTCAACTCGAGAGTAGTCTCAGAAACCTCAGAAGAGAGAGAGAGTGTGTATGAAGGAAGCAATTCCCACTAGCACTAGAAACCTTGACGGTTTGTTGCTAGTTTGGCACCAACCCAAGAGACAAGTTTTGTTTTTTGAGAGAGCAGAAGAAACAAGAGGGAGTGATAAAGAGAAGTGGAGATGAAGCAGCTGGTGGTGTAGCCGCAATCAGCATTATTTCTCTTCTCTCCTTCATGGTTTGAAAACCATAGTTGATAATATTAACAAGAAAATTCAGTTAGAGCCACACAAATATGAACAAAAATACAGACCCGGTTGTTTAAACTTTAAACTCAGAAAAAGAGAGAGAGAAGGACAGAGAGAGAGAGAGGTGTGGATGAGAAGAGGGATTCCCTCTGTACCTCAGCTTGTCCAAAACCACAAAACCAAGGGGAACCCTACGGCTAACTCTGACGTTGCACTTTCTGTCTTTTCCTCTGTTCACTTTCTCAACCCCAGAAAAAAAAAATCATTTCTTTCTTTATTATTTCTAAGTATTTTTTGTTTTTAATTTTAAAGTTCAAATTTTTTGCTAAAAATCCTTTTGTTCAATTCCACCCTTCTTGCCTTTCCCTTCCCTCGTAAAGTAAGGGAAAAAAAAAAGCAACCACACAAAAAGAGAGTATCATTTTGTATATTCAGATAAATAGGTACATAGATGAAGATGGACAGAGACTTCAATTATGTGACTTTAAGTATTATTTAACAACAACATGATTGCTATTAGACCCTTATAGTTCTTGTCTTTCTACATTTTACTACCGTGACATGATTGATTCATTGATTAAATTCTAACAAGGATGGCAAAAAGCTTCCCCTTAATTCTTTTTTTATAAATTTTCTGTATTTAATTCATAGTTCTTTTCATCATCGCTCATTTCATTATCATTGTAACTATTGACTATAAAAAAAGCTGAAAATTCTGACAGATTTTGCATGGTTCTTTGTATTAAATTGTAAACAAATTGGTCTAGTTTGGTAATGGATCTACAAAGGCAAAGCTCTGCCTACCTAGCTAAACCTTTAGCCCCTTACTCTCTCTCTCTCTCTTATTAGCAGCTGGCGTATCTTTAACAGCCACAATTTTTGTCGCCCTAGTCATTTTCATTTTCATTTCATAATGGTCATTATCAGTATGGAAAAATTAACAATGCTACAAATTATGATGTGGGTTTAATTTCAACTTTCGAGCATATATCAAATTGGAGACTTCTCCTGTATGGTTTAAACATTGCTTTGCTGACACTCTTACTAAAGTTGACTCCACGGTCAATAGTTCCAAAATTTTGTGATTTTGAGAGATATTAAATATTCATATATAGCCTATTAGCCTCTCTTTATAACGAGCTAATTCTGTAGTTTTCTTTCTTTCTTTCTTTAAAGTTGTACGTGGTTCGCAAGGATAGTTATTTTCAATTATTGAATTTGGTAATTAACTTGACAAACTTCTTCTATGTAAACTGAGTGAAGGTTAGACTCAAGTAGAATACTTTCTTTTCTATACGACAAATTCTGACAAAATTAAATATAAAAGTGTAAATGTTGTAATTAATTGCACCTCTTCAGAATCTAACACATGAGAAATTTCTGTAAAAAAACATAAATCGCAATGAATAAAATATTGTATAGATTAGTATATATAAGATGCCGCAGTTATAAAAGCTTTAGAGTATAGTGTTGGACTATTTGTCTGATTTGCTTTTTTTTTTTTTTGCTTACTTGTATTTGTATGCAACAAACATAAATTGTGTGTGTGGTGGTACTTGCTGAATACATTGTTTTTCTGTTTGTTCAGCTTTCTATAGCTAGGTTGTGTTCCCTACACCATAAATGATGTTTTAAAATTGGCAATAGAAAATCATTATTATTTTGTCATGGTCTTGTTTTGTTCTTCAATGATTAAATTTTTAAAATGGGATCTTGCGCGACCCAAGTCTCAATATGCTCTCCCAGCTCATCCCTGCCATTAAAATAGTGTACTTACCGAATAGACTAGCCAGTGAATGCAGTATTATATTATATTGTATATTATTATTAAAAAGTGTGGCACAATATTTTCATGTTTGTAAATTGTAAGGTATGCAATGCAAAGTTTAATTTTTCATTTTAATGCCATCAAGCACCATTTGATGCAATCTATGTATCAGTGTAGTGTACGTATATGATGAGTTCCAAACAGCAGAAGAGAAATAATTATTAGTAATCAAGATTCAACCCTGTAACTTCAAAAAGAGCCATTAATAGTTGCTTGACATCCTGCTGGATGATATACATTTTGTTTCATTAATTAGCCATGTAGCAACAGTTACGACACTGTCGCTATTAGCGTCGGTTAGGCCGACGTAACAGCCGTCGTTAAAGACATTACCGTTGAAAAGAAATATTTTTTAAATTTTTTTATGTAGTCGCTACTTAGTAACGTTAGCGACGGCTCTTGCCGACGCTAAAGGTATAATAATTTTCTTAAAAAAAAACTAAAGGAAAATTTTTTGTAGCGTAGGTTGTAACGTTAGCGACGGTCTAACCGTCAGTAATTTTTTGTTATTTTTTCACTATATATATATATATATAATATTTTGCGCTATATATTCCAATAAACAAACTTTGCGTAACGGTAATGATCTTTCTTTGTATTGTGCAGGTTATAAGTTCAATTCCCACAATTGATAAATCTAGGAAAGAAGGATTATTTTTGAAAAAATATTTAGCGACGGTCGGCTGTTGCTACATAACATAGCGTCGACCTTAAAATGTCGTCGCTACTGCATTAATGACGAGGCTTGTAGCGACGGCCGTAACACCGTCGCTAATGATGCAATATGGACGATTTTTGCCCCTGTAGCGACGAGTTTTGACCGTCGCTAAAAGTCATTTTTCTTGTAGTATATTTTATGTATGACTTGTCATATTAAGTGCCAAATATCACTCATATAAACAAATACTACAGAAAATCAGTGATTTAGATGTAAACGGGCAGTGTCAGCCACGACACTATCGCTAGTAGCGTCGGCTTGGATTTTATTTTTTTCTTACATTTTTTTAAGTAGGCCGACGCTAACTTTATTAAATAGCGTCGGCCAAAAAAATTTTTAACGTCGAGCAGGCTGGCGCTATTTTTTGTTATTTTTCACTATGTATATAATATTTTGCACTATATATTTCAAGAAACAAACATAGCGTAACAGTAATGCTTCTTCTTGGTATCATGTAGGTTGCAGGTTCAAACCTCACAATTGATAAATTTGGGGAGAAAGGAGTTTTTTTGAAAAAAAAAATATTGGCGACGGTCGTCGCTAATGGCCGACGCTATGTTGTGACGGCCATGGAACTAGCGTCGGCCGTAAAATGTCGTCGCTACCCCATTAACGATGGGGCTTTTAGAGACGGCTGGTGGGTTACAGCAATTACGGTGTCCCTTCCAATGCTCCTTGATTCCAAGAGTGATAAATGATGTCCGGTTGGTTGTCACTCTTGGGAAATGCCAGAGGAGCACGCCTAAATTTGCCATTTAATTTTATTTATTTCTTATTTTTATATAAAAAATATTTTAAGCGAAAAATAATAATACAATACAATAGATAAAAAAAATTGAGCACTTAGTGCTCAATTATATATGACCAGGGTAAAAAAAATGTAATAGTAATTAATGATGTATTTAGATTTGTTTAGAAATCTAATATAGGAAGTCATTGTATGTATTTATATTATTGGTGTAAATTAAACCTATAAATAATTAGTAAATACAATTATTTTTATTAAATGATTTGCTTGATTTTTGTTCGGATAACAATTAATAAATACAATCATTTAATTATGGAAGAAAACCCATATAAATAGAGGGACCTAATAGAAACCCTAGATTTTACCTCTTTGTCATGTAGGGATTACTTATGTGAGTGAACTAGCTTATTTGATACTTAATAGACCAAGTCATACAAAAAAGTGCCACATCATCTTCTATTTTAGTAGTGTATGTAACGATGAATAAATGATAAACTAATGTGGTGATGATTTTAAACTTTTAGAACCTAACTGTTGTTTAAAATCTTTGAGGACTAATCGAGATCACGTAACTGAGAAATTAAAGCAGTGGCCGTTTTAATTTATTTTATTCTCTGAAAACCTAACCGGTGATTGAAATATTTAAAGGGCCTAATTGGTGATGTATGTATCTTTTAATTAGGAAATACTTCAGGGTTTATTTATTTATATATTTAACCAATATTCGTTTGATGGAAGGTAAGTAGAGGCGGCTAAACTCATATCAACACCCGGTCAAACCTAAAAAGAGCACCTCACATCAACATACATATTAGAACTACACTAAGTAAACATTATTCATTAATTTATGTTTACACACTTCATTTCTTTACTTACTAATTAAGTAGAGTTAATTAATATAACATTAGTTATATAGATGAGTTTATCCATATGAAATTCAGCTTGGAGAGCAATCAAGCAATGTAAATTCACAATCATGGAAACGTACCAACAGCCACACTCTGTGAGGACGTACGCTACAACTAAAGTTTAATACATGCATATATTATTTATGTCAATAATGGGATGGCGACTCCAAATAATTAATAGTTTTGCTCACTGGTTGGTGGGCAAAAAAGTTCTCTTTGAAAGCACGCGTTTAATTTTGTTATTCTGGTCGATATGTGATGTGTGATATTGTTGTGTGTATGGCAGGGATTAAATTAATTCGGGAGTAATTTAATTAAAGTTATTAATGATTTAATAATATAATATTAATGTATTAATCATGCATATCAAAATTTAAATAAATCAAACATTTATATATATAATACCGTCGTCAATATTTATTTATATTTTAAAAAGATATATTATATATGTATGTTAAAATAAATTTATTTAATGAAATGTTAATAAATTTTTAAATTATATGAATTTTTTATAGCTTGATATGAGTAAATATATAGATAATCAAAATTGTTTTATTGAAATATTACTATAACAATATTAGTTATATCATGATTAATTATATGGTTAGAATTAATTTTTCTTGTGAAAGTGTGCTCCATATGATATGTTTCATATCCACACACAGACACATTTATTTATGTGCATGTGATGTGTGTAAGAAAGTGGGGCTCCTAATATCAAAGTTATGACTTGTAAAATATATTTCTTCTAAAAAAGAAATTTAGACTTCTAATTGTTTTATTTTAAAAAATACATTATCAAATTTTAAAAATAAATTATTAATATATATATACACACACTATATTATTTTATAAAATAAATGAGTATATATTAATTAATAGCTAACATATATACATACGGTGTAAGAGAAGTGAGTAGAGGCTGTCAATAATATTTCATTTTTATTAAAAAAGTCAAATATTAGCTTGTCTAGCAAATAAAAGTTGAAAGCGAAATAAATATGAAATTCCAGCTGTATGTCATTATTTACATTGGATATGAATTTTTCATGAAAAAATGGGTATTGTTAATTGAGCTGAGTTGAACTCCTTTCACCAGTACAAAATCTAATCACATCAAGTTGTAATGTAATAATATAAGTTGATCATAATGAAAGTGAGAGACATCATAAAACAAAAATTTTAAACCTTAAATAAATGAATTTTAAATTACTTTCGACAAAATATTTATTTTTAATTAAGTTCTTTTAATAAATTTTTTAATATTTATTTTAAGTAGTTTTACAAATTCATTGAAAATATATAACCTATGTATATTGGTGGTACTAATCAAATTATCAAATTCCTTCAATCATGCAACTCTTATCTTCAATTCAAAGCTCGAACTTCAATTAAGATTTCCATTGTTCAATTCCCACCTTTTTCCCTAATAAAGAGACAATCACACTAGACATGATGAAACACTCCGACGTGGATCACGAAACGGTCTTTTCACGAGTGTTTGCTTCTGATCTAATTATTCCAACATAATTATATTGTGTGTTTAGTCATGAATACTATAGTAGTGCATATAGTATTCAATTTATTAATTTGTTCAAAGATATTATGCTTATGTATATTTTTAACTTTTTAAAAATTATGCTTATGTAAATTGTTTTTTAAAATTATCCATCACTTAAATTCATCAATTTTGAAATTAATTTAATATCTTTCAATAACCAGTTAGGTGTGTTTGTTTACTAGTTGTCTACAGTGTAAAATCAATTCTACATAATTGATTTTAAACGCATTTTCACAAAATTAATTTTAAAACCACTTCCGTCCAATGTATTCATAAAATGTGCATAACTTATTTTTTATTATTATGCAGAATTCTAGTCCTTATCTATTGATAAGCAGAAAAAATAATATTTCAAATGCTGATATGATAAATATGAAACAAAAATTAGGAAATTGAAAATTATTGAAATATTAGCAATAAACACGTTGAAAATAATTTGTTAGTAAAAATAATAAAAGATATAATCTAGCTATATTTAAGAGAAAAAATCATTAGTTAAGTAAGAAATTTAGAATACACACTCTTTCATCTATAAAAATCATCTCAATGTAACCTTCTTTAAATTGCTTGTGTCTCAATTATATTGTCCACAAATGTATGTATGATATAAATATAAAGTTTCTAATCAATTATTCCCAAAACAATATCATTGATATAAGTACACTTGGGATCCATTTAGAAAAAGTTGTATCATAATAGTTTTTAAAATGATTAATAGGATTTAAAAAATAATATATAAATTAAATTAGTGTTAAGATTTTTCATATATTTTTTTAAAAAATTATTCATTTCGAGGGATTTAATTGATATACTCAAACAATATATATTTTAAACAAAATAATTGATAAAAAATTTAAAATTTTGATAATATCTTTTTTTAATTGAATTCTGAAATCTTGAGAATCATATCATTTAACACCTCTAATCTCTCTCTTTTTGTCACATCATATACCAGTCACATCATGAGCATGTTTTGATGGAACTTCTGCAGAAGTACTTCTACGTGAAAAAATAGCATGAATCAAAGAGGTCAAATGCATTTAACTTTTTCTAAGTTAAAATTAGTTATTTTTGGAGAAGTTAAATGTGAGTTTTTGGAGTAGGTGATCTACAAAGACTAATTTTAACTTATGGAGAAGTTAAAATGTATTTGACCTCTTTGATTCATGTTATCTTTTTCACTTAAAAGTACTTCTGCTGAAGTTTCACCCAAACAGGCTCCATATACCTATCACTTATGTCTTTTTCTTCTAATTATTTCACTGGCTGTAGATACCGACTATTTCCTTAAAATTAGTTGTATCCAAAATCCATGGAAACCCTATCTCAATTGTTTTGATAGAAAATAAGAATTATGAAGGTTCTAGATTAAAAAAAAAAATCAATGACAAAACTGAATTTACCTAAATTGAACAAATAAACTTTTCATTGTATTGGATTTGGGATTTGTTTTAAAAATCAATTGAATAATCTAAATTGAATTGATAACACACATATAATTTTATTTGCAATGGTTTTTTTTGTCACATTTTTATAATGGGTTAGAGTACCCCTTATACTCCAGTTAATTTCATTTTAGCTTATAAAAAATTGATGCTTACATCTTATTTTTCCTATATTCTAAAAGAGTTAAATATGTTTTCCATCCTTATAAAATTACAGGATTTTGGTTTTTTCTATTTAAATTTTATTTGCTCTTAATTCTTAAAAAATACAAAAAAATACTTTTATTTATACATGGAGAGAGAGGCACAAATATTTAAAAAAAAACAAAATAAGAAGGTATGCGGGTAGTTGTTTTTATATAAGTAGTTATTAAAAATTAAAAATTTAATATAAGAGTAAACTATCTAGTGAAATGTGGAAACCAAAATAAGGATATTCCTTTTATTAATAGTATATATTAAATGTAAGGAAAGAAAAGTATGTGTTACGTGAGACTAAAACCACACTTAATATTATCTCTTAAATAATACACGTGTTTTCGTTAAATTATTTATCTCTTCAATATTTTTTTTGTCTTAATAATGTGTTTAAATTTATAAAATATTATGCAATACATGAGATCGATTTTATTAATATTTTAAAATTTAATTAACTCTTTTTTACAGAATAAAATTTAAAACTATAATTTAAAAAACAGATTGGATTAGACTAGACAGCATAGGGTTGAATTTAAATTTAAACTAAACTGATTTAATGATATAACACTAAATGTTAATAGACTAGATAATATAAATTTTTGTATGAAAAAAAGATAAAATAAATTTTTATTTTTCATAATTATTTTCACAATTTAAATTTTTTTATTTTCATAATTTATATATCTCTATTATAATTTTAATTTTTTATCTCTTAAATATATTCTATCTTAAAATTAATTATAAAATTTAAAAGTACTATGCAATGCATGAAATATTTACAAATATTTTAAAATTCAATTGATTATTTTTTAAAAGAAAAATAAATTCAAAACTAAATTAAAAATGATTGGAGAAGATTGGATTTAATTTAAATTTAAAACAAAATCAATTTAATAATAAAATAAAAAAGAACTGAATATATTAGATCACATAACTTTTATCTTCAAAATCAAAATCCATCACATTCAATTGACAAATATCAATGTTCTTTAATTTTCACCTATAAATTAGAGTTTAAACTTACATTTCAAAAGAGCTGTGGCTCAGTTTACAATGTAGGCTGAGATGGTGGGAAGAGCTCCCGGGTTCGATCCCCACTAAACACATTCTTCGGAGATATTTTTCGGGAGGGACATTCTTCGGAGGGGTGAGGGGCCTTAACTGTGACCGAACTTGTCCCTGTAAATAGGGGATACATGTGGTTTAAAAAAAAAAAAAAAAAAAGAGTTTAAACTTACATTATACTACCTTTAGCTTCCTTTTACTTGTTCTCAAGAGTTGCCAACTAAATCCAAACTTAAGCGAAAGCGTCGAGCATTGGAATTGAAGGAGCCATGCAGCTTAAGCGAAAGCGTCGAGCGGCCGTGTATGCGATCCGCGATTTCCCCCGAGGATGCGGACCCTCTTCAAGAATAATCATAGAACCCAAAAGGTACCTTGCGTCCGATCAATTTGAAGTCTTGGAGGACAAGGAAAGCAAGACAACAGTGAGTTCCACTACGCTAACGGTTACGGTTTCACCTCCTCTTACCGCTCCAAGAGCCGGCGAAGGCGAGGAAAGCAAGAACGAAGCGCCAAAGAACAAAGACTAATGTTTGATTTAGGGGTAAAAATAATTGTGTGAGCAATCCAAACTTAAGTTTAAACGCCAAACCAAACATACGAAATGTAATGAGTATTTATATTATATATCACGTTTTTGAGAAGTTCTATTCTCATGAGGTTTACTTACTAGAGTTTCTCTAGATAGTGAATACTTTGTTTATAAGATTGATTTTAGAGTAAAATATGTTTTTGATGGTCAATTTTAGCTTCTTCCCTAACTCTTAAAACATTTGTTTCATATCTCTATACTCTACAAATATCTTAATCGTAGTCCTTAAACTTAGTTAGCTTTGTTAAATTGTCAACCTGATTAATAAATTTTCGCATTACCCTTTAGCGTTAGTCTTATTTAATCGATGTGGATGTTAAATTCATTTATAAAACAATTGAATTTGACCAAAAAAAAAGCAATTGAATTTAGTAGCAACTTAATAAGATTAATTAACGTTAGAGACTATGATTAAGGTGTTTTGAAAATATATAGGTATAAAATAAAAGTTTTAAAAGTTGAGGGCAAAAACTAAAGTTGACAAAAAATACAGAGACAAAAAACATATTTTACCCTTGATTTTATATATATGATCGTAATTTGATATAATTGATTGTAGGTAAAACTGTAATTTCCTTAGTGACATGTATTGTATCATCGATAGTGTTTCTTGTTGCCAACAGATGGAAAAGAAAAGATAGAATGAAGATGGTGAAGAAGGTTTAAATGGCTGCAGAAACCTGCAGAATGTATGTACTGTCAAAAATACTTGTAGTGACATTCATTTGAATGTTTATTTAATAACTTCTCTTTGAGGAGGAAAAAAAAATAGTCGTCTTATGAAGGAGTCTGTAGCTAGAGTGTGACTGGTATACGAAGCCCATCATAGCTCAGTTGTGCATCAAGGCCCTCAGACTCCATTAGTTTTTTAAGATAGTCATTCACTTCTTCATGATCCATCAGATGCATCATACCTTCAAATTGCCAACAGGAAGACATGGAATTTTATTTTTGTGAAACATTTGACATTGATGGGAAAAAGTAATACTGACTGCCCACTTATTTTTGGTACTAATTATGAAGAGATTTTATCATGATTCGTAGATACTTTGATCAATGAATTGATGCATCAAAAAAATCAAAGCAGGAGAGGAAACATTATGCTAACAAGGAGGACTAAGCTATACTTAAATTACCTGTAAAAAGTGTCCTTTTGGGTTGAATTTTTCGAACTTCCTCTAAGGCCTGAAATAGAAGATTAGAATAAACTTCATTTCTCCAGGAAAAAATTTAAAAAAGTGAAAGAGATAACCTTTGGAAGTCCAAAATGTGTGGCTGTAGAGCGATCAGGCCTCAACGCATCCTGTAGAATCATACACCTTATGAAGAAGAGAAGTGGTACACAGCATTTCCAGTTATTTCATGTAAAAATGAGGCACATTTATGGCCAGATAGAAAGGATGGGAGGGTGAGTCACCAGGATGAGAACTTCACAGTCCTTCAAAAGTGGATAAGTTTCTTCAGGAATTTCACTGACATCACTGCAAATTTAGACACAAGATTAGTTCAAATATATTGATGAAAAAGCTGGACTGAATCATAAGCAAAAACTTTTCCACTTAGAAGCATTACCTTATGTAACATATATTGCCAAAACGAAAACCAAGGGAGCGATAATTCTGGCCATGCCACACTGGTAATGGGGTAAACTGAAGTACAATAATAAGAGTAAAAAGAAAAAGTCAAGCCCCATGCACAAGAAGGAACATGGTCTGAAATAATTGAATGTGCAATAAGTGAGAAAAATAAATTGAGTGAACAGGGTAAAAGTACTAAAAACCCTCACTTCATTCTATTAAAACCGCTAAAAATATTGACCTTCAATCCATGTACAAAAAATGGTTCTTCAGATATGATATTGAATTGCAGCTCTGAGACTGCAGCACCAGGTATGATAACACTTGTATCTACTAAATAATAATGGGTCTTCTTCATCACCTGCATATTTTAGCAATAGTGAATACATGAATAAATTGACAAAAAAACATATCTCAGCAGTTTCTCATTAAAGTGACAAATGGTGAATAAGCCAGCTCATCATCACGAGCTTTCAATCTTTTTCCCCTCGAGGGTAAAGCTACAAATGTTATTCAGAAGAACTCTGAAGTACCCACAACAGGAGGGAAAATAAATATCAAAAACAAATGGAAAGTAAAGCCCAGGGAATCAAGCTTATTACACTCCATCCTGAAAGTTAATATTTAAGAAGGAAGAAATTTCCCCAAAACACATTTCTTCATTTTTCTACTACAGTGATCTAAATAATGGCAATGATCTTAAAAGTTTAGAAGATTATTAAGAAACAAGCATGAATAAAACAGGATGGGAAACTCCCCTCTCAATTATGATTATGGGAGCTGACATAGTGAAAAAACCTTCGAAGATATTAGACAGAATTTTCTGATAAGACAATTCTGGTCTCCAGACTATACCAAAAGAGGAAGATTTGATTTTTTTCAGATGGCAATTATATTTTAGGTGTCATTGCAAAATCTTTTATCTAGGTTAGTTTAGGGAGTTATAATTATATCCACCTTTTAATCCCTCTCAATTTTTTAATTACAATTCACCATATAAAACTTTTTCAATTGCATAATGAATTTCTTTAGTGTAAATGTTAAATCAGATGCAGAGATTCATTGGGATTAAGTAGCATATAAATACATACTTCAATAACATCAGTTATATACCTTCCTTGGATAATCCCAGAGAAAGCATGAACAGCATTATCAGTAGCTCTCAGATTGATTATTTAAGGGTTAAACATGCTGACATAAATGCAATGTAGACTTTCAAGTTTCAATAAATCACAAATTAACAATTTCTCATGATATGCACTAATTTCTTTAATGCGGTACATAGATATATAGGAGACCTTTCCACCCTTAAAAATCTACACATCAGATAACAGGCAGAAAGTAAAATTGAAAAGTTTAATTTTTAGAAGGCAAGCACAGGGGAGAAGACCTCAAAGTCGCGCCTGGGTACATATATTGGAATATGAGGCTGAACATTGTTTGTCCAATCCCTAAGATCATCAAGACCTGGGGAGAAGAGAGAAGCAGAGTTATTCTACATGACCAGTCAGATTTCTCCTTATTTCAGGCAAGCATTAAACTTGTATATTGATGTTAATTATCCAAAGAGTATTAGAAAGTATTAACATCAGAGACCTCCAATTGCATCAGCATGTGAATGAGTAATAATAACCGCATCAATCGTTCTTATCCTGACAGAAATACAACTAGTTAAAGAGAGACCAAAAAACAACATAGAAAACCACAACAAGAACACCATATACATCATCAATTTTAAGCTTAATAATCAAGGGATCTTCAAGAAAAAGCATTTAAAACCATAAAGAAATGCCACTGATGTACAAGTCTTCTAAGATTTTTGTCTCTTAAATTGTTTAGTATCAAAATGCATTCCAGATATTTGATAACCCTAATTCATTTTGCATGGGTAAAAATACTTGAACAAACTTACACCCATACACTCCTCTGTCCTCACATGCTCCCATGCAAGCCATCGGATAGCACCCTAGTACCACTATAACCTTTTCTGAATGGCCCAAACTGAGCATCTAGCTCACATAGTTTGTGCAAGTACCTTTTCCCCAATTTGCACATGTCCTAGTCAAATGTTTCACTTTACTTCCAGTTCCTAACCCTTGTTATTATTGTTGAATTACATGTTTTCCTAAAAGAATTAAAACATGGAGAGAGGGAGAAGCCATCTAAAGTAACAATGTTAAAAACAGCTAAAGAATAAAACAGGTAAACTAACCCAAATGCAGGAAACCACCGGAGAGCACTGTGATAGAAAAATCTGTAACAAGTATAAAATTTTGTTATCAGTACTTAAATGAAGCAAGCACATCTGGGTTTGCCTTGAAACTGAATTTAAATGACCTTAAATCCCATCTTAAACAGTTTTAAAAACTCCAATGTTCAGACATCACTATTTCCTTACACGAAGTATATATCATATCATGACTAGGTATAACCCAGAATTAAAATCCACCCATACAAGACTATCTACAAGAGGAAAATAAATAAATAAAACTCACTGACGACCACAATTCTATAATGACCGAGATGCATACTATACATATCCATGTACATGCTACCAGCTCAGTGCTTCAAGTCAGTGAAGGTTTTTGTAAAGCATAGACTTTGATCACAAACAGTGAAAATCCCTCAATTGTTAATGGATCAATTTTGGGCTTCTTCAGTATAAAATATGAATTATATTGAACAAAAGCTACATTTGCTAACTACAAATTTGCCAATGTTCCAGCAGAGTTTTGATAAGTTCAAAAAAAGAAAAGAAATTCTAATTTGGAGCAAACCTAAAACCATCAAGAAATCACAGAGTTGGACTAACAACAAAATAAAAGGAAGAAAAAGCTCATCCTTATTCCTAATGTAACATTAATGCAACACACATTACATGGGGAAATTTGAAACATACTTTCCAGCATCTATAAGAATATTGTGTGTTCCTGAGGAGTTTGGGTGACGAATGAGGATGCTTGTGTTAAGTCTCCTATTCTTATCACCTGGTTTGGCAGCTTTGGAACAGACCTGTAATAACCATTCTTAATAAAACAATTTTCAACAAACCCTAAATCATAAATTCCATACTTTTATCATGACTTGTAATAAGATGGTTTGGCTTCATTGTACCGGACATTTGTTTGAAGGATTGGTCAAGCAGCTAACTCGTGGAATCCCTTCACTAGTTCCAGTCCCCATAAATATAATTTCTGTTTGATCAGAAGGTAATTCCACCCCAACATCTCCATTAGCAGAAGCTGTGATGAATTCAGAAGTCAACACAAATTTTATCAAACAATCTAATTTCATAAAACATTGCAGAGGAATGAAAGTTTTTTTGGGGAAAAAATGTGTGTAATGTATTGGTCAGAGAATATTTGCAACAGCGTAGCAATCCAAAGAATAGGTTAGGTTCAAATATAAAAGCATCTAAACATGGCTATTGTTACATAGAAAATAAAAATTAAAGCAAGAGAAGATATCGAGAAAATGAGAAAGAGAGAGAAGTGGTTACTGGAAGAGTGGATGGGAGAAACAGAAATGGAGGTGGGGAATGAGAAGGAAGAGGGACGCCAACGCCGTGAAAATGAAGAACGGTGCGAAGCAAAAGAGGCGAGGGAACAAGGAACAAGGCGAATGGAGGCAACCACCATTGGTTAACCGTGTGAGTGTGTCAGTCACACAAACATGTTCTTTTCTGTTCCTTCGACTCTTTTCGCTTTCCCCGTTAGATTAGATTAGTTACCCATCACCGAAGGTGGAAAGGAAAACGCAAAAGAATTTAAGCCTAACGAAAATAATAACAAAAGTCGTTTTTATTTCCAAAGTGAGCAATTAAAAGTTACTTTTTTATTTTATGAATTTTAAACTTTAAAGTTAATGTACTCTACTTTACATTATTTTTTTAGGACAATAATGGAAGTGCGATTTAGACTAATGATCTCATGTAATATCCAAACCCTTTAATGTCGCCAACAAAATTACATATGAATTATAATGCAACTTATTTTACGGTGGCTTCTACTGTACAAGTGAGCAACAAGTCATGTACCGTACCACACCATTTTGACCTGTAATAAATGGTAAAGCGACCAGCTAAAAAATACTTTGATATTACTGAATTTTGCCAAGAAGTCTAAATAATTACTAACGATCCTTGGATTTTTTATTTTTTTTTGAAATGTAACGATCCTTGGATTGAAATTGAAATAACGTGAGACCGACCGGAGACCATACAAAATCGAATAAAAAAAAAGGCAAAGTATGCCTTTCAAAGAATGAACCAGTCACAAAGAAGAAAAAGAAGAATGCGATCCAGGCACTCTCAATCCTCACTGTACTGTCCGGCCGCTATTCTCCTCACTGTGCCGTCCAGCCACCCTTCTCCGCCACTGTACCATCACCATGTCATCCACCAGCCATCGTTGCTCCCTCCTTGGCCGCCTTCCCCCACCGTGACACAGTCGTATCGTGCCACTCCGCCCTCTGCGATGCCGCCGTATCGCGCCACGCCGCCCTCCGCGATCACCGTCGCACCATTCCGGTGGCACCTCGTTCACTCGTCGTTCGCTTCCCTCGCCATCCCCATTTGGTTCATTTTTTTTCTCCTGGTGATTGAAAGAAAAAGAAAACACAGAAGAAGTTTTGGAAGATGTGAACTGTTCGTCTGGAAATTCTCCGCAGCTCTTTTCGATTGAAGATGTTGAAGCTTCTCGCAGTCCACGGCAGGGCAGGGTGTACCTGCAGGGACTCCGATGCTTAAGTCAGTAATGGTTCTGATCAGAGTATAATGTATATAGTCAAAAGTGTGTACCTGGAAAGGATGCAAAACCATGTATTTATAGGAGTAAGTTGGCGGGAAAGTTAGTTATTCAGTTATAACTAAATTATTAAGATGTTATGACGTGGTATCGCGAATATGCCGACTTGAATGGGCCGAGGTGTATTTTTCCTGCAGAACAGTTGCCCCCAAAGTCGGATGCTTTGTTGTAAAGTATCTGACTTGAAATAATCCGTAGTCATTCAGCCGGCTTGACACGTTCTGTAATCAGTCGAGATAAACTAGCAATCAGAGTCTGTAATTGAAATCGTTTTGCATTTTGATTGACGGAGTCCCGCAGTCGGAATTATGTACTTCGTCGAAGTTGGTGGCGTTGGTTAAGTGCAAATGACTACACGTGCCATGTACAGCCGGTCTAGATAAATTATATCCTAGAAGAGACGGCTGATGTTGACGTAAGCATGGGACCAGGCCCAGATTGTTTGCATAACGACTTTACATCTGTTAAGTCTGGGAACAACGTCGGCACCAATGGCCAGAAGAGTTGCCCCCAAGTCGATATTAAGTTGGTATGAGTCAACTGCTGAAGTCGGTTTTATCCGGGGTGCTCATATCGATGTATCTTCCTGAGAATTAAGTCTGAGATGATAATAAGCAATCTATGATCTCAAAGAACCGGGTCTGAGATGATAATTCGGGGCGTCAAGGAACTAAGTCCGACATGGATATTCAGGGTCTCACAGGAATGAGACTGAGAATCCGAAGTAAATCGAGAGACAAATATAATAATCAAGGGACTGGGCCCGAAATGCTCAAGGGACAAGCCCGAGATGGTCGAGGGACTATGCCCGAAATAGTCGAGGGACTACGCCGAGATCCTTCCGCGATTCAGGTTTGCGGAGCACGTCCGAGCGTTCACACTCGTTCTCAAAATTCGATGCTTGTGCCGCGACTCGCGTTCGGGGTTGTACCCCGCTCATATCACGTTCGGGGTTGTACCCGACTCAAATCACGTTCGGGGTTGTACCCGATTCAAATCACATTCGGGGTTGTACCCGACTCCAATCACGTTTGAGAGACTAAGCCCGAAAAGCTCAAGGGACAAGCCCGAGATTGCTCGAGGAGCGTATCCTCGATGCGTTAAAGATAATCCGAGATGTCGAGGGACTAAGCCCGAAATTAAACAAGGAGTCTGAGATGTAAAAGAGAGATTATGAATTCCAAGGTGTAAAGGCCTTAAAATGTTTGAGATGTAAACCATCCTAAAGCTCGATCCGAATGAATTATAAATCCGAGTTGGATACACAAGGTAAGACTAATAGTCGGAGCGCGTTGTTGAGCAGGTCTGAGCAATAGTACAAAACAGTCAGTATAGGATCCGAGAAATATATAATCTGAGTGTGTTACACTATCTCGGAATGCTGGACCACCTCCTTAGGGAAGTTTTTATCCCGGAATTATCTCAAGTGAAGCAGCATAGGAAATAGCTCTACGATTTTGGTGGCAATGTCCATATCGAACCTGTTCGGGATGATAAGTAGTTTACTAAACGTAACCGACAACAAGAACCCAGCAACAGGGGGTCTCCATACTTAAATCCAAATCCGATAACAAGCTATTCGCAAGCTCACGCACAAAGGGGGAAATCCTCCAAATTGATCCTTTCGAGGACCCCAAAGTGCTCCGACAGAAAGATGCAAAGGATGGTGAGAACTCACTCTCCCGGATGTCTAATCCGCTCCGAGATGATACGGTGCCTCATCCACAAACGGCATTGAATGTGTCCTCGGCAAAACCTTGCCACATACTTCGGAATGAGTTCTATCTGATGATCGTCTTGTCCTTAAAGCTCAAGTATCCTGTGCCAAGTCTTCCTCAGTATCTGGAGTGTTCCGCAAATTCTGAGCAGCCCCTTAAGCTAGAAAGATAAAGAGAAATGCCAAGCTCAAGATACGAATGCCCTTCGTGTGGCTCATACTCTTAGGTGGTTGAAGCGACAACTCATGGGAGACCAGTGTCGTCTCTTCATCACGAGGAATTACAAAAGACAATATTCGAAACTGCTAGCTCTGAATGTGCTCGAATGGCCCTGTTATTTGAAGTAATATATTTGCAGCCCATTATAGTCACGGGTATACCAGAATCACGGGCACGCCAAAGCATCTCAGTGTTTGACGATCCCGACTTGTTATCTCGAACCGAGAAAACCAGAAAAGAAATTTGCGCGTCCAATTGGGTCTCATATTGAGACGATCCCAATCCTAAATCCAGGAGAAGAATTAACTCTACATGCTACCTGGGTTAGCCGGAGGGTACTGCACGTGTCCTGTATGGTGTGCCTCTAAGTCAGATGCGGGTCCAACAAGGTGTGCGAAAGACTATCGCGTATGGGCCTAACCAAGTGTTGATTAACTAGTTAGTATAGCTTGTGAACATGTCGTTAAAACTGCCTGTAGCATTGCAGCTGTTGAGTAAGTTGGATGTGACCAAGTTGTATCCGTTTTCATAGAAGGAATCAATCAACCCAGCTCTAATGCCTGAAGAATATTCAATCTATTGCCCAGTTGCTACATCCAGAGTAATTCCAAATGAATTTAATGAACTCTGCATACTCCGTAGCTTACAGAGTGATCATCTCGAACCCGAGCACCCTCTCGGCCTGGAGGAGTTGAATACGCTGTTGAAGTTATGGAATCCGGATATGTGGACCCTACTTGTGTGCTTGAGCAAGTTGAATTTCAGATTGCCCAAGTCAAAGAGGGATCTTTTGGCAGAAAGGAAATACTTGAAAGGGTCGAGAAACAGTTTTATCTCAGCCAATGACTAATATCTTGGCGTTCAATTTCGGAATTCAATCTAGGTTGAGCACCACGGAATTCTCATGCTGATGAGCACAACGGAGTTCACGCGTACTCGGGACACCTCGGATATCTCGGCATTTGCTTCCAATAAAAGTGTAATGATATGTGACAACTTAATACCAACTTGTTGGTGGCCTCGGTTAGACCTCAGCATTTGCTTCTTGGAACATCACAGGTGCCCTGAGAATTGAAATGCCAAATAGAGAAGGGGGAGGAGGATCGATTTTGACGCTTGGCATATTTGACCACCCCAATAAAAGTAAGAATCCATAACATGATGTTGTAACCATCCAAAAACATTCCGTGATGAGGACAGGATGATCAATCTCTGTTCCTTCCGCACCCATACGGTCAAATCAAAATCAAAGAATATATCCCATTGTTTCGAGTTGGTAAGCAATATTATTGTCAAGAGCGGAGGGTGGCCCTGAGTGCGTGTAGTCAAAGTATTTGAGTAAGGCATGATCACGATGTCCAGTAGCGCGAGCCGACGTGTACGAGAATGAAACCATTGCATTATCCATGATTGAATAATTTATCTCATGTTGCTTCCGATATCAATCTCCAGTCCAGTTCTATAAATTGCGTTCATTAGTGCCTTTGAGCGTAATGATAATAGCATGAGGACCCTCGACCATTCTAACAAATGCATCTCAGAGTTTTCATTAGTACTCGGAACACCTCGGAATATCTGGGAATTTTCGCATCTCGGAAGTTGAGTACCTCCACGTTCTCCCTGGGACGAGTGGGATTGTGTCGGAGCTGTGCTTCGCGATCACGATACTGACTTCGTTATACCAATCATGGGGATAGTGGATCGATCCATCTCGGAAGTTTGCAAATTTTGATCTCGGAATTTCAGTTCGGAATGCTATTATACAATAATAGCCAGCTGCATCATATGCACGTCGGAATGCGTCTGAATAACCGACACTGCTTGCATGTTGCCAGGCATCACAAATGTCACACCGAAGCCAAAGTCCCTGATGTTTAACCCAAATTTCAGATCTTGTTGCATCGAATGCTTGTGAAAGTTTTAGGAAATCCTTCTCCATTTGCACGCGGGTCATTTAACAGATCAGAAACAGAATGACTTTTAGAGTAGCTAGAAGACTCTTTTATTTTCAGGTACAAAAAGTCGGCTGCCAGAGATGATATTCCTGCTCCTGTTGGCCAATCTCGGAGAGCAATACCTGAAGCGACGCCGTCAACCCCACAGGAACAGCAACAAGCGGTCATTGTCGGAGCTGGAGCCGGAGACTCACTCACTGCCGAAGCTCCTTACAATGCCTCAAGTGCGACTCTCGGAGCGTCTCAAGCGTGTCGCCTCGGTTCGCGGATCGTTTTCCCAGGCGCCAAATTGAATATGTCATGGCTCCACTCCTCTAGTTGTTTGCCAACGGTGAGGACTATATGTTGTGGGCCAGTATCAAATGTCAGTAGACCTCTTTCAAGTTGGATGTGCATTACGACATAAGTCCAGTATCTCGGAGTGGAACATAAAGCAAGTATCCCGGAGTGGATGTGCATCACGACACAGCTTTATCCCGGCAAAGTCACATATCTCGGAATTAAATTTGAAGAGTCCTTCCTAGCTTCGCATCAGATATCGGAAAACATCTCATAATTTGTAGAATTAAGACCGGATTTGATGTCGGAAAGCATTCAAGCATCGCAGATTGCGTCTCGAAATTAAAGATCTTTCAAATTCTTGAAGTTCTTGTATGACTCTTAGAAGTACAATCTTAGATTTAATTGTTATGATCCACACCCAGACTTGCCGGAATTTCTCAGAATAACACCGGAATCATAGCACAAAACTTTGCACTTGGTGGATTAGGAACTGAATACAACACAAAAATATATCTGAATTCAAGATTACCTGGGCATGGGATTGCAGAGCTGGTGGAGGCGTGTTTGCTTGCCGGGGAAGCGGCCAAGATCTTAGGGGAGGATTCTTGGAGGAGAATTTTAACGAACCGAGCTAAAACAGAGGATGAACGGGATCTTCCTTCTCGCAGAGACGATCTTGAAAATTCTTGAACCCGATTTTCTCTAAGAAAATGAGGATCTAAGAAGCGTTTCTCGTTGTTCCCCACGGACGGCGCCAATGTTTGTCTGGAAATTCTCCGCGGCTCTTTCCGATTGAAGATGCTGAAGCTTCTCGCAGTCCACGGCGGAGCACGACGAGGCATGGTGTACCTGCAAGGACTCCGATACTTAAGTCAGTAATGGTTCTGATTAGAGTATAATGTATATAGTCAAAAGTGTGTACCTGGAAAGGATGCAAAACCATGTATTTATAGGAGTAAGTTGGCGGGAAAGTTAGTTATTCAGTTATAACTAAATTATTAAGATGTTATGACGTGGTGTCGCGAATATGCCGGCTTGAATGGGCCGAGGTGTATTTTTCCTGCAGAACATGAACTGAGCTTCATATGGGGTCGGGAAGAACGAGTTCGATGTTTGGCTTCTCGGCGAGGAGCAAAGGCTCGATTCAGAGAGTATGTGAGGAAGCTTCAGCGGCGATTTGCGGCGGTGGCGGGTTCCGGCAGCGGAGGAAGACAGGACTTGAGGGAGTTTGGCGGTTGTTACTTGTTACGGTGGCGGAAGGAGGAGCAGGAGGAGGATGTGACGGCGAGAGGTTGTTTTTATTGGTGGTGGAGGGGTTGAGGATGACGGCGGGGCTGTTGTCGGAGACGGCGAAAGGCTCGCCGGCGGCGAATGTGCAGAGTGCGGAGCCAGTGAGGCGGAGGGAGCGGACATAGTTTGTGTGTGCCGCCGCCAGGTGGTGGCGTACGTAAACGGCATCCCTCATTAGGCGGTAGCGCTCTTTGCACTACCGCACCGTTTCCTCGTTGTCCAGTTTCGATGTCGTGCAACCCATTTTGTATACCATATACTATACTAGTATTGCTACGTGTACATAAACATGTATGTGTGTAAGTGAATGCACGTGTGTGGTGTTGTTATAGTTGCACTTCTGAATCGGAGATTGGTGGTGCTTAGTGGTGGCGCATGGTTTGATTTGAGCTTTGAAGGGTATCTGAAGTGAAAGAAGAACTGCAAATGCAAATGAAAGGTCCAAATACATGCGCGGCCAGATCCAAATACACTGTGACTTTTACATATTTTTGATTCAATGCTATGCCAAATTCAGAATTTCAAACATTAAATATATATTCCCCCAACAAACCGGTACCAGGTAAAGTATTACAACCGTTGATCAAAATTGTCTTTAATCTAACGACGGGCATAGAGGACTCGTACCGTACCAGGCCCATGCATTCAAGTACCATAGACGTAACCCTCATTTTACATTCAATTGTTTTACTGAAATCATAGAACATCATTCTCTTTTAAATACTCCCTCCGACCGTCCATCTTGTTTTACTTTTTATTTAAATTTTTGAACAAAAATTAAAACATATAATTAATTCTCTAAATTTCATAAAAAAATAAAATTATTTTTTTATTATACTATTTTATGATTTATTAATTATTTTTTATCTTATTTATTATTTGTAAATTACAAATAAAGCAGGTCAATTAATAAATTACATTGAAATTTCATTTCACAACTTTCAACATTTCAATTTTATTTATTTTAGAGTAAACTAGCACTTTCGTCCCTAACTTATACATCATCTTTCACTTTAGTCCACAAGATTACAAAACCCCTTTGTTAGTCCCTGACATTACGCTCCGTCCTTCACTTACGTTCAAACAATTAACTTCGTTAATTTTTTGTTGAGGTGACTCTTAACGTGACACATTGGACTCAAAAGGGACCTATACGACCCCGTTTTGACACTCCCCATACTCAAAAAGCTCCTATTCATATAAATAACATATAAGTGACACATCAGCAAAAAATTAATGGAAGTTAAGAGTTTGGACTTAAGTGAAAGACTGAGCGTAATGTCAGGGACTAACGGAGGGGTTTTGTAATCTCGTGAACTAAAGTGAAAGGCGTTGTATAAGTTGGGACGAAAGTACTAATTTACACTTTATTTTAAGAGTAATTTTGTTTCAAAATGTTTATTTATAAAATAATATCTATTAATTATTTTTATATATTATTTTGTATGTAAAGTTTTTAATAAATCTATACTAATAATTATGATTGGTTGAATGCATATAAGTATAATACTTTCAAAGAAAGAACGCATATAAGTATATAATGTGTTGTTACTTTCAAAGATAAATTTTTTAACTCTACTCTCGAATTATTATACATTCATTTTTTTACTAAATTTTCAAGAACTTTTCGTACTAGATAGTATTATATAATATTTGGTGTTAGCTTGAATAGAAATAAAATAAAAACTATTATAATTTGGTTCACATAGTGAGCCTTTAACAAACGAAAACTGTGGAGTTGGGTTTAAATTGCGAAAATTATAGTTGATAAACAATTTACAATTTTATGATAAATTATTGCTGAGTAAACTAGCAAACCGGTCCCTGACTCTATGGGGACCATGTAGTTTCGTCCTTGAATTTGCTTTTGCTAAAATAGCACTTTAGTCCGTACTTTATTAAAAACACATGCACTTTAGTCCTTATTTCACTAAAAAAAACATACACTTTAGTCATTCACTTTATTAATAAATATGCGCTTTATGGACTAAAGTGCATATATTTTTTACAAGTATGGACTAAAGTGCTATTTTAGCAAAGTCAGGGACGAAACTGTATGATCTCCACAAAGTCAGGGACCGATTTGCTAGTTTACTCATTATTGCTTATAACGAAAAGAGTTGTTTTCTACTTTAAACCTGTTTTATAATTGGATAAAAAAAATTAGATTTTTTTTTTACTTTCAAGTTTTGGAAAGGAGTGTCCTAAGTCCTAATGTTAGTTAAAGGATAAAAAACAATAACTAAATAAAAATAGGTAGGACATATTGAGTTAGAGTTACTTCTTCCATAACATACTTCAAATGTTACTATGTGGAAGACTCATTAACATTTTACAAATTTAATATAGTTTATTTAACAGACATTTGCTAAAACCATGAATCTCGAACACTCCCAAACAAAAAACAGTTCGATACCCCAAAAATTGAAAAATACAATTGTATGATTCTCCTAGTGGACTTTACTTAAGTGAGATATTTATTTTAGAAAATAAAATAAATATATTGATTGAAAAATCAATGATTGAGATTATATTTACCCAAACAAGAAATCATGGAGTTAGTTAAATCTCAATTGTTGATAATCTTATCAACAATTACTACTTATTACTTTACTCTCTATAGTGAGATAAAAATAGAGGAGCTAAATCCTCTCTGCCGATTTTGATGATAAAAGATTTTGTTCTTCTTTTTATCTTTTATTTTTTTTAAATTTTCACTGCATGGGGTATTTTGTTTTCCTTCATTACCCCCTTAAAAGAAAGGAGAAAATAAACCAAAAAAATGTCCATATTCTACAAAATGAGTCAAGATACAAATTTGTGAATAGTATTTAAATTTCTATTTCCTTATATAGCTTGTTTTCTAAAATCGTCCACATATACGAATATATCCCAATCCTTTCCCATTCAAACTATACCATGCACTAATCCTTGTTTAGATCATAAGGATCCAAGTATTGGACTATAACTCCCACCACGGCATAGCTAATCCTCCTGTGCAAACTATTCTTCAAAATCCAAAACAAATGCAGAAATAAAATTAATTTAAGTCTGGCAACCTAATTGAGAAATATCTTAAGTTGAAATCTATAACCATGCAACAAAAATAATATGCTAAAGTAATCATTATCAATAGTCTCATTGCAATGTCGACCCAAAAATATAACCATGATGACTCATTCAAAACGAGCATAAACAGATGCATATTCAATTATTTACATACTCAGACATACAATATTGATATAGCCACAGGCAAAGCATAGAAGCACTAAATAAGGGTTTAATGACCTTAAAACAATGCAAGAGGCTTAAACCTATTGGTAATGTTTGCTGTTTGGTATAGGATAGAATGGAACAGAATAGTCTGCTCTCTGGGTATAACCAAAATGTACAACTTTTCTTTTACTTTTAATATGCACCAAATATTGAACAGTGCCCATATATTTTGTTCTGCCATGTTCTAACATGTCTAACAAATGCTACTATAGTTATCATCTTTCACCGTGCACATATGAAAATAGGGAAGTCTACAGACATTCATTCAAAAGGGAAAAAATTATCGAGTCCTAGTAGCCAAACAATGATATTGTAATTTAACAATTTGAGTCCTTTGCAGAGTTATAAAAGTTTTGATCACTTTCTAATCAATTTTATGTCAGCTTATCCATTATTACTGCTAGCCACTTTACACTTCCCTATTAGTTACAACCTACATGCTCCCAATCATTGATAAAACTCTATAAATGGTGAAATTCATTCTTCACAATCTACACGCTCTCCACAGCCAAACTCTTACCATTGCTAGCTAGCAGAGTAAATTACGCCAACTTAAATGCAAAATTTAGGTTGTCATCACATCAAAGATTAAAGTCGCGTCACAAGTTAAAGGTGCATTTATTTATTTATTTATTATTTTTAATTGATATACTTTCATTAAGTGTAAAAATGCCACCTAATTTTTACTTTTTGTTCCTGTTTTCAAGATATTGCAAAGGAAATAGTGAAACAAACCAAACACACCCTAAGCATTGCATCTTAGCTTTCTCTACCACACTGATAGTAACTGGCTGACATGATGCAAATAGAAGGCATATTAAATAATTCATCAAAATTTTGAACACAATCTAATAAACAAAAATAAAGGCAATGGATATTATCATTGTCCAAGAGTCTCAAGTAACGGAAAAACTATATGAGCAAAGTAAATGTAAGATTTCATAGAAACTTAGATGTGGAAATAGTCAATAGAATTGAGTATTATCCACTAATTAGAAATTTGAACCAATCATTGGACCAATTTTTTCTTTTAGAGTGATATGTGATCAGCTATGACAGACAAGGTAAAGAATATAATTGGCATTAAAAAAGGTTTCAGAAAATCCATTGTAGTAGCAATAATGGGAGAATGAATTATTTAAGAATGAAGGGGATTTATGAATACCTTCTAAACAGTCACAATCTCGAAGTCTGCATGCTGAGAGCAATTGCGAAAATAAGCAGTTATATGGTCAAGGTTGTTGATGAAGATTTTATATTTTGATCCCACTCCAAAGTTCAATGACTTCAATTTACCATTAGACAAACATTCTGGCTTTATCGAGGCAGCAGTCCCACAAGTAACCTGAAATTGAAAAAGATTTAAAAAAAATCAAACTTAAGTCAACCAAACTATATTTCATCTGACAGTTCAAAGAAGAAACTTATTCTCTTTCACACACACACTGTATGTGTGCAGTCACAAGCACAGACAGATAAACACACAAAGAATTTTCTCTATACCGCAACTGTACAGAAGGATAGTTTAACAGCTTCAGCATTATGACGTCCCCGAAACATATTGATCAAACCATGTAAAGTCTCCTCTCTTTTCTTTCGATAAGATTTTTCCAATCGATCATGTGATTCATGAATATCAATGATCAAGCCATCCAAAGAAGGAAGACTAAACTCAAAGAAGGCACAACGGGTGGAATACAAGTAAGTAAAATTGGTGAGCTGTGGTGCAGCAACTACAATCTTACATTTAAAGCGGTTGCACATTAGACTCAAGTTACTGAGTTGTGGAGCAGATATCACAAAATCCTTAGGATTCAAATCTGACTTAAAGGACATTTCACTTAAGTGCAAATTCTTCAAATTGACACAATTGGAAAATGGATCCAGACAGTCAATTCCCGTATAACATAGGGTGAAGCTATTTAGATGCACAGTTGTCAATGTTGTAAAACCAAAAAGCTCTGCCAAACTTGCAAATGGATTTGAAAAGTCAGCTGCAGTAGGATACATTGAGAAATGTTCCAGATGCAACATGTCTAATGATTTGCAACCTAAAGGGGATGAGACATTTGTAGGATGGCAGTCTTTCAACTCAAGCCTTTTCAAAGATTGACAAGTAAATAGAGATAAAGGGATTTCAATGGGGGGACTGCCAGAGGTTTTTGCCCGAAGATTGATTCTGATTTCTTCAACACCATGTGTTGCTGCATATTCAATAACCTTATTCAACAGATATTGATCTGTTGCATAATCTACCCCAAAGCGATAGTAAATAAGAACTTTGACATGAGAAGAATCACGATGGGATAGAACCCACAGCACAAACTTCTTGAAATCAACCAACCGTGTGAATGATTTGCTGCTGAAGTTCAGGCAGGGAACTGAAGCCCAAAGATACCTCCACCTTTTTGATAAAACACAAGTTCGAATTGCATCCTTCGTTTCCATAAATGACAAAATATGATGAATAAGGCAATCTGGCATGTCACCAAGCCTGTCTTGACTTTCTGCCGCTTCACAATTATCTACATCTTGAGAAGCTAAAATTGTGGTTTTTGACTTCTTCAAAACAGGACCTAATTCCTGAAAATCAGCTTTCTGCATCCCAGCTTCACAGCACTCAATTGAATCATCAGTTGGATTGAAACTGTCAATCATATTCCCATCAAATTATTACTCTCCAAATTTAAAATGATCCAGTAATTAGCTGATTAGTTCAGCAGCAGTAACCCTCTATGTAGAATCTGGAAAACAAGAAAAACAGAAAATAATGGGAAAATCAAATAAATCAGTTTGTTAAGATAATAAAAGTAACCCGTATCTAAAAAACACAACTGAAAATCTTCCCTTGAACACTCAACAAGAGGAAGTGGAAATCAAGATAAACTATGTTTATCTCTTCGACACAACCTCTGATAATTGAAACATGACATGACGGTAAATAACTTGAGGCTCCTTCAATGACTGGTAATCGTCCTACCCATCAAGCATCTCCTTAATATATGCCCCACAGTTTAACTTTGTAAAGATTTCACGGTTTAAAAATTTATCCGCAAACCCAATTCCCAGAAATAAACTGAATCCTCAGAAAATTGAAACACACTGAAGTTCGAAACTTGGCTCCCAAATCCAAGTAAAAAAACAACAAACAAACCCCATAAATAAAATTTGCAAGCGAACCAAATTCAGATGATGAGGAACAATCAAGAAGACAACTTTACCATTTCATGGTTGAAAAGGTCATACAGCGGCACACCCCAACATATGGGCAATTAAAAAAATGAAGAAAAAATTAATGGGCAATTGAAAAGAGAAGGGAATTTTGCACCTGACTGAGAAGAAGAAGAAGAAGATGATGATCAAATTGATGTGCTGGCGTTGACAAGGCTTGGTGACTGACTGTTGGAAATTCTGGAGAGAGGTAATTTGTTTGTTTGTATTGTATGCAGTGCACTATGGGAGAAGTGGGAGAGTCTCTTACTGCCAAGCTTCCAATTCAATTGTTAATTGCCTCTTTTCATTTTTGTGGCACGCTATGCCTTGGCTTAGCTGCTAGCGAGCTACCAAAGTGCTCCTCTCTCTCTTCCTTTTTTGGCCTTTTCAGGCTTTGTTTATCTTCGCTCATCTAGTAAAGTGAAGGGAGAGAAAAGAGAAGAAAGAGTATTTCCTCACCCAGTGTCACAATTGAGGCATGCTTTGGTTTATTTAGAATCAAATTATAGAATATATGTCCGCAATTTTATTTATTTAATTTTAATAACATGTCAGTTTTGAGAAATTGAGGGGGAAAATTCTATTAAAGTGTGTTTGTTTTAAAATATATAAAAATATTTTCAGGAAAATAAGATTGGAAAGATATTCTTAATTATATTGATTGTCAAGAAAGTATTTTAATAATATTTTACCCACTTTTTATTTTCACAGTGAGCGGTGAGATTCTTGGACCGTTTACTTTCACAAAATAAATTTTTTTTATTTTTTTTTATTTTTTAGTTTTGATTACACAAAGAGTAAACTAACAAATCAGTCCCTGACTTTTTTTACGGGCATGCAGTTTAGTCTCTAAGAAATAGAAAAACCCAATATAATACCTGATTTCTTGCTTTTCCTGTCACTATAGTCCAACTGTGTATTTTCCGTTAATTTTTTATGACGTGTCACGGTTAATGACATTGTATCACACTATTTGTCATTATAGTGTCTAATGTGACACAAAAATGATGTGATTTTGTCAAATTTATACCTTGAAATACTTCTTCAACTTCAACCGTCGTGTGTATTTCTATTCTCCCTTTTTCTCTCTTATTCTCTTTCTTTCATTAGAAGGTTTCAACTCCAATAACATTATTTTTATGCCTCAATAGCAAATAGTGTGACATAGTGTCATTAAACGTGACACATCATAAAAAATTAACGAGAAACATACGGTTGGACTATAGTAATAGAAAAAACAAGAAGACAGGGATTACGTTACGTTTTTTCTATTCCTTATGAACTAAATTGCATGACCCCGGAAGAGTCGGGGACGAATTTTTTAGTTTACTCTTACAAAAAATGTCATTTTGTTTTTTATTTGATTTCATGTTTTCAAAGTTTTGTACAGATAAACAATACTTGGTTATCACAATTTCTTGTACAAAATTTTAAAACCAAAAAATATTTTTTCAAAGTAAAAATCATTATCCACTTCATTCTATAATATATTTTTCTTTCTATTTTTTAATTTTAAATTAAACCAAATTTTAAAAAAAAAATCGAGAATAAAAATATATATCAAACATACTTATAAATTTTACCTAAAAATATCATTGTTAGTAATACGATTTGTGGAACACTATTCCAAGGATATGATTCTATAACTAGTTGTTAATGAATTATATAACAACATGAGGGGCATGATTTCTCTTAAAACTTTTTATGCGGCAAAATCACGACATGTGCACCGAGGTCCCTCTTTCGTTTACATGAGTCATGAGTATTAAAAATATTTTAACTAACATTTTACTTTATTGATATTTTTAATATAATTATTAAAAAAGTTAAATATAAAAAAATGTTAATATTTCAAAATTTTAATAAAAACATCCTAAAATAAAAAAAATAGGGTTAAATAAGTTTTTGGTCCCTCGAAATATGATGAAATTTGGTTTTGGTCTCTCATTTATTTTTTCATTGGTTTTGGTCCTCCATTTTTAAAATCACATGATTTTAGTCCTCCTTATTAACAGTACTATGTTAAGTCACTTTCACAGCTCTACTATGACTTTTCCCGAGTAAAAATTTACAGAAAATTTATTGCGACTTTTTCTCTAGAAAATTTATGTGTAGTAAATTTACAAAAAAACTACAAATTTTTTAAATAAAAATGCTGCTATAAAATTTCTTTGTTTCGTTGTAAAATAATATGTAGTAAATTTTTCACAAATTTTAGAATCTAAACAACTTTTCTTTCAATTTTGAAATCTGTAGGAAAATTTGAAGGAAAATCCATAGAAAAATCTATAAGAAATATTACTACGTCATCACTTAGCGGAATATAACTACCGACAATGACTAAAATCATGTGATTTTAAAAAATGGAGGACCAAAACCAATGAAAAAATAAATGAGGGACTAAAACTAAATTTTGCTATATTTTGAGGGACTAAACATATTTAACCCAAAAAATTATTATATAGAAATTATTAATGTGTTTATTAATAAAAATGTTTTAAAATTTTAAAAAATAAATTCAAATTACATGATAAGAAATTCAAACTCTTAATTTTTTTATAATTTTTAAAATAAAATAAAAATTTACATGGATGAATATGAGAGTCCCATTGGTGTGAAAGTAATTTGAAAACTCTGTCAAAACAAACCTTTTTTTTGGTTACAGGGGAATGAATAAAAAACCAGAAAAAAAAAAGAACAACACAGCAACTTTTGGTTCTATACAAACCTAATATATATAGGACTAGATAAGTGCATTATAGAGTTTATTTAATATCCTACATGGTTTATATCGCCACCTTTCATGAAAAAAACAATTATAGAGTTTATCAATGTAACTCATAAAAAGGCGTTGATTCACCACCTATAAGCTTATTTTATCATGTGGGACACATAAAAATACACATATACATGCCATGTATGATTATTTTGTCCAGCTAAGCTGTCACTCAGGCATTTAACGGAGATAATAAACGGTGCACTAACAGAGGGACCAAATGAGAATGAAAAAAAAAATTGGGAGACCACTTGGGAAAAAAAATTGAGGGACCAAATGGGAAAATCGGGATATTTTGGGGGATCAATAACATATTTTAGCCATCAAGTTTTTATAATTCAATTAAAAATTGAAATCTTCTTTTTGTTTTTTAAAATGTTTGTTTTAGACATTTTAAAAACCATATAAAATGTTTTTAGTTCTTGGTCAGAAATTGTAAAAAAATTAATTTAAAATTATTAAAAAACAATCAAAAACCCAGTAATCACCTAATGGACTCTAAAATAACAAAAGTTTTAGGATGAAATGAGTAAGTGATGCATGTATAAATGGAAATTAATTAACATGAACAATTTTTTTTTTCAAAATAAAAGAATTGATTACATTTCTTAATTAATATTTCTCTCGGTCTTATTTATAAGAAACAAAACTGTGTTTTTTGTTTGTTATAAATATAAGAAATATAGTACCATTTTAAATTGTATTAATTATGAGGTTATTTTTATACCATTATTTTATTCTCCACTACTCACATCTTTCCCATGATAGTGGATGTACTACACTATTTTCATTAACAAACTATTAGAGCGTGAGTCACTACTCTAATAATGGCTTTAATGGGGAATAATTTTGTCACTATATTAATTATTTGATATAAAGGTATTTCTAAAATAAAATTTAAAATTACGATATTATCAATTGTAATTATCCGGTTTCAAGGCTTTTCCTCGGTCTTGATGATTTAGTACTACATTCAGTTCTATTTATAAGACATAAAAGGGAATTTTTTTCTTGGTCATAAATATAAGAAATACAGTATTATTTTAAATTATATTAATTATGACATTTTTTATACATTTAATTATTGTCCACTACTCACCTGTTTCCCATGAATGTAATACAAATTTTTCAATGACCAACTACTGTAATAGACCCTCAAACTCGAATATAAGCAACAAAAAATCCACATATGGTGGTCCATGATATAAGCAAATCTCAACTAATTTCACCCTACTTAATGAGATCATTCAAAAATACACTTCATTTCATTCAATTTTTTTTTCAATAACCTCATTTAATGAGTCACATACCAATAAAGAGAGTGTGTTTACTTTAAACAATTTCCAATAAAATTGAAGTCTTTTATGAAGGATAATTTAGAGAATGCGGTTAATTTTTTAGATAACATTAAGAAAAATAAATGAAGATATTTTGTCACTATTTTAATTACTCCCCCCGGCTTTATTTATAAGACAACCTAGACCAAAATACACATATTAAAAAAAAAAACAATTAATGTATTGATTTTCAAAAAATTACTCTGCAACGTTTCAAGTTTACCCTTATTTAAAATTAAACTCTACTACCATAATAATTGTGTCAATTTAAAATCTTTAATGGTCAACAAGGGTAAATATGAAAACAAATATTAAATGCTTATAAATTTGCGTGCTTCTCTTATAAATAGGACTATAAAAAATCTGAAGCGTTGTTTTATATATAGGACCGGATGGGAGTATTTAATATTGACGATATTTATGGAATAAAATTTAAAATTACACCATTATTAATTACAATTAATTGGTTTAAAAGCATTTCATTGACCTTAAATACTATGTTCCTTATAAATGGAACAAGAGGTAGTACCGCATTTGGTCTTGAATATAAGAAAAAAAATTAATTAATTCATGGTAATTAAGAATATTAGTTGAGCTTATTAATTTTTCCTAAACTCTCATAAAAAGTGAATTGGTTTTCTTAAATTATCTTTTATAATATTTATTGTAAAATGGATTATTGGAAAGTAAATTTAAATTAAATATAAATATTTTTGGGTACTAGTATTTTTTTGTTTAACCACGGATATCCTCCACGAGAGGCAATAATTCTGTTCGAGTCAGAAACATCCACGTCATAGTGAGGCTAACTCTTCCGGCGGGGATTTTTTTCATAAACATAACGTTCATTTTATTTATATTTGAGATAAATAAAAAAAATTACATTCAAGATTCGAAGGAGTACAATTTCAAAACCTTAATCGTCAGGTAAAGTGGGATGGAGGAAATTGTCACACGTTAGACAAAACCTTGTTTGACGTGGGATAAATGTAGAAAATTAGAAAACAACATAGTATAATTTGGTTACCAAAATTTTTAAAAGACTTATATAACATCCTAATCCTGGAAACATTAAATCTATAGTTTACTCAATAAAAAATAAATGAAATCAAAGAACTTCCTCCAATTATAAGACACGTGTAAAATCTTTTCTGGGCATTGAAATTACTTGAACTTACCAAATCATGCGTATTGACTTCTTTGGAGATGTGGAATAAAAAACCTTTTTGACGAATCAAGATGCCACTTTGTTAGTTCAACAAGTCAGATTTGAGAGTTTCAAAGCGCATGGGAGTTTAATGGATGACGCATTAAATAAAGTGTCTTGCCAGCGAGTATTTTTAGGACACCTATTAAAGATTCATGTATTACTGTATTAGAGTATTTTTATTGGAAATAATAATAATTATATTTATAATGTTAAATGTTAAATACTCTAATAATTTTTATTTTTATTTTTCAACAAGCGTTCTAAGAATACTCGTTAGCATTTTCCTTAAATAAAATGGGTTCTCTAACATTTTGTGCAAAATAAAAATATTAGCAATATATATTCTCTAGGCATTTGAAATATAAAGAAAATAAAATTTCATTTTATTTGACGTTTTAGCAAAAAAATAAAAATAAAATAGTGGTAAAATTACTCATAGTTAAAAGTCATCGATAGAGTAGTAACATATGCTCAAATGGTTTGTAATTGAAAAAAGTGTAGTATATTCACTGTCATGAGAAAACAATGAGTATAGTTGATAATAAATTAACGGTTTTTCTAATATGTGTAATATTGCACAGTACAATAAATCAAAAGTGAAAATATTTTATTGAAAAATATAACATTTTATATTACCATTGCATTGAATGTTGTGATAGCTATAATTTCCAATAAAATCATTCCGTTTTTTATTTATTAACTTGTGCAACATTGCACAAGTTAGAAAAATTGAAAAACGGAATGATTTTATTGGAAATTACAGCTATCACAACATTCAATGCAATGGTAATATGAAATGTTATATTTTCCAATAAAATTTTTCAATAAAATCATTCTGTTGTGATAGTTGTAATAAATAAAACATTTCATATCACAACATTTCATATTACCATTGCATTGAATGTTGTGATAGCTGTAATTTTCAATAAAATCATTCCGTTTTTTATTTAGTAACTTGTGCAACATTGCACAAGTTAGAAAAATTGAAAAATTAAATGTATAAAAAAAATTCATCATTAATACAACTCAAAACAATACTATATTTTTTATATGTAATAAGATCAAGAAAAAAACACCTTTTTTATTTCTTATAAATATGATCAGAAGTAGTATAAGCAAATCTTAATTAATTTAACCATATCTAACAATATCATTAAAAAATATCAATTATTTAATTAAAATTTTATTTTTCAATTGTCCTATTTAATAAATCACGTGCCTTTCAATACGGGGAATGGATTTCCATTTGAAATAAGTTCCATAAAAATTGAAGAATTTCATAAAGGGTGGTATAGCAAATTAAATAATTTTTTGGATGACATTAAGGAAATAAAATGAGATTTACTAATGTTCTTAATTAGCGTGATTTTTTGCTTATATTTCAATTTAGATGGAGTACTAATTCCTCCAGACCTATTTATAAGACAATCAAAACCAAATCACATATTAAAAAAAGTATGTTACAAGTAGTTAATATAGTAATTTTTAAAAAAGTACTCAAATAATATATAAAAATAAATATTAAGAATCTTTAAAAAAAACTTAAAAATTATATCATAATTTAAGGAAATCACCAGAATACCACAATTTAAGAAAAATATATAAATTTACATTATATTGAGATGAGTACTTGCGTTCTCAACACCACCCCCAAAAAAATAGGGTCGGGTCAGAATTTGGAGTGATTGCACTAATACGAATTTGGTTGTCATGCCTAGACTCAAATTTAAAGTGTTGATTTAATTATACAAATTTTTGAAGTCTATTACTTTTAACTTTCGAGAAATTTTTTTTATAAGAGAAATAAGTGAATTAAAGAAAGTACAAGTGGTACTCCAACCCGTTACAAAAACATCACTCCAAATACAAGAAAAATATTACTAACTTTTGAGAATTATAATAAAGTAAATTTGTTGAGGTCTTTTACACCCAAAAAAGACTTCTATAAATATTATAATTTTTAAAGAGTTTAATCGGTATTGGTATCAGTAAAAAAAAAAAAAATTCAGTTATATTTTTTATCATATCATTTAATAAATATAATATCTTATATATTAAATTCAATAAACAATACGACAACATAGGATTGGATGAAAATATTAATTTTATATTATTCATATTCATTAAATCCATTTCTAAACACATATTTTTACTAAATAAACACGTTCATAAAAATACAAACAAACTAAACCTAAAGAATATGTTATGTCTAAGTATATCCTCTTGATGAACTAAAATTCTCCCCATTTTCCTTCAAGCCGTGTCTACGAAACAATTTTGAACCATTCCTATAAAATCATACAATCTCACGTCACCATTAAAAAAACAGGAATTTTTTCAAAGTTTCGGTAATTACTATAAAAACTTCTTGGAATTCAGTTTAGAGAATTCATTAAATAAATACACAGTTATATTTCAGCAGTATCCATTAGTCCTTTTTTTTTGGGTCAATAGCAGTATCCATTAGTCAAGGAACCCAATCCGTGAATACGGATTAGTCCACATAAGCCCAATACGAAGTTTATTGCAACGGTCAGTGGGTTGGGCTGCAACTTGTCGTCCAATTCTGACAAAAATATGGTAAAAAAAAAGTGATAGAAAGAAGGATATTTGAACCCAAAAAAATAACTTGACCAAAAAAATAAATAAATAAATAACGGATGTTTAATTCAAGTTTTAACTTTAAGTAGGGTCTCTGTTTTGAATCTTGTGTATATATATTCTGTTTTTGAAAATAGAAACTAAAAAACTCATTTGATAGACAAATTTGTTTTCATATTTTAAAAATAAATTTCAGTTTCTAAAAATAGAAAATTGAAAAATTTGTTAGATATCTCTTCTAAAATGAATTCGTTTTAAATGTAAATAACTATTCGGAGAAAATGTGAGTAACTGGTGTGGGTATCCATATGATGTGCGGATGAAATAGGTAGAACTTAAATTTAAATTGTTTAGACAAATATGTAAAAATTTCTGAATAAACTAACAAATCAGTCCTTGACTCTGTGGAAATCATGCAGTTTTGTCCCTGACTTTTCTAGAATAGCACTTTAGTCCCTAACTTTGTTAAAACATGCATAAAGTGCATGTTTTTCAATAAAGTGAAGAACTAAAGTGCATGTTTTTTAATAAAATAAGGACTAAAGTGTATGTTTTTTAATAAAGTATGGACTAAATGTTATTTTAGAAAAGTCAGAGACGAAACTGCATGATCCCCACAGAGTCAGGGACTGATTTGTTAGTTTACTCAAAATACCTATTACAGAAACTATTCAAAAAGTTAAAAGATGCTAGACATACAATTTTAAAGTAAATAAGATTGTTTATAGAGAAAGGTTTCTTTGCATTATATAAATATTAATATTATATATATAATTATTATAATTTTAAAAAGAAAATTTAAAAAATTAATTATTAACTTATGAATAAATAATTATATTTTTTGGTCAACGAATAAATAATTATATAAATAATATAATTTGATAATTACATCCCTATATATGTTGTAAGCTTTTATATCTCTAATTAAAATCTTAATATGTTTCATATAAAATTTTCATTCTTGTGTTATGTATATTTACCTTGTTTGATAGAGATATTAATACACTTTTATTTATCGTTTATATTTGTGATTTATATAAATTTTTATCCATATGATCATTTTAGTGTTAATCACGTACATGTGATCATACTCACACACCAGGTGAATTTTATATGTAAAGAGGGATTCGAATCCTATAGTCGTTACTTCTAACCACCATATTAAATCCACAATTATGTTTGTGGGATTTTTGGTCAAAGATAAAAAAATCATAAATATCTCCTATTATCAGAGATAATTTTGTTTGGGATTTAGTCACGTCAACTCTTAGCGGTTAATCCATGTGATCATTTATATATGAATACACTTTTACACATTTTTTCCGTACAATGTATACACTTACCGTTTAGTTTATTTTGGTGTTAATTACATATATCCCCTATTATTAGGGGCAATCCTATTCGGAGCTTAGTGACTCCTCACCCCTCCCAAAGAGTGTATTTAGTGGGGATCGAACCCGAGAGCTCTTCCCATCCCACAATCTCAATTGTGTTGCCAACTGAGTCACAACCCTTTTGGTGTTTAGTTTATTTAATAATACATATTTTGGATGTCAAGTTCACGGAAAAACCTCTGCTCATCTTTTGGCTAAGAAGTCACGAGAAACTTACATAAACTTGATATAACGGATATACATCAAATGAAACTATATATAGCTAGCTAGTGGAACAACACTTAAGTTTACAGTTGAATCAAAAAGTTAATTGTACTCTATGCAGATCTGAAAGACTTAAGATATATCACAATACATTCATTAGATAAGCACATATATATACTCTAGCTGATGAGTTGGATAACAGCCACACAACAATTTACTTCAAAGATAATTCAGCAGAGTGAAGCACTCTCTTCGGAAAACGATGATTTATTGCAGCAAAATTCATGATCCTCATTGGTATGAAACCTCTCATTGACATTAATTCTATATATTCTTGCTAGCTAGCTCGCTCCATATTGCAGCCACGTTTTTTGGATAACTCCTATTTAATTCTTTACTTTATCAATTCTTTATCCGTAAATGCACACGTATATATATGTCTTGTACACTTCCGAGTTTCGTTTAACCAATTTTGAAATTTCAAACATGTAGACACGCATTCATTCTAAGACGAAAAATAGAAAAAATAGAAAGATACATAGAGAAACCAAATTATTTTGAAGGTGTAAACTTAGCTGCCACTAAAAATTACACTATTAAATCTAGTTAATTATATTTATACAGGATATATATAGTATTTTTTATCTACACATTCACGTATGTGTAGGGTTTAATAAAATATTAATTCGGGGTTTTCACTGATCATGATAGTTACCTTCATATGTCCTCATTAATTTAAATTATTTATTTGTGTCAGCCGACCCTACTCGTGGTGTTCCATGTGATGTTATCCCATCGCAAATAGAGGAGCAGCCCTTAATTACTCTATTCGTGTTCAAATTTCAAAGACGTTAATCATATAATTTATTATAGATATATGTATATATTTAGCAAAGTTAAACCACCACGCCAGTCCCAATTTAATAAGAAAATAATAACATATTTCTATAGGAATAAGAGAGAAAGTACCTAGAAAATGTGATGGGATCCAAAAAGAACAAAGATAAAAAATAATGAGAAAATGAGTTAAGTTTGTTTGAATTACAGTTTGATATAATGATTTTGATATATTTATAAAATGAATTATGTAAGACTTACAAAAATACATTGGGCAAAGTGACTTAAAATAAATTTCTCATAATTAATTAATTCAGTTCCCAACAGGAAACCACAGAGACACTTAATAATATCATTATACTCATTTGTATAAATGGTTTAACATAGGCTGATGCTCATTGATAGTTGACTTACTCCTAGTTCTGACATTAAATATATAATATTTAATACGAATATATAGAGCAAATTTTTACATAAATTAATATAGTGTACATAATCAATCTATATAATTAAAATAATAATAAAATTATTTTAAACTTTTGATTTATTATAAGAATGCATAGTACAATTTCTTGGTTGCTTCTTTCTTCCTTCACATTATCTTTGATTTTTTCAGTTTCACTCAATAAAATCACATATTCTTTTCCATTCGGCAAATTTTCTACCTGCAGAGCCAACCAGCAGTATATAAATAGCTAGATAGCTTCACTGCTCCCTCCAACATTATATTTCCACCATGACTATGTTTACAATTTGGCTGTTGGCTCTGTTTTCAGTCAGTGGTGTTCTTCTTCCTGTTGAAGCCACCCACCATGTTTACAGAAATCTTCAAAGTCTCTCTTCTGATTCCTCCAATCAACCTTACAGAACTGCTTATCACTTCCAACCTCCCAAGAATTGGATAAATGGTATATTATCCTTCAACTGCTCTTATATTTTAATTTCTCTCTAGCTAATAACCCTTTCTTTTCCTTTTTATCAATTTATTTTGGTATTATTTTATATATATCTCTGACAGTTTCTTCTCCAATTGCTTCTTGTTTTTGTCCTTTCATGTTATGCTGGATATGTGGACTTGCAGATCCTAATGGTTAGTTCACTTCTCTTATGGATTCATGTACACTTTTTGTTCTTTTGTTTTTTTTTTTTTTTTGTGCAGTTTCATTGGATCCATCATATCATCATCATCATATCATGTCTCCCCATTCCTGAAAATAACAACATGATTTCAAAATGTCTATGGAATTAATTAGTCAAAATGGTTGAAGTGTTCAAATGTAACACAAAAATGAATGGCAGTTCCAAAGCTGTAGAATTCAAAATATAATATAGAGGCATATTCTCTAAAGTAGGGCCAAAGTGAAATGAAATGATAATCTATTTGATTAGGTTGTTGGTCTTTCTTGTATTGGCTAGAACTATATATTATATATCACTTCCTCATTCAATTGGAAAATGACATTTTAATAAAAAAAATCAGCAATTACAAAGAAAATGTTGTCATTCAAAGAAGAGATATATTTTTTATTAAATTATTATTTTTTTAATTAAAAAAAACAGGAAGTAGCTCCATGATTTGAATATATGATATTATTTTAAGAAATTCAAAAGCTGATACGCGTCCTTTTCTATCTCTTATTATTTTTGGCTAAAAAATAAAAAAAATGTCTTTATTAAATGTGTAGGACCAATGAAGTACAAGGGGCTTTATCATCTATTCTATCAATACAATCCTAAAGGTGCAGTATGGGGAAATATTGTGTGGGCACACTCTGTATCAACGGATCTAGTAAATTGGACCCCACTAGATCCTGCCATCTTCCCATCTCAACCGTCTGATATCAATGGCTGTTGGTCAGGGTCAGCCACACTTCTTCATGGGGACAAACCCGCCATTTTATACACAGGAATTGATCCCATGAATCACCAAGTTCAAAACTTGGCCTACCCCAAAAACGTGTCTGACCCATATCTTAGGGAATGGGTTAAGTCACATAAAAATCCTCTATTGGCACCAACTAGTGCTAACAAGATCAATGCAAGTTCATTTAGAGACCCTACCACTGCTTGGCTAGGCAAAGATGGGCATTGGAGGGTGCTAGTTGGGAGCAAAAGAAACACTAGGGGAATGGCAATTTTGTACAAAAGCAAAGATTTTGTTAATTGGGTTAGAGCCAAACACCCTTTACATTCAGCCCAAGGGACAGGAATGTGGGAGTGCCCTGATTTCTTTCCTGTTTTGAATGAGAGCCCATTGGGTGTTGACACATCTGTGAATGGTGATAATGTTAGGCATGTGCTCAAGGTTAGCTTGGATGATAAAAAACATGATTACTATCTAATTGGTACTTATAATGCTGCAAAGGACATCTTTACCCCTGATAAAGGATTTGGTGATGACATAGAATCAGTTTTTAGGTATGATTATGGAAAATACTATGCCTCAAAAACTTTCTTTGATTATGGAAAGAACAGAAGGATTTTGCTAGGTTGGGTCAACGAATCATCAAGTGTTCCTGATGATATCAAGAAAGGATGGTCTGGAATCCATGTGAGTTGGTTGCAATTTCTTAATTTGTTATTATTGGTTTGCTCATCATTTTCTAAAATCAAGACAAGAGTTGGATCAAATTAAATCTCTTGACTCTTGACTTGATAATTTAGATTGATTAGTTTATAGGGCAAGGTTTATGAAAATAAAATATGGTTTAATATAATTAATACAAGCCAGCTAAGACCTTGACATGAGAGTAGGCTCCACTTTTTTTTCCTTTAAAAAATAAAGTTGACCTGAAATAGTTTAGTTTATTAGAAAACTGTGGGGGTAAAATTTCACCAATAATATATGGACATGTATTTGCAGGCAATTCCAAGGGCTATCTGGTTACATAAGTCTGGTAAACAATTGGTACAGTGGCCAGTGGTGGAAATTGAAAAGCTACGCGCAAACCCAGTCAACTGGCCCACCAAAGTACTCAAGGGAGGTGATCTGCTTCAAATTAATGGTGTCACAGCAGCACAGGTATATAAGTTTTCTGTTTAGCATATGAGTACTATTGACCAAAATAAAAGTCTAGTATGAGTATGACTGTAATAATAATATAATCTTTGATCCACAAAGTTGTTGCATTTATTTTTGTGTACAATTTGTAGCCAGATCTAAGTTTAATACTAATAAAAATGTTTAATTGAGGTTACTTGAACTAAGATAGACACATGCAAACAAAATAGTAGGCACAGACAACTTTGTGCTTTAATAAAATGTAGTCTCTATGATGATATATAAATTGGGTGCTTTCTATATCACTATTTAACAGATTCTGTATCAAAACTCACTTAATCATTCTCTAATTTATTATAAAATTGGTATGATTATTTTCACAATATTAGTTAGATTAATTATGTGTCCTTTGCAGGCTGATGTTGAAATTTCATTTGAAGTGAATAAGTTTGGAAAGGCTGAAGTACTGGACTATTGGATGGACCCCCAAATTCTGTGTAGTCAAAAGGGTTCAGCCGTTAAAAGTGGACTAGGACCGTTTGGTCTGCTAGTTTTTGCTTCAAAGGGATTGCAAGAGTACACATCAGTGTTCTTCAGAATATTCAGATACCAACACAAAAATGTGGTGCTCATGTGTAGTGACCAAAGCAGGTTTATATATCCTTGCCTTGCCCTCTAATTATTTTCATATGCTAAACTTATCTCCAAACTTGAATTTCAACTCTTGTCTAATATTAAAATGCACATTTAACAGGTCTTCCTTGAATAATGATAATGATAAGACAACATATGGAACTTTTGTGGACGTGGACATTATTCATGAGAAGCTGTCACTGAGAACCTTGGTAAGTTTCAATTGATGAAGTCACGAGATATTAGGAATTGCACACACTTTCTTCAAACACAAAATTATGTCAATTTCTATCAAAAGCAGTGGCCCACCAAAGTTACATCCATATGAAAAAAATGAAAAAGAACACTAAAGTTCCAATTTATGACGCATGAGATCGATATAATAATGCACAATTTTCTTTTTCAACTAACAGATGCACAAAAACTTCCTTCAAAAAAAAAAATTATGGATTATGATTATTGATTAATGGCCCGCAAAAGTTGCATTAATTGCTATGAAACTTAGAGCAAGTGCATCATCATACATATTAATTTAAAAAAGAGTTTCAATTTATGAAGCTATGAGAATATATGGTGCCCAAACTTCCTTCAATGTTAAAAAAAAAGTCAAATTCCATGGATTGCATGGCCCGCACAAGTTGCATTAGTATGAAACTTACATGACGTGCATGTCATAAATAAAATGTCAATTTCTGTGGATTGTAGTGCCCCGGAACGGTTGCATTCATATGAAACTTACATTACAAGTCCATCTCATCATTTTAAAAGAATAAAATTAACTAGAGGTATAAAATGGTAAAGGATAATAAATTAAAAGTAAATAAGTTTTATTGGAAATTAAACATTAATTACCATAGCAACACTTCCTTATTTTCCATTTATCATCTTAATTTGCCCTTCTAATATGCATGAATTTTCTCTCTTTCATAGATTGATCACTCTGTCGTAGAGAGTTTTGGAGGAGAAGGAAGGGCTTGTATCACAGCCAGAGTTTATCCCACATTGGCCATCAATGACAAAGCACAACTTTACGCTTTCAATAATGGAACTTCTGGTGTCAAGATCACAAGATTGAGTGCTTGGAGCATGGAGAAAGCAAAAATATAATAAATGGAAATTAAACTATAACAGATTGAATTGTTGAATCAGAATTCAGAATGAAATGAAATTTATTACATATATGATGCCTGTTTTCTTAGTTCTATATTAGTGCCTCGAAAATATCATTAATGTGACTTAGCTGCTTTGTCTATGTGTCTGTCATCAACGTATTTTACAATTAGTTTGAGAAGAATCCATGCCTTGGCGTATGTAAATTACTCTGCAAGGATTCTCTTTGATCCCTATGCATTTCTGATTATAATATAATTAATAAGGTTTTCCCATAATAAATAAATATGTATATTTGAAGTTATTGATCGTCCATTCTCACTGTCAATTATGGTCACACTCACAAGGAAACTTCATGCAGTAAGAAGACAACAAGTAACAGAAGCAACTATCATTAATTAATTCCCTGCAAACCTATCTTTTTAGTCATATTTGATATAATAACTGAAGTTATAATTTGAATTAATTATAAAAAGTTTCTACAAATTATCCAAATCTTTACCATTAGAGATAATCTGTGGTGGCTTTTTTATTTTAAGACACATATAGGCATGTGATAGCTGAATTTCCAGCTCAGAAATGGAGGGGAGAGTCCAACATGGAGTAACATTGGTCTTCAATTCTATCAATTTGGGAGACCCAGGGATCATTTTGTGTTGCGCGTGTGTGCAACTTAGCATCTTGCTTTGGGAGTTGTCACAAGTTCTGATTTTATGCACGTTATTTTTATTTTTCTTATAAAATTCTCATCACGTCAACTCACCAATAAATCCAAATCTTGTACATCATACCTCATAAATGTGCAAGTCATGTGCCCAGCTTTCATATAAAAATCATTAATTAATATATGCATCAAATTTTATTGAATTTTTTTATTTCTTGGCGTAAAAACATAAGTATCCTCCATGGGCGACAATCATGTTCGAGTCAAATAGGATCTATATGGGCGACAAAATTTATTGATTTAAATGGCAAGTAGCTTTGATTTAAAAAGATGGAATAAGAAAAGGTGAAAGATGAAATAATTAATGTGATGGACAAAAAAGAAATGGATAAAAATTAAAAGAGGGTGATATATTGATAATTGATGTGATGAAAGAAAATGTAAAAATTAAGAGTGAAAATTTTGTTAACTCTACCAAATTATAAAGTTTGTCGTTCATATATCAATACATGAATCCTGCAATCCCAAGGAGTTGGTCAAGTGGAGCAAGATATGTCTCGCATATGACAAGGTAAATGTAAGTATATCTGTAAGTGCTCTTTGAGCCCGAAAGCATTCACTGCCTTAGATTGAGGCGTCATCCCCTCGCCCTAAATTTTTCTTAACTAAAAAAACATTAAACCCCGCTCTTGCATTACATGTCTCTTCCGTACAACATCATAAACTTAGTTATGGTGACATCTATCTCACCCTGTATTTAGCAAAAGTCAACATTTTCTTAGGTCAATATCAATTTTTGCTTTACGTTCTAATCTTTTCCATTTTAATGATCCAAGAATCAAAGTGTGTTTAATTTTCCCAAAATCACATTACAAATGTAAATTTAGGCCAACAATGTCCAGGCCAACACTAATAAGTAACGTTGACCTGAATCCATGTTTATAATGTGATTTTGTAATAGAACAAGCACACTAAAAGTGTCTAACTTTGATTATGACATGAAACAAAAAGGTTACGCAATAAAAGTGGACCACATACATATGTAGCCACCCTTTCGAGTGTCATTGAACAAAGATGGCAAAAGGTATAATGGATCACTGAAACATGCATGTTGGAGTCATAGATTAGTTGGTAATTTATTCTAAAGGAACTATGTGCAGATAGCAATACATAACCACTGAAACACATTTCACTTCCATCGATATAGTGGCAACTGTTAGAAAGTCTCATGAAGCATAATTTTCTAAAAATTTAAACTTCCAAAAAATCCAAAAATATTTACATAACTTTCTTTGTCTTTTGGGACAAAATTTCCAATCTATGTTTCGGTTGAGTGTGAGAATTGACTCAATCAAAATCAGAGAGGTAACAAGTAAATGGATGAGCAGCCCCTAGAATTGTATAATAAGCATGTGAAATCAAGGCCATACATCAGGAACAAGGAAAGGAATAAACAAAACATCTAATAAATGCCTATAACAAAAGGATCAAATGGAGCTTTACAGCAAATACCTATTATCTGCATCCAAATGTCTCAAGTTTTTTTAATCTTTAATAAATATGCCATCCATTTCTATAGGATATGTTCTTGTAGTGGTGTTGAACATTTGATTATATACCTTACGTCCTTTACAAATCTTAAGTTATAAATATCAGTGGACTAAAAGTTAGAATTAGCTTCAGTCACTGCTATAGTCTGGTGCTATTCATACTCCACATTCAAGTTATCCTTTTGCCTACGTTTTCGACTACCCTTCTTACTCACTTTCTCCCTTGGCATTTCTTCAGACTGCTCTGTTAAACACTTATGCACAATATTTTTCACTTCATCAAGTAAATTTCTATTATAAGAATCCAACCCTTCTGTTGACATTATATCAGCAATGTTTGCAATTTCCCTCATAGCAGTAACCTGTAAAAGAAAGTATGCAGCACTCAAGTACTCATAACATATTCAAGTGAAAGATAAGTAGTGATAACTAAGCAAAGACATACCGTTCTCTGATACTCTGATTCTAGGGATGAGGTGACTCTCCCAATATATTTCCGAGTAATTTTTTGGTACCACTGCATGTACTCACCCTCATCTGCAATGTCACCACCTTCAACAATATGAAGCCAACGCTCTGACCATTCTTTGACTGCCAAGTCCATTTTTCCCATCAAGTCTACCCCGTGATCCACTATACGACTCTTCCTCTCCCATCGTTCCACATTTTTTGGGATGGTTTGATGCATGCCAAATTGCCTTAAGCAACGATCTGGAAGGTGCCTTTCTGCCTTGTCAAAACACAATAGCATAGTCCTAGATGCCCGTAAATTCAGACTATTTTTTATATCTTCTGGAATGGCTGTGAAGTCCATATCCTTGTAAGGAAGCCACTGGACCTGTGTAACACTAAAGCAGATTTACTATTTTCTTCTACCTAATTCATCAAATAAGCACATTAATAACACTTACATAACAAGGATCAAGAGAATCCAAAGCCTTTCTGTAGGACACTACATTACATTTCGTCCTAGAACCACTTTTTCCTTTCCATTTAAGTACAAAGGGAAAGCAATTGTTGTCAGGTTCTTGATTAAATTTTGGCTGTCCAACATTGAGGCGAGAATAACTCCAACACTAAAAGACCTATCATTTAGTCAGTAATCAAACTGAAACTATTAGCAAAAAGAGAGAGTAAAGGGAACTAATTCTGTAACCTGCACTAGAGTTAAACAGCCACTAATGGTGCTTTGAGATTTAAGGGAGGCATTGCCAAGAGCTCTATATAAAAATGCCAATGCTCCTGCACCCCAAGCAAATTTCCCAGCCTTGTCAAAGTTTTCAAACAAAGAAAGGTACATAACAGGGACTTTGTTCCCAGTTGTTGTAGAAAATATTGTACTGCCTACTAGGTATAGAAGGTAAGCACGAGTACATCGCTCAGTTACTTCCAGTGATGCATCTTCAGGACACTCAGAAAAAAACTCTTTCAGCCAAGTAAGCTTCACCATTCCACCATTCAGGTCCTCTGGTACTCTCCCTAGTAACTTATCACAAACTGAACTTGGTGCACTTATTGGACCTATCACAGGTTCTCCATCAATAGCCAGTCCAAGTAACAGTGCTACATCTTCAAGGGTTATTGTCAATTCTCCAACAGTTAAGTGAAAGGAGTTTGTTTCTCTCCTCCACCGCTCAACCAAAGCCGCTATCAGCGCATTGTCAAGACTCATAGCAGGAAGTAATCTTAGGTAACCAAAACCAGCCTTCTCAACCAACTTAATCTGTTTAGGCGTGAGCTTCCACTGATCAAGCATTGAAGTGTGTTCATGGCATCTAAGCACACCACGCTCCTGTGGATTTGGTATAAATAATATGATCATATCCAATAATATGTATATAGAGAAAAAAAAATCATGTGACTTAAAAGAAGTTATAAATAGATAAACAAAAAAACCACCCACCTGTCCATCCCAAACTGCTGAAGAAACATGATTATCTTGATCATAAAGTACATAGCTATCAATTGGCCCTGGATCGTCATTGAGTTCCATTTAGGAAAGTAATGAGAACTGTACAAAATACAAGAGTTGCAAAAAAAAACAATCAGCCCCAATTTATGATGCAATAGTATCTTATTAAACTCACTGCTATTCTTCATTCAGCAAAGATAAAATGACACAGGACAAGAGCATATAAATTTTACAACTAACTATTTCAGAGTTGACCTTCTGATTAAGTGTCAGGTGACTCAGGTTATTGTCTGTTTTGCCAATTGGAATTGCATTGCATTAACTTGCATATACTGTTGAGCCATGTTTAAGCTAGAGTGAAAGCATGATTAAAGTTGCTTCTACAAAACTAACAGCCAAAAGCCCTTTCTTCCAACTTATTCCACTATTTTGCACCACCTTAATGAAAATGAGAAATTCCACATTTACGATATAAACCATATCACTAAAAGTTTAAGAAATGATAAACAAAATCCTGCTTCGCAAATATGCATCTATTAGAAATATGAAACATGACATTTTCACTGCATTCAAATTAAACCTGTTAAAATAGTTCTTTTTTCCCCTCTTTCTCTTTTAAGTATATGGTCTAACGAAACAATGGAAGGAAAATGAATTCAAATTCTGTTTTGGCATTATTGCTTTCCTTTTACCTACAGAAGAACCATATAGCCACAAGGATCCATTTTCCATGGTTACTGGCTTACTGCAACATTCACTACCATAGAGCATCACTGATTAATTGAAAACCATATAGTCACAACCTTCTTAAAAGGAACCAACCCACCCTGATTAATTAAAAACCACCCAAGTTAAAAAAAAATAGCCTCCTTGTATTTCGTGAGTAATGGTTTCGTGGTATATAGCAGTGCTGTTATCTTAATCATCAGCAGTCTTAATAACTAATCACTATTTTCAACTTGAGATAAAATCCTTGCCAAACATGATAAGGTAAATTCTATGTTGGTTATGACAGGAACTGACTAAAGAACAATAAAAAGTAATGAGGAATAGGTATGGTATCATTGATGTTGTCACTATTGGAGAAATGAAGAACTTCATAGAGAGAGAGGTGGCCAACCCTAAATGGAGACCACAACTCTTTAGTCCCCACCAAAAAGGTCTTCTAACATGACAATAGCGAGGAAGGGTTGCATAAAGCATAAATTTATAGGATCCTTCTCACAGCTTAGTGACACCCACCCAACTTCTCTAAAGATTTGATCGCCCATTAGAGTCTGCTGATTCAACACATGGTCTTTTCTTTCGAACCTTTATAAATGAAATATTCACTAACCTATACAGTTTTTGTTTTTTTCTCGACCCTAATGGATACATACCAGGCAATCTAATTCCCCGCAAATTCAATGCAAAATGAAAACCCACAACCAAAGACCATTATTTTATCCAATACATTGATACGAAAGACACACACAGAGAGAGAGAGAGAGAGAACCTGAGGGGAGGTGGAACTCTAGTCCACACAATACCGTGCGAGTGGATGGAAATGGGAAGTGAGTCACCGAGTTTGGAAAAGAAGGAGGAAACAAGCTGAACGCGGTAACATAAATACGTTCGATTATGGAGATTGCTGTTGTTGGCCGCGGCTGCCACCGTTGTCACCCAGACAATTGGAGTAGCAGTGGTGCCACTGCTGTTAAAGATGACCAAGGATTTTCAGGGTATTTTCTTTCTTAAAAAACATAAAATAAAATGTTTTTTTTCCAATAAAATAGCCGAGTTTTTACCCTTACAAAAATAACTTTAATATTTTATAATGATTAAATAAAAAAATTCTAAGGGTTAAAATCAAACCTACATATTTTACAAAAACGAAAAAATTATTTAAAAATAAAGTGTTGGTTGGTTGGATAAACCTTCAAAATGAATAAAATATAGTTTTTTCTTTTTAAAATAACCAATAGATTTGGTCAAAATTTAATTTTGACCTGAAAAATATAATGATTTCTTTATTATGTTTTTTTTTTATCATAAAGCGTTGACATGGCAAAAAAAAATAAAGAGATTATTTGAAAAAAATATTATTTATAGAGGACTAATTTAAAAATAGTGAAATTTTATGGGCAGGAAACATTTAACACGATTACATACTTCGGGTTGGAGCTCGAGACATTTTTTTTTTTCACTTACCCTAAATCATAAATATTTCCTATTACAATAATAAATATTAGTTAAGAAGAAACTATTATCTTCTCTTGTTAATATGCAGTCTTTTCACATTACAAAGGGGAATCTTAGTTTGATAACATCTATTATTTACAAATATAATTTATAGCTTTTCAATTAGAAAAAAAAAATGTTCTTTTAAATTGAAACTTATACAATAACAAAATATTAGGATAAATAAACATTCTCCTTGCATCACATGAGGATACATACTATTAAAGTTATAAAATATAATGATTGAGATTGTGAGAAAAAAAATTATTATACATATACATATATTTTATTATAATATCAATTATTGATGGTGTTCTAGATTGGGCCACGGGGCTTAGATTCACAAAGCTCCTACGACCTATCCATGGGTCATTCCTTACATTCGATCAAGATGGTTTGGTTGGGTTGAGGTCCATCTCATAGAAGCATTCAAAAACCCTTGTACATCTTGCACTCGAAACAGAAAATCCATCACCATTCTCACACTTCCCCTATTAGGAATTCCAAAATGCTTACCCTCCTACCATCTTTAGGCATATTGAACTCAAGGAACTTCCTTCAAGGTTGGTCTTCATCTTTAGTTGATGTTGAACTATTCAGGTCATCAATATCACCATCTTCATCTTCAAAATCAACTACATCAGTTGCCTTTTGATTCCTTGAAGTAGTGGCAATCCTAACATTACTTCCTTGACAAATGTCACCCATTCCATGCAAAAACATCATAAAAAACCAAATACACCTCTAGGAATGTTGTCTGGATTTACTGTCTCGGGTAGCAATGCAAAAGTCCACTCCCAATTCTCATCAGAATCACTGTCATCCAAGCTCACTATTTTCCTGCTCATTCGGATCCATATTGTAGTTTGCACCATCTTCATCGATTTCATCAACAAAAGCCTCATTACCAAAGTTCTCACCTTTAGATTCAGCATCATAGTCTCCATCATTGCTCGAGCTTCCTTTTAGAATATCAATATCAACCACTTCAATTTCCTCTACTCGAACTATATTGTTAGTGCTTTTGCCTTTATAAAAAAATTGGGGTATCTACAAGGTGCTGCACAAATAAGTCAACAATGCAAGCATTTTCTACATCACAGGCAAATTGCAAGACATCAACATTAGAATTTAGAGGCCTTAAGCCATTAGAGATTTCATACTTCAGATGTTTGTACCAAAAGCTTCTGAATGATGCATACTAGAGGATCTTGACAAGTTTAGTGAATTTTATGTGTGAAATATCATCCATATCTCAAGCCCAATTTGTTTCTTTAACCATACCCCTCTTATATAGCTATGCAAGATTACCTATAAACATACCATCGTGGTGTATTCGTAATTTTATCCCATTTGTGTAAGACGGTCTACAAAAAAACATGGAAAAAAACACACATATTCAAAGAAAACAAGAATAGATTTTACAAAGAGAAAGCCCTCAGATCAAACCCTGACTTTTTTTAACATTGGACAATTCAGTCCCTTACATTTAAAAATGCCTTCGTTAGTCCTCCATACTATACACCATCCATCACTTTAGTTCAATATCACATTTTCCATTAAAAGGTGGTTAGTTGTCACGTCAAGTGACATGTAGAACACCTTTAGCATTAAACGACGCCATTTGAACACATGTGAATGTAAATAAATCCCTAAGAGTTATCTTATTCCCTTTGCAGCTATATCCTCCTCCTCCTCCTCCTTCATTTATTAGTCTCCTCCTTGTGATGATTTTCCTTCTTCTTCTTTCCTTGGAGTTGTTGCATTACTGGAGCCACTATTTATTTCTACCTTCATGCCCACAACAATGACAGAAGAAGGCCAATTGAGAGTAAGGATGACAATTTTGTATTGCATGTGGGGATCCCCGTGGGGACTGGCCCCAAGGATGAGGAATTTTCCCACGTAGGGATGAGGACTAAAATCCCCCCGAGACAGATTTGGGGATGGGGACGGGGATCATACTCCCCACCCCGCGGGTCCCTGTCCCACCACACACACACACACACACACACATATATATATACAAATCTTTTTATTTATATGATATATATAATATATATAATTTATATTTTATATTATCATAATTTCTAGTTTTAAAATTGAATTTCTAATTCTTTTATATTATTTTTACTATTTTTATTCTTTATGTTTTATTTTTTTATTTTTTAAAAAATTATGGGGTCCTCGTGGGGACCCGTGGGAATGTGGGGAATAGGAATGGGAAGAAGATTACCCCGAGGTGGGGATCCGAATAAATGGGGAGGTGGGGATGGGGAGGTATTCCCCAACCCACCCCCGCGTGGGTGCCATCCCTAATTGGGAGTAGGGATGTCAAAAAGATCCGCACCAGCGGATACCCGTGGATATACCCACAATAGTTACCTGCATATTTATTAAATAGGTGGGGACGAATATTATACTACCCAGTCCGCGGGTATCTATATATTCATTAAAATATATTTTCTATTAAATATATTAAAATATTAGAGTTTTCCATTATTTTACGATGATAGAAAATTTATTTTTTATTATTTTATAATGATATTTTTAGTATATTAACACGTAATGATATTATATAATGTTAATTTATATTATATAATATTAATATTATATGATATTATGATATATTATATGTCATTTTCTCTCTTTTTTCTATAAATTTTGAAATCTTAAATATTAATGGGTACCCGTGGATACCCGCTACCTGCATGGGTACCCGTCAATTTTAGCGGGTATGGAAGATGGTAGTGTACTACCCGCCTTCGCCCCTCCCCGTTGACATCCCTAATTGGGAGTGGTGGCTTGAGATTGTAATATCCCAATAATTAAAACCAATTTTATAAAGAAGGATAGTAGGTTAATGAACTCTCAGGGAAAGATTAAGAAAAAGGTAAGAAAGTGTAAGAGGAGAGCCTAAGGATGAGAAATTAAGATTCAAGTCTCAGTATTCTCGCTCAAGCGAGAATGGGCTCGCTTAAGCGAGATTATCAATAAAAATCGAAAAATGAGTTTCTGGTATACTCGCTTGAACGAGAAGATTCTCGCTCAAGCAAGGAGCAGGGGATATTTGGGGGCTCTTTGGATGTTTTTTGCTTAAGCGAGAAGGGGCTTGCTCGAGCGAGAATCTTCCAGAGAGAGGATACTCTTTGGAGTATTCTCGCTAAAGTGAAAAGCTTCTCGCTTGAACGAGAACACGAAGAAGAGTTTTCCCCAATCCTCTCCCTCAAGGGAGAATCCCTCACTTGAGCGAGAATTCACATGCAGGTTTAAAACCATTAATTAGGGCACAAATTTAATTCATTCATTTTCTTCCCTTTTTCTTCTTAGAGAGATAGAAGTCCCTAGAGAGAGAAGCTGTCTTGGAAGCTCAAGAGAGGTCCTACGTCCCTCAAGTTCATCAAACTCTTGGATTCACCCTCCCCACTATTCCCTTTCCCTGTTTTCTTTACTATTAAGGTGAGTGTGGTCACCCACTCACTCTCATCCTTGAATGTGTTCCTTTAAATGTTCCCCTTTCTTACTCCCCATGATTGTTTGTAGTTCAGTGGAAGTAGATGTATGATGGTTAGGTTAATGTATGTCATGGAGTTATTGTTTTGCTTTACTCTAGATGGTAGGTTGGGGTTTAAGGAATGATTCTCATGGTATATATTGATTTTTCTCTTGAGGAATTGTATGCTCATATTAACACTCATACTCATGTGATTATTGTGGTTTGTTCATGTCCTTAACTCTAATCATGTAGAGAGGAATATTAGGTCTTAAGACCTCATGTAAATGATGAAGTTAAGGGTCCTTGGGGCCTCTTGTATATTATGAATTGGGTCTCTAGACCTCATGTTAAATCATAAGATTTGGGTCCTTGAACTTCATGTTTAAAGATAAGATCTTTGGTCCTTGGACTTCATGTTTAAAAGAGGAAAAATCACGTGTGAATCTATCATGTTTAAGGGTAGAGTCTTCATGGCCTTCAGGAACAATAGTCCCTGTTAGTCTGAGCTCAATATAGCCTCATCTAAAGTGGAAAGACCCTAGGGTGTTGGGTAAACACTTCATGACTAACATTGCATTATTGATATATCAGATGTCTTATGTGTTGGTTGAACCTCAGTATAATTGTTGCATATCATTTGCTTGTTCCTCCTACACTGCATGTTTTATCACGCTCACTGGACGTTAGTCTTACCCCACTCCGTGGGAAATATCTTCAAATGTTCAAGGTCCCCGTCCAGAGCCTTGATGCATGGTAGGAGTTGTTGTTGGGCCTTGTTATGGCCCACTTTTTTTAGAAGATTATAATTTATTTTGTATAGGCATATGTTGATTTATTTTGATGGGATATAACTGTACATGTGGGGCCTCATGGGTTTATTTTATATTCCAGGACATATGTATAGTTATATCCTATTATGCCTATTGATACTGTGCCATTGATGGCAACTATGATGCTATTATTTTGATGTATTGAAATTCTTGCTCAAGTAAGTGTTGGATTACCTAAGCCGTATTGCATTGTATTGTATTGTATGCCGATACTATTAATGCGCGAAATAATTTCACGAATTTGGAAATAGTGCTCCCAACAAACATTATTTTCAAATTAAGAAATTAAGACGTTACAAAGATCATTTTCCCATAAAACAAAAAAGACATCATTCAACAATAACTCCCTCACCCCACATTATTCACACCCATTCCAAAAATTATCATGAATTCTCAACACATAACCCAACACCTAAACCCTACAAAACCAGAAATCTTGGTTCCTCTCCCCAATGCATAAAACCTTTCCATCCAAATAATTGAAACCCTCTGCAAAAACCCAAACCCTAAATTGGTTGTCAAATAAATAACAAAGTTAGGGATAATCACTTGTCTATCCATTTCAAGAACATTTTCTCCAAACTTGGTAGAGCGAAGCCCCCTTTAAATCGTCATCAGGTTTAGGAAATGTGAGAGCAACCATCGATAAATCTCGTCGATACCTTCATCAAGATTAAGGTTTATCCCTCACAAAGCAAATGAATTTCAATAGTGATTCTGAAAAACGATGAGATGAGCTCACTCTGTGCTCAAAGTGACTTCGTTTAAAGTCAAATATGATCCTGCATGTCACTTAAGATGATAACTCAGTGTTCTATCAAAGGAAAACATCATTTTGGACTAAATTGATAGATGATGAACAATGTTAGGGACTAACAACGACTTTTTCTAAATGTTCGGAACTAAATTGTCTGATAATAAAAAATTAGGGATTGATATAGGGGTTTATTTATTTTATCAAACTCCATTTAAATAATGACAAATAAGGGACCATGTGCATTGAAAGTGTCCATCACACCCTGAACCATCGAATCTCAAAATATTCTTCACAATATAAAAATCAACCATGGTTACGTAAAAGCAATATACTCTACAGGTGTAACGTCATAATTTCTCAATTCAAGAATAATGTCCGTTGGAAACACTATTCCGAATTTCTAAAATTATTTCGCGCATTTCGTGTATCGACATACATATGACATAAACGCTTAAGCAATCAAACGTTTGCTTAGGCTTCTACAAAATTCACACATCATAGTTTTCAAGGTTAATTCCTAACTAAAGCCTAGGGGACGAACCTACACTAGAAGTGTTATGGTCCATACGACTCCTACCGGAAATCCGACAGAGTCTCCCCTAAAAACTGGATGTTTCCCAATTTTCTAACTTAACCTGAAATCCAGAAAAATTACCTGTGTAGTTTATAATAACACAAGACAATCTCAATCTACAATAAGGCTTCCATGGCCAGACTAAAGTGTTTACATTAATACATCATTTAACCGACAATTACATGTAATTCTCCACTAAGAATCTTTCTCTGGATCTGGGAGCGCGGGTCCACTCCAAGGGCTTCAATTCCCATCTGAATATAAAACTAGAACAACCTGCATAACTAATATGTATCCCCGAAACGTGGGGTGAGACTACGTCCCAGTGAGTGAGGTAATAGTGTGTGCAGTGGGGGGAAAACAAGCAGATGAAATGCAACACCCAACATAATTCATTAAAACATACTTAAATATTCTAATCATTTCCTTCATATCTTAAATCATTGGAAGCTAGTAGATACTTACATAATGATCATTCAAGCCATTCAATACGTAAATAGACTTATATGCACAAAAACTAAACATGAATGCACATTAACGACATAACCCAGCCGCCGAGTCGGCATTACCCAACCGACAGGTTCTTATCACTTGAATTACTTAAAACTGTGTGGCTAGACCTGAGCTCAGACTACAAGAAACGTCTTCCTTGGGCACTAATCACCACCACTGGGCACTAATCACCCACATCCAAGCCTGGACCCCACTACTCGAGGCAGTAACTCGTGGATGTTAACTTATCACACTAGGCACTAATCACCCAAGTCTTAAATCAATTTCTGAAAACAATCTTCTCACTTTAGATTAACTTGGGCCAAAGGCAAAACTGAGCCGAAGCCAAAACTGGGCCGAAGCCATTTTATTTGGGCCGAAGCCAAAAACCATTTTTCTTAGTCTTAACTGGGCCATAGGCCAAAAACATGCAATGGATCCAACTTTACAAACAATACATGTCTCATAGAACAACTATCATGTAATAAATCTATGTTTTCTCAGAATAATTTTTCAACCTCAACAATGTGAATCTCAAAATACTCTTTTCAATTAGTAATCCAGTGAACATATTCTGTAGTAACCCTATTATATGCAAATACATCCTTATACATCATAATCACCATGAAACATGAATATTCTCTAAGAAAATCACCAATCAATAGTCATTCCCACAAAACCCCCAATCCTCAAACCCTATAGCTCTATCCCCAATCAAGCAATCCAAAGCAATACACACTTAAATCCCATTTTTGACTTCAAATAATCACATAATCAAGGTTCCATCATCAATCATACAAGAAAATCCTCAAAATTCCCAATTTCCTAACCTAGGGTTTAGGCAACAAAGCCACACATGCAATTAATCCAAGATTTCACCCTAGTTTTACATAAAATGAACTTTAATCATCAATAATAGCAAGGGGGAGAAGAGTGGGGAGCATACAATGAGATAGCAAACAAGAATCCACGAAGGTGAGAACCACACTCACCTCAAAGGAGCAACAATGGAGGAAGAAGATGATGGAGGAAGGGTGGAAATCCAAGCCTTAGGAATGATGGAGCACCTTCAATCAAGACCTTCTCCATCTCCAAGCCATCTCTCTCTCTCTCTCTCTAAAACCCTCTCCCTCTCACTCTAAAAACTTAAGGAACGGAGGAAAAATGAGAAGAGAAAAGGGAAAACACGTTTTAAAAAGCTTCTGTCGCGCGCACACTCGAGCGTGGGTCCAGCGTGCCGCTCTAGCGCTCACTCTCTGTTATAGCACGCTGAAGCGTGCTACCTGTGCACCGCTCAAGCGCTCACTCTCTGCCTCGTGCACGCTTGAGCGTGTCCCTGGTACAACGCTTGAGCGTGCAACCACCAGAATCCAATTTTATGGTTTTTTATGCTTTTACTCATTCCAAGCTTTTCTAACCCCCCAACCTTCCCTAGAAACCCTAAAATCAATTCCTTATCCTCTCTAATCACCAAATACAATTTCTTTGCCCCTAAAGCCTATTTCTTAACCATCTTAACATATCTGATGACTAAACTAAGTATGATATGCCTATAAGGTAAACCCATGATCACTTGGGGCTTGATATAGGTTTCTTCTTTGAAATTTCCCTTAACATTCATGGACTCTTGACTAAACCTCCTATCCTTTCTGAAAATACATTCCCACATCCTCAGGTTCTTATTCCCCTTCTAATCCTCTTCTAGATTCTACTTGGGTTCAGAACTTTGGGATGTTACAACAGGGGTAGTTATCTCGTAGCTTAGACCCTCCCTAAAATCACGGGTCACTTCCATCATAACGCTTCGTGGGGATAGACGCACCACTCCCAGGCTTCAAATCCATGAGATGCAATAGTGAAGGGTTAGCAATGGCGGCACAATTCTCTTTTCTTTTAACCAACAACAAGTGAAAAACCCTAGGAATTTACATGAGAGTCAAAAGTATACTGTATCAATGACTCTTACATTTCAGCTTATATGTGTCTCCTTCTTTGTTTTTTTAATTTATTTTAATTAGTAAGATAATCCACGTTGTATGGTGTTAGCCATGTCATCATTTTATATTAGCAATTGAATAGTGAGTTAACATCTGAGTCACATTTGTCACAATTACAAAAATGAGAGGATTAAATTCAAGAAAATAAAGTTGGGGGATCTAAATTACCCTAACACTAATTTGAAAGACTAAAACTATAATTAAGCCTAATATCAAATATTTGAGAATAAAACTAAATATTAATAATTAACGCATGAACTAATAACTACAAAGGAAACTAATGCAGTAAGATCAAGGAGTTATGGTTCAGTTGGCAACACAGATTGAGATCGTGGGAAGAATTATTGAATTCGATCCCCACTAAATACAAAAGGTGGGAAACTAACCTTAACTGTGACTAAGTCATAAATAAAATTGTCCTAGAAATAGGAAATACCCATGGTTAAAAAAAAATTAGTGTAGTAGAACACATGACACTCACGCATACATGGGGAGAATAGAATCATAGAACATGGTAGTAGGATCTAGGACCAAGATTAATTACTGGATCTGGACCCCTTAATCCGTCCGTGACTTACTGACTGACCTTATCACACTTCCAAATTCTAATCTAACCTATCAACTTCAGATGGATATTTATTATTCTTTCATGCATCAATTCACTATTGCTACTAATCATGTTCTTAGGCAATTATTAGTATTTACTCCCTCCGTTTCTTTTTAATAGTTGTTTTAGAGTATAAAATTTGTTTATAAATAAGTGTCGTTTTCACATACCAAGGCAACAATAAATGCTAATTTTCCAACTTTACCCCTTTTTAAATTTATTAAATGGTGGAGTATTTATTGCATATGACTAGAAATGATGGAGAACTTTAAATGCTTTAATGAGAGAGAGAAATGATATATTTATAAACAATGGAGCTAAAAAGATACACTTATTACATTTTTTAATCTATGTGCAAAAACCTTAAACCACATATAAAAAGAAACGGAGCGAGTAACAACTAAAGAGTTTCAACTTTAAACAAAAGTAGTCCCAAGGACCATTCCTACTTTGAACGCTTTTCACCTTCATTTTCACCCTTTCTGCCCGACCATCATTGCCTCATTCATTTTACAAATCTCACACATTAAATTTTCACTATTATATACCAGCATTTTTCTTTTTCTCCCCTTTTTTTGGAATGAATTGAACCGGTGTGAAATAAATATCATGAAGTACGGTTCATTTATTTTCATACCTTTGTTAGATAAAAGAAATATAATTGCAGTAAATTAATGCACTACATTCTAGTTGAACTTTTAATTGATAATTTCATATAATCATAAAATTATAACCACCCATTGTATTTGAGGAACACTCCGCCATATTATGCTGTGTCACTAATAAAGTAACGATTTATTGTGATTTATAGAATATTTTTGGTACATACATGCGAGGAAGAAAATGAATCTTCTTGCTTCGTCCCACCAGCATCAGAAGTTCAGCACAACAATATGTGTTTGAATTTGTTTAAATGAAGGAAAAAAACACATTTTAATGTATTTTTTTCAAAGCATCTATATTATCCTTCTAGAAAACGAACATTGGGATATATATATATTTTTTTTCGTTTGAATCTATCCAAACTCTAAATCAAACCCATACTATATATAATTCATGCATCGGATTTTTTTTTATATATATATATTTTAATTAAGGAAATCCTTACCCTAATCTTATTATTGTTAAAAGTAGTATTATAGCGATCAGATAATTTATTGAAAAGATAAGTAGGAATTTTTACCAAATTTTTCCTAATCAAATAGAATTGATGACAACCTTCATCACTTTTATATTTTTTTGTCAACGGGTCGTGACAAGTGTCTTGCACAAACGTTATAAAATTGAGTATACCTAAATATTCACACGAAAATATATAAAATCAAACAATTCATTTTTAAATACGTAAATGAAATATTATTTAATGATTTTATAAAAAAAAAACTACTCAAAATACTAATTATTTTTAAATTTTAATGTTGACATTTCTTTTTTCTAAAATTTTAATTTCTATATTATTTTTACTATTAAATTAATCCATTCTATTTATTTATTTAATTTATAATATTTCTTACATTTGTAATATTTTTTTAATTTTTTTTATCTAAGTTTAAAATTTTTCATATAATTAACGTCTAGTATCTGTTGGTTGTTACCTTCATCGTTTTCATTTTTTGGTTTCTGTAACTTTTTACTGTACTCCTTTTTTTCCTTCACTTTATGTATATTTTGGTTCTCTTTGGTTTTGTTAGGGTTATAATTCAATCTCCCAATTCCACCATCACTTCCTCATTCAATCTCGCTCTGTCCATGACGACGTCGTCCGGTTCCGTGAAGAACGCGATGCCCCCAGGCCTAGTTTCCAACCTTCAAGAAGTGCTTCTTAGCAGAAAGCCCATCGAAGAGGAAGAAGAAGATGGTGGTGACCGATCCAAGAACAATGCCGAACCCTCACATTCACATTCACAATCACAACCCTCTTCTCCTCCTTCTACTGAGAATAATGCTGTTGTTGCTGATAGTGATAACAGCTCCAAGCCCATTATCTTAGTTACCAACAGTGATGGCATTAAGTCCCCAGGTCTCACATACCTCGTTGAGGCACTTGTTCGTCAGGGCCTCTACAATGTTCATGTCTGCGTTCCTCAATCGTGGGTTTCCACTCTCTCTCTCTCTCTAAAAGTTCATCATTAATTAAGTAATTGGGTTTTGTTTGATGATTCAGTTATTTTTTGAGGTTCTTCAAAATTTGGTTATTTCGTTCAAAATTTGGAACTGTTTTTAGTATTGTGCTGTACTTAATTATGTATTGGTGTTGTTATTGAATCTGGGATGTCTTTGTAATTTGTTAGTTCGTAAAAATGGTTGCTTTAGGGACAAATCGGTTTCGGCTCACTCTGTGACACTAAGACAAACGGTGGAAGCTTGTTCTGCTGAAATTAATGGTGCCACGGCCTTTGAGGTTTCAGGTATAAACTCTTCTGTATTGTTTCTACTCTTTCTTCCTGTGGTCTCTTAAAAATTTTATCATGGGATCGTATTGGGTTTAATGTGACTAAGATTCTTATTTGTCTTGGAGTTTTTTTCTTTTCTTTTCTTTTCTTTTCTTTTCTTTTCCTTTCTTTTCTTTTTTTTTGAGGAATTTAACTTAGTGGTTATTCAATGTTCATCACTCCCTCTTTGTGTGTTAGATCCGATGTGTATCAAGTTCATGTACACTGGTACTTAGTAGATGTGGATTTACTGGTTTGCTTTCATGTAAACTTAATTCATAGATGGTGTAGATTTTCTGATTTGCTTCTAGTTTGTGGTGAAAATAAAAAAACTCTTCACCATTATCTCCCATGGAAATCCGGGACATGTAGCTACTGATTTTCATATTATCTTGGCTGTTATATCACCTGATATAATGCATCCAGTGTCTGGTACTACTTATTTGGGTTTACCAACATAGTTATGATCCGCTAATACTTCCATAGATTTCTTATGCTTATATAATTTATACTTCAGGAACTCCTGTGGATTGTGTTTCACTAGCATTATCTGGGGCCTTGTTTTCATGGTCAAAGCCTATGCTGGTTAGCATTTATATCAAACAATTGATAATTATTTGTGTGCTTCTTCTTACTAAGAAAATGCTAATTTATGGATGAATATAACATAAATTCAGGTCATTAGTGGAATTAACCGGGGATCAAGCTGTGGTCAACTCATGTAAGTGGACCCTTACGCATAAAGTTAAATAAATAAATGTATATATCTATATTAATACACAATCCCCACTTTGTCCTGATAATATTCTATCTGACCTGTTTGTACCCTTACACATAGTCCCCCAAAAAAAAAAAAATCTCATGCTTTAAAATGCACCAGGTTCTACTCAGGTGTTGTGGCTGGAGCAAGAGAGGCATTATTATGTGGTGTACCTTCATTGTCAATATCACTAAATTGGTACGTTCATTATTCTTTATTATATCCAGTTTGAACTGTATTTTCCTGCTGGAGATTATGAATTGGTACCATATCATGCTGCAGGAAGAAGGATGAAAGTCAAGAACCAGATTTTAAGGATGCAGTAGCACTCTGTTTACCATTAATAAATGCTGCTATCAGGGATGTTGTAAAGGGAACTTTCCCCAAAAGCTGCTTTCTAAATATAGAAATTCCTACATCACCTTTAAGTAACAAGGTCTGCAGATTTTATTATAATTTGGATAATTTTGTCAAAATCTTTACTACATTATGAAAATGCACTAGGTTTGGGTCATATATTGTAAAAAATCTAATATGGATGAGATTCTTGGCTGATAGTCAAATTTAATTTTCTTCATGGTTATCATTTTGCCTTCATGTGTTGCTTTGCTTTTAGATTCTGCTTTCAAAGCTTCACTTTTGGTTTCCCTTGTTATGGGGATTTGCCTTTTGTTATTGTGAAAGTTGATATATTTGTGTTGGGGCTTGTAAGTATTTATAGAGTATATGGAAAGCCTCAATGAAAGGAGCCTGCAGAGGCTTTCATTTCAGTGAACTTTTTGTTTATGAACTGGGGGTGAGATGTTTGCGGCTCTTAATTAAATGATTATGTGTGAGCATGATTCTTCTTATTCTCTCCCTGGAAGTTGATCATGGGTTGCAGAAAAACATGGTGTGTAGGATAGGAATGTTTGTTCTCACATTTTTAATAAGTTTGAATTGTGTCGGAGATAGCAATATATGTAAATACATTGACTAAATGGATATATTATGCATGGTCTTATTTTCTTGGGAACTTCCTTTTTCTCAAAGAGGATAGTGAAAAGTGTAATTGTGATTCGTCTCTCTTTCCTTCCCCTGTCCCATTTCGTAATTAGGCAATGAAGTTTTAGTTTCACTACTTTTATATCATGATTCAGATCTAGCTAGTTTTGTGAATTTTTTTTGGTCTTTAGATTTTAATATGGCTGCTGTGGTATTGTTTTATTGACAGGGATTCAAATTGACCAAGCAAAGTAGGTGGAGATCCACTCCAAACTGGCAGGCAGTTTCAACTAGCCGCTATCCACCTGGTCATTTCTTGGCCAGTAAACAAGGCCTTGGTCTTCAGCTTGCACAGCTTGGCCGAGATGCCTCTGCTGCTGTGAGTATCCTAACATTTTTATGCATTCTGTATGAAGAGATTTTAGTGCATATTGATGCTTATATAGAATCTTTCACATCTTGGTGTACTTCAGGGTGCAGCTCGCAGATTTACTACACAGAAAAAGAATTTGGAGATTGTTGAATCAATTGGAGCTGCAGGAAAACCTGATTTCAACAGGGTGAAAAAATACTTCAGACTAGAGGTAAATGGGAGGGATACAGCCATATGGGTCAATTTGTCCTGCCCCATCTTGGTTCAGGACAAAAATGGAGTGGGCTGAGTTAACCAGTTTTAGAAAATGGGTTGGGAAGGCCAGAGACCGACCCGTGTCCAACTTGCCTAAAAATAAAAAATAGTGGGTTAGTAGGTTGACCCACCTTACTTTGCTTAAAATTAAAATTGAACAAAAATGATGGGTTAGGCCTAACTCAAACACACAAGTTAACCAAATAAGTAACAAATCCAAAAAGGATCTAATGTCCAATGTGCTTGACCCTTCACTACCTGTGGCCTGTGGGTTAAGCAAGGCAGGTTAAAAGAGTTGAGTTTGGAAATTGGGTTGGCCAAAGCAGCATATGATGCCATTTATGGGGGTTTAGAACCCAGATTGCCATTTCCAGATGGAGGAAAAGCAGTAAACCTAATGAAGTTTGCTGTCATCTTGTGAGAATGCTTTAGAATTGAAATTGATCTGTTTTTCTATGACAAGTATGGAAAATAGCAGTTCATAAATGGGAGGATGTAATGGAAATATAAATTAAATCTCTTGAAAAGATTTATTTTAATTATGTTTCTGCATATCATCTCTTCATGTATGATTGAGATTGCTATTTTCACTTCAGTGCTTTTATATGTTATATTTGTAAGGAAATTTAATGATTTTGAGTTGTTTCTAGAAGTGAACTTAGGCTTATACTCTACTTGTATATGCAGTTTTTGGATAAGCAGCTGGAAGATATAGATGAAAATTTGGATTACAGGGCACTTGAAAGTGGATTTGTAAGTTGGAGAACTAAACTATCTTTAAGAATGATTATCTCATGTGAAATGTATTATTAATTTTTTTAACTAATACTTCATGTTTTTAATGAGGCATGCAAGCTTCTTAATTATGCAACCAAGTATATTTATTTACTCTGAATGAATCTTCCATTTGATTTGGATCAATAGGTTGCAGTTACTCCCCTCTCTCTTTCTCCTCATATTGAGACAGATATCCAACTGGCAGCTCTTGATTGGATTTCGACTGTGCTTAGTAGTGAACAATAACTCAAAGTTCAGCGTGATTGTGTACATTTGAGATTTGAGAATTAAGATTTGTGATAATTCTTTATTTTCCATTTTGTTCCTTAAAGCAAAGGTCGAGCAGAAGCGATGGTCAACGTATTCTATAGTTGATATCGATCTGAGCTCATCATTGTTCCATTTCTTTTGGTTGCTTAGTTATTTCTGATGTGAAGCAAATGCTTCTTGTAATTCTCCTTGGCATATTTTAAAAAAATGCCATTTCGTCTGTTTGTAACTTAAACTATTATAAAAAAGCCGGTGTATTTGTAATTTTCAACCAAATTCTTGTTTGAAGATAGTTAAGGTTGGTTTGATGGTTTCTTGGATTCTGATATCTAGCTGCTTTGTATGCGTGATTGTATTTGTAATGAAAGAAGTCTGATGACACACAACTTCTTAACATTATGACAGTACTCTTCACAATCTCAACCTTTCAGAAAAGAATTCATTCATGTTGAAACATTGAATGAAAATTGGTTTAAAGATTGCCAACCATTAAATTAACAATTGCACCACTTAGGGTGGCATCAAAACTTGTGTTGCCTTAGTTTTAAAAAGAGTAAACAAGCAATTGAATCTCTAGAAGTATTCATTATTTGGGGTTTATGGATTTATTTATGCACGGATTTGTCTTCAAATTAATAAAACTCAATTGTGATACTTTTTTTTTACTTGGTTAATTAACATACTGAAAGGGATAATATAATGAATTTTTATACAATTTAAAATATTTTTTATGAAAATAAATTCAAGTACTAAACTATAAGTGATAAATTTTTTTCATAAACTAACTTGACTATCTGATCTCTATTAAAGATTTAAAAGTTTCTAATCATTTAATTTATAATTTATAACTAATTTCAAAGAAATAAAAACTAATATATTGAATTAAATCTCATTGCTAGTAAAATTTCCGAAAGTAATAATCTCAAAGGTAAATAAAATTTTATCTAGTTTTATTGAATAACATTTCACTTTGTTCATAACATTATCCAATACCACTTTGTTCATATTTTAAAATTTATGATCATATTGTCCGGGTGTTATTTCTTTGCTGTTCAAAAATTTAGGGTGAAAAGATGGTGTCCCAGTCTCACTTACAGAGGTATTTACATCTGCCTCACAATAAGGGGATGAGTGGGGATTCAAATATGTGACATGTCAGATACGAGACCATTCTTGCTCCACTCGGCCAACCCTTTAGGATTATTGTCCAGGTGTTATTTATTTCAGTAAATTTGGTTATAGTGATTTTGTTGGAATAACACCACTTACCAAAATCCAATCCAATAAAATTATGAAAAAGAAAAGAAAATGCTAATAACAAACTCTTATTGAGTTTTTAACGTATACTTTTGGGTTAAATATGTTTTTAGAATTTTAGTCCCTGAAATATAGTTGAGATTTTGTAAGTGACCAAATCCACAGATTTTGCAACAAATTTTTTTTCGACAATAATTGAACAAGGTATTTTCACTTTTTAATTAACCAAATCCACCAATTTTGAATTACAGTGACAAATTAACTCTAGACTATATTTCAGGGAATACAAAATTTATTTATCCCTATATTATTTTTTGATTCATTCACCTTTTGAAATGTCAATATATATTGGAAATTGATAACCGTAAGAAAACATGTATTAATTTTTTTTGGTAAAAAAAATTTAGGGTGAGGGGATGGTGCCCCAATCCAATACAGTGAAAGGCTGTTTAAACATTTAAAAAAGTACTTATATTTTACCTCACTCTAAGAAAATATGTATTAATTTCTAATAATAAAGAATACGTTAATTAATCAATAGTGTATAAAAAAATAAAACGAATTGCTAGCCTTTTTAAAAACGGGACCCGGACATTTCGGATCGGGCAGTCCAACCCGAATTCGAGACCACCAAAAGTCCAATTCAGCTTCGTTGTTCTTCTTCACTCTCAGTCTCAATAGTGCATACACTAACTAGGGTTTAGGAAGCGCTTTGAGTAAAACGAAGAATGGCGTCGAAGACCCTTCTGAGAAGTGGAGCTTTGTTGTTGAATCGGCTTTCAAATTCAAAATCACTTCTTAACCAAACTTGGCATTCCAATTACCCTCAGCCTCTGCTATTCCCATCCCTCTCTAGGCTCCCGAGTTTTCCCCAGTTTCCCCAAAACGACACCGAATCAGTGAAGAAGCTTGTGGGCTCTGAAGGGTTCCTGTACCCATGTGGCCTCCCCTCTCTCCGTTTCTTCTTACCTGATGGTACAACTACAATCTCTTTCCCTATCCCTATATTTTGTTTTTTGGGTGCCTGATGAGAAAATGTAGGTGAAGATGATAGTCCTATGTTGTTTTTTTTAATAATAATTTTAATGTCATTTGTGTAAGTTTGTTTTAGAATTCAATTCACCAGTAGGAAATGGTGGATTTTTGGCCACTAGTATGTGATGAGTTATTTCTTGTAATGAATTTGTGTCACTAGTTCAATTTATGTTTTCTCGGTAAATATTTTTTTGGATATAGTTGGGTGGCACGATGCATTGGGAGACTATTTCCTTGATTGCGCTTGTTCTTGATAAATATATTTTGGCTTTATCTTTGCAATTGAGAAATGTGAGTTGAAGTGCTTGTGTATAAATTATAGTTAACAGTAATAATATTGTTTTTGGAAAAGAAGGATTTGTTTTCATATCAAATGAGATTTTCATTTGTACATTTGATAGGTTAAGTGCTTGATTGATAACTGATGCCATGATTTTGATCTCAGCATTACTGTGATGCATGTTATTTATTAACAATCATTTTCACTTTTTCTTTGATTCATCATGCCAATTTCTACTAATCACTTCTTATTTATGTTGAGTCAGATAAGTTTACCATAGTTAGTTTAAATAGATGATTACAAGCTAAAACTTAGTTCGATAAATCCCTTTTTTCTGCTGTTGTCTGTTGAAATTTTACTTCTAAGACAAAAACGGCTGAATAAGAAGAGGTATACTTTAGTTCTATGTTACTTTATTTCATTTATGCATTCAGACCAAATAGACAAAGAAGTATGTTCAAATGTAAAATTTTGCGGATTTTATTATGGAGAAATAATGGAAAAATCTGCTGCTTATAGTTTGGCTTCCAGCTTGGTTATTGTGCATATATAATCATGGCAAAAATGCAGATCAGAGGAGAAGCTTTTTTGTTTTTACTTTTTAATAAGCCAAAACTGGAGAATCGTTTTTGTAGAAAGAACAACAATAATGAGGCTGGATGCCACTTGATCTGGACTGTGGATTGCTAGGTATAGGCTATAGACTTGAATGGAAATTATATCCATTATGTCCACGTTAACAGGCATTCAGCTATGCCATTTTTCTTGGAAGAAATTTATCTCTTCTACAAACTTAAATATAAGTCTATGGAACACGCTTATGGAATAGAAGATGTTTAATTGAAGAAAAGAGGATAATAACACAACAGGGATGCCGTTAATGTTTATGATACTCTCAAATTGTTATGTAATTTGTCATGCTTTCGATTTATATTACAAAGTATATTTCCCATACTATCTCAAACATGAGATGATGTTTAAGAAATTTTGAGCAGTTGACAACCCTCTAGAATATTTTAATTAGGATTCATTCTCGTGCTTGCAGGGAATACTTCTTCATCAGAAGATCCTATGCTTTTATTTCCAAAAAGGACATTTCAGCCTAGCCTCATCCGGCGAAAGAGGAATCATGGATATTTTGCTCGGTAAACCTCTAATCTTTTCATCCAGATGTCTCCTTCAGTATATTAAATAAGAAAAGATGACTAGTTAACCCTTCCTTTTCTTCTACATGAGTGTCAACATTAGTAAATTTAAAATTCTTGTGGAGAATGTCACCATGCTTGGGGATACTCGTTGGCTAAGTGTGTCAATGTTAGTAAATTTATAATTCTTGTGGAGAATGTCACTGCTTTGGGATGCTCGCAAGATCAAGTTACGCATATGCAGACGATTTGAGTCAATTAATTTTGACACCTCATACAACTTCATTATACCTTCTATTGCTTAGATCCCTTGGCTTGTTGGCATGGATGAATGGACAACTTCATCTATACCATTCTTTTTCTTACTGGAATGTGTGTTTTGTTTCAACTTGTCACTGGCCCTCATCATTGAGTGAATGGTCATGGGCCTGCTTCCTGGTCAATATGAAATGGTCTGGCATTCTCACTTATGATTGGGACAGGACTGCTAAATTTTCCATATAGCTGATAATAGCCTGATATGCAAATTCAAGTCAGTAATCTCAAAAACAGAACTGTGAGGTGTAGATGACGTAATTTTTCTTTTGCTTTGAACAGGAAGGCAACCAAGGGTGGCAGAAAAGTAATTGCTCGAAGAATAGCCAAGGGTCGGTCAAGGATTACAGCTTAGTGCCATTGGCTTTGGAGTTAAAGATTCAATGTAGAAACTCAGTGAAACAGGGGTGGGGTGGTTTCTTAGTACAGTCTGCAATGAGCAATTTTCCAGGCAACTATTGTGTATGGATATGTTATGATTCCGTTTATTGTCTATTTGGCATTCTCGTCAGTTGCAATAATTTGTAACTCTAGTATTTAGCTTTATGTCCAGAACCGCTTAATGATCTAGGGTGCATTTGATTTACTAAAAAACTAAGGAGTAGACAAAATAAAATTACTTGTTCTACATTTGATTTTTAAAATAATCATGACAAGCATAAAAGAAAAAGATAATGTAGAGGACAAAGTTTTAGGGCCCGATTGGTGGTTAGATAAGAGATATGATAATTTTATCCTATCATATCACTTATAATGTTTTTGTTGCACCAATAAGATATGATAATTTTATCATGTGGCCTATCATATCATTTCCTTCCAGTGTAATCCTAAGGGGGAATTGAGTTAGAGAGTGATAGAACACGATAATTTTTTTCTTCCTCATTTGTTCTTTCTTTCTCTCTCCTTCCAATCTCTTATTTATCATGCTCTTTTATTATCCCGTTTCTATCCAATTAGTCTATCTTGTCCATTAAACGGGCACTAAAGTTTTCTTTTTCAATAAATTATGAGATAGCTTTAGTTGTGTGCATAACAAAATTCAAAAGTTAAAAAAACCAACTTTTCTTTCTTAACTCTGTTTGAGCCTTATTTCCCTTGAACACCGCCCATCAAAAAACAGATAGGACAGGAAGTCATATTGCATTGTGCTTACTATAGCTAGTTTGCAGCATTTTTTTAAAATACTAGTTTGCAGCATTTTTTTAAAGTGGTCCAAGTTGAACCACATCGAAAATACTTGCTATATAGCTAGTTTGCAACATTTTTTTTTTAAAAAATAATAAATATAATGAAATTGCGATTTGGTCCCTTGGTTTGTTTAATAAATAAATTTTGTGCGAGTAATAAGAATATTTGTCACCTAAAGCATTGGACATAAGTGTGGTTAAGGAGAGACTATCTAGGATGAGAAAACAACATATTGAATAAAGATAATTGAACTTGGCATTATTTATACATGTGAAGAAATTAAATTGTAGTTGATGGAAGTGTTATAGGTACCTTATTGCATACTGAAGTTGTCATGGTTGAGCTCAATGTTGCTAATCAAATATTCAAATAATATTTGAAACTTGTTTTAACCTGAAGGCACAAATGGAGTCCTTAATGGTATAGGTTGGTGTAAGCTATAAATGACTTTGTATCCTTCCCAACAACTACATCAACTCCTTGGCTCAATTTTAGTCACATTTTTCTTACCGTTCACCTATATAACTCCATTTTTCAAGACTTTCTTTTTAAATGAGCAACTATTAGTTTTTTTTTTCAAATAATTCCTATTGTTTGCATCATTAAATTTCATTTGTTTCTCTTGTATTTTGACTTGTGAATAAAAGTGGTTACATTTCTTATTCTATTTTCTCTTTTACCTTAAGTAATTGAATTTAAAAATAAAAATAGTTAAGTTATAAAGAAGTTAAATAAGTCAATTTTAAGCTTTTTTTTTTTAACAAGTTAAACCCAAATTTTATGTTTTATTTGTTTACATTAATGAGCCAAGTTTAAATAATGTGTTTTTTTCATTCTCAAGCCTTAACTCTAGATGTTTAGCTCGATCAACTCGACTCACTTCTACTTATAGGTCTTCTTTTGCAATAAAATCAAATTCCTTATGAGTTATGACAACTATCATTCAATTTCAATACATCCAAAACAAGAAAAATGTTATATCCTCCTAATACTATATAAAGTAAGTATTAAATGCTTTCTCTTTTTTTGAGATATTAAGTACATTTGCTTTTTGTTTAATACTTACTTTATATAGTATTAGGAAGACTTGTAGGAGGATCAATTAGGTGTATATAGCATTTCTCATCGAACAAATGTAGTGTATATTTAGTTTGACATTGAAAATTGGTCAAATTCAAGTTTAAATTTAATAAAATTATTTTTAGTGTTTAAAATGTGAATTTATCAAGTTCTTAACACTAAGCAAACATGGACCAGTGACTAGTGAGTATTCAGCTCTTAATTAAGTACATAATCCTTACTTTATTATATATATTATACAATGGATAATATGGATTGATGGTGTATATTATAATAAGCAGGCTGGTAGTTGGAAGTCCCATGCCAATTCATAGGTGTAGCAAAAAGTAGGAGGTCGATCAGAATATATAACCTGTCAGATCCTGTCACAAGTAGGAGGTCCTCCCAACAATTGCCTTTTTTCAGAATTTGCATTTTGATTCTCTTTTCGAGAGAGAGTGTGTGTGGCCATTCTTTATCTTTTCAATTCCATCCATGTGACTGAATGCCTCAAGAGAATCAATTGAATCCGAATGTGGCCCATAAGAAAGATAAAATTTATACAATTCCAAACTGATTGTAATGCAAAACAAGGGCCACCAGCCCCTTTGTATCGGCCCCCCAGAAAAAAGGGCCAATCCATCAGTCATGATTAGGGCAGGGAATCCACTTCCATGGTTCTGGGCCCCTAAAATTATTGAGCAAACACGGTGCTGTTCTATTCTGTCACCATGAGACTTTTGGTTTCAACCAAATTAAAAAAAAAAAAAAGGCACGAGAGTTTGGGTCAACTTTCTAGCTATCTGCTCACTTTTTTATTGGAAAAATTAATTGATTGAAAGACAATTATCATTCATCAATTTTGACCAAAAAAATATATCATTCATCAATTTAAAATCAGCTTATGATTGGAAGAAAAGCTTGAGATTATTTGAAAGGTGCTATATATGTTTTTCTTAATTATTTCCACATGATCCATGTGTTACGACAAAATCGTATATAATTAATTTGGCAAAGCTCATGAATATCTTTGCTTTCATTTGAAGACCTGACGGAAGAGCAGAACATAACGCGGTTAAATTAAAATTGTCTTGTGATTGGTTAACACGGGGAATCTCTTAATAACTTTCTACTCTATGAAATTGACAATAATTAAACAAAGTAGGGGAATATCTCTTTTAGTACAAATATATATATGATAATAATTATAAGAATCTCCCGTGAGAATGAACAATGAATTAATTGAATGTGGTTATCAATTGTCACCAATGGGTTATTGTCTGATCACAATAAAAATGTTTTGGTATCTGCACTGTGTTTACAACCTCTTGCAATTATATATAATTCATTTCATTTCTAAGGTTTTGTTGTACGTCCGAGCGGAAATTTATTAAAGAGAATCATGATGCATGTAGGCAAGCATAATCAGCCTAGCTAGCTCAATCAAATTTCGTATCATTTTCTTGTACTTCTTTTTAATAAAATATATAAAAAGATATGTACGTAGTTTAATTTGACAGAAGATGTGAATCCCGGACAACAAGCGGCTAATTTTGACATTAGTCTTTAAACTCCTCCAGCCATAATTAATATCAAAAACTGTTTTTTTGTCGATCTAGCCTTTATGATAAACTTAAACAAAAATTTATGCTTTAATTAATTAGTCTAATGATCATACCCTCTAAAGTTAGACAACCTAAACATCACACTTCAATGATGAATTCAATTATTCCTCAAGTCACTTTCTTACCTAGAAGGATGCTTTATTTATTTAATTTAATTACTATGAGCTCCAACGAAACGAGCTACCTGGCACATATGCAAGTAGTTTTTTCTGTTTCTTTTTAAAACCAATTGCTTCACTTCTGAAGATAAATAAACCCCAAGACCTGCCTTCTAGCTGCTTGCGTTGTAACATTAAAAGAATCCTAAGAATTCTAACAAATGTGAGAGCTAATTGGCATTCAGCTCATGTATGTATACCAAATTAAAGAGAACAATAAATTATGAAAAATTATCAATATACACCCCATTTTTTAGGTGTATAAGAGATAGATTAAGAGAAAATTAAGAAAAATGTGAGAGAAAGCGATAATAGAATGAAAATGGATGTGGACTGATTATTTTTGGAAATAATCATATTTTTTTAAAAGAAATAATTACTTTTAAATTTTTTGGTATGTTTGTTTCAAATTTTAGAAATAACTAGAATATAAAAATAATTAAAAATCTAATTATAATAAAAAACTATTCTTACTTGTTTTTTAGAATAATCAATTGAAATAGAAGAATGTTAAAAAAATAATTTTGTCATTGTGACCAAACATAAATTAATTTCTGATTTTTATAAAAAAAATAAAAAAAAATAACTTTTTATGGGCAGTGTATGAATATAAGAATTCATAAATTATTTATATATAGTAAAATGCGGATGGAAGTGGAAGGTGCACACACCCAAAATAAAATCATATATATGTTGGTTATTTATAATATACAATAATAAATTCTAATAAGCGGCATGCAGCTTCTTCCACAAAACTTTTAATATTCTCCATTTATTTTATTTAGCTGTGAAAATCAACTTCAGATTATGTACCAGAAATATTTAAATAGTTAAGTTAGCTTAAGGATTATGCCTTGAGAGCCATTAGCATAATAAGCTGACTTATTTATTATTTAGACATACAAATAAAAAATTAAATTAATTATAACTTATTGATTTTTAATTATGTGCATATTTTATTTTTGTAGATAATATATTAATTTTGTTCATAGGAGGTGGTTCAAGTGATACTTGCTTGATTCTCCTTAAGTAAGGTATCGAGATCGAGTCATGTGGATAGAAAAAATCTCTTGCTGGAGAACTAGCCCCACCATGATGTGGATATTACTGGTTTTGTCTTCGGTAAAAGATAATTATGGTTTAAACCTAAAAAAAAATATATATTAATTTTTCAAAGTTTTTTTTTTAATTTTAAAATTAGGAAATCTTGACTTATTTGAATGTCATCGTGGTCTAAGCCTTTAAATAATCTTTCCACTATAATTTTATGTTTTCACAAACAGACAAGGCTGAACTTAAAAAAAGAAAACCACGGCTTGGCGCGCGTTTTACAAAATAAGTTTGAGTTAATTAGACCTAAAGAATTATGCCAAAAATTTTATTCCTCTATTTTCCCCCATTTTCCCGAGATTAATTGAAGGAACCTTTTGTTCTTCAATCTTTGCAAAAGTTTAACCAATTAATTCAGATGGAAAAACTATTTTTTTCTGAGGGAGAAAGTAAATGTTAATATAGAATGGACCCCTAAAAAATGTTGTAACGATGTAAAATTAATCTGACAGTGATATTTTTGGGGCCTTTGTTTCTATAGTAAAATTTGAAGAAAAACAAAAACAATTAACAGAGGAAGATGCGAAAGTAGTTTCACTATACCGCAAGGTGTGTAATGTAACTCTTGTCAAGTGCATAGTTTTACCAATCAACGTCGAAGAATCTTAACTAAAAAAAAAGTTATCTTCAATCGCAAGATAGTTGGCAAAATTGATGCATGCTTTATATACAGTCCTTAATTATCACATCATAAATTTTGTACCTCCTAGCTAGGTACGTAGGTCTCACTTAAGGACACTTTGGCCTCAATCGAGTTGACCATTATGTGTACGTCTTTTGTCTTTGTTCCACATCATATCATATCGTCCTCCATAAAAGTCAGAGAGAGAGAGAACAGGGGGAAGAGGAAGCAATGGAGCAACAACTAGTTAATTTAAAACACACAAACTAGACACATGATTGGTTATATATATATAATTTTGGGTGACAAACATGTGAATGAAGACATATTTATGGAACTTGAACAAGCATCACTTAATGGAAGTGCCCTGAACTAGCAAGGTTCAAGAGATAATTAAATGCATGGAAATAATTGAACTCATCCATCATTCAAGAGATTCCCCCATTATTAAATTATATGATACTATAAATAGATAAAATTAAATTTATATCTATATATAGTATACCAATGGTAGCTAGCTAGCTCATGGCTCCCATCCTAAAGGAATAATAGGGTTTGTGACCATTTGGCAGCTGCTTGATATTACTGATGATGAGATTGTTGAGGATGGCAATGATGACATGATGAGGGCATCAATGTAATCCAATTGATTGGCAGCTGGCACAATTTGATCTTGTGGATAAATACTAGATGGATAGTATTGAGTTTTTGCTGGAGCCTCATGTTCTGATGAATTTGGGATGCTACAAGCATAATTCTCAATGCTCTGATCACTGACTTTTATTGGCACAATGGATTCAACCAAGTGACCTTCATATTGCTGCAATTCAGTTTGGTTGATGAGTTTATCAACAATGTTGTAATGTGGGCCAGTGTCAGTTTTGGTAATTTGATTTTCTTGATTTGGATTGAGATTGAGATGAGGAGCTCCACATACCAATGACCATGTCTGATCTTCATAAGAGGATGGATTGGATGGTAGCACTGTTTCTGGTATTGGATTCTGAACAGGAAGGGAATTGGCATTATTGTAATGGTTATGAATGTCTACCTTAATATCATTTTGATGATCAAAAGCTTGTAGGCTTGAGGGGGATAGGGTGGGAAGGTATAGCTGATCTGCATGATGATGAAAATTTAGGATCACATTGTTAGGGTTTGCAGTTAAAGGGAAGAAACTTTCCATAGAACCAAAATTGTAGTGGCTGCTGTGAATATCAGAAAATGTGGCTAAAGAAGGAAGAACATCATGAGAAAGGAGTTTCTTCTTTATGCTTGAATTCCAAAAGTTTTTCACCTCATTATCGGTTCTTCCAGGTAGGTGCTTGGCTATCTGAGCCCACCTGTCCAAACAAGTAGCTTGTGTGTTGAGAAAAGTAAAAATGTTGAATGAAAATGAACAATTAATGGGGAAAAAGAAAAGGCAAATAATTAATAGTACCTATTGCCAAGAATGCTGTGGAGATCAATAATAAGGGCTGCTTCTTGAGGAGAGAAACTTCCACGTTTCAAATCAGGTCTTAGATAATTTATCCATCTTAATCTGCAACTCTTTCCACACCTCTGCAGGCCTTAATTCATACACCATGAAATGAACATTATACACACACATATATATATATGGTAATTAACAAGAAACTCAAAGGTCTTTTTTTTTTTTTTTTAATTTGAGAACTGAGAAATAGAGTTGTTAATAATGATTTATTACCAGCAAGTTTTGGGACAGAGCTCCAGCAACCATGTCCATAAGTTGTGATGTAGTTGATGAGTTTTTCATCTTCTTCAGGTGACCATAGTCCTCTTTTGACCTTCTGCTTGTTGCAGCAAGAGTGATGTCCCATGTCTTAGCTTGTTAATTTCTTTCTCACTTTCAAGTCTCAAAGTACTAATACATCCAATGGACCTAAATATCAGTTTTGGTATTATTTAACAAAAGGGTGAAATTAAGGGGGGAGGACAGAGGAAGCTGTATTATATCAATGAATTTCTCTAGCTTACACAATAGGTTGCATTAAATTATGAAAAGAATGGTCTGAGCAGAGTGAACAGAGAAATGGATGATATGCAAATGCAATGCAGTACTCTGAGGTGGTGAATTCAATGTGGAGGGCAGTACCATGGTGGACCAATTAAGGTTTGTGGAAAAGAGCTAAAAGTTGCAGTGTCACTCCTCAAGAGTTGCAGACCTTTATAAAGGATCCTTCATGGGGGGGCTGCTGGGTCTACACGTGTCACACATGCAGGTGGTGGGACCTTATGTCTATGTGTTAGCAGTTCTGTCCCACCACCTTGGACATATATATGCAGATGGAGAAAGTTTTCAACAAGTTGGTGAAATTAACTTTGAGGATGTCATGCATGGTTTACCTCTCTAGTTAGTTTTGTCTTTTTCAGAATGGTAACAATTGAAAAAGTTTGAAAGGCAAATTAAAGGGTAAATGATTTGATATGGATCATTTTTTTAAACTTTTGGAATCCATCAAAGCCATTCTTTCAGCTGCAATTAATATTGTTAAACTATAGTAATTAGGCAAATCAAAAGGTATGGCACAACTATTGGAGTAATATATATGTGATGAGCTGCTAACTACTAGAACATTAATTAATGACCCTTTTTTATTTAAAATCTTGCATGCATAACATATGTATAAATTTTAAAATGATCTCGCTTGGAAAGCATTCCTAAATAAAAGGTGGAGTTAAGTAGACAAAGACCAGAGTGGCCAAGGCCTCAATAAGATTAGTTATTTTGATTATGTTTGGGTGGAACTTCTGCAGAAGTACTTCTAGATGAAAAAAATAGCATGAATCAAAGAGATTAAATGCATTTAATTTCTCCATAAGTTAAAATTAGTCTTTGTAGACCACCTACTCCAAAAGCTCTCCCATTTAACTTCTTCAAAAGTAACTAAATTTTAACTCATGGAAAAGTTAAATGCATTTGACTTATTTGATTCATGTTATTTTCTTCACCTAGAAGTACTTCTGCAGAAGTTCCACCCAAACAGGTCATTTATCTTTAATTTACTGCTAAAGTTTGTGCTCTTCTTCAACTTGCTTCATTGTAACTTCAGCCATAAGTCTATTTTCACTATGCCAAAAAAGGTCTTAGAGGGCGCTCCCGTGCAGGCTTAGAGGGCGCTCCCGTGCGCACTAATAGCAACTGCTCTTGTTTGGTCAACGAAACGAGGACGCTCATGGAGCGCTCTGATATAAGGCTAAAGAGGGCGCTCCCGTGCATGCTAATAGGGCGCTCCTTGGAGGGCCCTCCAATACCAAAAACGCAAAGCTATAGAGGGCGCTCCTTGGAGCGCCCTCTTTTTGTTATAACAAGGGCGCTCCCAGGAGCGCCCTCTGTTTGATTTTTTTCAAAACAAGGGCGCTCCATGGAGCGCCCTGTTTGTTCTTTTTTTTTTTAAAACTGGTTTAACCTGCATATTTATTTCAGTTTGATCTCAATGGCTTAATCCAAAATCATGCATATTAATTCCTTAAAATTGAAACACTTAGTCATACTATGAACAACACTTATATTAGTAAACAACACACATATCAACTTGAAACAAGAATTCAAACTTGTCATAATATGAATAGTTTCTTATGCAAGATATAACTTAGTGGTGTAAGTATGAATTACCTATACAAGTTTGAATTACAAACAAGTTACTCTGTTGAATCCGTTAGTTAACTCATTATCCATATTTACTTACTCCTATAATGTAAAAATAAATTACAAAAAAGTGGTAACTACATGCTTCGCCCATTCTTCCCGGACCTCATCTAGCTGCTCCGTTGTGTAGCATCTGCATCGGCACTGAGCAAAGTACTGTAAAAGGCAAAAGTTGATATCAGTATATAAACTAGTGAATGAGGGTCCAAAAAAGTACTTTGCTATCACAAGCCATAATTACCTCTCTAGGTATTATCAGTTGGTTTTGATCAATGATCTCCTTCATGTAACGCATTACGTAGAGCCCACAATTGGAGTCATTGTTTTGGACAGGAGACTATAAGTATAATGAATTTAAAAATAAGTGATGCTTATGCGCATAGTAATGAAGATACAAAATGTGTAGAAGAGATCAATATTACCTTAATGCGGTACCATGTTGGATCTGGTAAAATAGTATTCGGTCCTGCCTGGAATCCCATCAATCTCCTATATTCTTTTATAGAGCTAAAGCAATATAACAAGTAATTTGTAAAAGAGCCCGTAACTATATTATTGTGATAGTAATCCAATGAATACTTACTTTTTAATCAATTCCTTGATGTTATAATATTCTGGTGGTTTACGCATCATCAATCCTACTCCACTGCGGAGAATCAGGGGGATGTCTCAACATGCCATCCTTGATTCGATCATTTGCATGCCAAGTTAAGTTCCTTGCATCAATGACACTACGATACATCCTTCGAAACCTTGGTATGATGGGAAAATACCAAACCACCTTTGCTGGTGTAGTCTCTTTCTTATAACGAGGCAAATTGCATTTAGGACACGCACTTAATGACGCATGCTCATTTCTGAACAAAATACAATCATTGGGACAAGCATGTATCTTCTCATAGCTCATCCCAATAGAACTTAACATCTTCTTTGCCTCATATGTTCTTTTAGGTAGCACGTTGTCCTCCGGTAACATCTCCTTCAACAGGGTGAGTAACTCTGTGAAACTCTTGTCAGACCAACCATTTGTTGCTTTTAAGTTATACAACTTCAACACAGCTGACAACCTTGTGTACTTGGTGCACCCGTTGTACAATGGCGTTTCAGCATCACTGGCTAGGGTATCAAACATTTGGGGACAATCTCTGAGGTCATCTTCAACCACCTTTCGAATCTCATCAATTCGGTCGCAATCCTCCCACCCGGTACCAAAGTCATCATCATTTGGTTCTACATTGACATTATTCTCTCCCATACCACTATGTTCACTCCTAATCTCACCATGAAATGTCCAACATGTGTAACTCTTATCAATTCCAAAACAGAAAAGATGGTCCCTCAAGTCGGTTACACTAACTGGCTTAGAACAAAAACACTTCGTACAAGGGCAGAGAATTCTACTAGGGTTTGTTGCATGGTCAGTGGCAAATTTTATAAACATTTCCACTCCTTCCCCATACTCATGTGTCAGACGGTTCGCAAACATCCAAGAACGATCCATTTTATAAAGGATATACCTAATTAAAGTCAATCACCAATCAGCAGTGTTGAATTATAACTAGCCCCAGGAAAAAATACCTTTAAGAAAAAAAGACAAGTAAAAAAATATACTCGCTCGTAATAAAAATTATTAGTCCTAAAAATTTGACCAGCATTTCATCTATTTCTTTAACATTCCCAAATTAAGGAAAATTAATTTTAAGTCTACACCACCAGCTATACCAGACCAAAAGAGATCAATATAAGTAATATATATTTATATAACTTCAGAAACTTCTACCGAAATTCCGGCAGAGTTTCCCCTGCAAATTGGACATTTCCAATTTTTAGAACTTCACCTGAAACCCAGAAAATACCAGTGCAGTTTATAATGTCCAAAGCAATAATACAATTCAATAACAATAAGCCTCCGTGGCCAAACATAGTACAATTTATTCTTAAACATGAAACTAAGGTTAATGCATGTACATACAAATAACCTAATAATTATAATTAAACACAATTTTAAGTCCAAACCATCAGCTACCAGTCCAAAAGAGATCAATATAAGTAATATATTTATAAAACATTACTAAATGCATAATAAACCACCACCAACAAATTTATAAAACAATATTTTAACTCAAACCAACAACAATACCACCAAAATGGTTCAATAAAACAAATAGTGTTTAATAATAATAATATGTTCGTAGTTCAGATAGCAAAATAGTAGGTGCAGATAGCAAAAAAGGTGCAAAAGTTGGACAAAAATGGAGGTTTAGGGTTTCCCTTACCCTATTGGTGGCGGCGGCCGAACTACAAATGGAGGGAAGGACTGCGCCGGAGAAGAAGAAGACAGCTGCCGCACCGAACGGAAGCCGCGCCGCGCCGGAGAAGACGACGATGGCCGTCGCGTCGCGAAGGAGGAGAAGAAGGTTGAGGAGGGACGGAGATGGAGGACGGAGGACGGAGACGGACACGGAGGAGGGAGAGGGAGACGGAGAGGAGCTTAGAGAGAGCGAGACGGAGGTAGACGGAGGAGAGAGAGGGAGACGGACGGCGGACTTAGAGAGAGAGGGAAGAGCTTCGCGAGAGAGAGGCGTACGTGAGGCGAACTGTGAAAACGATTCTGGTTTAATAAAATGTCCAGGCAAAGAGGGCGCTCCTGGGAGCGCCCTGGAAAGCCACCTAAGAGGGCGCTCAGGAGCGCCTTCTTTTCCTAATAATTAAAAAATACACTCATGCAGGAAAAGAGGGCGCTCCGTTGGAGCGCCCTGGAAAGCCACCTACGAGGGCGCTCAGGAGCGCTTTCCTTTCCTCATATTTAAAAAAATCCAGGGATGTAACAAGGGCGCTCAATAGAGCGCCCTGCAAAACAGGAAAATAGGGCGCTCCTTGGAGCGCCCTCTAATCTAGACAAAAAAATTAATTAAATAAAAGAAAAAAACAAAAGAGGGCGCTCATAAAGAGCGCCCTCTATTTCACAGAAATAAAAAATTTAGAAGAAACATAACGAGGACGCTCCTTTAAGCGCCTTCTATTTTAGGGATATAAAAAAAATATTAAAAAAGAAAAATGAAAAGGAGGGCGCTCCTGGGAGCGCCCTCTATTTCAGGGAAATAAAAATTTCCTGCTATACGAGGGCGCTCCTTGTGAGCGCCCTCCATTGCAGCTTTACAGGGCGCTCGCGTCCAAAATTTGGAGCGCCCTCAATTTAAAACGATCATTGTTAACACAACCTAACACGGGAGCGCCCTTAAGAGAGTGCTCTAATATCCCAAGATTGTTGTAGTGTTTTCCTTATAAGCTACATATACAGTAGTCTTATTCACAAGAATTTTTATTTCAGAACCATATGTTTTGACAGTCTCTTTTCATAGACCAATGTGGCAATTGGTATCATAAATAATTAATATCAAAATAATCAAGTGAATATAATTAAAAAAAAGCAAAGGGGGGAAGCAGACGAAAAATATACTAGCTTGCTGGTTATCTAATCAAATTTGCATCTGAATTCAAAGTTTGTAAGCTATATATATAGCTTTATACCCTTGTTCAAAGACTATGATGATTAATGAACTAGATGTAGACCTGCGCGCATTGCACATGTTGATAAGTAAATTTTTTTTTAATTTTATTTTGAAAAAAATGATAATAATTATAGCTTTAATTTACTGCATTGCAAAGAAGAACATTGAGAAAATTCCAATTAAAATAGTTTGCAATTGATTTTCTTTTTCAATTTTATTAATTACATAGAATCCTAATCCAACCTAAAGAATCCTAATCCAACCTATATTAACAAAAATGTTATCACCAAACACAGTCAAAGGTAGTGTTTATTTGCAAGGTTACTTGATTATGCTCGTGTTACCCTTTTAGGCGCAAACTAATGTCTATAAGAGAACGAATAGTGGAGGTAATGTAATATTCTTCATCCGGTCCTAATTATAAAAACCTTTTAATCATTTAACAAGAATTAAGAAAGTTGGTTAATTTGTCATGAATTTGACATGGATGTGTACCATCTTTACAAAATTATCCTTGAATTTATTGAGAGTTGCTCTTGGTTCTTTTTATAAAAAACTTTTTAAGTTGTCCTTTGCATTAATTATTTTTTGATAAAAATATCCATTAGTAGAGGTAGGTGAATAATTAATTAATAGAGAGAGAATGACACAATGAAGTAATTAAGTGGAAAGAGGAAGAAGATGAATCTCAATAAATTCAAGGATAATTTTATAAAGATGGTACACATTCATGACAAATTAACCAACTTTCTTAATTCTTGTGAAGTGGTTAAAAGGTTCTTATAAATAGGACCGAAGGTAGTAATTGTTAAGACAGTATGGCGAGTGTGTTTGGTAAACTATTTCAGTTAGCTGAAATATGAAATTAGTAGCTGAAATCATTTTATGTGTTTGGTACGTAAGCTAACTTTTTTTGGTAGCTACTATCTTTTCTTGAAAAGCTACTTGAGGTAGCTCTTTTAAAAATAGCTTTCATTTTTAGCTACTATATTAAAATTTATTACAAGTTTATCCATCAACTACTCTCACTCATCATTATTTTTTAAAAATAGCTTTCATTTTTAGCTACTATATTAAAATTTATTACAAGTTTATCCATCAACTACTCTAACTCATCATTATTTAATAATTAGTGATGTCATTATATGTCATTTTACCATTTTTATCTAGTTTTACCAAACACCTTAAATCAAATCAGCTAATTTTTCAGTTTTCAGCTAACTTTTCAGCTTTCATCTATATTTTCAACTTTCAGCTAGTTTTTCACTTAGTTTTACCTAATACACTCATCTCGCAACAAAATTAAAATTAATGGATATGTTGTACTGCTAGATAAGGGTGTTAATTTAGGCCACTTACTACGAGACAACACATTTTCGGGCTGATCCTGGCCACTTATGTGGTGGGCTGAAATTTTGCTAGTCTAACCCAACTTTTTCGGGCTGCGAGCCAAACGGGCTAGCCCATAAGTCACCTACCTTTTTAAAAAAATAATAAATGAATAAAAATTCATTAAAATAAATCGACCTAAGTAATAAACTAATAATTTTTTAATCATCATAAATTAAAATTAAAATATAGATGTAATATGTTATATTTTATATTATTTCATAATTTTATTAATAGAATAAAATATAGTAAGATGCCATACTCTACTATAAAATAACAAAAAATATACACAATAATGAACATTGAAATAAAGTGTGTCAATTTTAACAATCAACGAATATTAGAAATAAAAAAAAAGTGAATAATGAAGAAGAAAAAAGTCGGGCCAACGGGCTGGCCCAGCCCGCATTGGGCCACTTAAAATTTGGGCTGGGGGCTAAATTTGATCCAGGCTTGAAATTTCACAGCTCAGTCCACCCGATTTATTGAGCTAAACGGGCTGCTCCATTGGGCTTGGCCCATTTTAACACCCCTAGTGATAGAGTACAATTGAAGATTAATAAAAGAAGATAAGATAAACAATGATTTATCCCTTATATTTATTTGAGAAATAAGTATGATACACATGTTATACAACGGGACAAAACATAATATAGCTCTCTCATGACTTAAATATAAATAAAAAAAATTAAAATTCACATTAATTAAGAAAGTTAGTTAACCTCGTTTAATTTTTTTATTGTTATCTAAAAAATAATTTGTATTCCCTCTAGATTACCCTCCATAGGATACTTCAATTTTATTGAAACTTATTTCAAATAGAAATACCTTCTTTCTATTGACACGTGGTTAATTAAATAGAGTAATTAAAAAATAAAACTAAAATTAAATAAATGGTATTTTAAAATACTTTAATTTTATTAAAAATTATTTTAAGTTAGAATGTTTTTTTCTATTGGCACAAGGTAGGTTGTCATTGAAAAACAAATTTTGAAATGTTTTATTCAATGTATGTTTTATCATCATAAATTTTGAATTAAATGGTTGATTGACACATGGTTGATTAATGTTTTCTTTTCTAACATAATGGCTCCGCGCGTGTTATACGCCTTCAGACCTACTAAAAACTTGCTTGACTCCGTGGGTGAATATATGCTTCAGCAATGATGTTTCGTTGACAAATGACATGATAATTGATTACCATTAATTCCAAATTTATGATGATAAAACATACATTATGATGAAACAGTATACATTGGGGTACATCTTCGAGAATTACTCAATCAAAATAATTGCATAAACATATTGTTTGGTACATTAGGTAAATGAACCTATTAAGTAAATCACATTATTAATTATTCCTTTTATTTCAAAATAAAAAATATATTGTCGATGATTTTTCAATTTAAAAAAATAAAAAACATAATAATTATTTTCTTAAACTTTATCTTATGTTTTGACACCTCCATTCCTCTATGTATAGTTAGAGAACATTGATATAAATTGAGAATTAGAAATATTTAATGACTTTATCAATCATTTTAAATAACCCTAAACGTTAATTATTTTGAAATGAAAAGTGTAATAAATAACAAACATAATTAATTACTCCATTTGTCCCAATTCACTGATCTTTAAAGATTTTTTTACAGGAATTAAGAAATGTAATTAACTCTCTAAATTTTATAAAAGGTGTTAACTAATTTTCTATTATACCCTTTATCGTTTATTATAAAAATTTGTTTCATTTATTATTTTAAAAAAATATATTTGGTAAAAAAATATTAAATGCTCCTTGAAATTGTAAAATAACAAGTAGAATAGGACATTTTTTTTAAATGCATGACAAGTAAAGTGGGACAAAGGGAGTAATATTTTTACTACTATATCCGATCCTATATTTATGAGAGATAAAAATGTGTTTTGTTTGGTCCTAAATATAATAACGGTTTTTCTAATTAACCTGTGCAACATAGGATAATAAATCAAAAGTGAAAATGTTTTATTGAAAAATGTAACATTTAATATTACCAATGCATTGAATGTTGTAATTAATAGTTATAATTTTCAAGAAAACCTTTCTAATTTTGATTTATTATCCTATGTAATGTTACATATATAGGTTAGTAAAATTGATATAAAAAATATAGTACTATTTTGAATTGTATTAATTAAGATGTTCCTTTATACCCTTATTTTATTGTGCATTACTCACTTATTTCCCATGATAGTGTGTACTAAACTATTTTTAAATACCAACTATTGGAGCATGTGTTACTATTTTAATGATGACTTTAATTAGGAGTGATTTTGTCACTATTTTAATTATTTATTATTAAGAATATTTCTGAAATAAAATTTTAAATTATAACATTATTAATTACAAATAATTGGTTTCAAGATATTTTCTTAGCTTGATGGTTTAGTACTCCCTCTGTTTCTTTTTATATGTCGTTTAAGGTTTTTGCACAAGTATTAATGAATGCAATAACTATGTCTTTTTAACCCATTTTTTCTCAAATATGTCATTTCTCTTTTTCTCATTAACACATTTAACATCTCTCTTTTTTAATTTTGTTTTACCTCTTACCATAACTTTAATTTTTTTGGAAACATAAAGAATACATTTATCAAGACTTTGAACTTATACAACATTTATGATATAACTTTATAATAAATATTTAAAATAAAAAAATCAGATTAAAAATGGATAAAATTGGAAAAATAAAATTTATTATTATCTTGGTATCTAAAAATGACATTTATTTAAAAACAAATTTAAGAATCTAAAATGACAAATAAAAAGAAACATAGTGAGTACTATTTTTCTTATAATTATAAGTAGTAACTATATATTTCATGATGTAATTAATCTAATACAAACGACCATAAGAAAGACTAGAAAGAGAGGAGCGGATGTTAAGAGAGTGACAACCATACAGAGACAGACATTCAATGAGTCAGGGGACAATTATGATAGGGATAAATAATTTTAGGGAAATGCTAAGGAATTTTCGAAAAACACTTGTTAAGAAATTTAAAATAAAAAATTTTTATTATACTCTTCCGGTCTTATTTATAAGACAAAGTTTGAAATTTTTTAATGGTCCTATTTATAAGATAAAATACACAAATCTAGAAATATTTATTGTTTTTTTTCTCATATTTGCCCTTATTGACCATTAAAGATTTTAAGGTGACACAAATTATCATGGTAGTGACATTTAATTTTAAATAAGGGTAAACTTGTAATTTTATAGACAAATTTCTTGAAAATCAAACACATTAATTACTTTTCTTAATATCTGTGTTTTTGTCTGAATTGTCTTATAAATAGGACCGAAGAGAGTAGTGTGTAACATTTAATGTCAGAGATACAATTAATATCATGATTTTTAATAAAAAAAATTTGTTTATGGATCATTAATCAACGCTGTTACGGCACTTGGTAACGAAACCCATAATTTTATGATGTTTTCCGAATACAAAATGTGACATCTTAGAGAAAGTGAGTGCTTCACTTTCATAATGAGACTTTTCAAAATTAAGAACAACCATAAATAAACAATTAAAATGGGTCATAATTTTTTTCATTTTTAAAATCATGACCCAGTTTGTGTCATATAAGAATTGTTAGATCATTAAATGAACACTAAATATTTTTGTTTTAATAGATTTTTCATTTTTAAAATCCTCAACTCAGATATTATTAAAACCTATAACTCAAAAATCAATATGAAAATCAGGTTAAGAATTTATCAACGGGTCTAAAATTAGTCAAAATGGTTTTTCTTTATTTTGATATTTTATTTATTCAAAAATATTATTTAAAAAAAATGAACATTATTCATGTAGAAGGTTTACATGTAAATTATTATTATTATTATCATTATTATTTATCTTGCATGAAATATAAGATGGTTTGTTTATGTTAATTTAATACTCCTATTTTATATAGTTCGATTTCTTACAATTTTATGTTCATTTATTATTTAGTATATTTTATATAATGTTAAAAAATATTTTATTATAATTTATTTAAACACAGTTAAAAACCAGTAAAATATAAAGCTATATGTTCGCCGGTTTTAAAGATTGATCAAGTGAAATATATACATTCTTCTTCTTTTTAATCGGAGACACATACATTTTTTGGATTTTTAAAGTAATAAATAATAAATAGGGTCAATCTAGGATGAAGCAACGTGTGGGTGTCATACCGGTACGACACTATTTTGACCTGAGATAGCAAGTCATGTTACCTGATAAAAAAAATAAAATTTAAACAATTTGCAGTTGAAGGCCTAGCATGTCATACCTTTCTCTCTCTTATCTCTTTCCTCTCTCCCCCTCTTTCTCTCTCCTCCATCTCTCTCCTATGTCTTTCCTCTCTCTTCCCTCTCTCCTCTCTATATCTTCTCTCTCCTCTCTCCCTCTCTCCTCCCTCTCTCTCGTCTCTCTCCTCTCTTGCCCTCTTTCTCTCTCCCATCTATTTCCTCTCTCTCCTATCTCTCCTATCTCTCTCTTATCTCTTTCCTCTCTCTTCCTTCTGTCTCTCTCCCCCTCTTTCTCTCTCCTAGCTCTTCTCTCTCGCCTCTCTCTTCCCTCTCTCTTTCCTCTATCACCCCTTTCTCTCTCCTCCCCCTCTCTCGCTCCTCCTCCTCTCTCTGTCTCCTCTCTCTATCCTCTCTCCCCCTCAAAAATCAAATTTCATAATTTTTTACTATCATTTGTTATTTTTAACTATTTTCCCCTTGTTTTTAGCTATTTAATTCACAGAAATTACAAAACCTTTTCAAAAAATTATGAGAATTCACCACGCAAGTCCTCTCACGTCACTTATACTGAATGCAAAATTTCAGATAAAAGTTCAAACGACAAGTATGCATGCATGAGGCCTCCCCCAAAACTTAGTACTTTGGTTTAGGGTTCGTGTCTCACACTCACAAGACCGAAAATCGCACTTTTGACTTTCGTCAAGAAAACTTTCCACATGGATTCCAATGGTCAGGAGCCATCAAAAACCAAATTTCGTAATTTTTTTACTATCATTTGCTATTTTTAATTATTTTTCCCTTTGTTTTTAGCTATTATTTAATTCACAGTAATTACAAAAACCTTCAAAAAATCATGAAAATTCACCACGCAGATCCTCTCAGGTCACCATATGATTAATATAGTATTTTTGAATATTATCATTTTTATAATGAAAGAAATAGTTAATTTTTAATTTTTAATTTTATGTAGTTAAATGTGAGAGTAAGAGAAGAGAGAGGGAAATAGGGAGGGAGGAGAGAGAAAAGGGGAGAGAGGAACGAAAGGGAGATAGAGAGGAGACCGAGGGGAGCAAGAGAGGAGAGAGAGGGATAGAGGAAAGAGAGGAGATCGAGAGAGAGGGAGAAAAAGTCTATCTTAGATTATCTTTTCTTCTTTCTACTTCTCTCCCTTTCTTCTCTTTTCTCTCTCTCCCTCTTTTTCCCTCTCTCTCTTCCTTTCTCCTTTTCTCTTCCCTCCTTTTCTCTCTTCCTCTCTCTCCCCTCTCTTTTCTCTCTCCCCTTTTCTCCCTGCTTACTTCTTCTTCCCATAGGGTTAAACAACAGGTACGCAATTGGCAAAATACCATTGACCGGTTTAGCACGTTACATGTACCCAATCTGAACCATTAATTATAATAATATTATATCTAGTGGCTCAAATGGCGTGTCATACCGGTATGACACCCACACGCTACTATATGTTAAACGTTCCCTGATAAATAATTTAGTATAAAACTTAAAATTCTTGAGTAATAAAAACTATTTCAAAATGAAAGAGATAAATATTTATTAATATGATTCACTTAATTAAATGATGTATTCAACTTGAGTATATTCTGGTTTGTACTTTGTACGGGATTTGACCCCTTAAAGAAAATAATTAATTCACTTTAGTAGGGAGAGGTCATGATTAATAATAAAATCAACAGTTAATATTAGATGCAGATGCACAGTAAATCATAAATGTGTTAAAATATTAATCATTATATAATTTCTTTATCAACTATTATCATGATTTACTTTCCCTTTACAGTAAAAGCTCATCTTAGAGGGCTAAAATTTAGTTGTACAAACATTTCTCCTGAGAACAAAGATTCTGATATGTTTAGTTTACATTTTTATTTTTTATTTTCATTCTGTTTTTTTTATTTTTGAAATTTTATAAAGGAAAATATGAAAATGCTGGAAATTACAATTTTTTGTTTCCAGCATTTCCTATTTTTCTTTTGTAAAATTTTAGAAAACAGGAAACAGAAAATGACAACAGAAAATGATCATCATTCCATCTCATATTAATTTTTTTTAGAGCAAACCCTCAAAATGGTCCCCGAAAGATATGGGGTCGGTCACATTGGTCCCTGAAAGATAATAAATTGTAAAAACGTCCCTGAGAGATAGTAACGTCAGTCAATTAGGTCCTTCTGTTAACTCTCCTCTATTAAAGTTAACAGAATTGCAAGTAAATCCTCAAAATGGTCCCTGAAAGATATGAGGTTTGGTCACATTGGTCACTGAAAGATAATAAATTGTAAAAACGTCCCTGAGAAATAACAACATCATTTATAAACCCTCAAAATGGTCCCTAAAAGATATGGGGTCGATCACATTGGTCCCTGAAAGATAATAAATTGTAAAAACGTCCCTAAGAAATAATAACATCATTTATTATGCTTTCTTTTTCCTCGTTGATTTCGTTTCATTCCCAAATATTACTGGTCGACCACCCAATACATGCATATTTATGTTTCTACTATAATGCTCTACACACCTCTGGTCTGTGTCTGCTATTGTTGGTTTTCTCTCCTTTTGGCTAATGTATCATGAACTCCAAGTCCTTTGGTTTCCTCTTTCACCAGAAGCTCACACATTGCATC